>CM060686.1:153638582-154883582 GCA_030686995.1 Artemisia argyi | reverse complement strand
ACAGTTGGTATGCTCAGGAGGGTTCATTTGAAGAACCCACGGGAAGAGAACATTTGAAGAAGCTATGGCAGAAATATAAAGTGGATATCAGCATGTAGGGTACGAAACATAAATACTAATAATATTTATAACATTTTCACATACTCCACATTATGATTACCATCATAGCAGTATAAATGGAACAAAAAAGCTTCACTAAGATACAAATTTATTATTGTGCAGCCAGACATGACATTTGAAGCTTGTAACCTCCCGTAGGCAGGTGTTGCTCCAACGCCAACTTCACCATTGAGGAGATCTGGGAACATGAACAGGAAACCCGTTCATTTTTCCAAGACATGTTATAAATGAAAAAATGTTATTGTATAGATATTCAAGCATTACTTACAAGACATGTATCTCAGTGTTTCTGAAATGTATTCAATATCTTTATGTTCATTTTAAATCATTTAATTCGTTATGTTATTTTGTTTAGCGTATCGTGATTTAGTAGAATATACATAGTGATGCAGTAGATTATAAATTGTGATGTAGTATAATAACACATTGATGCATTAAAATATTATCGTGATGCAGTGTATCACAGTGTTTGTGTTATTACATTACAATTACTTGTTAGTTCATCACTATCTAAGGCATCCTACTATTAATAGTTTGATTTAGTTGTTATAATTCAAAACTTTCTTATATTTAAATGATTTTATACACTGTGATGCAGCAGGTTTACACAGCGTGATGCACTAGGTATAAATATTATGATGTACCAGTGGTATACACTGTGATGCACTAGGAATAATATAGTGCATCAATATTATTAGTGCATCACAGTTAAAAAATTAGTGCATCACACTTTTAATTTAGTGCATCATAATTTATAATGTAATATCTGTGATGATTCAGTAATCCACATAACTTACATTAAACAAACACTGATCTAGTGACAACTCAAGATTTTGATCCAGTAATCAAAAGTACTTAGTATTCAAGTGAATACTCTAATTAAGATATGCAGAGACAAGATTTTTCTAACAAGTATTGATCATATAACGACAAAGCAAACATGGTCATCCCATAACTTACATGTTCCGACAAGATATGAATATAATAAATGAAAAGTGTTATTCAAATGTCTAATAATTCAAAAACCAAACGTACTTTTAACTTCCGAAATAAAAGGCTACATATACACGAGCCACCAGAGCATTAAAACTACATTTTTATTAAGGAGCGAGGTTAAAATAAACGCTTCCAGTTCTTGTGAGTCAACATTAAATGTCCCCAGGTTGAAGTCGAGACCATCAAGAGGCTTGTCGAACATGTATACAACATGCTTAGAACCACTAGCTGATGCACCTACATTAAATTCATCGAGATTAATGAAGTTGACCAACTTGTTACAAATATCATCATCCGCGCTAAGTGCCATGGTATCATTTTTCTCCAGATTCTCAACTTCAACCACCTGTATGCAAACAATAGATTTTGAGGTTGTGGATATGATGATCACACGTTCAACATTACATCACTGCATTACACCATCTGCACCAAGCTTTCACATACATACAAGCACATTTCGAAAACTAAAACATTCTACTCGTTACCTAATTGAACGTCATACGCCACCAAACATAACCTACTGCATCTCAGTTCAAATTATAGTGCATCAGACATACAAACAAGTTTACATACATGAAACAACCTACGTTTAGCCTACTGCATCCCTACACATGACAACTAAACACCTATTGCATCTCAGTTTAAATTACAAAGCATCAGACATACAACCAAGCATACAAACAAGTTTACACACATAAAACAACCTACACTTAGCCTACTGCATCCTTACACACGACAACTGAATACCTACTGCATCTCAGTTCAAATTCCAAGGCATGAGACATACAACCAAGCATACAAACAAGTTTACATACATGAAACAACCTACGCTTAGCCTACTGCATCCCTACACGTGACAATTAAACACCTACTGCATCTTAGTTCAAATTACAGTGCATCAGACATACAAACAAGCATACAAACAAGTTTACACACATAAAAAAACCTACACTTAGCCTACTGCATCCTTACACACGACAACTGAATACCTATTGCATCTTAGTTCAAATTCCAAGGCATGAGACATACAACCAAGCATACAAACAAGTTTACATACATGAAACAACCTACGCTTAGCCTACTGCATCCCTACACACGACAACTAAACACCTACTGCATCTTAGTTCAAATTACAGTGCATCAGACATACAAACAAGCATACAAACAAGTTTACACACATAAAACAACCTACACTTAGCCTACTGCATCCTTACACACGACAACTGAATACCTATTGCATCTTAGTTCAAATTCCAGTGCATGAGACATACAACCAAGCATACAAACAAGTTTCCACACATGAAACAACCTACGCTTAGCCTACTACATCCCTACATTTGACAACTGAACAACTACTGCATCTCAGTTCTAATTCCAGTGCATCATACATACAACCAAGCATACATGCAAGTTTACATACATAAAATAATCTACACTTAGCCTACTTCATCCTTGCACGCGACAACTAAATACCTATTGCATCTTAGTTCAACTTACAGTGTATGAGACATATAACCAAGCATACAAACAAGTTTACACACGTGAAACAATCCACGCTTAGCCTACTGCATCCCTACACGTGACAACTGAACACCTACTGCATCTCAGTTCTAATTCCAGTGCATCAGACATACAACCAAGCATACATGCAAGTTTACATACATAAAATAATCTATACTTAGCCTACTTCATCCTTACATGCAACAACCGAGGACCTACTGCATCTCAGTTCAAATTCTAGTGCATCAGACATACAATCAAGCATACTAACAAGTTTACAAACATAAAACAACCTACACTTAGCCTAATTTATCCTTACACGCGACAACTAAACACCTACTGCATCTCAGTTCGAAATTAGTGCATCACAGTTACAATTTCTCATTGAAACATTTTATCAAACACCTTATATGCATCAATCATAAATATACACATACATACACTGTTGAACAGATTTGACAGCCGACTTCAACATATTCAAAATAACGATCTTAAATTGATAAAAAAAAAAGATTTTAGCAAACCAAATGTAACAAAATGATGCAGCAACAAAATTATGCTTCATAAATCAACTTGCAGAGGTGTTTACGATAGGGTAGATCTGTCTTCAACATCATTAACATAATGATGCGTTCAATCTATCTTCATAGTTTTTGTTATTCAAACTCTACAAATCGATGTAGTAACCATTGGTTTGATGCGGTATTGATTTGACAAAATTAGTATGTGAAATTAGTGTGTGAAATTAGTGAGATAAAAGTGTGAAATTAGTGCATGAAATTCGATAGAAAAGTGTGAAATTAGAGAGAAAAGTGTGTGAAAATTTGGGAGAAAATGAAGAAGAAACGATGTACATGTATTTTCTTATTTGGAAGGGTAGTTTTTATTAGTAGGGATTTGCCCTTGAAGTTTCCAGTATTTACAAAATTGCCAACGCCCTTTTTCATCTTGATGGATTTGATCCAATGGTTGGGAGGGCTTCCTACACTTTTTATTATAACACCCTTTTTATTATAACCCCACCCATGTATATATATATATATATATATATATATATATATATATATAGACACACACACACACACACACACACATATATATATATATATATATATATATATATATATATATATAAAAGCTATGATAAACTATATAACACACCATATATGTAACCTAGATACTAAACTAAGCATGCAATCTTTGACAAGAAAATTTAAAAGAGATATGTACCTTTTTGTCTTCAATAGTCTGTTCTATTAAGCCTTCAAAACGATTGCACAATCTTGTGGAAGCGGATAAATCACCAAATTTTTCGAAGTACGACGAAATCATCTCGTTGGTCCCCATTATCTCATTTGACCAAAGTTGTTTGGTCCGAACATGTTGTGCATTTGACTTGGGTGTTTATATGGTTGAATCATTCCCCAAGGATTGAAGTACCACATTTGATAATTATTGTGAAGGTTTCGTCTATTTTGGTTTACTCTAGGTTGAGGAGTTTTGGACCTAGGATGAGGACTACTTGGTTTACTAGGTGGTGGAGTTTTAGACCTTAATTTTGGTTTAAAGTGCTCGGCCTCGGACTTTAATGATGATTTGCGAATACTTTTAATTTCTTCATCACTAGCTATAGATACTAATATATCTTTCAATAGTATGTATTTTGGTTTAGACTCTAAAGATTTTAATTCACTAGTTTCACCTTCGAACTTGACATTCTTTATTTCACTAGTTGACACTTCGGTTGAGTTATATCCTAAGCTGGTTTATCTCCGGATGTTCTTTGAGTACTAATTAATTTCCTAAGTGATTGACTACTATTTTCAAATTTCTCAAGTCTAGTAATTTCTTCCTTAAGTTGTTCATTCTCATTTTTAACAACTAAACATCTTTTACATTCCATAAAACTTTCTTTACCTTGTTCTAGGTTGTGTAGTTTAATTTTTAATTCAAGTATTTCATCTTTTAATTGATTGTTAGTGTGTTTTAATAGTTTATTTTTAACCATGAATTTTTGTCTTAGTTTACATAATCTACTATATTCGCTATCTAAGTCTTTTTCATCTAACGATAAATTATCATCACTATAGTATTCGGTTTCAGAATGTACCTCATCGGATGCCCTTGCCATGAGACATTTTTCTTCTTTCGTTTTATCTTTTTCGTCATTGTCAATATCACTCCATGCTCCTCCTACAAAGGCCTTGTGGTTTTGACTTCTTGACAGTTTCGGACATTCTCCAATAAAATGATTTGGATCTCCACACTTGAAACACTTTCTTTCATTCTTGCTATTCTTGTCGTCTTTGTTTCTTTGGGATGTTAGGTTGATCCCAAATGGTCAACCTAAATTGACCAAGGAATGGTCAACAAGGTCAAACAACTTAGAGTCAATGCTCCGCTGAATATAGTGGTTTCCCCAGGTCGTTATGTCCCGACGAGGTGTGATGGTTAACAAACGGTTATGTGATTGGGTGAATTTGGACAGGAAAAGGTTTGAGAGTGATTAAACTAAGGAATCTACAAGGAAATAGCTTAAACAAGCTATATAAACAAGACTGGAAAGTTGGAAAAACCAGAAATGTGTAAAACCTAAAAACGCGTACGTTCATGTTTTAAATAACGTAAACGTACAAAATAAAACGTGAAAACTGAATTCTGAAAACCCCCAGGGGATGAAAATGACTTTTTTTACAAACTTAAAGATAAAAGAAAATTTTTAGAAAAAGAAAATAAATTTTTACACTAATTAATTATTTAATATTAATTAAATACTATTTAATACTTATTATTAATATTTAAAACACTTAAATACAATATAATATTAATTTAACACTAGAAAAATGAAAATAAAATTTCTAAAATTATAAAATAACTAAAAACTAATTTTAAAATTAAAAATAAGTATTTTTGTCTTTTTGTGGATTTTCTAGTAATTAAAAACTAATTATCTTAATTAAACTATTTAAACTAATTTAAATTACTAATAATACCTAATTGACTTAGAAAATTATGGAAAAATTTCAAAAATTATTTTATAACATATAAAAGCTAGGAAAAATATAAAAACTAGGTCTTACTTAATAAAAATTAATTATGCTATTTAAAACTTAATTATTGATTAATTATTAATAAAACTATTATTAAATCTAATAAATACCAAATGATAAAATAAAAATCTGAGAAAATTATTAAAAATACTTTAATATAAAAGGAATTTAAGAAAAATATAAAAAATCTAAGTGCTTAACAAAAAATTAAAAATGAAAACTAAAATTAAAATTATATTAAATAGAAACTATCACTTATTTTTAAAATTGGTTTTTCTTGATTTTTCTTTTACAATACTATTTTACAACTAAAAACAGAAAACTTTTGTAAAAACAAATTTTATGGAGCTTAAAAATAAGCACAACAAGTGCTTATTAGCTTGACAGTTGACTTTGGTCAACTGTCAAAGTTAAAAGCTTTGAGATAAGCTTTTAAGCTGAGACAAGGGTAGCTTATGGTAGATATATGTTGGATGAAGGGAAATAAGCCAAAAGAAACAAGTCCAAACCCCTGAATAAGCAAAATAAGCTGATTAAGCTAAATGAGCACTTTGCTCAACTCAGAAAAAGGGACAGACTTATGAGGTAGTCTCAAGTGGGGTCCACAGGCTTCTAGGTCAAACCATTGGTCAAAACATGGAGCCTACCGGGGGGGGGGGGTTGAAAGGAACCAAGTTGGGTTAGTGGGGACCACTGTGGTGGCCAGAAAACCACCACCAAATGGTGGTGTTGGGGTTGTGGTCTGTGCAGCAGGGGATACACCTCCCCTGCAGGTGTCTTTGATCAAAAGTGGGGCCCACCAGAAAATTACTAAAAATCAAAAGAACATGGAATTCAATAGATGAGCTGATGGACTACAATTAGGAACAAATTTCAAGCCAAGAAAGCAAACACATAATTCAAATAAATTCCTTGAACTTTTGTAAAAATCTGAAATGTAAACTTTTGACTTTTTGATTAAACTTGGTATTTGACTTATGTGAACTTTGATTCAATCCTACATGCTGAAATTGTCTTATCAAACTAAAATGAAACTAGACTAGAGTAACTTAAGTATCTGTGAGTGAAAATGATGGGGTTACAAGTCTCAAAATCTAACAGTTAAGCATGCAAGGGGGATTGAAAACGATTTTGACTTTTGAGTGAATTGGTTTATGTTTTTATGACTGAAAGAACATACAGAGACCTAATATGGTGAATTCAAAACAAAATCAACACCCAAAGGCTAATGCACAGTGGTGAGAACCACTATGCCAAACACTCCTTAATGCTTATCTGTCTTAGGATTACAAAGAGCAGTTGAGTAATTAAGCTTAACTACTAAATACAAACTCCTAATCAAGCTATGATAATGATGATAAAGTGACTGAAACTAAAAAAACAAGCAATAAATGCTAAGCAAATTCATATGAGCAGTTATGAGCAAATGATCACAGTTAAACTCCAATTTCTTATCAAATGATTTCTAAGCTAGGATCTGAATTGATAAAACTACAACAAGTATAACTAAGTTGATCTATACTATCACATAGCAAGGAGACAGTAGTAAACAAACAATCTAGAAATAAGCTAAAAATCCAATAAGTTAAGAACTTACAAGCATTGATCACTGCTATTTCCAAAGTGCTTTCTAAATGACCCTAGGCTCCCCACAGAGCTCTATAACCACTAGCAGTCCAAAGTAAGCCTCACCTTTCTTCTTCTTGATTTTTTTTACTTATTATATGGATTTATTTCTGTTTTTCATTTCTTTTGTTTTTTTAGTAATGACTTTCAATTCCTAGGGTACTTAGATTAACTGATAATATAAGCTAAAATGAGCTTGTACAAAGGTTTCAAACAGCAAAAAGGCTTTGAACAAGAATTTAACTAAAATCTTTGAAATCTCATTAACACTAAAAATGATATAAGTCTTACACTTGAAGATTGAAAAATTACATTAACTTAAAAATAACAGAATACAAGCTATAATTATAATTAAAAAGACAAGATTACACTAATTTGACATTAGCTAAACCTAACTATACTACTGCTACACTACACACCCTTCTTTCATGCTTCTTTCTTGACTTTTATAGATCCTCAGGGGTTCCTTGGACTTTCCCATCAACTTTTTTAGCCATTGGATTGCTTCATGTGATCTTGGCCGTTCAAAACAGTTTTGGCGGGAAATTGGGTTGAGTGGGATTGGGTGAAGTTATTAATGAGGGGGAGGGAAAGGTTGGTTGGGTTGGTGAGTAATATTAATGAAGGTTGGTGGAGAAGGTGAGGAGGGGGGACATGGAGCTGGAAATTAGGGGTGGTAATGGTGGGATTACAGGGAGGTTAAGGGTGAGTGGTGAGGGTTGACTGTCTTTGTTTGACCCTGGGTGTGGGTTTGACCCTCGTTGACTGGGGTGTATTATTAGTTTAGGACTGGGTTTGTGGTGGGCTAAGGGGGCTGTGTTTAGTGGATTAGGATTTTGTTGGGTTTGGTTTTGTTGTTGGGGTAAATAAATAAAAGGGATCTGTATGGTTTGGTAACTTAGTGAACACAAGGACCATTTTTGTAATTATTCCAAAGTTTAGGGACCTGTGTTGGCAAGTTTCAAAAGATATCAAAGGGACTAAACTTGCCATGTTTAAATAAACAAAGGACCAAAAATGTAATTTTCCCATTTTAAATCACCCGGGGACCATTTATGCCAAACTTCAAAACTGAAGGACCAAAACTGTAATTTTTCCAAACTTCACACCAAGGACCAATTTTGATAACTTTTGATTTCCCAAGGACAAAAAGTGATTTTCCTTTCAAAAATATCCCACCAGGGACCAAATCTGTCAATTACTGAAACCCCAGGGACCAAACTGTAAATTTCTAAAACTTTCCAATTTTTCACCAAAGGACTAAATATGACAATTTATGATTTTAGAATGACCTTTGGTGATAATTTTTCATATTTTGAATATTCAGGGACTAGTTTTGTAATTTTATGAAAGTTAGGGGACTGAAACTGCCAATTTTGCAAACTTTGTACGTTTTTCATCTGTTTTTGCTCATTTTGCATCTAAAACATATAAAACACAATTTTGAAATACTTTCAGTATTTTGATGCATAACTGAGTGTTTTTGTATGTTTTGCAGTTCAGATTTGACCAAAAATGATGAGTGTTTGAGCACTCATCAATGTTTTTCTTTCATCATATGGTTGTCTAACATATCTTCCTTGTCTTTTGAAGATTTCTTGAAGTCTCTTACGGCCATGCAATACTCTTCATCGTCGCTTTCGGAGGTTGAGCATTCTTCGTCGTTAGAGTCCTTTTTAGCTTTTAACACAATTGATTTGCTTTGCTCTCTTTTTTCTTTGACCATTTCGTTGCCTTTCTTTATTATCACTTCATATACTTTCAAGTTTCCAATTAACTCGTCAAGTTTTAGAGTTGATAAATTTTTTGACTCCTCAATAGCTGTCACCTTAGCACGCCACTTCGGATGGAGAGCTCTAAGAAATTTCCTTACAAAATTCTTGCTAGAGAAATTCTGATCAAGTGCTTTTAAACTTGTGATGATTGTGTTAAATCTAGCTAAAGCATTATCTATTGATTCCTCTTCCGGAATCGTAAATTGTTCATATTGTTGTACAAGAAGATCTATTTTATTATCTTTGACTTGACTATTACATTGGTGAGTAATTAGTAAATAATTCCAAATTTCCTTTGCGGTTTTACACATAATTTTTTTTTCATATTCTTTGCGTGGTAACGCATTATAAATCACCATTTTAGCCTCATTATTTTTAGCAAATTTCTTTTTCAAATCATCGTTTTGTTTTTCAAAAGGTAAAATTTCATCCCTTTTAGTTTCGGGATTATTTTGTATATGAGGAAAATCACCATTACTAATAACATGCCAAAGATCTAGATCTTTTGATTTCACATAAGTTTCGAATCGATTTTTCCAATAAAGAAAACCATCACTTTTAAATAGTAGTGGTCTTTGCACATAGATTGCCCTTCTAAATATTTTTCAGATTCCATAAATCGCTTCAAGTTTTAAAATACAGTTTATTTTAAAAAAATCTTGTTTAACGTAGCTCTGATGCCAATTGTAGAAAACTAGAAGGGGGGAGGGTGAATAGTTTTACGTCGATTTAGATTATAAAAACTTTGTTTTCAAAAACTTCGATTCTTGTTTATGTAAAATTCAACACTTGCACTATATGAACAATTTAATCTAACTAACTAAGCAAATATAATGTAAATATGAAAGTAAGGAAAAGATAGAGTTAGAAAGATCAAACCACAACACAAGGATTTATAGTGGTTTGGCTACGAAGCTCCTCTTCGCCCTACTCCACTCCCCGAGTCTCTTACTCGAGAGTTTTCTTCACTATGTCAACAAACTCCCTTGCGGCGGAGAAACCTTACACAACTTTTGCTTACACCAATTTACGACATTAAGCTAAATATCGAGTTCTAATTGTAGATAGAACCAATCTCACAACTTCTTCACAACTTGTCATAACTTGTACACACCACTACTACTTCACGACTTCACACTACTTCACTAGTTCTTCTTCACACCACTACTTCTACTATACTTAATAACAAACCCACCTAAATCTACTTATTACAAACACTATACAACTTTACAATTGATTTATACAAACTACACAACTAATCTTCAACACTTCTTGATTTGAAATAGAATGAGTATTCTTCTCTTGCACTTTTGATTTCTGAGGGATTGAATCACTTGAAACAAATACTTGTAATCTTATGATCAAAGGATTTAAAAGCATGTTTTGAAAGGATTGGGACATAAATTTTTAGTGCAAAATGTGAGGAAAAGTTGCAGGATTGAACCAATATTTATAGACAAAAGAATCTGGCCACAGGAGCGTGCCGGCCCCCTTAAAATTAAAGGGGCCGCCTTCCTGTGACGGCCTTTTCTTTTGTCCTTTTCTGGTGAAAGTTTATTTGGTGAAAAACTAACTGATTTTGGTTAAAATTTTGGATTCATATATTTATTATGAATTAAACATTTTTCTTTAATTACAAAAAGTATTTTTCTAAATATATAAAATGTTTATATCATTTTATATAATTTTTAGTGTTTAAATAAAAATCACTTTGATCATAAAATGTATTAGACATTTGTTTATTTATACCTTAAGTGATTTAGTTGGATGGAATGATATTTTGTAACTAAATACTTGTTTACGTAATGATTTTATGTTTAATGATCTTATATTTTGTGATCGTCAAAACGTAGGGATATCGAAAAATATTAATAACGTTTTTATGCATTTGTTATATCAACATGTTATTTCATCATATTAAAGTGTTCTACATGAATAAGTTGATGTGCAAAAATATGTTCTCGTCGATTATTGTGGCTGGGGTGGTAGTAGGTGTGTCACATAGGCGGGAACAGTGAAATGATGAAATTACTCTCACGTGCAACACATGTGACGAGAAACTAACGGGATTTCCTAAAGAGCGTTAGCCAAAAAACCTTTTTTGCATGAATAATAACGTGGCAAGGACATAGGTTGCAGAAAATTGAAAGTTTAGGGACAATATTTGCAAATTTTATTTAGAGGACATTATTTACATTTTTGACAAAGTTAAAGAACATTTTTTGCAGTTTACTCTAATAAAAATGAGAGAGTTGAACTTTAGAGGATGTCAATCATTTTTAAAATTATACGAAAGTGTTGAAATAAAATTAAAAGCTAATTACTTAAATAAACCTTATAGATACTAATTTTACGGGATCGAACTTTTTTAAGATACTTTACGAGAATGACCAAAATACGTCACCATCAAGGTTTTCATTTTTCATTCGCCTACCTGACACTCGCCCAAAAAAATTTCTTCGCCCAGTTATACAAATATGTATTTGCCCCAAAATCAATAAGTTCATCGCACCAAAAATTCACTAGCCTACTTTTCATCCAAAACATTAAATATAATCGCCCAAACAAATGTTTTCTCGCCCAGGTAATAATCAAACGCCCAAGTAAACATTTGTTTCACAATTTGTAGTAAATTGAAACGCCTAAATTATAAATCAAACGCCCAAGAAATGCTTTTCATTATAACTCTAAAATCCCACTTATTTATGTATTCAACATTCATTTTTTCAGTGCAAACACCTATGACACCATTCACAATCACACTCTTTTTTGCATCCACATGACTAGTTTGCTATCCATTTTGCTATAACACATTCGCTCTTTACTTTAAATCCATAAAGTGTTTACTCGCCTAGGTAATCAATCAAACGCCAAAGTAGTAAATTGAAACGCCCAAATAATACATTAAACGGCCACGAAATAAATCACTCGCCCAAGAAATAAATCACTCCTACTACATTTGTTGCATAAAACAGTAAATCGCCCCACCACTCGCCTAGGTCTCGCCCAACACTCGCATCATCATTTAACTCGTCCAGGTCTTGCCCAACACTCGCCCAAAAACAATACATCGAAAACAATACAAAATTCGCATTTAAATTAGTTTAGAGACACGTGTATCTACTAACCCCAGTCATTTACTTCGCCCAGCATTAAAAACCCATCGCCCATGTATGTACTCGCCCAAAAATAAGAGTGTTACTCGCCCATGACTCGCCCCAGATATGTATTGGCCCATTAGTAATCGTCTATACCTCGCCCATCCCTCACCCTGGCTTCACAGCTCGCCCGCCACTCGCCCAGCCCTCTCCCACCACATTGAACTTCGCCACAGCTCGCCCATCAATCGCCTAGACCTCGCCCACCACTCACCCAGGCTCAAGGCTCGCCCACCACTCGCGTAGCAATCCTTTTATACACGTGTATGGTTATAAACTAATCTAGTAATGAATTTAATGGATAATATTTAAAAGTTCATTTTGAAATATTTTGTGTGCGACTACTCTTATAAAGAGTTCGTTTACGAAATTCTCTCAAAAATTTGTGTAGGCTAACTGACTTTGAAAGGCTTAACAATCTACGTTCATGCATGCAGTGATTTGGTTAACTTCAACAAACCGTTGAGAACCGGGTTTAATCTTGTGATTCACACCACCACTTTGATCATTTAGAGATATAGCAGTCAAGTTTGTTTCGACTCGAAGCCACCACATAAAAACACACTTAAAGAAGAATTTATAATCCTATCTCGGTTATAAATTCCTCGTATGAGTAATCATCTAAATCCGTTGTAGTTAGATTGGTTAGGTGATCCCATTTCAGTGTGCACCAAAACGTTAGATTGATTAAACTTTTGATAGGTTTGTCGTTAAAAAATGCCAATTTCTATACAATGTTGCACAAATGATCACATGTCTTGCCTTGAACCTGCCCCATTGTCGTTTCTAAACGAAAGTAAAAAGGAAAGATGCGTAAAATTGTATGTGGCTGGACTACCCTCTTTTTAATCTCTGCTCAACTTCTTCCCACTCCCTATGATACTTTCTCTCTTTTAATCGTTTTTCCATTTTTACACACACACACAAAGTTTAACAGGTGCAACGTGAAGAAGTCCCTATTTGGTTTACGTTCAAATTGCAGGGTGGTGTACCCGAACAAGAAAGGATGACGTAACCGACTTCGCTGCCTCTTCCCGCATGTATATACCATTCAATTCCGTGAAAAACAAAAATATAATAACCCCACTAGAGTTGTCATATAGCCTTCCAACAATATGACTGAAAGGCTACAAACAAGAACATAACTACAAAAAAGATTAAACACGATTGTGACAACAAAGATGACTCATGCTCGGCCTCTTCTGACTTTTTTATTTTTTATTTTTTATTTTTTATTTTATTTTATATCTATGAACATAAAGAAAATTAAAATTTTCAGAGTTAACTTTAAGAAAAAGTCATCTCCTACTAATCTAATCAAAACATTAACTTAACAATTCTTATTATATTAAACTAATTTGTATTTCTGAAATAGTTTCTTAATCGAGATTATTTTTACTAGAAAATCAATAAATTTGATAACACATCTATAAATTTAAAAAGAAAAACATACATAAGTTTGTTTCAATCCCATCACAAACTTGGCTTACAAGTAGAAACAGGAAAACTATATTTAATCTGGTTTGTAATTTGGCTATCTGACCCAATTAGAGCTTGTTCAAATGTTTTGTAGTTTCTTTTATGATATAGCATCTTGGTTGTTTTCTCTAACAACGTCGCATTTAGAAAGAAAAAAATATTCCAATGAAAACAGATAGATGGACCAGGTTGATGAACAACTTACCGTAAACATGACATGTTCAAATGACTCGGTAACATTTAGTACAACAACAACAACAACAACATACCCAATCCCGCGAAGGCGAGGTATGGGGGAGGTAGAAATGTAGACAGGTCCTACCCCTACCCCAGGTAAAACCTGGGAGTAGAGAGACTGCTTCCAGGGAGACCTCCGGCACGTGCACCAGTGCGAGTGATAGAGAAACAAAAGAAGCAAATAGCAAAAGAGCAACAAGTAAAAGCAGCTAGAAGCAAGCAACCAACCAACAAAGGGCCTAGTACAAAAGACAAACATATAAAAACATGCAGACAAACAGAGCACCAAAACAACAAACAAACAACAAACAAGGGGCAAGACAGTCAAATCAAGCAAACAAAGCAAGTAGGGCAAAAGAAAGAAAGCAAAAGCAAAGCCAAAAACAAACACATCAAAGCAAGGACACAAAAGCAAGCGGGCAAAAGGCAAGAAGAGCAACACAAAAACAAAGCAAGGCAACGCAAGGGGGCTAAAGCTAAGGCAAAGCAAAGGGAAAAGAGGCACCACTAGCCTACTACAAACCTACCAGGGAAGAGCAAAAGGGCCACTAAACCTAAAGTGCAAAGGGCAAACTAAACCTAAAAGGCAAAGGGGCAGGACAACAAAGGGAAGGGAAAAGACCCAGACGCAAAGACAAGCACCTACTACCCTACCGACACTACCCGCAAGTCCTAATTCTAGCTCTCCACGCATTCCTATCTGAGATCATGTCCTCGGACAAGAGAAGCTCCTTCATGTCTAGCCTAAGTCGATCCTCCCACCTGAGCTTAGGTCTTCCCCTCCTCCTCAAACCGTCGACCATCAGCGCTTCGACTCTCCTAACCGGTGCTGTTTGTGGCCTCCTCCTGACATGACCGAACCACCTCAACCTTCCTTCTCGCATCTTCGAGATTATAGTTTCAACTTCAAGTTCCGCTCTGAAAACTCCGTTCGGGATCATGTCAAGCATCGTCTTACCACAAATCCACCTCAGCATCCTCAGTTCTGCCACTTCCACTCTGTTAGCTTGAGCTTTTGTGATAGGCCAACATTCTGACCCGTACAAGATAGCAGGTCTGATTGCCACCTTATAAAATTTTCCCTTAAGCTTAAAGGGGACTTTCTTATCACAGAGTACTCCTGACGACGCCCTCCATTACGCCCAACCTGCTCTAATACGGTTGGTAACGTCATCGTCTATCCTTCCTGATTTGTGTATCACCGAACCCAGATACCTAAAAGACTCCTTAGGTTGAAGAATCTGGACTCCGATACGCACTTCCTCCTCGTTTCGACCGATCTCGTAGCTACTGAAATCACATCTCATGTATTCAGTCTTCTCTCTGCTCACCCGAAGCCCATTGTCTTCCAAAGCCTCGCGCCAGTGTTCCAGTCTGTAGTTTAACCCTTCGGCCGATTCTGCAACCAACATAATATCGTCTGCGAATATCATGCTCCAAGGGATGCCCTCTTGTATCCCTCGGGATATCTCATCTAGAATCAAGGCGAAAAGGTAAGGGCTAATGGCTGATCCTTGGTGAAGTCCAACTTTCACCGGGAAAAACTCAGTGCACCCCACCGTGCACCGTACATATCCCTAATGACCTTTAAGTATCTCCTTGGGGTCCCTTTTTCTATAAGAGTCCTCCATATCAACTCTCGTGGGACACTATCGTATGCCTTTTCTAGGTCAATGAAAGCCATATGCAAATCTCTCTGTCTTTCTCTATACTTCTCCATAAGACTTCTAAGGAGGTGGATAACATTTAGTGAACCAATATATATAACATAACAAGTTAATTGTTAGTTGGCTTTGCAATATGTAATAGCTAATTAGCCAAATGTATATATATTGTTCAGTTTGCCGAAGTATAAAGGAAAAGGAGAAAAGAAAATGTTAAGGGGGAAAAATATGTTTTTTGATCTCATTGTGTCTGTTTGTAATCAAAACGTATTAACCCTTCAATTTGATTCTTTGAACTCTTAATAATTAGCGGATGTATATTACTTTAATAAATCAATTAAAAACTTGTAAATAAACCCAGATTTTCTATGCAATTTATTTTTTCCCATCTCACTCAGAGATGGCAAAACAAACCCGTACTCGACAGAAACCCGATACACAAACTCAATTAGACTGGAGAATCTCTGAGTTGACCGAGGATTGGGATGAGACGGGGATTCCCCGAATTATGAAACAGGGTATGAAGAGAGGATGGCAATAGCATAAATCCCCAACCCCAAATTTTAATGTATATAAGTATATATAAATTACATGTACTTGTGTATGTACATGTTAGTGAGTATTGCCAAATATTATATTTGAAGTATGTTTGTATGTATATATGATATTTAGTGGATTAAATACTTTTGAAATGTTTAGCGCTAACTACATATTATTCCACAAATATTTTGTCCGAGCACGCACATTCGATATAATTTATTTTCACATTATATGTCATGTTTCAATATTTACGATGTTTTAAAGTAGAATGATATTTTAATTAATAAATTTATGTACAATTTATGCTTTTCAAGATATATATAGGTCAATCATTTATATTTTCAATTAAGTTATATAATTTTTATGCTCTATTTATAAGGGTGGAAAATCTTTTCTAACGCGGCGGATAAAGTGTTTGCGGTATTACTTCATAGAATCACATATACAGTAATAGAAAACGACTCGAAAAGAGACGTTTTGAAAATTTAGTTATCATTCATAATTATCAGAGTTTTAATTATAAAAGATATACTTTTATTTTGTTGAGGTCCCAAAAATCTAATAGTTAGGTTGGTGGTGTTTGAATGATAATCATGAAAAGTCCTCCGAGTTCAGTACCTCCTTCCGCCATAGATCCATAGAAGTAATATACCTAGAATACATGCTTAAAAAGTCAACACTAGATGTTGAGTGAAAATCATAGGTTTAGGGGTTAGTGAATACAAGTTCCCTGGGTTCAGTTGTTACACCCATCTGGGAAAATGCAAGTTTTTGTGATAATTGTGATGCATGCACAATTATCAGGAGTTTAGTAGGTTGCACTAAGCTCATGAATCACACCATAATGATCCGGGTCATGTGGGCTGCAGACCCAACATGAGGGGATAGAAGGATAACTTGCCAAAGTTATACCTTGAGTGAATTCAAATATAGTACTTATTGGTACCACCTAGTGGGGTGTTAATACCAACGGGAGTTGTTAAACTCCAATAGATCTATCAACTATATTCGCGTTCGATTGGGTAAAACCTCCCAAACGATTAGATTCATGAATTTTGGTTATATAGTGGTGGCAGTTAGTTTATTCGTGTAAACAACCAAAGAAAAAGACTTGTATTCGGTTTTAAGTAAAGCATTTAGCATGTATCCCCCTTATAGGGTTTATAAAAGCATTTAGATTGAAAGTTTAAAAAGATGTAAGGCTATGAAGACTCACTTGGGTGTAGAGTAATCTAAGTAATGCAAATAGTGACTCGGGAACTAGACCGCCTTACTCACGTATCCTAGTGTGTTGTTGTTGGTTTTGTATGTATGTCAACCTTTTAGTTATCATGTTTATGTTTCTTAAGTTATTGTTTTTAGGTTTGTTAATGTTTTAGATATAACATAACACCGTTCAGGCCATTGTAATTCAGAAGTATATGACTCCTCACATGAAGCTCCCTACTATTGTATTATGTTATCAACATAATACCGTTCGGGCCATCATAATTCAGAAGTTAATACTCCTCACACAAAACTCCCTATTATTGAGTTATGTTGTTATTAGGGTTTAGTTATAATCATATAACTGTTCGGGCCATCATATCTCAGAAGTATATGCAATAATCGTTCGAGGAGTCAGGGCACTTTAATTCGTAAACCCAACAAACTCGTCAAAAACGAAATATCCACATAGTACTCCTCGCATGAAGCTCCCTAGTATTGTGTTATGCTTCTAACTTTATTTAGATTTTATACTTATATGATATTTTCACTTTTTACCCTTATAGTTTATATATTTACGTTCTCTACCCTAAGTTTTATATTACTTATACTATTAACTATCCATACTTGACACAACTAGTCCCTAGACTTCTATATTAACCTAAGACTCCCAAGTTTTCTATATTTACCTTTTTAGACCTTTAACTTTATACTATTTACATTTTTAGTCCTTTTTAGTTTATTCTTATGTTATTATCTATCCTAGGGTTTTAATATTATGCAAAACTAATCCATACTACTTATAACTTCTAGGAAAGGTCAAAAACAGTCCCTAGACTTTATAATTTCAGAAATTTATGATATATACCCCTATGCATGTAAACTATTGCAAAACTAGTCCTAATATGCTTGTAACTTATATTTTATCTTGTATTTAAGTTTTCTAGCCTATATTTTACTTATTTTAAGTTATTTAAGTTATGTTTAACTAGTGTATGACCTAATTTAACTACTTATAGCATGCATGCAAGTATATGACTCGATCTACGGTTTTAAAAAGTAAACTAGCAAGTAGAATGGTTCTAGGCTCATGCAAGGGTATCTAAGCTATCTAAGGTATCCTAAATCTTTCCTAAGACTATAATAAAGCTATATTAACTAAAAGTAAGACTTACTTGGCTAGGGGGGGTTACGTGGGTTAGAACTAGGGTTAGGGTTTTCTAGGGCTCGTACGACTTCAAACCACAACACAACTCGACCAAGGCCTAGCTACTCGTTCCTAATTGATTCTAAGGACTTAGTACTACAGAAATGTGAGGTAGAGAGGAGGGGGAGAGGTGTGGAGAAGAAGTGAGGGCTGGTGGGGTATTTAAAGGTCGTGATAGGGTGGTTTGGGTGAAATGGTTGTCTAGGTGTCATGGAGGGGGAGGGCTGAGCAAACAGAGCTAGGAGGGTATTGTGGCAAGTCTAATGGTGACAAGGAAGAGCTACGGTGGTAGCTAGGGGGCTGGGTAGGCCGGTTGTGGTGGAGATCAGCCGTGAGAGGCGGTTCAAGGGTAGCAGCTTACAAGGAGGTGATGCACCTCCTTGTTTGGGTGCTTGTAGGTGCTTGTAAGCAGCTTAGGGTGTTTAAGGGTGGTTTAGGGTGATTAGGGGTGGTTTAGTGTTAGATTAGGGAAGGTTTAGGGTGGATTAGTGGTGATTAGTTGTGGATTAGCCAAGTAGGTGATGCACCTACTTGTGTGTGTGCTTAGAGGTGTTAGGGTGTGTGCTTGGGTATGACTAAGGTGTTAGGGTGCTAGGTTGAGGTGTTTAAGGTGCTTATGTTTAGGTTTTACTTTGTTTTAGTTAAGTTTAGACGTAGTTTCTACTTACTATGTGTTTAAGGTTTTACCTAAGATTTAGTGCCTAATTTAAGTTCTTAAGTGTATCTAATGACTAATCCTAAGACCTAAAGGGTTTATTCTTAGTGTGAGTAACCTATGGGTAAGTTTTGGGAAGGTTTGACCTAGTTTTGTAACCTAAATGACCTAAGTGGGTTTAGTGAGAGACTAGGGTTTATCCTATGGTTTTGTGCCTAAGTTAGTATTCTAAGATTACCTAATAACTATTCCTAAGTTCCTAAAGGCTTATACTAAGTGGTAGTGACCTATGGGGATGTTTTGGGTTGGTTTAGACCTAATTCTAGTTATCTATGACCTAGTTATGGTTTAGGGCTTAGGGGGTTTATATTTAAGTTCAAAGGGTTCTATTCTTTAACTTAATAGTCCTAATATATCCTAATATACCTAAAGATACTCTTACTTAAGCCTTGAATACATTCTTACTAGTTTAACTAAGCATATAGGTTCAGATAAGCACATAATCCTACTTAAGTTTTAGTTTAGGGTTTATTAGGGTTTTGGGTTATGTTTAGTGTTTTAGATTGGTGTATTACTTATTATGGTGTTGTTATGAGTTTATGCTTGACATACCTGGGGTTAATAAGATGTGAGTGTTGAGTGTTGGCATGAATATTATGATATTTAATCTAAACATCCTCTTCATGTTTTGATGATGACAAAGATGTAAGTTACAACATATAACGTAAAGTGCTTAAGTTACTTGTGATCACAATTCTCCTATGCATTCTTACGTCAACAAGCCTCGACATCTCAACGTCTCAAGTATGCTTCAACAATCACTTAAGGTATGGATAAACAA
This sequence comes from Artemisia argyi, assembly GCA_030686995.1. NCBI lineage: Eukaryota > Viridiplantae > Streptophyta > Magnoliopsida > Asterales > Asteraceae > Artemisia > Artemisia argyi. Next base: position 154,863,528 of record CM060686.1, on the reverse strand, counting down.
GTGTTTAATACATCTCATGATCAAAGGGGTATTTAATTAACTAATACAAAGTTTATTTAATTATATAAACATATTATATATTTTTGAAAATCACTTTTGGTAATAAAGAAAAATGTTTTAATCATACTAAATATATGATTTCAAACTTTTAACCAAAATTAGTTAGTTTTTCACCAAATAAACTTTTCCCACTAAAAGACAGAAAATCTGGCCGTTTTAGTAGGGCGGCCCCCTTAATTTTAATTGGACCGGCACACAATTAAGGGGACCGGCCACGCTCCCCTGTCAGATTTGGTCAGAAATTTTTCCCTATAAATACCACCTCAAACCTAGAATTTTTCTCACCTTTAGCACAAAAATTTTCAGATCCAATTCTCTCTAAACATCCTTCTAAAACCCTTTGATCATAAGATTATTAATCTTTGTTTCAAGTGATCCAATCTATCATCACTTAAAGTTCAAGAGAAGAATCCTCCTTATCATAAAGCCAAAGATGTATTAGGATCTAGTTAGTGCTTATGTGAAGTTGTGAGTTATGTATATGTAATAAGTAGATCAAGATGATCTTACTTAGTAGTGATTCAATGAGTGAGTAAGAAGTAGTGTGAGGAAGTAATAGTGTGGAGAAAACATGTAGTTGTGAAGATGTAGGTGTGTGATTAAGTAGTGGAGTTTAGAAGAAGTGGTGATGAAGTTGTGAAGTCGTGAAGACGTGAAGAAGTTGTGAAGCCGTGAAGAAGTTTAGAAGAAGTTGTGAAGTTGTGAAGACGTGAAGAAGTTGTGAAGCCGTGAAGAAGGTTAGAAGAAGTTGTGATGAAGTCGTGAAGTTGTGTAGAAGTTGTGTAGTGATCGAAGTTGTGTTGTGAGATTGGTTCTAGCTACTATTAGAACTCGACATTTAGCTTAGTGTCGTTAAATGGTGTAAGCAAAAGTTGTGTACGGTTTTCTCCGCCAAAAGGGAGCTTGTTGAGTAGTGAAGAAAACTCTCGAGTAGGTGACTCGGGGAGTGGAGTAGGAATAAGGAAGGTGTCCTTGTAGCCGAACCACTATAAATCATCGTGTCCGGTTTGCATTTCCTTTCTCTTATCTCTTATCATTTGTTCTTGCATTTATCGCTTTACTTATATGCTTGCTTACATGTCTTAGTTGTTGCTTATATAGTTGTGATGATTGATTGTGTTGAACATAGTAGTTAATATTGTGATAGGATATATAGTTGTATGATATGGTCTAATGGGCTTATATATATATATAATTAACACTTCTCATGTTGAGTTTAACTTAATCGATAATTTGATACAAAACGTTTTAAGACTTCAAAAGGAAAACGTATTCACATAAAGATCGACCAAAGTTTCATTCATAAAAATAAGTTTCGAAAGCTAATTCATAAACGTACATATATAATCGATCATATTGATTATATGTTGTTTTCACACTAAACTCTAATTGAAGGTTTTTCAAACAAACAATTAAATAAATTTGAATCAAAATTTTGAAACCAAGTTTTTATAAAATTAAAAAGAAGGGAAAACTATTCAACCCCCCTTCTAGTTTTTCACAATTGGTACCAGAGCCACGTCGCTCAAATTTTCAAAACAAATGGTTTTAAAAATTGAGTACGATCCATGTATCAAATTACCCATTAAGGAGGATGAAATATGAAAAGTGTTTTGTTGATTAATTTGTAATAGTTTTGATGATATATACACTAATTATACTAACTCGAAATAATATTATGCTTAAAATAAGTGTTATATGTTCGGTATCAAAATCAGAAAGTTACACACCTTTCCGAAAAGTCAGAAAGCAATTTTTTACAAAAAAAAATGAAATTTTGAGTACCAGATGGGCGGCCCCCTTAATTTTCTGGGCGGCCCCCTTAAATACTGGGCGGTCCCCTTAATTATTTAAGGGGTCCGCCTGTCTGTTCGACAGTTTTTCGAAAACTTTGAAAAATCATATAAAATTAACCGTAACTCCGTAGAAGTCGTGCCACCCGGCGTTTTAAAGGTAATTGAGTCTACTTTCATTTAAAAATACTTACAAGTAACCATTAAAAACTTAAATAAGTAATAAAGTCAAAATACTATACGGTGGTCAAAAATTTATGTCTCGTTTTAACGTAAAACTTTTGTTTTACCTTTTCCTTCAAGTCGGGCATTCCTAGTTGATATACTTTTGAAAAATTAAGTATTTATATTTTCAAAATATTGATCTTAATTAAATTATAGAATGGGGAGGAAACTATTTTATTTTCAAATAAATTCGAGCTAAGTAAACATTGGTGTATATAATACACAAAACGACGACAAGTGTTTTATGTGTTATGTGAACTTCTTTGTGATTTTATTTTCTTAATTGAATATATTAAATGATTGTTGCTATTTGAAGTTTAGCTATGTGTATATCTATGCATATGTGCCCTATTAGTTTATAGCTAGTTTTCCGATTTATACTTAACTAGATCTTATGCTAGATTTCTTGCGTTAGGATTGTTATAATATGCTTGCATTGCATATAGGTATAGATGGTTTAATGTTACTCAAACATCTTGTAAATGATATCAATCTAGTCACCTAAACATTTCAAACTATTTAATCTATTCTTCACAACACACTTAAGTATTTTCTACAAATTAGCTTGTTTTACCTTAAGGTGTTTAATAAGAGAAATTGAATCATTGTAAAACATTAATAGTTATATAAAAGAAAAAGTTTTTTTCAAAATCTAAGTGTGTTCATAATAAGTAAAAATGAAGAGTCTTTCACAAAAACAAAACATATAACAATCATGAAATAATAAGTCAACTTTCAATCATTCACTAATAAATAATCTTAGGATTAATGGAACACACTATCAAAATGTTTATTTATTTCAAATGAGTGTCCGTGAGGGTCAAGAAAGATCTTGATATTATATCAGTTCGTTATTCAAATTATGGTTGATGTATTTATCAAATCTAATTGACACATTTTTTAGTGTGGACAAGAAATTGGATTGCTATTTGTTTAGCTTCAAGATTATATCAAATTACAACAAAAGATATAGTCTTGAATCTACATACTCAATCACACTAGATTGATATGAAAATAGTTACATCCTTTGTAGATGAAAAAAGTATGCATTGGATCATAACTCACACTTGTGTTGATAATGTCATATTGAATCTACTTGTCCAATAATTGTGTTCCAAATATTAGAATAACATTTTAAACACATTTATAAAATATACAATGAAGTAGGATTGACGACTTGGATGTTTCGTCCAAAATATTCAAGCAATTTACATTGCAATGCAATGGATAAATATGTCATATCCGAAAAACCAAACATGAGCAAACTAACAACATATGTAGACTTTGCTCACACTACTTAAAATCATCACTTCAAGATAAAATACATATTTAAGAATAGTATACACTATATATTCTATGTATTTCATTTTCTTTGTAGCATGAATGGTTGTGTTACAAGATAATGCACTACACTTTCCTTTTTGAAATAATATAAGTTATTAGAATTGAAAAATAACTTGTCACAATCCATAAATAAATAATATTTTTAATACTTGTTAAAGTATGATATATAACATTGGCAAAAATCATAGAAAATAATATTTGTTTAAAAATATATTAATGTCTAGTTTTGATATCATTTGAAAATCACAAACTCATTTAAGATAAATAATCTTAATGAGATTCATTTCACAAGAGATGCTAAGGTGCACTCTTAAGTTTAGCACAATTATTAAATCAAGTAATATGTCATCAAAACCAAACAACCGGTAAATCATGAAGAAAAGATTAAAACTTTTTGTTTACTCTTATCTAAACATTCAACACGTCTCTATTAGGATCGTGAATAAAATATATCATCTAGATTTACCTTCATTAAAATATGATGTTTGAGTCACATTAAGCCAAGTATTAGTGAATCAAGCAAACTTCATATTTGGTAATCTTCGATAGGAAAATTTAGAAACTCAATTTCTTCTAAAAAGAGAATGACTACTGGAGAATCTATTAACTAGAAATTCAATTTAACCTAACGGTTGAATTGCTTCTATGTGAGAAGTTGGGTGTGTGTAACCCGTAAAAATGGTCGTGTTTAGCCTGAATTGAGCACCACTAGTAATAGTCTCATACTCATTCTCCAACTTGATTAAATTGCTCTTCCTATATATACCTAACGCTAGTTTACTTTTATGAACTTTGCTTCTCATTAGATTCTTTCATTCCAAGATTTATGGCATATCGCATATATGTTGTTTCTAGATGTTTATTTGCTCCTATGTGATTTGATTGTATGCCTTTACATGCTTAACTCTATGTCCGGATGAGCACGAATTTAATGGGAAGGGAAAACACACTCACTCACATATATTCCTCTACCTTACACCCAAACATGTCATCTCCCAACAACCAAAAACCTAAAATTTCAAGAACCGCAAGGATCTCCGTCAAACCCGTTTGGAGGAGGAAACTTGATTCTTGTCATAACTCAAGTGATGTTGTTCCAAGTCAACCAACTACTAAACCTCAAACCCACAATAATGACTCATCTCACAACCTATCACCCACTCATTCCCTCATTCATGCTTCTTCTTATGATGAGCATGCTCAATCCCAAAACAACAATACCAATCTCTCAATCAATATTTCACAGGTTGCTCATTCAACAAAAACACCACTCACTCTTGGAGAACCTCTATCACCCATTTTATGTTTTCATGACTACCCAAGCTCAACCATGTCTCCACCACCAAGAGTACCACCACCACATCCTACAACCTCACATGCCATTCCTATGTTGCATGTTTAAACCTTCACCCAAGACAACCATCATGTTCCACCATCATCACCTTCCTCCGAACTCTTGAAGTTCGTTGAGGAGCTAAAAGAGGCTCATGAGCTTAGTACTCTTTTAGCATTACATCTTGCGCAACGCAATTTGGATCCAACCCAATCAAGCTCACCATCATCACCACACAACATCAACCAAGTTGAGAAGCATGTCAACAATTGCCCTTGTTGCATCTTCCTTCAATAACAAACCATTGCCTTGAATGAGCACTTCACTTGGATTGAGTATCTTCTTACAAGATCTCAACAAACATCATCACTTGAACAACATCCAAACTCTCAATCAACCTATTCCGCTCCTAAATCTACACCCCTAAAAGTCATGCGAATTTCTTTATGAAATGCATCTTTTCCACTTCCTAGCAAGTGAAGAACACAAAGAAGATATCCATGCTTCAAGTGTTGTCAAGCCATCACCACTTCATTCACATATCCATTTTCGGTCGTCAACCAACAAAACACCTAAAAATCCCTTGATTCCAAATCATCCACCCTTGTCAAATGTTATATTAATCTAAACCATATTTGTCAACCTTTTGTCATTACCTTCCCTTTTCATTCACGCTCATCCTTCCTTTTTTTTCTACGTCTTTAAAAGAAGGCATCATTATCATTTTTTTTTTCTCTTTTAGAATATATATTTTGGTATCTTTTGCCAAAATATGTCGGTAGAATCTTTGCATTAGGTTCCAATCATTATCATGTCTTAAGCTTTGGTCATGGTAATTTTTTTTTGGGAAGTTAGGTTGTTGTTTTTAAAACAATAATTACATGTGTCATATTTTTAGTGCATATACCTATTACGTCCATATATTGTTCCCCTATTAGTATCATGCATATACCTATCATCATCATTATATATATTTGCACTTGTCTACTAACTTTGTGTTGAAGGATTACTTCATCGCTCGATTCTTTGGTAGCCAAAACTAGTTTTGAGCATACACCAAGGGGGAGTATACACCAAGGGGGAGCATACACCTAGGGGGAGCATTAAGGTTGATTGGATCAAGGCTTCACTTACGATGATGCAAGCTCGCCTTTTACATTCTTTCTCAAGGGTTCAAGCGTAGTTGAAGTCTCGTCTAAGTGTCCACCTTTTTGCTTCGACAAAAGGGGGAGAAGAAGTGTAAACAAGTAACTTATACATTTTACTATGAGTTATAGTTTACATAGTTTGTCATCATCAAAAAGGGGGAGATTGTTGGCATGAATATTACGATATTTAATCTAAACATTCTCTTCATGTTTTGATGATGACAAAGATGTAAGTTACAACATATAACGTAAAGTGCTTAAGTTACTTGTGATCACAATTCTCCTATGCATTCTTACGTCAACAAGCCTCGACATCTCAACGTCTCAAGTATGCTTCAACAATCACTTAAGGTATGGATAAACAAGTGTTTAATACATCTCATGATCAAAGGGGTATTTAATTAACCAATACAAAGTTTATTTAATTATATAAACATATTATATATTTTTGAAAAACACTTTTGGTAATAAAGAAAAATGTTTTAATCATACTAAATATATGATTTCAAACTTTTAACCAAAATTAGTTAGTTTTTCACCAAATAAACTTTCCCCACTAAAAGACAGAAAATCTGGCCGTTTCAGTAGGGCGGCCCCCTTAATTTTAAGGGGACCGACACACAATTAAGGGGACCGGCCACGCTCCCCTGTCAGATTTGGTCAGAAATTTTTCCCTATAAATACCACCTCAAACCTGGAATTTTTCTCACCTTTAGCACAAAAATTTTCAGATCCAATTCTCTCTAAACATCCTTCTAAAACCCTTTGATCATAAGATTATTAATCTTTGTTTCAAGTGATCCAGTCTATCATCACTTAAAGTGCAAGAGAAGAATCCTCCCTATCATAAAGCCAAAGATGTATTAGGATCTAGTTAGTGCTTATGTGAAGTTGTGAGTTATGTATATGTAATAAGTAGATCAAGATGATCTTACTTAGTAGTGATTCAATGAGTGAGTAAGAAGTAGTGTGAGGAAGTAGTAGTGTGGAGAAAACATGTAGTTGTGAAGATGTAGGTGTGTGATTAAGTGTTGGAGTTTAGAAGAAGTGGTGATGAAGTTGTGAAGTCGTGAAGACGTGAAGAAGTTGTGAAGCCGTGAAGAAGTTTAGAAGAAGTTGTGATGAAGTTGTGAAGTTGTGAAGACGTGAAGAAGTTGTGAAGCCGTGAAGAAGGTTAGAAGAAGTTGTGATGAAGTCGTGAAGTCGTGAAGTTGTGTAGAAGTTGTGTAGTGATCGAAGTTGTGTTGTGAGATTGGTTCTAGCTACTATTAGAACTTGACATTTAGCTTAGTGTCGTTAAATGGTGTAAGCAAAAGTTGTGTACGGTTTTCTCCGCCAAAAGGGAGCTTGTTGAGTAGTGAAGAAAACTCTCGAGTAGGTGACTCGGGGAGTGGAGTAGGAACAAGGAAGGTGTCCTTGTAGCCGAACCACTATAAATCATCGTGTCCGGTTTGCATTTCCTTTCTCTTATCTCTTATCATTTGTTCTTGCATTTATCGCTTTACTTATATGCTTGCCTACATGGCTTAGTTGTTGCTTATATAGTTGTGATGATTGATTGTGTTGAACATAGTAGTTAATATTGTGATAGGATATATAGTTGTATGATATGGTCTAATGGGCTTATATATATATAATTAACACTTCTCATGTTGAGTTTAACTTAATCGATAATTTGATACAAAACGTTTTAAGACTTCAAAAGGAAAACGTATTCACATAAAGATCGACCAAAGTTTCATTCATAAAAATAAGTTTCGAAAACTAATTCATAAACGTACATATATAATCGATCATATTGATTATATGTTGTTTTCACACTAAACTCTAATTGAAGGTTTTTCAAACAAACAATTAAATAAATTTGAATCAACATTTTGAAAACCAAGTTTTTATAAAATTAAAAAGAAGGGAAAACTAGTCAACCCCCTTCTAGTTTTCCACATTGAGTTATTTGGCTTGTGTAGATACGTGAGCAGGTCTAGTGAGTCATGCAAGTAATAATGTATATGAAAAGCAAAAATTTACCTGTGAAATACCTACTATAGGTATTTGTAATGGGAATGATAGTAATGGGTGTTTATGGGTTGTTATAGTCTTACCCCCTTAGAGAAAATCTCATCCCGAGATTTTGACGATTATAGGAGTAGGGGAGAGAAATTGTCGAGAAAGTAGAGAAAGAAGAGGATTATCGAGGAAAATGATGTGAAAAGGAAGAAGATTTTGCACAAGCGGAGTAGGAATTGCTTGTACAGATACCAGATACTTAGGTTTTTATATCTCATTATTTGCAAATAAAGGCGTCCCAATATTTGAAAACAAGAGCGTATAAATTCTTAACCTATTTGACTTATAACTTTCTCATTAAAATGTAGGAACATCCTAGTTCATTTTAAGAGGATAGTCATTATAAATCATCCTTAAACAGTATCGGCGGAAAATGAAGTGAGTTTTACCATATTTAAGGATACATGGTAAGGAAATTTTTAGAGACAAGTTTCAACTGATAGTTGTCATATCAGAGAAGACAAGTTCTAGAAGCGGTAGAGGAATATTCTAGTCAAGTAGAGACACGTTCTAGTCATGATAGAGACAAGTTCTGGTCATGATAGAGACTAGTTCTAGTCATGATAGAGACAAGTTCTAGTCATGATAGACACTAGTTCTAGTCATGGTAGAAACAAGTTCTAATGTTCTCTTGTTTAGCAACTTGTCATATGGTAGATTCTCATGTTAAGACTAGAATGACGGACGTAGAAGATCTTATTTTTTACAATTTCTTGCAAAGCGAGTTTAATATCGTAGTCGAACATAATGAGGATTACAGTTCGATGTAGATATTCTTACAAGTTCTAACTAATAGAAACTTGCGTTATGACGAGAAATGCAAGTTCTAACTAATAGAGCATTGCAGGATGAGGTAGGGAGAGAATATAGAGAGAAGAAAATAGAGTGTAAAATGACGGAGAATTAAAAATGAAGGGAAATGGAGTGAAGGATTTATGGGAGTGGAGTGGAGTGAAAAAGGAAAAAGGATGAATGGGTAAAGTAGGGGAAATGGAAAAGGAAAAAGGAGTTTGGAGTAGGCTGTGTGGGGAAATGTATAGGAGTGGGGAAAATGGAAAAGTATGGTTTTAATTTGTGGCAGGAAAATGGGATTTTAAATGGAAGAGAAGGAAGAAGTGATAGGAAAGGATTTAAACGGTAGAAGGAGAGAAATGAAAAGATGAGATTAAACAGAAGAGTAAGAGTATAGGATACCTGATGGAGAATATCCTATCGGAGTTTTAGATTTACTAGATATCTTTCCCAGAGTTTTGTTTTCCCCCTAAGGTTCTTCTAACTAATCCTAATTTCTAAGGGTGAGGTGTTTGATTCCATTGAGGTAGAGGGTTCTAAAGTGGGATTAGGTTTAAGTGTTTTCTTTTCTAAGGGTTGACTAGGTATATCTTTATTTTTAGGTGTTGTTTCAGGTTTTCTCTTTTGTTTTAGGTTGTCTATTATTACCATTATTACTATTATTATGAGTATTACTATTCCTAGGGATTTGAAACCAGCTAAGGCACTATCCATAGTATCTCCTAAGTGAAATTTTCTAATGGAGTAATGGGTATTCTAAAAATTGTCAAATCCTAAGGTATAATCTAAAATCCTCAAGTGTATAAGTACGGTTATCCTAAGGGCTAGGTATGGGTAATCTATGACCTAAATCTACTTATTCCTATGGGGTAAGTGTGTCTATGCTAAACTAAGGTTCTAAAGGCTTAGGGTGAGGGCTATCTAATCCTAGGTTTTTCCTAATCTATATTCTAATCCTAAAGTCTTATCCTAGGTCTATTGGGGCAGGGGTTTTTGGTTTCTAATCCTAATGGTCTATCTAACCTCAAGTATGGAAATCCTAACTAAGGTTTTGGGGTTTACTAAAGGGGATTGGGGAAAACTAGCTCGGGTATCATAGTAATCTAAAAGTAGGAATATGCTTGTATATGAGGATCATATATTTTCATATGGAATAGTTAGGGGTAGATCTCTAACTAGAACGAAGATAGCTTAAGAAAGCCATGGAAAGAAGTGAAGGTTTAGAGATCAGAGGAGAAAGAATTCAGATCTCTATGGTGAAGAATGAGGATTCTCACCATCGGTAAAGGGAAAAAGAGTTGAAAAAGGGTTAGAGTAAGAGAAATTTAAAAAACAGTTTAGAGATTCCATTTACCTAAGACATCGGGGTAGGTTAAGGGTAAGGGTTATGGGTTTTCCTAAGGGTTTTCTAAGGTGAAGGGTAATCCTATGTCTAGTTATCTAATCTATCCTAATTGAGGGGTACCAGGTAGTTTTTAAATCCTAACTTATTTTATTTATTTCCTATTCTACTTATCCTAAAGGCTCTAACTATTCTAAGGCATGTCTCCTAGGGTTATTTATCTACCTAAGTTTTCTAAAGTTTCCTAATTACCTAATTCCATGTGTTAGTGTTTTCTAAGTTTTCCTCGTCATTATCTATTATCTTTTCTAAAGTGCAAATCCTAAAGCGGGCAAAAGCTATTTTATGGTCATGTTTCATTTGGTTTTTCTGTATTTTAGCTATTTTAAAACGGTTTTCTTGTAAATTCTCTCTTAAACTACTATAGTCAGGTTGATTATCTAAGTTATTATTGTTATGACCTTTTTCTATCTTCTCAAGGAGATCAAGAAAAATTTCATCTAAGTTATTTAAAATCTCCTCTAATTGGTTTTCCTCATCTTCTAGAGTCAACCTAGAGGGTTTTCTCCAATTTCATCTTTCCAAGATGGAATGGGAGGGTTTATCAAGTAAGGTGTAGGGTTTAAGGTATAGGGTTGCCTAAAGTCAAATCTAGGGGTATAGGTGGGGATAAGGTGTTTAGGTATATATGGTTCTCTCGGGAGAAAGAAACCATGGGGTTCTGTTTTATGGGTAGGAAAAAGTGGATGTATAATAGGGTTTAGGGGAGGTAGGGGTGATGTCTTAGCATAGAAATCTCTTATGTGTTTTAAATTAGGGTTATCTAGGCTATTCCTAGAGTCTTCTAAGTTATAGGGTTTAGGGGAGTAATCTAGTACATTCGGAGAGGAAAGATCATTCTCCGGATGTGGACTAGATGAGATAGGGGTAGAGTAGAGGGGAGTAGACATAACTATATAATAAAGAAAATACTGTAAATCATTTAGCAGTTAAACAGACAATTATTATACTTACCTTAGCACATATGGCTATGGAGCTCCCTACTATTGTATTATGTTATCAACATAATACCGTTCGGGCCATCATAATTCAGAAGTTAATACTCCTCACACAAAGCTCCCTATTATTGAGTTATGTTGTTATTAGGGTTTAGTTATAATCGTATCACCGTTCGGGCCATCATATCTCAGAAGTATATGCAATAATCGTTCGAGGAGTCAGGACACTTTAATTCATAAACCCAACAAACTCGTCAAAAACGAAATATCCACATAGTACTCCTCGAATGAAGCTCCCTAGTATTGTGTTATGATTCTAACTTTATTTAGGTTTTATACTTATATGAGATTTTCACTTTTTACCCTTATAGTTTATATATTTATGTTTTCTAACCTAAGTTTTATATTACTTATATTACTTATACTATTAACTATCTATACTTGACACAACTAGTCCTTAAACTTCTATATTAACCTAAGACTCCTAAGTTTTCTATATTTACCCTTTTAGACCTTTAACTTTCTACTACTTACGTTTTTAGTCCTTTTTAGTTTATTCTTATGTTATTATCTATCCTAGGGTTTTAATATTATGCAAAACTAATCCTTACTACTTATAACTTCTAGGAAAGGTCAAAAACAGTCCCTAGACTTTATAATTTTAGGAATTTACGATATATACCCCTATGCATGTAAACTATTGCAAAACTAGTCCTAATATGCATGTAACTTATATTTTATCTAGTATTTAAGTTTTCTAGCCTATGTTTTACTTATTTTAAGTTATTTAAGTTATGTTTAACTAGTGTATGACCTAATTTTAACTACTTATGACATGCATGCAAGTATATGACTCGATCTAGGGTTTTAAAACGTAAACTAGCAAGTAGAATGGTTCTAGGCTCATGCAAGGGTATCTAAGCTATCTAAGGCATCCTAAATCTATCCTAAGACTATAATAAAGCTATATTAACTAAAAGTAAGACTTACTTGGCTAGGGGGGGTTTACGTGGGTTAGAACTAGGGTTAGGGTTTTCTAGGGCTCGTACAACTTCAAACCACAACACAACTCGACCAAGGCCTAGCTACTCATTCCTAATAGCTTCTAAGGACTTAGTACTACAGAAATGTGAGTTAGAGAGGAGGGGGATAGGTGTGGAGAAGAAGTGAGGGCTGGGGGGTATTTATAGGTCGCAATAGGGCGGTTTGGGTGAATTGGTTGTCTAGGTGTCACGGAGGGGGAGGGCTGAGAAAGCAGAGCTGGGAGGGTATTGTGGAAAGTCTAATGGTGACAAGGAAGAGCTAGGGTGGTAGCTAGGGGGCTGGGTAGGCCGATTGTGGTGGAGATCAGCCGTGAGAGGCGGTTCAAGGGTATCAGCTTACAAGGAGGTGATGCACCTCCTTTCTTAGGTGCTTGGAGGTGCTTGTAAGCAGCTTAGGGTGTTTAAGGGTGGTTTAAGGTGATTAGGGGTGGTTTAGTGGTGGATTAGGGAAGGTTTAGGGTGGATTAGTGGTGATTAGTGGTGGATTAGCCAAGTAGGTGATGCACCTACTTGTGTGTGTTCTTAGAGGTATTAGGGTGTGTGCTTGGGTATGACTAAGGTGTTAGGGTGCTAGGTTGAGGTGTTTAAGGTGCTTATGTTTAGGTTTTACTTTGTTTTAGTTAAGTTTAGACGTAGTTTCTACTTACTATGTGTTTAAGGTTTTACCTAAGGTTTAGTGCCTAATTTAAGTTCCTAAGTGTATCTAATGACTAATCCTAAGACCTAAAGGGTTTATTCTAAGTGTGAGTAACCTATGGGTAAGTTTTGGGAATGTTTGACCTAGTTTTGTAACCTAAATGACCTAAGTGGGTTTAGTGAGAGAATAGGGTTTATACTATGGTTTTGTGCCTATATTAGTGTCCAAAGGTTATCTAATAACTATTTCGAAGTTGCTAAAGGCTTATACTAAGTGGTAGTGACCTATGGGGAAGTTTTGGGTGGGTTTAGACCTAATTCTAGTTATCTATAACCTAGTTATGGTTTAGGGCTTAGGGGATTTATATCTAAGTTGTAAGGGTTCTTTTCTATAACCTAATAGTCATAATATATCATAATATACCTAAAGATACTCTTACTTAAGCCTTGAACACATTCTTACCAATTTAACTAAGCATATAGGTTCAGATAAGCACATAATCCTACTTAAGTTTTAGTTTAGGGTTTATTAGGGTTTTGTGTTATGTTTAGTGTTTTAGATTGGTGTATTACTTATTATGGTGTTGTTATGAGTTTATACTTGACATACTTGGGGTTTATAGGATGTGAGTGTTGAGTTATTTGGCTTGTGTAGATACGTGAGCAGGTCTAGTGAGTCATGCGAGTAATAATGTACATAAAAAACAAAAATTTACATGTGAAATACCTACTATAGGTATTTGTAATAGGAATGATAGTAGTGGGTGTTTGTGGGTTGTTATATCTCTGAATCCCTGTGGAGATCCCTGATCCCCGTTAGGGATGAGTATGAGGATGTAAAACGATTTCCCGATAAAGATGAGGGCAGAGTTGAAGATGAGGAGTGAGAAACAGGGATGAAGATGGTAAATACGATCTTCGATGTTTCCCACCTCACCGGTGTTCCCCACCTCATTCACCACTTAAAGGTTAGTAGTGATATTATATATGTAGTAATTCCTTGTCAAATGATGCACGCTTACGTCAGCTGGGCTGCAGAATTTTTTTTCGGCCCAACAACATAAAGTATTCCGTCATTTTTTTGGGCTTTCACGAGGCACAGTTTGGTCCAATAGTCCAGCACCTTTTGTTAGTAAAATAATCCATTACCTTTTGTTAGCAAACAAATAAGTAGTATTAAAATATTAGTATTAGTAGTAAAAAAAATTTATAAAACATACCCTCAACTTTTAAATATTTACAACTTTTTTATATAACGAATTTTATTTGCCATATATTTAACAAATATCTTGCGGTTTTTTGAATAAAAAAATACTGTCAAAAAGGCGTGTCGATAATGAACAAAACAAGACCAATATTGATATGCTTTTGTCGTACGTACGGTTTTATAAGAAATGTTGAAGTTTAATATATATAATATATATAACTTTTAAATAAAAGAACTTTTAAGATGCACCCATAACTTATGAAATAACTTTAAAAATTGTTTTAACTTTTTTTTTAAACTATAAGGGCCAAATACACGCGGCTCTATAAAAGTTTATATGTAATTCTTTTGTTTATATAGCAAAGTTTATTTACCAAATATCTAACGATTTATTCCGCTAGAAACGCATCCGCATTATAAACAAAACAAATTTAATATTAATATATTTTTGACATACGTGCGCTTTTAAAAAAATAAGTTGAAATTAGCAACAAATTAGCCCTACCACTGGTGCCGGACACAATATTCATTCCAAAAAGGACGTCGTACGACAATTACGAATATAGCTTGACACAACATTTATTCCAAACAAATACAACATGTGTCGGCAAAAAAAATACCACGATCTCACAAATCGGAGCCCCGCCGCAACGCGGCGGGTGCCGTTTTCCTTGTTTTCATAATTATACGAACGTGCTGAAAGAAAATTAATCACTACTACCTATTTGTCCATTTCTTTTCTTTTATTTATTTTTTTTCAATGAAATTTTAGTTTTCGTTTTCACCATCAAGCCTATCCTACTTTCTTCAGTAACTCTCTCGTAAATAAAAATAACAAGGGCGGTGGTAATGTCATTGTCACGTGAAAGATTTTCGACCGTTAAAGTCAAAGAATTGTAGTAATATATTTGGAGGTCATATTCATAGCTCTTGCTAGACGATTTAATTGTATTATATTTGGAGGTCGTATTCATAGTTCTTATAGCTATACGAACGTGCTGAAATAAAATTAATCCCGACGAGCCTACTTATTCATTTGTCTATTTAATTAACTAGATTTTTTTTTTTTTTTTTTTTTTTTTTTTTTTTTTTTTTTTTTACGTAATTTCAGTTTTTGTCTTCACTATCAAACGTATCCTACTTTCTTCGGTACCTATCTCGTAAATAAAAATAGAGTTATGTTATAAAGATCATTTACTCCACTTTTTATCACCCTCGCCTTATTTTTTTTATTGTATTTGACAGAAAAACATAGTTTTTTTAGTTAGTTTCTATTACATGTTTTTTAGACAATTTAATGTTTTTGATTTGTTAAAAGTTATATTTTTTGTTCTGTACTTCCAATTTCATTAATTTATAACGAAAATTTTATTAGAAATTTTTTGAAAAAAAAAAGGAAAAAAAAATAAAAAAAAAATAAAAAAAGTAATAAATGTATTTTAAGGGGTACATATATAACGTATCTCAATCAAAATAACAGGGGCCGTTGTCATGTCTTGTCACTGTCACGTGAAAGATTTTCGACCATTAAAATCAAAGAAGTATTTGGACGTAGTATTTATAGCTCCTGCTAGACTATTTAATTGTAATATAATTGGAGGTCGTATTTATAGCTCTTGCTAGACTCTTTGTGTGGTTCAGTTTAGTGAAAGAAATGAGCAAAATAATTACTCCTTCCTTCGTTCCAAAATTATTGTACCCGACAAAAAACACACAGTTTAAAATAAATACATTTATTACAGTTTTTTCTTTCTTACTTTTGACATAATGACAATTTTACCCTTAAGTAATTACTTAAAGTCTTTATTAAGGTATGTAATAATAATTTTAAATAAGGGTAATATAGTAAACTTGGTTAAATTTTTCTATCTATTTTTAGTAGTGAACAATTAAATTGAAACATCCTAAAAAAGAAACATGGACACTAAAATTGGGATGGAGTGACTAGTATATTTTCAAAAGTTTCAAACAAGGCCCTATTATATATACAAGTTATTCAAAGCTATCTTAAAGATATTCAAAATTAGAGTCGAGTTATTTAAAAAACCAAACATTCCTTACATACTAAGGGATTCATCCCCACCATCCATCTAAAAAGAAATCAATGGTTGAGATTAAAAATATTTTTATATTTCACATATTTTTTATAATTTAAATATCTCTTAAACCGTTAATCGTTAAGCGAAAATAATTACACCATCGCGACGAGCATTTAATTACGTAGTATCTTTTTATAGATAGGCTATTTGATATATTTTCGACAATTTTTTTTTCGTTTTTTTCACGTTTTTTCTCGTGGCCGAAAAAATCATATATGATATTACATAGGTGGTCCAATGTTCTTATCAGCGGTCAATTGGGAGGGTGAATACAAAGATAAGTACTTCATTTGCAACTTACTCAAAGAAGTTATTTTATCAGTTGGCCCTCAAAATGTAGTTCAAGTTATTACAGACAATGCACCCGTGTGTAGGAGTGCGGGGTTGTTAATTGAAAACCAGTTTCCTCATATTTTTTGGACTCCGTGTGTTGTGCATACATTGAATCTTGCTTTGAAAAATATATGTGCCGCAAAGAATACACAAGCCAATGCAGAAACATATGAAGAATGTAGTTGGATTACAGAGGTTACTGGAGATGTAATGGCTATTAAGAACTTCATTGTGAATCATTCTATGTAATTGTCAATGTTTGATGCTAATTCACAGTTGAAGTTGCTTTCAGTTGCAGAGACTCGTTTTGTTTCTAGCATTATCATGCTTAAAAGATTCAAGCTCATCAAGCAAGGGCTTTTGAATATGGTAGTTAGCCCAAATTAGGCAAACTATAGGGAGGATGATGTTCAAAAAGCATCTTTTGTCAAGGAGAAGATTTTGAACGATTTGTAGTGGGATAAGATTGATTACATTATTGCGTTCACAGAGACTATATATGAGATGTTAAGGAAGGCGGATACCGATAAACCATGTCTTCACTTGGTGTATGATTGGTGGGATTCTATGATAGAGAATGTGAAAGTGGTTATCTACCGTCATGAAGGAAAGAATGAAGAAGAAGTTTCTCCCTTTTACTCTATTGTGCACAATATACTAGTTGATCGTTGGGCTAAAAGCAACACACCTCTTCATTGTTTGGCTCACTCTTTGAACCCTAGGTATTATAGTGAGGAATGGCTTAAAGAGTCTCCTAATCGGCTTCCCCCACATAGGGATAAAGAGATTTCTGATGAAAGGATAAAGTGTTTTAAGAAATATTTTCCTTCTGAAGTTGAGCGTAAAGAAATCGCCACGGAGTTTGCCAAATTCTCGGGAGCTGTGAGAGAGTTTGCATGTACTGATTCGATTAGTAATCGCGGATATTTGGATCCCGATTTGTGGTGGATTACATATGGGTCTTCAACACCATTGCTTCAAAATTTAGCATTAAAATTACTTGGGCAACCTTGTTCATCTTCATGTTGTGAGAGAAATTGGAGTACATATTCTTTCATAAACTCTTTGCTTAGGAACAAGATTACACCCCAAAGAGGCGAAGACTTAGTTTTTGTGCATTCAAATCTTTGTCTTCTATCAAAGAAATCTCTCAAATACATGAAAGGTGAGAGTAGCATGTAGGATTCGGGAGCAGATGGGTTTGACACTTTAGATGATGTTGGGATACTTGGAATGGCCGACTTTTCTCTTGATGAGCCGGAAATGGAAGCCATGTTATTCACAGCCGATGATACAATTGATGTTGATGATGAAGATCGCTAGCTAGTCGGCTATTTGGCTATGAAACCATGTTTTTAATAGTTTGCTTTGTTATGACTTATGAATTAACACTTTGCAATTAATGTACTCTTAAATTTGGCTATGAAACATGGTACTTCATTTGATTTTAATGTTTTATATATATATATATATATATATATATATATATATATATATATATATATATATATATATATAAATTCCCGTGTCCACGTCGCGTCGTGTCCTATATTTTTTGATTTTGCCGTATCGCCGTGTCCGTTTCCGTGTCCGTGTCGGACACCGTGTTCGTGCAACCTAGCAAATAACTTATGGGATAATAAACACCCGATAATAAAGTTGTTGCTTCCTTAAAGACTTTGAGTAATTTGGTTATTTTTTGAATAGTATCCCATTGGTGAACTGAAAACTTCTTAATTGTACGTGATTTGCAAAAACATCATGAAGACATTGTAAAGTAGCTTTTTAGCGTAAAGAAAAAACAAATATTTTATAAGTCGAATACTATCTTGTAAGAACGTAGCAACTAGGGGTTAAAAAAGGGAATTCATTTCTTGACACAATTTTATATAATGTACATAGGTAGCTTTATCCAATTTAAATATATCTTGTAACATTTTTTTTGAAAGCTGTTTACCTACTTATTTCGGGTGTCGCTAGTCCATCTTATACAACAAAGTTTATAATGTGTGCAACACATTGACTATGATAAAAAAAAATGTCTTGCTCGGGTGGTTGGTATTTTAGCATTAGTTTTTTGACCGCATTTGTATTATTTGAAGCGTTATCGAATGGTATTGAAAAAATCTTTTCTTCTAAGTTAAAATAATTTATTACGTCTCGTAACATAGGAAATAGATCTGTGTGAGGATACGCAAAGTTTTCAAAAGCAATGGCATGCTTCATCATTTGCCAAGTTACGGGATCAACCCAATACTCAGTAACACAAAGGTATGAACTTGGCAAACTAGGAGGAGCCGACCAAACATAAATTGTTAAGTTTACACTTGTATTTAATTATATTGTTCAAAACCATTTACTAGTTCACTTTTAGCCCTTTTTTCCTTTGTTTCAAACAAACATGTTTAAGTGTAGGACGACTTAATTGAGTATATCGAGGTTGAAGACAATTTTGAATCAGCTTGTTTAACCGTTTGTTGTCAAATTGGTTGAATGGCAAACCTTGTTGAATCACAAACCTCGCAAATTATTCTCGAACCCGGTCTGCCTCGTATGCAAAAGTACCCCCGCTGTAACACCCCAACCCGACATGGGTCCGGAGCGCCACAGTATGGTGACATATTAAAGCATACAACGCAAACGGAAGACTTAAAACAAAACAAGGAAAAAATCTAAAAATACAAAAGAAATACTAAAACTATAAAAGAAAAGAAAATACAAACTGAACATAGTCTAATCTAATCCAAGTCCAAAACTAGTCAAGATGTAATGGGCTTCTAGTCCATGGGGTAGTCCACTAAAGCTCCTATGCTCTCTCTTCACCCAAACCCAACTTCCAACCTAAAACCTTCCGTAGGAAAAGAAATGCGGCTGAGCTACGAAAGCTCAGTGAACATATATATATATATATATATATATATATATATATATATATATATATATATATATATATATATATATATATATAACGAATAAACGAAACATAAATAAATATAAGAAAATGAATTAAAAGCTCCAGCTGAAAAAGGATGTCATCTGTCAAGTGCATAAGAGATCAACATACACTGAACGAATATCATAAGTCAAAAGGAAACGAAGTATCAAAGATATATCATATAAGCATAATCATAAAGAAATGGTAATGAGCACGTATCAACAAAGGCGTGTCCACCACAGTCACTCGAATAGACACATAGAAACATACGAAAGCCACGAGCCGACCTACCCGAGCCACTCGAATAGGTCTCCTACACAAAATCATATATCCTACAAATCGTAAGTTGTACAAGGAGCTGCAGACTCCGTTGTACCAAAGGAGTGAGGGTACAAGGCATGTACCACTAGTCACCCGCCGAAACCATATCATACCATATCATATCGAAACAAAATACTAGGATGCATCCATACGTCCCCGCTGAACAATATCATACATGCACCCTGCTCACACGACAGGTATACACATACATCAAGATGGCCAATCATATCATAACGAAGGAGGACGCAGTAGATAAAAACCCGCCTCCACTGACAGCGTCATGCCATTGGTGCCATCAATGACATGGCCATGGACTCCCCATGGCTGGCTAATAAACTCGGGCATAAGAACGAAATGAAACACATGATATAGCATATAATCAAAACATATCAAAGGATCCTAACAAGGACCACATCAAAGAATCCTAATAAAGGACCACATCAAACAAAGTATAACAAAGAATCATATCAATGAAGCATAGCAAAATGAATCTTATCATATCAACGAAGCATATCACACTGGTACAAAAATTTGTATTGGTCACGCCAGAAATGTGTGACGATATGCATATAGTTACACACGTTTTTTTCGTTGTGTGTCACCAAAGGTCCCGCCACCGTAGGTAGCATATGGTCACATTGTTGAGTACGTAGCCTTTTTCATCGAAAAAGAGTGACCAAAACACCGAATATGTGTGACAAATTAGGCACAAGTTTTGTTGGATTAGTCAGTATGAGTGACCGTAAACACTTTATAGACACACAAATGTTTTTTGAGAGTAACTATTGTTCGTCCTTTGGCCACATAAATATATAATATATGTGACATTTGAGATGATTTATTCAAGTAAATGTGTATTATGTGTGACTATTTCCCGTCCTGTGGCCACATGAATATATAATAAATGTGACGTTTGTGAAGATTTAGCCACACAACAAGTATTGTATTTTTTGAGTTAGTCACATACAATTTTTAAAAAAAATGGCCAAAAGTGTGAATAAGTGTGACCATATGCTGTTTAAAGTGAAGAAATGTGTATTTTGTGTGACTATTGATCATCCAATGGCCACATGAAGTTTATGTTTGCGTGGCCTTTTGTAATATTTAGTCACACAATGCATATTTGTTTTGGGTATTTAGTCACATACAAATAAGCATCAAGTGGCCAAAAGTGTTAATAAGTGTGACCATATGCTGTTTAAAATGAAGAAATGTATATTTTGTGTGACTGTTGATCATCCAATGGCCACATTAATTTTATATTTGTGTGGCCTTTTGTAATATTTAGTCACATAAAGCATCTTTGTTTTGGGTATTTAGTCATATACAATTAAGCATCAAGTGGCCAAAAGTGTTAATAAGTGTGAACATATACTGTTTAAAATGAAGAAATGTGTATTTTGTGTGACTATTGATCATCCAATGGCCACATGAATTTTATGTTTGTGTGGCCTTTTGTAATATTTAGTCACACAACGAATTAAGCAAACAGTGACCAAAAGTGTTAATAAGTGTGACTATATGCATCTTTTAGGCATATTTAAAAAATCAATATATATCAAAACAATTCAAATATATATCAAAACAAATTCAAATAAAATAAAATAGGAATGTATATAACTGAACAAAATATAAAATTGGACATCCTTTTATACACCAAGGAGTCCTAGTCGGCTTACAATAGTTTCCTAAGTATCTATAATCTTTTCCATAAGCAACTAGTAACTTCGAGTGGTCTTAATCTCTGAGCAGTACCAACTTTCACTAGCAGTAGTAACTTTTGTACTAGCAGTAGTATATACTTGGCACATTTTCTTTGAAGTTCATGAGCTGCACTAAATCCATCTAAGCAATATTAACACAAACATGATCAGCAGTAATTCAAACAACATCATGAAGACTTTTAATCCAAAACAATGAACACAATAATAAAATTTGCAGTTAAACTTACAAGTTTTTCTCCCATTGATCTAATCACATCATCTGGATATAAAAGCCTTGAAAATGTAGGCTGCTGCATATCAACACATCAGGATGAGAGCAGAACTAGAACATGTCAAAGCTGTTAGGAATTCAAATATTCCTATAGAAGACTCGGTCACCTAACTGAGTAACGGCATTTAAGTTAGCTCGTAGCTAGTTTATTAGTTAGTTAGATATTAGTTTAGTCTAAGTAACATCGTGGAAGAAGGACGGGTCTTTACCCACTGTATGCCTGATCCACAGCCCGGGTGTGGGCGTTTTTATCTTTCTTTGTAGCATTAGTATAAATACCCCTCTCCACATGTGGAGAGGGTTGGACCTTCATTCAATCTCAATCTAATATCTTATTTCTCTCTCAAGGTTCCGTCCTTTCTTTCTTCCTCTTCTTCTTCTTAATTATACGACTACACAACCACAAGTTCTTCATGTTTGCAACTTAATTAGTACTCTACAATTGGTATCAAGAGCCAAGGTTACATCTTAGGGCCTTGTAGAATCGAATTTGGTGTGGTTTTGTGTAGTTTTTGTGAGTTAGAAGAGTTTTTCTTGAAAACATCTTAGTTTGATCTATCTAGTGTTAGTTGACATGTTAGAGGTGTTCTTATATGATCATTTGTGTTAGGGTTACATTATTTCTCAGGTGGTTTTGCCATTTCACATGTATTCTTGGAGTTTGAAGTGTGTTTGGGTCGAATTTCCTTGTTGCGGTTACCTCCATTGTTCCATTGCTTGACTGCTATTTGCTACCTGATATCTGCGGTTAGCTATCTGCGTTTACTATTTTGAGTTAACAGACCAAATGCAATGACAGTGACAGTTTTGGACTATTGGGAATTGCGATTAGTATCTGCGGTTTAGTGGCTTGAGGTTAGGTGCCGGAGATTAGCTCTTGCGGTTTACTTCTCTCTGCGTTTATCTCCTAGTGTTTGTCTCAGTCTGCGACTACTAATTTGCGGTTTGCTCCTGGATTGCGACTAACTCACCTGACTTTGAGTTTGGCTCTCATATGTGGTAATCTCAGTCCTGCGGTTACCCATACATTGCTACTTGTTTGGGTTTTAGTGACTATATCCTAAGTATTGGCTCTCCATCAAGTGGTGAGATTCGTGTGGTGAGATTCGTGTGAGTGGTGAATCATCTTGCATCTAGTGTTTGGTTGAAACTTAAGTCATTTCTGTTAATCTAATTGTGATCGGACGTTGTGGGTTAATCCTTACGATTTGACTAATCTCAATTGGATTTATCGTAACTTGACTTGTCGCAACTATACTCCTAGTGCAAACTGTAACCCACCTGCCTCGTCATGACAACATCCCCTGATTCAGTAATTCCCGGAATTCTCAAATTATACGACATAGGTGATGTTCCGTTGACTTCTAATCTTTATCTACAAATGAAAGGACTAGTATCTGATGATGACTCAATTGTACAATCATGCTCGGATCCTCAAGAGAATATGACTCCTCAGTCAAGTAAATTGCTTGAATTGGCAAGAGAATGTCACATTGAATGCTTTCAAACACTTCAGTCACATCTTTCTGTGTTGTTAGAGGGTAATGGATTCAGAATGGGGTTTGAATGTGTATTCATAACTCTTTTCGGTCAAGATGTTTAAACATTCACAGATATTATGATTCTGAATCTAGATCAATTACGACAACAACTGGACCGAGAAGAAACTACTAATGAGGGATCCTTAGCTGCCTTATGTGTGCTCAGCAAACAACTACATAGCTTCATTAACTCAAAATCCTCCATGATCTATGACTACGAGAGTCAGATGACTATGAAGTGTTTTGCTGACCACACAGATATAGATGTTGACACCTGCAGAGACATACTACTCCAATACTTGGATAAGGTTAAGGAGTACATCGAGAAAAGGGCAAAGCACAAACCGGTGTATGATGACAGGGTAGAGACACACGGGGGACAATCAAGTGATTGTTTTGAGTATTTGGGTTTAACATCGGATGCTGAGTCAGTCAACACTGAATGCATAGATTCAGAAGATGATAAGATTGACACTTCTGACAAGTTGGTGACCCATGTTATGGATAACATGCTCAGACCTGTGCAATCACTTGACTCAAGTAATGAGGTATCGTCAATTGATCAACACAAAACACTCTCTAATGTATGTCATCATATAGATCAAATTACAATTTGTTATGACACAAATCTGTTGAAAAAGACTGACAGTTTGTTACTCTCCTCTAACTCAACAAATATGTGTCATAAAGGGGGAGAAAGTGATCTGTATGATGAAAGTTCTTACCTTAAAGTTGAGTTTTCTAAGACAATGGACTAGAACATGGTTGAAAAAGAGACATTTAATCAACTTCTAAAAAGGTTTTCACAATTGGAAAAACATTGCATTTCACTTGAAATTGAAATGCAACAAAAAGAAGAATGTCTTCAAAATAGCAAACCGTGTTTGAAATTGCCTGGACTTAATGAATATTTTTTGATAAACACTCTGAAAACTCAGTTGCAAGACAAGGACTTAACGATCAATAGCCTTAAAAATCGAATTAAGATGTATGAGCAACGTAATGAAGCCAAATGGAAACATGATATTAATGAAGCTGAATGCAAAATGGCTAAATTACGTATGGAAAATGAGACTGTGAAAGTACAATGTAAAGAACTGCGTGATTCAATCAAAGAAATCAAAGCTAAGAAAATCAATCTGACAATCCCTCAGTTCACTAAACACAATGATCTCATTGCTCTAAGTCTGACTTCATGTCCCAAAATTCCTGGTGCACAAATCGTGCCAAGTTATGTTTCAAAGAGTCAAATGAACCTTAATCTTTCAAAACCATCTATCTTGGGAAAACCAGTTTTTAAAACAGTTGGTAATCAATCTACCATTAGACAACCAAATGCATTGATTTCTGAAAGTCTAAAATTCTCGAAAGCTCGATGTGTCTCCCAAGTAGATGAAAAAACGTGCTTTGATTAAGTCTGTGGGCTCAAAACCTAAAATTCATAATCAATTGGTCAACATACAAGATAAGGTTCAATATCATAAATCAAGTGGTCATAAACCTGAAATGCCTTTGAGACATAGACCAAGGATGTTGGGTTTTGGATTCTGCTGCTGAGTGAAACTGCTGCTGATTCTGCTGATGATGTTAAAGTACTGCTAAGAGAAAATGCTGCTGAAGGAATCTACTGCTAATGTGATAAGCATGTATTCGAAGTAGATAATTATAGAATAGATTGTGTGTATATAATATATGTCTAGAATATTCTTATCTTGCATAGAAAGTTATTGTTAACCTAGTAGGACTCCTTGGCCTATAAAAGGAGGATCCTAGGGTTAGATTGAGTACGTATTGTTTAGTTTTTGTTTACACTTCAAGGTTGTAAAACCCTAGCATTGTCGAGTGCTCGTATTAATAATATTGAAGTGTTGATAGTGAATTGTTCTTCTTAAGTTAAGCTTTTATATTCAGCATTCTAGCTTAAGTGTTTAATACAAGTCAACTTCTATATAAGATCGTTTGCTCAACTGGGATCAATAAGTGGTATCAGAGCTTGTGATCTAGAAGTTGTAATCAAGAAGAAACCGTTCCTTGCAAGTTTGCTGTTCCTAATCAACGGCTAAAGATGGGTGATGACACACATATGGTGACTGCTTCAAAGGTTCCCATTCTCAACCCTGGAGAATATGAGCTATGGAAGATGAGAATCAGATAGTACATTCGCATGATTGACTTTAACATGTGGAATGTGATTATCAATGGTGACTCTTTACCAAAGAAGGGTGCTGATGGAAAAGAGATACCAATCAAGACTGCTGAAGAAAATTCTTTAAGGAAGATGGAGATCAAGGCACACAGTATTCTCTTAATGGGAATACCTAATGAATTTCAGTTAGATTTTGATAGCTGTGAGACTGCAAAAGACTTAATGGATGCTGTTAAATTCAGGTTTGGAGGGAATGATGCTACAAAAAAGTCAAGGAAAAACATGTTGAAGCATCAGTTTGAGAACTTTACTGCTGAAAGTGGAGAGAAGATTAATGGCACTTACAACAGGCTCAATCAACTTGTCAGTCATTTAAAGCTTGTTGGCTATGTGGTTCCACAAGAAGATGTAAACCTCAAGTTCCTTAGAAGTCTTGCACCTGAATGGAGTATGCACACTGTTGTTCGGAGGAATAAGCCAGACTTTGAAACTATGAAGTTGGAAAGTCTCTATAACAACTTAAGAGTGTATGAACCAGAGCTGACTTCTTCATCTACTTCATCTTCTGGTGCACAAAATCTTGCCTTTGTATCTTCAAAGTCAAAGGGGTCTAAAGAATCTCACTCTGCTTCTTATGGAGTATCTACTGCTGATGGATCTGCTGCTAGTTCAAATGACAATAATTCCACCAGTGATATTGCTTTGTGTGCTTTCTTAGCTGATCTAACTACAAGTATAAGGTCACAGGCTATTAATCAAGATCTAGATCACCTTGATCCTGATGATCTTGAAGAGATGGATCTTAAATGACAAATGGCCATGTTGACCTTGAGGGCAAGAAAATTCTTGAAAAGAACTGGAAGAGAAATCAAGTACAGACCTAAAGAGAATGTTGGCTTTGATAAGTCAAAGATAGAGTGCTACAACTGCAACAGGAAGGGTCACTTTGCCAGAGAGTGTAGAGCTCCCAAGAAAAATGTTGAAGCATCAAAGAAGACTGAAGAAACAAAGAATACCACTACTGCATTGGTACCTTGTGATGGATTGGGAGAGTATGATTGGAGTGATTTGGCTGATGAAGAACCAAACTATTCTTTGGTGGCTCAAGTCAAACCTAAAGTGCATAACTTTGCACTTATGGCCTATGCATCATCATCTTCTGGATCTGACTCTGAGGTATCTAATGATTCTGATTTATCTATGTGTTCTTTTAAGTCTTGTGCTGACACTGTAGAAGAACTTAAGTCTAGGAATGAGAGTCTAATTAGAGAAGTTGAAAACCTAAAACTTGATAACCTAGGTTACAAAGTAGGTATTCAAAATGTTGAAAGAAGACTTGAGTACTTAAAAGAGTGTGAGCTAGAATATGTAGATAAAATTAACCAACAAGATGTTGAAATTTTTAAGAAAAACAGTGAAATTGAGTTTCTTAAAAATAAATTAGAAGAAGCAGAAAGAGATAGGGATGCAGCTCTTGCTAAAAAAGAAAATCATATAGTAAGAGTAAACAAACAACAATATGCTTATGATTTGGTTAATAAATCTATTGAGAGTACCATCATGAGGAAAGGAAGTGAAATAGGTTATAAAGAGGTTGCTCCTCCTGCTAAGAGTGCATTTGCTCCACCAGGAAAAGAATTGTCCTTTATTAGTGAGCTTAACATTGAAAAACCAATAGGTGAGTCTAGTACAAGTGTCTTAGAAACACCTAAGGTAGAGGACAGAAAATTTCCTGATGCTCCCATTATTGAAGATTGGTACTCAGATAGTGATGAGGAACAAGAACAGGTTGAACTAGAACAAAGTGTAGAAAAGGAAGAAATTCCTACCAAAGTTGAACCTAAAATTGAACAGGTGAAGTTTGTGAGACCTGTGTTAGGTAAGGGTATCTCTAGGAGACTGGTTGAATATAATGAGATTTCTAGAGATAGAGTGAATGGTTTCAATAATAAGCCTAGGGGAAATCAGAGAAACTTTAATAACCTAGTTTCAAACAAATTAGGTAGTGAGTTTCAGTTGAAGAAAAAGGTTTGTTATAAGTGTGGTAGCTTTGAACATTTGATAAATAGCTGTCCTGACCACAAGAAACCTGTTTGGAATCAGTATTCAAGGGTGACTCACAAATATGTTAATCAGAATACTCACCCTCATCCTAATAGAAACATGATTCCTAGGGCTGTGTTGTTAAGATCTGGTGCAAATAGATCCATTTATGCTGCTAAATCAAATGGTGCTTTTAAAACCACAACTGGTTATGTTGCTGGCTCTACTGCTAGTAAGCATTCTGTTGCTAGTAAGCAATCTGCTGCTAGTACAAAACTTTCTACTTCTGGGCCAAAAGTTTTATTAAATACAGTTGTTGGAAATCATTTTTATGCTGTTAAGGCCTCAGCTTGTTGGGTGTGGAAACCAAAATCAACTGTTACAAACAATGTTTCCAAAAACAGCAGTGCATCAAGTGATTTAAAGAAATTTAACTATGTTGATGCACAAGGCAGATCCAAGACAGTAATGGCTTGGGTCCCCAAGAGAAACTAATTTCTCTATTTTCATGTGCAGGGTAATCTACTGGATGATATTAAAGATATGGTTATAGTTGATAGTGGATGCTCTGGACATATGACAGGGGATGAGTCTCAGCTTGAAGATTTTGAGGCTTTTGAAGGTGGTTATGTTGCTTTTGGGATTGATCCAAAAGGTGGAAAAATTGTTGGTAGAGGCACTTTAAGAACAGGGAATTTGGACTTTGAGAAGGTGTTTCTTGTGAAAGGACTTAAGTTTAATCTCTTTAGTGATTCACAAATGTGTGACAAAAGGAATTTTGTTCTTTTTACAGACACTGAATGCATGATCCTTTCTCCTGATTTTCATTTGCCAAATGATAAATTTGTGCTATTGAAGGTCCCTAGAAATAAAAATATATATAGTGACCATATTAAGAACATAGTTCCCAAAAGAGCTTTAACTTGTCTGATTGCAAAAGCCGCTATTGATGAGTCCAAATTATGGCATAGAAGACTTGGGCACCTGAACTACAAGACAATGAATAAGTTGGTGAAAGAAAATCTTGTGAAAGGCACGCCCACAAAGTTGTTTAAAAATTGTGAGACTTGTGTTGCCTGTCAAAAGGGTAAACAACATAGAGTTTCATTCAAGTCTAAGACAGTAAACACAAATACAGAGCCCTTGCACTTGCTTCACATGGATTTATTTGGGCCTGTTTTTGTGAAAAGTTTGAACAAGAAGTCATATTGCCTAGTTGTCACAGATGACTTTAGCAGGTTTACTTGGGTGTTCTTCTTAGCAACTAAAGATGAAACCCCAGAGCTTCTTAAGGAATTTATTACAAGAGTTGAAAACATGCACAACCACAGAGTGAAAATTATCAGATGTGACAATGGTACTGAGTTCAAGAATAGTGTGATGAATCAATTCTGTGTGGGAATAGGAATTCTAAGACAGTATAGTGTTGCAAGAACTCCACAATAGAATGGTGTTGCAGAGAGAAGAAACAGGACACTTATTGAGGCTGCAAGAACAATGTTATCTGATTCTAAATTACCTATACCTTTTTGGGCTGAAGCTGTAAACACTGCATGTTTTGTGCAAAATAGGAGTAAGGTAGTGAAGCCTCACAACAAAACTCCATATGAGCTTTTTCATGGGAAGAAACCATTGATTGATTTTCTCAAGCCATTTGGATGTCCTGTCACTATTTTGAATACTAAGGATCAGTTAGGCAAGTTTGAAGAGAAAGCTGATGAAGGTAATTTGGTTGGTTACTCTGTACATAGTAAAGCTTTCAGAGTATATAACAAGAGAACCAAACATGTGGAGGAGAATTTGCATATCAAGTTTAGTGAGAACACATCTAATGCTGAAGGAAAAGGACCTGAATAGGTGTTTGATGTTGATATCCTGACCAAGACAATGAATTATGTACCTGTTATTGCTAGTGTTGACACTAACAAACCACAAGAAGACATTGTTTTGATTGAGAAACTGAAGGTTGGTCCTACTTTCATACCTTTACAGAAAGATCAAGAGATACAAGAAGATGATGTTACTCCAGAGAAACCTAAGGAAGCTCAAGCAGATGTTGAAACTACTATTGATGCAGAAATGATACCTAATGAAGATCCAAAAGTAGTTGTTGATGATTCTCCTATAAGGCCAGAAGACTCTACTGCTGACTCAGAAGACTCTACTGCTAGACCAAAACAAGCAACTACTGCTTCAATCAATTCTGATGCCAAGCCTAATAACTCTGCTTCTACATCATAGTTTCCGTATTTGGACACTCAGGATAGACCTTTTGCTGATTCAAATTATCCTGATGATCCAAATATGCCTCCTCTAGAGAATGTCTATGATGACACAGATGATGAAGCTCTTGATGGTAAACTATTTGGAGCTGAAGTAGATTATACTAACTTGGAACTCAACATTCCTGTTAGTCCCACTACCACTACAAGAGTTCACAAGGATCATCCAAAAGAACAAATTCTCAATGATCCAAAATCATCTGTACAAACAAGAAAAATGACTAAAGAGCTCAAAGATCTTCAACATCAAAGTTTCTTTGCAAGATCTCTGCATCAAAGAAACAGTCACAAAGATCTACAAAATTGCTTGTTTGCCTGCTTTTTGTCTCAAATTGAACCCAAGAACACTTACAAAGCCTTACAAGAAGCAAGTTGGGTGGAAGCAATACAAGATGAGCTTCTGCAATTCAAACTACAAGAGGTATGGACTTTGGTTGATTTGCCAAATGGAAAAAGAGTGATTGGCACCAAATGGGTTTTCAGATGTAAAAGGGATGAAAGGGGGATAGTCATCAGAAATAAAGCTAGATTAGTAGCTCAAGGATACACACAACAAGAGGGACTTGACTATGATGAGGTATTTGCACCAGTGGCAAGAATAGAAGCCATTAGACTTTTCTTGGCTTATGCTTCATTCAAAGATTTTGTGGTGTATCAGATGGATGTAAAGAGTGCTTTCCTTTATGGGACCATTACAGAAGAAGTTTATATGTCTCAACCACCAGGTTTTGAGGACCCTGATTATCCTAACAAAGTATACAAGGTGAATAGAGCAATGTATGGTCTACATCAAGCTCCTAGAGCTTGGTATGATACCTTGTCAACATATTTGTTAGAATCTGGGTTCAGTAGAGGAAAGATTGACAAGACTTTGTTTCTCAAAAGACAAAAAGATGATATTTTGCTGGTTCAAATCTATGTAGATGACATCATCTTTGGTTCTACAAACAGAGCAATGTGTGTTGATTTTGAGAAGCTTATGAAGGATAAGTTTGCAATGAGTTCAATGGGAGAACTCAACTTCTTCTTGGGACTATAAGTAGTACAAAAGAAAGATGGCATATTTATTAGTCAGGATAAGTATGTTAATGACATTTTGAAGAAGTTTGGATTTGAAGATGCTAAGCCTGCTAAGACAACCATGGATACCAACTAACCTTTGTTGAAGGAAGAAAATGGAAAAGAAGTAGATGTTCACTTGTACAGGTCCATGATTGGCTCATTGATGTATCTTACAGCATCTAGGCCTGATATTATGTTTGCTGTATGTGCCTGTGCAAGATTCCAAGTATGTCCTAAAGAATCACATCTCAATGCAGTGAAGAGGATTTTTAGGTATCTAAGGCATCAACCTAAATTGGGCCTATGGTATCTTAAGGATTCACCTTTTGATTTGGTGGCATATTCAGACAGTGACTATGCTGGTGCTTGCTTGGATAGAAAGTCTACAACTGGAGGTTGTCAATTTCTTGGAAACAGATTGGTGTCATGGCAATGCAAGAAACAGACAGTGGTTGCAAATTCTACAACTGAAGCTGAGTATGTGGCTGCTTCAAGTTGCTGTGGTCAAGTGCTTTGGATGCAAAATCAACTACTGGATTATAGGTACAATTTCATGAACACCAAAATTCATATTGATAACAACAGCACACTTTGCATAATTAAAAAAATGTTGTTTTTCATTCTAAAACAAAACATATTGAGATAAGACATCATTTCATAAGGGATTGCTATGAAAAGAAGTTAATTCAAATTGTCAAAATTTATACTGATAACAATGTTGCTGATCTTCTCACTAAACACTTTGATGTGGGGAGGTTTCAATTCTTAATTGCTAATATTGGTATGATTATTCTTTGAAAATCTTATCTCTTATGTTTTTGTAAAGTGTGTAAAGGTCTTGTGCTGTTTGTTAATCTGTTTCTGCTACTTCTTAAGAAGCATATGATTAAGTTGAAATGTACTCTGCTGCTATTTTACTCTACTGCTAGTATACATTCTTGTATACTTTGTGGTGTTTGGACTAACATTTTGTAGGAAAAGCTAACAATTGATGATTTGCAAGTTCACAAACAGAAAATAAGCAACTTTCATTGATCATCAAAAGAGTACATTCACACTGAGTACATTCACATCAATTCAGTAATAACAAAAGACTGCTACACAACAAGCTAAAATTAAAAGAATTAAAACATCAATTTCTAGGGCATGGAAGCCAAAGTACAATCTTTCTCTCCTTAGGAAGAGGAGGGTTTGCCTTTCTTGCCTTGGCTGATGTCTTGGGTCTTGGCCTTGATGATTGTGGTCTTTCAGGAGTGGACGGTGGATTGTTGTTTGGTTCATCCTCATCCGATGAAGTACAGATAAAGGGGGAAACAAGTTCCCTTGGAGATGGTGGTCTTATTGGAATCCACGCAGGGTCTTCTGATGATTCTGAAGACGATGGAGACTTGGGGGACAACACCTCTTTACCCCTGGAAGTGCTTGGGGTTTGATTCAAGTTTAAAAGATCTTTGAAACAGGGAGATCGTGCTTCCTCTTTCGGGGCTTGTTCCTTGGTTCTACAACCGTTGTGAGGAGGACAGAAGGGAGGAACATAGGTTTCAAACGGTGTCTCATCCTCAGAAGAAGAATCAGATGATATGTTAATGATTTCGGGAGAAGATTTCATGGTTATTGAAGATTTGATTTGGGTGATTGGAGGTTTTGATTGCGAGATTGGCGTTTTTGATTGTAATTAGGGTTTGATCGTGTTGAATTAGGGAAAGATTTAGTCTGTTTTTATAGGGATTACGGAGTATCAAGCACCTTTATTGTTATGGGTTCTTGACTTTTTGACCAAGTTAGATTAGTCAACTCTGCTGCTGGCTTAATCTTACTCTGCTGCTAGTTGTTTCATTCTGCTGCTAGTTATGGATGGTACGGTTATGCTGCTGTGGTTGTAAGTGTGAGGGTGGAATGTGTAACTTCTCAACAACCGTTTAAAACCTAATTAATCTTCATAATTGGTTTCTACACGCTCCAAATTGAAGTTTTCACAAACCCTAACACTCCATTCTTCTCAAAGTCAATTATCCCCAATTTCTCAAAACCCAAATTCATGGATTGTACACGTACCTGGGCAGAGCAGCACAATAGTGTGGTCGTTTTGGATGAAGAGTTGGTTCCTGAAGGTTTCACAGACATGGTAAAATTCTTGAATGCTACTTCTCTTAGGTATGCATTAACTGTGAATCCTACAATATTTGTTTCCTACATCAAACAGTTTTGGCTTACTGCTAAAGTCAAAACTATGAATGAGGAAAAATATGTTAGTGCTTTAGTAGATGGGCAAAAGGTTCGTGTAACGGAATCATCTATAAGGGAAACTCTTCTCTTAGATGATGAAACAGAGACCACTTGTCTTGCCAATTCTGCTATTTTTGATGGTTTAAAAACTTTGGGATATGAGGGAAAGCATACAAATTTAAAATTTCAAAAGGCTCTCCTCTGTCCTCAATACAAGTTTTTGGTACACCTTCTCCTTCATTGTTTGAGTCCTAAAACTTCTGGGTGGCATGAGTTTAGTACTACTATTGCTTCTGCAATGATATGCCTAAGCAAAGGTCATCCATTCAATTTTTCAAATATGATCTTGGAGGGGATTGTTAAAAGTTTTAAAGAGTCTGGTTCTTATTTGCTTTATCCAAGATTTATCCAGCTCTTTATTGAAAACCAACTTACAAATTTTAGATCCCATACTGCTACTTATGATGCTCCAAAATTGGTTTCCAAAACTTTTACTTTCTTGCTTAAGCATGGAAAAGGTTTTTCAGGAACACATACAAATCTTACACCTTCTATGGTGCAACTTGTGCAAAATATTCAGGGTGAAGGATCAGGAAATCCCACTGACTCCCATCACACACCCAATTTTACTGCATCTGCTACACAACCCAAAATACACTATACCCGTAGGAAAACCAAAAAGAACACTGATCTACCTCAGGATAGTGTTAGTATGGCTGTACCAGATGAGGCTATCCTAGTTGATGGAGGGGACATGTTGGCAAGGGCGGTCACTACTGCTTCTAGCTTAGCAGCAGAGCAAGACAGTGATAACATAATTAAGACCCAAACCAAGGCAACATCTAGAGAAAAGGATTCTGCTGAATCTACTTCTCAGGATGGTAACCCTAGCCAAATGGAAAATATAGGGGGCTCAGATGATCAAACTCGGTTTGATACTGAGTTTATGTCCCAAGATTCACCTCTCGGACCAGGTCACACAGGTCGAAGAGATGAGGACAGGCCAGTGACAAATGAATTGACGGAAAATCTTGTACATAATGACAATGTCCATGATTCACCTCTCGGACCAGGTTACACAGGTCGAAGTGATGAGACTACTATGAAACTCATTCAGGAATTGACGGCTACTTGTACCAATTTGGGGGTGAAGTGTACTACATTGGAAGATAAAGTTCTTAGTTTTTCTACTGTTGTTGATGGACAAGCCAAGCTCAGCACCAAATTAAGGAAACAGATTAAGAACTTAAAGAAATCAAGATCTTCAACCTCCTTGAAAAGATTGAAGAAAGTGGGCACTTCTCAAGTTATCAGTTCACCTGAACTCTCTACTCATTTGGAAGAGGATGCTTCCAAACAGGGGAGGAATGAAGATGGAATGGGTTTAGGGGAAGAAAATTTGAAGAGGGTTGATAGTGCTCAGGTTATGAATGATGAAATGGTTTCAGGGGAGGTTCCAGAGATTGGAGTTATGGAAGTGGAAAGTCCTCAGGATGCTGAAAACTTTGTGATTGCTGATAAATCAGGGAATGAGGTTGTAATGGAAAAGGTGATTGCTACTCAAGAAAAAGTGGTGGAAAAACTCAAGACTTTGGAGCCTGAGCAACTAGTGAAGGCAACAGGGTTGATGGGTGAAGCTTTAATGACTTTGGGAGATTCTATGGTTACAGAACTTGAAAATGCTGCTATTGCTAACAAGATTGATGACTCTGCTGCTGCTCATGATTCTACTGCTAAGGATTTTGCTGATCCTGCTGATAGTGGAAAAGTGAACTCTGCTGATGCACAAGACTCTGCTGCTGGTTCTAGTGATAATGCTGCTGCTGAGGCAATGGTTTTGTTAAGCA
Source organism: Artemisia argyi (assembly GCA_030686995.1). Lineage (NCBI taxonomy): Eukaryota > Viridiplantae > Streptophyta > Magnoliopsida > Asterales > Asteraceae > Artemisia > Artemisia argyi. The sequence goes on along the minus strand of CM060686.1, from coordinate 154,828,710 downwards.
AGAAGACTACAGAAGTTCCATCTGAATCATCTTCAAAACATACACCACTACCAACTACATCACTACCATAACAACCAACAACCACAAGCACATCATCAACACCAATAATACCTCTAAAAGGAGTTGTAATCAGAGAACCTGCTGCTCAACCAAAGAAGATTGTATCATCATCTACTGATAAAGGGAAGGGCAAGCAAGTTGAAGAACCTAAGTGGATGTATAAGGGGTTTGATTACTCTGAAATACCTTTTCATATGTGGCCCAAGGAATTACAAGTTGAACATGACACAACTGTTGCATTAAAAGAACAAGAATTGCTTGATAAAGAAGAACAACAGTTGATTCAGAAGGAAAAGGAAAGGGTTGAAAAGGAAACAGAACATTTAAGGAGGTATGAGGAATGGGTTGATGAGAAGATAAGAATAGATGCTGATATTGAACTCTCCAAGATGATTAAGATTGAAGAGAATGAAATTCCAACTTTTGATGTGCAATCTTGGATAAGGGAGTTCACTGCTAAGAAAAAGAAAGAAGATGCTGCTACTAGGAGAAAGAAAAAGGTTCTCAGGGGTCCAACTCCATTGTGACAAAGAAAAGAGCAAGAAAGGTACCTGAAGAATATGAAGGGATGGAAATTGGTACAGTTAAAACCTAAGTCTGATCAAGAGGTTTTTGACTTGTATCAAGAAGCTAAGAAACAAACAGATACCTTCCATCCTATGGATTGTCCTGAAGATTTGGAACACATTGCTCAAAGAAATAAAAATTTGGTACCTGATAAAGTGACTGAAGTAGAGCATGTTCAAGAGTCAGATGTTGTTAAGCAGCTTGATGTTAGTGCATATAAGACTACTTCTTATGTGCAAAGTGGTAAAAGAAAAGGTGTTGTTCATAAATCCTTTGCAAAGAAGAAGAGGAAAACAGGAGAAGAAAGCAGTTCTAAGCCAGAAGGAGATGAGTTCAAGAATGATTATGATCATATTCCTACTGAGCACTTAAAGGAACAATTGAAGGTTTTCACTATGGTTGGCAAGATGGAAGAACCTGAAGTAGTTGATGCCACACCAATAGGAATCAAATATCCTATTATCAAAGTAACTACAGGATATGATACTAAAATAGGAGCATTTCATGATGTTGAGAGATCTGATGGAAAGACTCACAGGTTTCTTAGATTTCAACAGATGCTATATTACTTTGATAGAGAGGATGTTAATGATTTGTGGAAGCTATATAAGTCAAAGTTTAGAGCTGAGAAGTTTGATGGTAAAAAGTATGAAATAGATCAAATTGATCACATTATGTCACACCCCGCCATGGCGGAAACGCGAGGGTGTAACTTCATGGATATCATCACAACACCTGGTGTCTAAATAGAGAACAACTACATGCACAAAAAAAATAGAGCAAAGTACAAACACAAAGTGTTGTAACAATACCCCAAAATAAAATAACCAAAACAAAACATAAATCCCAACATAGTTGATAAACCACTTCAAATGCAACTAAGGTCTCGTCTATCCACATCCTGCTATCTTATCCTTAGAAAGCTCACCTGAAAATGATGCTTAAAACGTCAACATAATGTTGGTGAGATTCATAGGTTTGAGACTCAACACACAAGGCAACCGTATTCACTGTGATTACAAAATATAGCTGGACAAATAATTATAGGTTATCATATAGCTACATGCATTTGCAAGTCAATATCCACACACAAAGGCAACAACACTCATAAGGCAACCATTAGGACGGCTTGTGTCCCCCGATCCCATAATCATCAATTAGGTCGCATGCGCGAGCAACAGGATAAGCATCCTTCTAATTGGATCCCAAAAATATCATCAATTAGGTCGCTAACCTAATTGGATCCCAAAACATATCATCAATTAGGTCGCTAACCTAATTGGATCCAAAAAATATCATCAATTAGGTCGCTAACCTAATTGGATCCCAACAATATCCACACAAGCAAATAATCACATATAGCATACATACGATAACATTATAAGTCCAAGCTCTTTAATACCACACACATAATCACAGTAAACCAAAACATTTAAGACAAGCATCATTCCCATCCCAAGTTTAAAACAAAGTAAAAATATGGGACTATGAACTCACCTTAAACTCCGCAGCTTCCACAAAACAATTCACAATCTATAGCACACAAAATAATCCACATTACACAAGGCCAAGCTAAAAACTACAACCCATGTAATACTCATATGATGGATATCTAAGACTCATATGACCCACCATGGATCTCCTAGACACTATACTAACCACCACCATAACTTAACACTCACTAAATCCCTTGCACTCTAAAACTCAGAAAACGCAGAATTTTTGAGTACATTCACTCACATGAAATCACGAAAAATAAAGCTCAAAAACTCACACCAAAAATTTACCATGGTCTCTCATAAACATAGAAGCTAATCCCAGAAGGCCATAGACCAATAACACACACAAGTACTCATAGAAAATTCAAACTTGTCAACTACTCAAATTCGGATCTGAACGCACACCAAAAAGTTTTGATTTTTAATAATTACTTCCACAAGTTTTTATCGCGAATCCTCTTCGTGGTAGTCTAATATAACCTAAAACTTAACTATTCCAGAAGACCAAGTCAAAATACCACTTTTACAACCACATGCCACCCTCAAACTTTTACCCAAAATCTGTCCCGGTTTGACAGCTTTGACACCTTATCAAAGAAAAATCAAAAGACCGACTTCCCGACCTCAAAATTGATCGTGGCTGGACTTTTTGGAAAGCTCTTTCATTATACTTCAATTTAGATTTAAAATTAGTGACTTAACTCATCACCATCTGTTATATACACTCACATCTTTACAGCCTTACAAATCTGTCCAAACCCTAACACATAATCTAACGCGTTTAACACTCAATTCCCTTAACCATTACGCATAATATTAATATCTAATCATCCTAACATGTTTTACTTCAATAATTTACAGAAGTTTACAAACCCTAGATTCCATCATATTAATTATTGTAGGACCGAAAATACTACAGATTCATGTGGTTCGGGAGGTCGAGGTTGATCAAAGTATATGAAATCCATGACTAGTTTTAGAGAGAGAAATTAGAGAGAGGGAGAGGTGAACAAAGATAAGATTTTATTATGCAAAATGGTTACACACTCACCCCATTCAAGTGAAGACTTGAGGGGTATATATAGGGCAAACATAACATAACTATTACACGTTTACAACTATAGTCCCTACGTGTCTAGCTAGCTACGTTTCTAGTCCATTTCACGTGTAAGACGCCAGATTCACAAAATAGCAAAGCTAACAATCTCCCTCCAAGATGGCGTCACACGTGAATGGTTACAATGATCCCTACAAGTAAAATAAAACAAACAAAGTAAGCGCAACAATGCTGAGGAAGACTTCATAGCTCTTTATCTTCATAAATATCCCCAGCAATATTTCTTTACTTGCAGACGAATCACGTACTAAACTAATTGGGTTATTTCTCCCTCCCAATTAGTAAGCCCTTTTCTTTTACATGCTCCCTCCCAAATTGACAACCCGTTTGATATAACCTTTATGCTTGTAGAAGAAGTGTCTCTGAATTATGCTTCAGTCTCTTATCTTGTCATGCGCAGCGGAAAATGGATATTAGACTGATAAACTGTAACTTCTTCACAGGTTTGTTTGGGGAGCATCATATCGACATCTTCAACTCACTTAGAATGCTTCCAGATCTTCAATAAAAGCGCCGATGTACACATTTCTCCCTCCAGGATGATGACGATCTTTCGGAATCATCATAAATATGTGTACATAGAAATATCAACTGTAAGCAACATACAAATCAATACCCCATGAGTTGATGTCGACAACTACTCTCTCTACAATTCTCCTCAGATCAACCTCTTATCAAACCTCTTTTCACTTCCACTGGCTAATAGTAAGTGACCACGTATGGAGACAACCCGATATGACAAACTTTAGAATGAAGTAAAATTCCCAGACTTGTGACTTACGCTTGTACTAATGTGTGATTAAGAACCTATTGAGCACAACAACGTCACTCCTTACAATATAGGTAGTGGCATATACCCAACCATCCATCCTTTATTGTATATCCGCCTCTTGAACAATCCACAACCTTTTGTGACACTGAGCACTACAACGTAACTCCTTAAAGTGATAGCTATTGTGAGCATTAAGAACCAACTTATGCGTTTATAGATCTCACACATAGCTAGATGTCCAAGTCTTAATCACTATTCTATAAATGCTCAAACAAGGATCTTCAAAAGTCTTGCATCCAACCAACCCCTAGACCTTGAGATACTAAGTACACGCACCCGTGAAACGTCACTTCAAACTCAAATAAGTAATAAACAAATAATCCCCGTAGTCACATTTCGATAACGTTTAAAATTTAGCCATGAAAGTAGTATCCCCGTGAAAATTAGTAATACCAAAATACCACTCAATATACCAATAATATCAACAATTTGTATCCAATACTTTTCTAAAAAAATCATACGGATGACAAATTGTTGTTCTCATATTAAATGGCCCACCATTTCAGTCCAAATAATTTAACAATTTAGCCCATTAAGAAAGATAACACGATCCAAATCCTTCTTCAGCCCACAACAAATTGATATCTGATCCAATCACCACAAATGATATACGGTTATAAGTTTTATACCCTAAAACTTCTCATTTAACTTTAACCTAAATAAAAATCTCTTTATTATCCGCCACCACACTACTACTCATCTCACCAACCCTATCTAATCTCTTCATAATCATCATAACAATGAATCACAAAACACTGATCATAAACGTTTGTACTGCCTGATCTTTTTAACCCACGAACCAAAGAAAAATACGACGGTAAGATCTGTAAAGGGTCTCGTGTAAGGTTCTATGTTTGTGTTTTGATTTTGAACGAAGTTGGACTTCTCTGAGATTGATTTTCTTGAACGTGTGATTGGTTTATGGTTGTTGATTATAGGCAGTGATTCATGGATCGACTGTGGTCATCTTCTTCCATTTCTTCTTACTTTTATTTTTGATGAAAACTTTGACTGATGATGTGGTAATAACTGAGGTCCTCGTGTGATTTGTGGTCAACGGTTGTAGTCAATATTCCACTTCATCTCTTCTATTTATTTTTTTCGATTTGGACACTTTTCGAAAGTTTTAATTTTCGAAACTTTATGCTTATCGAGAACATGATTTTCGAGAACGTGAAACAAGTTATCGAGAATGTGATTTTCGAAAACTTAAAAAAAATTCTCGATAACTTAGTGTTTTGTGTTCTCGATAACAGGTGTGTTCTCGATAACAAGTACATCGAGAATTTCTTATACAAGAAATTCCGATTTTTTCCGGCGATAATTCCGACCAAAAATTCCGAGCAGTTTCCGATGACCATTTTGACCACTTTATTTCCAGCTTTTGAGACCATGTATATGACCATTTTTCACACGATATGGTACAACAAAAGTCATACAGATGTGAGTTGTGCTAAAAGCTGATAACTTGATAACTTGGACTAAAGAAAATACACAAGAAATCATTGTATCATGACTGTTTGACCACATGGGATACATAATAAAAAATGTATAGAAACTTGTTAAACCATAAAGGACGAGAAGAAAAAAAAAATTCTCAGATCTGAAAAATTCGGGTAAAAACAGCTTCAAACAACTATAGTCCCTACATGTCTAGCTAGCTACATTTCTAGTCCATTTCACGTGTAAGACGTCAGATTCACAAAATAGCAAAGCTAACAATTATTACATGAATCATAACAATAATTGATTAATTACACATAAGGGTTAAAGATTTTACCTTGATTCTTGATTATTGCTAGACAATTATGAAACCCTAATTTTCCCCCTCTTGATTCTCCATGTCTCGACCCATAATTACAGAAAAAACGTTTTAGGGGTGTTTGGTTTGGTATATATATTAATTATGGATAATCCTTGGGCCTAAGAGTCATATTTGGACTCAAATTGAGTTTCCTTTTTCCCCCTTATCCCTTAAATCCGAATTTTTACATAGATAAAATATATATATTTTACTTTTTTTATTAAATTTATTTATTACACTCAAAACCTCATACTTTTCATATTTTATATATTCCCATATCGAAACCTAACGTCTTACGCGATAAACCTTAATTTTACGATAAACCGAAAAAACATCATTTTCAAAAATAAAGTTTCCAAAAATAGAATTCACACTCTTTTGAAACATAACATCATAAAAACAAACTCCTCGTAACTTGCTAACGCTCAAATACTTGAACGAAGACTCGCTACGCAAAAAAAACAAAAAACGCCAGAACTACACAAGTCATTTCTACACCACAAAGGTGATCAAAATGAACTTTCCCAAATTCTAAATTCTCCAAATCACAATAAAAACCATTTACGCAAAGGGATTTAGTGCTAAAACTCACTTATATCACTTATATATCACTTAAATTACCTAAAACACACCAAACAAACGTCAACCGAGTCAAGACTATCAGTCAAACTGACCTGCCAAAACCACGGTTGTTACATCATCTCCCACTTAGGGAAATCGCGTCCCGAGATTTCAACTACTATAGTCACCTCTCACAACAGCAAAAAGGAAATTTATGGATTTTTAAGCGGACAAATACCACCCCATAAACTCACAGAGAAAGAATCGCAAAAATGTGAACCGACTAAATACTCGAATTCACACAATAGAAAACATTCCGTCACTCCAACAATACACGCAATTAGATACACTCCCCGATCAATAATACCAACAATCCAAACGACTTCTCACAGGTAGGTACGATACCCTCGAACCAAATGAAAAGCCAAATGGTAACCGCAAGACGCACTCACAAATAACAAATACCCATAAAACAAAACATTAATTACATCTGATCCTCACGTTCCCAAGTAAACTTAAGACCACGCTTAGAATCCCACCATACCTTTACCAACGCTATCTCCCCACACTTCAAACCCTTAAAATCTCGATCCATAATCTCAACAGGTTTCTCGACAAAACGAAGAGTCTTGTCAACCTTTCATTCATCTAATGGCACATGCAGACTAGCATCCGCCAATCACTTCTTTCCATTAGATACGTGAAACGTATCATGCACTCTACTAACTTCCTCAGCTAACTTCCACCGGTATGCCACAATTCCACTCCTTTCTGTAAATCCCAAATGGTCCTACGTATCTCGGTGCTAGCTTACCTTTCTTACCGAAACTCACAACACCCTTCCAAGGAGATACTTTTAACCTCACAATATCACCAACACCAAACTCTAAGGCTTACGCCAATAACCCGCATAACTCTTTTGGAGATCTCTTACTGCCTTAAGTCTTTCCTTAGCCAGAAAACCTTATTCGTAGCCTCTGGTTCTAGTTCAGGACTAATTAGTTGGCTCGTCCCAACTTCTGCCCATAGAACAGGTAATTTACATTACCCTCCACACAACTTTTCACACGACACATACTCTATACTAGAATGATAATTGTTGATATATGAGAACTCAGCTAAAGATAAATGCATACCTCAGCTTCCTCCAAAATCAAATACATCCATGCTCTCATCATACCATCCAATGCCTGATTTGTACGCTCACTTAGTCCATTCATTTAAGAATGATAAGTCGTACTCATCTACACACACGTTCTCAAGGCTCCATAAAACATTTACCGCAATCGCGGAGTAAGTATTTCATCTTGATATGAGCTGATTGACGCGACACTCCACGTCTCTCTACCAACTCAAAATGAAATGTCTCACCAATTCCTTCTCAACAAAATCTCCAAGTATCTCTGACCGTTGCATCACCATAATAATCGTTGACATCAACACTCACCTTCAAGTGTATCAACCACTTGCTAAGGTAATAATACGTCCTATCCATTCTCAGATGATCTTATACCTTGCATGATTGATCTCCTTACGCTTCCTCTCAATGAAACCAATAGCTGGTCTGCAAAGTACATTCCTCCATCTTCGTTCCTTTCCATTTACTGGTCTAAACCAAGTAATCATTCTTACATGTTCTCAACCTTGAGCCTCTCTCTCTAGGCTGTCAGTATCGTCCTCTTAACTCCGAACCGAATTATCATAACCATTACTCACAAACATCCAAGTTTCACTCGTTCACTCCCGTTCAGCGCTCTTACCACGATGTCCTCCCTTCCTTGACGATAGCGAATCAGACAATTGTAGTCACTGAGAAACTCCACACCCAACTTCTCTTCAACATATATTAACCTCTTGTCAAATATATGCTAAAGATTCTCATGATCTGGGTAGACCACACTTTCTGCTCCATACAAATATCATCTCCAAGTTCTACTCCCCAACTTTAAATCACGTATCACACAGTTCCTCTTATGGATCTTCCACCTCAGCAATTCCTACGCAATCTATAGAAGATAGAAATGAATCGTCAATAGTACCTGCCAATCCTAAGGACAATCGTCTCTCAAATGGCGTCTTAGGTACTTTCCACTCTTATCTTACTAATGTCCACCAACACTCGCTATCGTTGACCACCTTCCTGAAGAACGTACCTCTTAAAGCTACACCTCTCACTTGAACAACTTGGCAAACACCCTCTTCTTCTCCAACGAACAAATTAATAATCAAAATGACAATCTATCCTAAGTAAACGACGCGAACCATGAAACCGGTCGAACTAAAACTTATATTAACTAACTCAAAAGAGATACGAATTACCGACTAGCGAAGTAACGAACATCAAAATCAAAGCTAGAAAAAACACAATGAGAAATTTTTCCCAACTAAAATAGACACGGATCAAATATTTCATGAAAACCCATACAAAGAAAATACACATACCCACACAACATCCACAAGCGTACCTCAACGAAAGAAACACTCGATGAACCAAATACATAACAAGTTTGGTAAATGAGAACCATGGACAGTTCTTATTCCCGTACTCGACCTTCCCAAAAATAAATGAACATCGTTTTTTTCAAGACATATCTTAAACTTATACATTTTTTTTTATAAAATATATATAATCCATTCTATGTAAGACATCAACATGACCATTTTTTTTTCACCCTTTCATTTCCCATAAAAATATTAGTTTCCATCAAACAACCTTGAAATACGCAAAACGAATTTGTAAAATACCATAAAGACTCTAACACAACCTCTTAATTGAACGCGAAAGACATTGAAGAATTCCGTAATCAAAATAATCCTCAAACGAACTCATACCAGTGAACACTCACGCAAATACATTGCAAACCAAGTGAAGAACGCAAAGACTCATTCGTACAATAATCAAACCAAAATCATAGAAAAACACCGATACTAACAGGTCACAAAACATGTCACGAAATTCAATTGGTGTGTGTAAATGAGGGATTAAATATCCACACCAACTCGTCACGAACCAACAATACTTGAAGAATAGCATAACATTCATCCGAGGAATGAATGTATGGAATCACCAAAGAAACGAACCAGTATTCAACAAAACGAATTCGATTACCCAACACCTATCACGACGTCGAATAGAAAGAATATGGCATCTGTACCATCATGGTACGAATAGGAGTGCCAACCCAAGAATTAGATATACAAACGGAACGTCTAGCAAAGGAATCAACTTAAATACCACAACATAAGTACCCACCGATAATTGAGGTATCAACATATGATAGGTAGGATGGAATCTCACCACCTACACACCCCAACATATAACGACTGCCCAAACGGTTAAGAGAATACTTCTCTAACCATACAGCCATCACCAACATGATATCACATACCATCTACCACAACATATAACGACAAACATCAATCAATGCGATAATGGTCACAAGTCCACGTGTGTGATACCCTTATAATTATGTTCGCGACCATAGTTATAAGCCTATTCCACACGCATACTTACTTCCAAAACCACACATCTCAATGATAACGCACATATACCACATAACACCTAATACACCATGCAATCCATGCTATCATACTTGCAAGTCCACTTGTGTTTGTGACGCATGTATAATTATGTTGGCCACCATAATTATCTATGCCCCCTTTCATAAGTGTACTCCCTCCTATGACAACACATCATGCAAACAAACATGCAAACAAAAACTAAAGACGTCGCAAACACTCATCTCACATGAAACAATTCCGACGATCACGTAAACCCCATAATCAAAATCACTTGGATAAGGTCAATCTAATACCCAAGAGTAATCACGCTCCAACATGGCTCCAGACGGCAAAAGACAATATACGAATTCCAAAACATAACACAAAACAAAAGACGTCGCATAATAGCTCAACTCCACTCTCGCACTTATCTCCCCACTCAGATCAATTCAACTTACTACTTGTTGCGGACTCTCTATCCGAATCCACACCATTCCATCCTAACTCCCTTTCATCTTCACTCAACCACCCATTCATGTTTCCTACATGTTGAGGTAGTCGACAACATGCAAAAACATCTATATTCTTTTCTTCCAATTCCACATGATTCACAAGTGCATACAAATCACGAGGTTTAGACTAAACCACCTCTCCTTCCGATGTGAAGTGAGGACACTACCAAGGGTATTTGGTAATGGCTCCATCTCCAGAAGTCTTCGTGGTTCCAAACCTCTCCACTTCTTCTCCACCAACGTTTCCCATAAACGTCCTCTCCATGTCCAAACATGGATACATGCTATCGGAAACTCGGATTCTGCAGTTAGTCCGCTTCATCCTACAACCTCTCTCTCATCCGATAGCGACAACGGTAGTCCAACGATGCATCTTACGCGCAGAAGTCGATATATACAATACTACGTATAGGGGATAGAATAGACGTCCGAAACTCAATAAAACATCTCATAAATATAGGAAAATAGACATATAAAATACTATACTTATACATAGATCCTAAATGCAACTATATGAGGGACTCCTAGGTTATAGTCTAGGTCCAACCGCCTAAGTCTCTATAACCAAGGCTCTGATACCAATCTGTCACACCCCGCCACGGCGAAAACGCGAGGGTGTAACTTCATGGATATCATCACAACACCTGGTGTCTAAATAGAGAACAACTACATGCACAAAAAAATAGAGCAAAGTACAAACACAAAGTGTTGTAACAATACCCCAAAATAAAATAACCAAAACAAAACATAAATCCCAACATAGTTGATAAACCACTTCAAATGCAACTAAGGTCTCGTCTATCCACATCCTGCTATCTTATCCTTAGAAAGCTCACCTAAAAATGATGCTTAAAACGTCAACATAATGTTGGTGAGATTCATAGGTTTGAGACTTAACACACAAGGCAACCGTATTCACTGTGATTACAAAATATAGCTGGACAAATAATTATAGGTTATCATATAGCTACATGCATTTGCAAGTCAATATCCACACACAAAGGCAACAACACTCATAAGGCAACCATTAGGACGACTCGTGTCCCCCGATCCCATAATCATCAATTAGGTCGCATGCGCGAGCAACAGGATAAGCATCCTCCTAATTGGATCCCAAAACATATCATCAATTAGGTCGCATGCGCGAGCAACAGGATAAGCATCCTCCTAATTGGATCCCAAAAATATCATCAATTAGGTCGCTAACCTAATTGGATCCCAAAACATATCATGAATTTGGTCGCTAACCTAATTGGATCCCAAAACATATCAGCAATTAGGTTGCTAACCTAATTGGATCCCAAAAATATCATCAATTAGGTCGCTAACCTAATTGGATCCCAAAACATATCATCAATTAGGTCGCTAACCTAATTGGATCCCAAAAATATCATCAATTAGGTTGCTAACCTAATTGGATCCCAACAATATCCACACAAGCAAATAATCACATATAGCATACATACGATAACATTATAAGTCAAAGCTCTTTAATACCACACACATAATCACAGTAAACCAAAACATTTAAGACAAGCATCATTCCCATCCCAAGTTTAAAACAAAGTAAAAATATGGGACTATGAACTCACCTTAAACTCCGCAGCTTCCACAAAACAATTCACAATCTATAGCACACAAAATAATCCACATTACACAAGGCCAAGCTAAAACCTACAACCAATGTAATACTCATATGATGGATGTCTAAGACTCATATGACCCACCATGGATCTCCTAGACACCATACTAACCACCACCATAACTTAACACTCACTAAATCCCTTGCACTCTAAAACTCAGAAAACGCAGAATTTTTGAGTACATTCACTCACATGAAATCACGAAAAATAAAGCTCAACAACTCACACAAAAAATTTACCATAGTCTCTCATACGCATAGAAGCTAATCCTAGAAGGCCATGGACCAATAACACACACAAGTACTCATAGAAAATTCAAACTTGTCAACTACTCAAATTCGGATCTGAACGCACACCAAAAAGTTTTGATTTTTAATAATTACTTCTACAAGTTTTTATCGCGAATCCTCTTCGTGGTAGTCTAATATAACCTAAAACTTAACTATTCCAGAAGATCAAGTCAAAATACCACTTTTACAACCACATGCCACCCTCAAACTTTTACCCAAAATCTGTCCCGGTTTGACAGCTTTGACACCTTATCAAAGAAAAATCAAAAGACCGACTTCCCGACCTCAAAATTGATCGTGGCTGGACTTTTTGGAAAGCTATTTCATTATAATTCAATTTAGACTTAAAATTCGTGACTTAACTCATCACCATCTGTTATATACACTCACATCTTTACAGCCTTACAAATCTGTCCAAACCCTAACACATAATCTAACGCGTTTAACACTCAATTCCCTTAACCATTACGCATAATATTAACATCTAATCATCCTAACATGTTTTACTTCAATAATTTACAGAAGTTTACAAACCCTAGATTCCATCATATTAATTATTACATGAATCATAACAATAATTGATTAATTACACATAAGGGTTAAAGATTTTACCTTGATTATTGATTATTGCTAGACAATTATGAAACCCTAATTTTCCCCCTCTTGATTCTCCATGTCTCGACCCATAATTACAGAAAAAACGTTTTAGGGGTGTTTGGTTTGGTATATATATTAATTATGGACAATCCTTGGGCCTAAGAGTCATATTTGGACTCAAATTGGGTTTCCTTTTTCCCCCTTATCCCTTAAATCCGAATTTTTACATATATAATATATATATATATTTTATTTTTTTATTAAATTTATTTATTACACTCAAAACCTCATACTTTTCATATTTTATATATTCCCGTATCGAAACCTAACGTCTTACGCGATAAATCTTAATTTTACGATAAACCGGAAAAATATCATTTTCAAAAATAAAGTTTCCAAAAATAGAATTCACACTCTTTTGAAACATAACTTCATAAAAACAAACTCCTCGTAACTTGCTAACGCTCAAATACTTGAACGAAGACTCGTTACACAAAAAAAAACAAAAAACGCCAGAACTACACAAGTCATTTCTACACCACAAAGGTGATCAAAATGAACTTTCCCAAATTCTAAATTTTCCAAATCACAATAAAAACCATTTACGCAAAGGGATTTAGTGCTAAAACTCACCTATATCACTTTTATATCACTTAAATCACCTAAAACACACCAAACAAACGTCAACCGAGTCAAGACTATCAGTCAAACTGACCTGCCAAAACCACGGTTGTTACACATTAAGACTATGTCTGATAATGTTCTTTGGAGAGCTCTAAAACTTATATATGAACCTTTAATGGATGATTCTGAATGGACAGAGATAGTAAAATATAAAGTAAGAAAATGGAGACTTTTTCAAGATTCTGGAATTCATGTCTTGGATATTGGACCACTTACTTTGTATATGCTGGCTGAAAAGGATTACCCAGTGGTAAGATACTGGAATACTGTCAATCAGATGGTTAATGGTGCTGGATTACTCAACTTGTAGAAAGACTATGATACTGATGATCAGGCATTTAATTTGCTGTCAAAGTATAAGAAGATACTTGGTCAACAGACATCTCAAGACTTGAGTATTTGGAAGCATCCTCCTAGTGTATGATTAGGCTTTGAAAGAAACTTAATGATTTAGTGATAAATATTAAGTTTAGGGGAGGATTGTTGGGTTTTGGATTCTGCTGCTGAGTGAAACTGCTGCTGTGATGAAACTGCTGCTGATTCTGCTGCTGATGTTAAAGTACTGCTAAGAGAAAATGCTGCTGAAGGAATCTACTGCTAATGTGATAAGCATGTATTCGAAGTAGATAATTATAGAATAGATTGTGTGTATATCATATACGTCTAGAATATTCTTATCTTGCATAGAAAGTTATTGTAAACCTAGTAGGATTCCTTGGCCTATAAAAGGAGGATCATAGGGTTAGATTGAGTACGTATTGTTTAGTTTTTGTTTACACTTCAAGGTTGTAAAACCCTAGCATTGTCGAGTGCTCGTATTAAAAATATTGAAGTGTTGATAGTGAATTGTTCTTCTTAAGTTAAGCTTTTATATTGCGCATTCTAGCTTAAGTGTTTAATACAAGTCAACTTCTATATAAGATCGTTTGCTCAACTGGGATCAGCAAAGGAAATCTGATAACCTAACCACTCACCATAAGAATGTCACAATGCATGAAATACCATATAAGCTCAGATCTTCTTGGATATGGGTACCAACTCGAAGGACATTCATGATGAATGGTTACAAATGGTCACATGTGTGTACCATAGACATTGAAGCTTCAAAGGGTCTATACAACAGTTCTAAGAAAGTCCTTGTGTGGCAACCAAAGACACAGATATCTCCCACGGTTGGAGACATGTCTACTTACATGTGATGTGTGATCATGTGGACTCCTGATTAATTCCCTTCAGGACTCGTTCTTCACCTTTTATTAACTGACTTATACCCAGTGTATTTACTATTCATAGTTTGTGTATATATATACGTATTGTCTGCTTTGCATTCATTCTCCTATTATATGTTCTTACTATGTATATATATATATATATATATATATATATATATATATATATATATATATATATATATATATATATTTACTGTTTATAGTTTTTGTATGCTTGCTTTTCCTGTTATATGCTGCTTTAGTTGGTATGGTGTTTCTTGATTCTATCTGGTCCCGTGGTGTAATTCGTGCTTCTTGTAGACTATTTCATCATACGTGTCACAATTATAACTCCAGGGACCACTTTGTACACATGTACTTATGTCAACTAAGTGGTGTAGTAGTACAGGGACTAGTCTTGTCACTTTTAGTATATGTCTTCCCACATATAAGTAGTTGTCTCTTGCGGTTAGTTATATAATCACAAAATATCATCTAACTATTCACCACTCTCTCGACTTAATCGCAGCCATGTCGTATTGCATTTGGTGTTGATCCCATAGGTTGGTTTGACTTTTGCACATGATTTCCACCTTATCTCAGTACCACTTACTCACTTGTTTTGCCATTCTTATCATTTAGGTGGTGGAGTTAGTTGTACGAGTCCCACGCGTGTGATAATCTTTTATAGGTTAGAATTATGTTTGTTCTTTAATGCTTTTGATCATTCCTTTCATCTGCTACTGTGTTACATCGTGGAATGTAACTGCGAATAGTTTGATTAGGATCGATTGCAAGTAGGGGAGTGGTTTGGAGTGGATTGCGTTTAGTTGGTGTGTTAAGTTCTAGGTCTTCACTATTGTTGTTGTTAATCCCTTGTAGATCGTTAGTTTGTTTAATTAAGCCTGCGTTTGTATGATCTGAGTTTAGGTAGCTGCTTTGGTGGGATAATTCTTGATTGCGTTTAGTGGTGTTTCTTAATTGCGGTTAGCACTTTTTCTTGACTGCGGTTCACTCTAACATTCATGACTGAGTTTAGTTGTTGCGGTTAACTAGGTCTGCGTTTAACCTACTGTGTGATTACCCTCTCTTGCGTTTAACTAGGTTGCGTGTAGCTAGATTTGAGTTTAGCTCATCTTGCGATTAACTTGCCTTGCAGTTAAATCGTCTTGCGGTTAACTAGGCGATTAACTCCTCTTGCGACTAACTCATTTTTCGGTTATGTCGACTTGCGGTTACTCGCATTGCGGCTTCCTCATCTTTCGGTTATCTTGTACTGAGGTTAAATTGATCTTGCGGTTATCTCCCCCTGCGTTTACCTATGATCAACTTGCCTTGAGGTTAATCTTACCTGCGTATGACATGTATTGTGGTTATCTTGTGTTGCGAGTTTGCCACTCTGTGATTACTGTGACTGTGACTTTGTCACCCTTGCGTGTTGTAGTCTGGCAATGTGTCTTACCACTTACTACCTACTCTTTTGGCTATCTAACTTGCAGTTATCTCTGTATGTCATATTGCTTGATTTTGAGTGGATTCATGTCTAATTGTTGCAGCCTTGCTTTCCTATTATCACTTGCTCATGTCTCATGGTATTCATTCATGTTTTTCTAAGTAATTGTCTTATGACATTGATTCTTTGTGATGAATGATATCCATCATTGACTTACCTGTTACTTGTCTTTGCATTCGCCATGTGTTCATGTGTGCAAATTATGTTGTTACCTCTATCACGATTCTCTCATGGATCTGATGATATCACCCAGTTATATGATGTCATGGAGTCTCCTGTAACTAACTCTTATTATTCTATGTATTTGCTTTCTGTGATGATTTGTGTTAAATACAAATAAGATGGCAGATCCTAAGACTGAAGGACCATTGGCTCCATCTGTCCGTTCTGACAACGATATCCTTCCATTCAATAAATGGGTAGCTATTGGGAAGAGTAACTGCTACGTAAAGACTGAAAAACCTTAGAATCATCCCATATTCCGAATGGCCCTGGATTTACTTAAGAACACCACATTCTTCAATGCCTTCACTGCATCCTCTACAATCCCATCCATTTACATTCAACAGTTCTGGATTACTATCTGCCATGACAGAGCGACCAGCACATACAAATGTCAGCTGGATGAACATTGGGTGAACATCACGATGGAAACTCTTGGCAGTGCACTTCAGATACTACCAACTGGTGATAATGTGGAATACACTCCCCCGCCTAATCCAGCCACCTTACTTGACTTTGTCAATGAACTTGGGTATCCTACTCATGTTTCAACACTTTCCACTGTTATCACTCACGAATTCTATCAACCATGGAGAGCCATCGCAAGTCTCATCAACTTATGTCTGACGGGCAAAACATCTGGGTATGAAAGACTTAGAGCTCCATCTCTGCAAATCCTCTGGGGTATTGTCAATGGGAAGGATATCAACTTTTCTGAAAGGATCTGGGAGGAATTTAGTCAGTCCATCCACTCGTTCCTAGTCGATAAAGCAAATCTTGAAGCAAACAAAGATGGTAAGAAGAGATCTGCCAAACTTCTGATTCCAAGCATTCGATTCACAAAGTTGATTATATTAAGTCTTCAACGATCTCTTAAATTCCACCCCAGAGAAGACTCTCCTCTTCATCAACCCACAGATCACCACTTCAGATCATCAGTGTGGTTAAGGTACAGATACACCCTATCCATGGATATGACTATCTCAAGAGCGTAACTCTCCGCCGATCTGATTTCAAAGATTACACCATATCCGAAGGTGACTTCAAACATCTTCGCCCTAATGATTTTGAAGATCTGTATCTGCTCCACCTTCAAGGTAAGCTGCATCACCTGCCATCTCGTGAAAAGAAGACTCTTGTGTTTGCCGTACTTCATTGGGTCCGGGGTATCGTCATCAGAAAAAGGGTCGAAGACTTCTAGCTTGGCATATAAAGCTATCAATCTCAGCTCAATCTCACGCGACCTCTATGGGATGTTAATAGCATGGAACCAGTTGCTGATTTTACGGTCATGGAATCTCCACTGGCCGTGATGTTTCGTGATAGATACAACGTTCCTATGGTCTTGCGCTTCAACGAAATACACAAGTTCAGTGATGGTACACTACAAATGGTTGAAGAGGCTTTGGACTTTAGAGTGAAAGAATACCATGTGTATAACTATGGATCAAGAAGGTATACCAACCACTGGACAGATCACGACCTGACACTGAACAAGAAATTTCTGGCGGGTATTCGCAAAAGATTGAAGTTGAGAAGAATCTTCCGTAGTTTGGAGTGCTACGTGGGTGGCAGAGTTCGAGCTGGAGACTACCGCCTTCTACAACGCACTGAATGATGTTTTATGTGGTGGGGTTCTTTGTCATATGTGTATCTTGGATGCTGTGATGTTCTGTAACTTGTACTTTATGAACTTTCTGACCTACTCTCTTTTTTTGTATCCTTATAGTTCTTATTATTCTCGTACATATCTTTAATCAACTAAATTGTAAATAGAAAAATATAAAATCTATAAAAGCCATAAAAATCTGAAAAACTACAAAAATTCCAAAAATATTTCTCTCTCGACATGTCTCTTGTGTAATCAATATTATGTACGTATGTAGAAATGTCATTCAATAATGACACGGAATCATACATATTCTTGAGCAAGAGTTTTTCGGTTTCAAATAAAGTTTTTTTCTAAAACATGTCATTTCCCAAAACATTCTTAACACTATGGCTTACAGTCATTTCAGGCTGTAACCCGGACTTAAAATTATGGCTCGCTATTACTTTAGATAGCATCCCGGTTTTCAAAAATGAGGAAAACTCGTCGCCAAAAAGACGGTTGTTCCTAGCAAAGGGTGCCGTTCATCCGAGCGTGAATTACTTTATATTCATGCACCCTCGATCTAATGTACGCTTCAGTGCATTATTTCTTGATAAAGAAGAGAAGTCTTCCTTTTATCGCCAAATACTTTCCCTTTTATGATTTTTCCGTAAAGTATTTGTGCAAAACTTGGTGGTACCATGAGATTTTGATTGAAAATCAAATTGAACTCAAAATTTTGATAAAATTTTTCACTCAATCAATGACATCATTTCCTTAAGCTTTAACCTCCGTCATTGATTGAGGGGGAGAGTGATTTCTCAAACAATTTTATGTATCATCAAAAACTCTCCACACTTTGTACAAAAGCAACAAAACGATTTGTGATGGTTATGTGTCAGAATGAGTACATTTTCAAAGAGTTTTTGTTAAAACTTCAAATCTTTTGGAAACTCATCGAATCTGACACATAACAACCTCCCTCACAAATTGAGGGGGAGCAGAAAAAGTTCCTTTTATCAGAAAATATTAAAACTGACCGCATTTCTCTCCCAAACGTTTTCTAACTTATTTAAATCAATTGGGATCCAAAATCTCAAAAGATTTGAAATTTTTGATCGGGGGAGAGAATGTGATTTAAATATGAAAGCTGATAATCAAATGTGATCTTTTGGACTCAATAATAGGCTCCCACATATGTGCTAAACTCTTTCGAATATCGATGCACATATTGAGGGGGAGCAAAAGGCTTTTGTGGAATGAATATCTAAGACCAACCATTTATCTTTATGCATGGAGTTATAAGGATGGTTAAGGTTAGGTATGAGTTCCCATGATCAACCAGAACCGGAAGGATCTTCCCAGGGACAATCCATAAATAGAATAGAAGTCCTTAGGAATGATTGAAAAAAAGGAGAAAAGTGAGAAAGGGAAGAGTGCGGAATGAGATAGAGCTAGGACTGGAACAAACCCAACAAGGTTCTAGTGGTGAAGTCTCGGTAAGCACTGAAGGGGTTGAAGAATGAAAAAGAAATGAAATGTGAACAGGGTGAAAAGAAATAGCCCTCCAAATATCCAACCTTAGGGCAGAAACCGGGTTCAACTTCATATGCTACTAGTGGTTACTAAGGTAACACTAGTATTGAAGACAAGACGTCATGGACCCAGTGACGCACTGCACCAAACTTCCCAACCACTCAAGTTCTCTTAAAAGAGCTTGTTTCAATCTCACGGGGAACCCTGTGCAATGTATCGACCGCTCATTGCGAGCTATGTTGATACCTAAAACAGGAGACGCCTCCCCAGTCTCCAGGAGCGGATCAAAGCGCACTATTGAGTCTAGAGCCATGAGATCATCCATAAATCTCGATATGACACATTCCAAATATGCTTATTGTTTCACACAATGTGGAAAATAAGACAAAATATTTAGAGTCCTACGCATTATCCTTGTGGTATTGCCAGAACATCCGGTGATATGAAAATATTCACAATGAAGATGGAAATCCTTCTGGAGCGAACATCTTTCAAGCTCTTGGTAGGTGACATGTGAGATCCATCTTGGATCAATGATCAAGTGACAACTGGAAAGCAACGATGGTATGATTCAACATTGAATCAAACTTGTTCCAGGATTTGGATTGACGGATACTTTTGCAACAACCTTTCAGTGTGCTCACAAACTAATTTTCGAGCACATTGATTGTGTAAAATCTTTCAAACAAAAGTATTTTTGATGGAAATATGATTCAAAACTTAAAACTCTTTTCGTGCCTCAAAAATGTTTATCATATGACACGCGAGTGATTTCTATAAATTAATTTCTCATCAATCCGTGAATATCAATTCACCGATTCACTCTATCGTGCTGTCTGCTTTGAGACGTTACGGTATGAGAACATGCTTAGTATGAAGATTCCGAAGTGGATTCTTTGGAAAATTCATTACTACAAGCTGGAAATTCCTGTCAAGGAGAGTCTTTTTTTAAAAGAGACTCTACCTGATCACAGGTCGGTTTTCACAAAACCGGAGGGTAGTCTGTCCTCGCAGAATGAATGACAAAGCGATATTCGTTCTCTATCTTTATTGCTAACTGTTTTATTTCAGGGACACATATAAAGATGGCGTTGATGGCTCCTATTTCCAGGTGAATCGGGTCAATCCATACCTCATGCTCACACATCCTCCTCACTATCAATGGACAATGAGAGACTTGCTACAACAAATGGTGAGAGACTACCAACAACGTTTCCGCAACTCTGATGAAAAGTCTCCTGATCCGCAACTCTAATGTAAAGTCTCCTAATCCAGAAGGGTGTGAGCATGATGGTCCTTATGTCACTACATCACATGAAGGCGATACTACTATGGATGAGCTTTTAGATTTACTATGGCTGATGATCTAAAAGAAGCTCAAGGATCACACATCTCAAAGGAACTCCAAATCACAAGTTCATCGCTTGGTGTACAAAGTGTGCGGAAAAGTGAAGAATCAGAACCTACGAGCTACATGATTAAAGAATGCTTGAAGATCAAAGAGCTTAATTTCCATGGTGACCTCGCTTAGGGGGAGATTGTTAGGAATACAAATATTCCTATAGAAGACTCGGTCACCTAACTGAGTAACGGCATTTAAGTTAGCTCGTAGTTAGTTTATTAGTTAGTTAGATATTAGTTTAGTCTAAGTAACATCGTGGAAGAAGGACGGGTCTTTACCCACTATATGCCTGATCTACAGCCCGGGTGTGGGCGTTTTTATCTTTCTTTGTAGCATTAGTATAAATACCCCTCTCCACATGTGGAGAGGGTTGGACCTTCATTCAATCTCAATCTAATATCTTATTTCTCTATCAAGGTTCCATCCTTTCTTTCATCCTCTTCTTCTTCTTAATTATACGACTACACAACCACAAGTTCTTTATGTTTGCAACTTAATTAGTACTCTACAAAAGCTCACAACATAACAAAACTAGATGAGCACTGGTTCAACTATCTACACAAACATGATAGGAGAGTTACTACTAGTACCACGTTAGTACTGCTTGAGTAGAGTTACTACTGCTAGTATATATATATATATATATATATATATATATATATATATATATATATATATATATATATATATATATATATATTACAAATTCAATAAAAATCGAATGTATATAAATGAAACAAATATATATAAAATTATATATATATATATATATATATATATATATATATATATATATATATATATATATATATATATATATATATATATATATATATATATATATATATATATTTCAAATTCAATAAAAATCGAATGTATATAAATGAAGCAAATATATATAAAATTGTAATATCGTATATAATCAAATTCTCAAGTATCATAAGTTAAAACCTGTTGACTCTTCGCCGCCTTAGCTTGCTTTTGCAAGGTTTCACTAGAGACCAAATGTTTTCGCTTCGTTGGTACTAATTTTAGTTCAGTATTTTGTTCACTAATGTTTGGTATCGTAGCTGGTGGTGTAACCTGTAGAACCGGTTTGTCATGGCTTAAGCGTTTTCATATGTCTGATAGTTTTAACAGGTTCCTATATGTATATATAAAACACGGTACATTAGTCATGTATGTAAAACTAAAAAAATCAAAGGTGGATGTTTTATTACTTACCACTGTTTCCATTACTGGTACGGTTTCCAAAGTTTCAATGGCCATTGGAGTGATTACCTGCAATATAAATTAAGAAATACAATGGTGTTAGAATTATAAAATGAAATTGTTAACAAAATAAAAAATGGCTTACATCTGAGTCTAATGACAGTTTCTTTCTGCAAAAAAAATATAGGAAATGTAAGAAACCAAGGCACTAATAACGCTGCATAATATAAGATCTGCCAACCATGAAACAGTAAAAATATACATGGGTTGGCTTTTGCGACTGAGATGGAGCATACCTACGCCTCGAAAATGAAGTGTGCCAGAAAATCCAGCTGAGGGAATTTTTAGCCAGGCATCCCATGTATCATCCTCACCCGTGAAAATAGCATGTAGCCCCTGCAAGAAACAAGTAACGTGTTAATGCTAACATAAAAGACGGCAACATTAGATGTCCTAAATATAAGTTTAGCCTCAAAAACAAACATACGGGTTGCATATCAACTCGGGCAACAAATAATATACAATTGGTTGAAATGTTCTGCAGTGCCAAACCTCAAACGAATAAATGTCAAACACATTACCAAGCAAGCAAATCGCTAACATTTGGTACAAATGAAACAGTTTCACAAAAAGCAACCATATTTGAGTTAATTTCCTATATAATAGATGTTATATTAATCTTTTGACAGATAACTTACGCAACTGCGATAAGCAAACACCAACTATTCAGGAACATCCTCCCGGAGTGGAAACCAAGTAAGACTCCCTTAACGAGCAAAACAGTGGCCTCCTAGAACACGTCGATTGTCTCCATTCCAATAAACAGGAAAACTATGTCGTCTTAATAAGTCTACCTGCAACGATTACCACCACACAAAATTTATAATCAAAAACATTTTATATTCAATTACACATTCAAAAAAATATAAATTAAATATGTGTTTGAGCATACCCTTGAACAGAGTAGGATAGGTGAGATGAGGGTGATGGTGGCTTGACTGTGATGGTGGTGGATGTGGTGGTTATCTCGAACCAAATAACCGAATTCATCAAGCTTTTCGAGCTGAAGTCGAACCGAATTCAATTGTTAGGTTATATTTCAATTTTAATTTGTGTAAGGAAACATATCTTTATAGATAAATTGAGCTTTTCGAGTCAAGTTCAAGCCGAGTTCAAACTTTCTCGATCCCGGATAACATGATCGAGAGGGTGATGGAGGCTTGACTGTGATGGTGGTGGATGTGGTGGTTATCTCAAACCAAACAACCGAAGCAAACAAACTTACACCCATTGCCTCCCTTGTCTTGATGACGGTGATGGCGTGGAGGAGCGATGGTTGATGGAACGACGGTGAGATACGGCGGTGGAGTGTGGAAATGGTGTGTGAGTCGGTTCTAGAGAGAAGCAGAAGAGATGAATAATAGAGAGAAGATATATCTGACTAGTGTTAATTAGTGTTTTGATTTTGGGTGAAAAAGGGGCGGGATCTTGGGCTAGAGATTGAAATTTTGGGGACAAAAGGGGCGGGATATATCTTGTGCCACAGATTGAAATTTTGGCGAAAAAGGTGAGCTCCAAATGTTTAATGAGTTGAGCTCAACCTTATGTAAGTTGGATTCGAGTTATTGTTGAGTTCTCGAGCTTGTAAGTGATATAAAATATGTTTTTTTGTTTTTTTTTAAATATGTAAGTGTACTAAGTGTAAATAGTTATTTGTGAATGCATCAAGCTTTTCGAGCTAAAGTCGAACCGAATTCAATTCTTAAGTTATATTTCAATTTTAATTTGTGTAAGAAAACACATCTTTACAGATGAATAGACCTTTTCGAGTCAAGCTCAAGCCGAGTTCAAACTTTCTTGATCCCGGATAACATGATCGAGAGGGTGATGGAGGCTTGACTGTGATGGTGGTGGATGTACGTGGTGGTTATCTCGAACCAAACAACCGAAGCAAACAAACTCACACCCATTGCCTCCCTTGTCTTGATGACGGTGATGGTGTGGAAGAGTGATGGTTGGTGAAACGACGGCGAGATACGGCGGTGAACTGTGGCGGTGGTGTGTAAGTCGGTTCTAGAGAGAAGGAGAAGAAATGAATAATAGAGAGAAGATATATCTGACTAGTGTTGATTAGTGTTCTGATTTTGGGTGAAATAGAGGCGGGATCTTGGGCCAGAGATTGAAATTTTGGGGAAAAAGGGGGCGGGATATATCTTGAGCCACAGATTGAATATTTGGCGAAAAAGGTGAGCTCCAAATGTTTAATGAGTTGAGCTCAACCTTATGTACGTTGGATTCGAGTTATTGTTGAGTTCTCGAGCTTGTAAGTGATATAAAATATGTTTTTTTTAGTTTTTTTAATATGTAAGTGTACTAAGTGTAAATAGTTATTTATGAATGCATCAAGCTTTTCGAGCTGAAGTCGAACCGAATTCAATTCTTAAGTTATATTTCAATTTTAATTTGTGTAAGAAAACACATCTTTATAGATAAATAGACCTTTTCTAGTCAAGCTCAAGCCGAGTTCAAAATTTCTCGATCCCGGATAACATGATCGAGAGGGTGATGGTGGCTTGCTTTTTAGTATCTGTGACAAACGGTATACGCCTACCAAGCCGGTGCAACCCATGCATTACCAGTGATAATGGCTAATTCACATGGGTCATGGGTCATGTGCATTAGGTTATCACTGGTCACATTCATTAATATGGGTATTTGACATCATATGGGTCATATGCATTGGGTTATAGTTGCTTAGAGTGTCATGTTACGACACATTCATGACTATTGACAATTTGTAATTAACATGGGTAATGGGTCATGTGCATTGGGTTGTAGTTGCTTATAGTGTAATGGAAACCATGCATGACCGGTGATAATGGCTAATTCACATGGGCGACTTTTTTAATACAAAATACACTAAAGGGTGCGCTTGGTTCTAACTTGGAAAAGGGAAAGGGAAAGTGTAAGATAATGGTCGGGAAAGGGAAAGGTAAAGAAAATCAATCCTCCCAAATTATTGGGTAATGATCCATTCCCCACAATTGGGTAACGGGTCATTGCATTATGCTTTACCAAGCATATTTTTTAATTACCTTTCCCATTCTTCAATTCACCCCCTATAACCCCCTACCAAGCATTAGGGGTGTTCAAAAAACCCGAGAAACCGACAAACCGCTCAATCTGAAACCCAAAAAAACCCAAAACCGAAGAAACCGAAACCGAACTGAACCGCCCTGTGAACACCCCTATCAAGCATGCCCTAAAATACAAATGTAGCTTTAATACTTATTAGTTTTAAAACTTTTACTACTTTTTACTTTTAGTTTTTATACTTTTAATAATTAACTTATATTTTAAACTTATAATATATACAAGGAGTATCAAACACACTTCACTTTTAAACTTATAATATACAGTATGCAAAGCTTATCTAATACACTTCACACACTTCCACATAATCCTCTCTTTCTCTCTCACAGTTATAAAACTCACTCGATTACAATTGACCAAGTAAACGGATCTAGGATTTTGATCATTTATTCTCAGTTTTGTCTTACATTTGTTAGAGACTTGTTACTTTATGTATTAGATTTATGTTGTGTTGTTTTTGCGAATAATTAGAGCAAAAGAGATATTAAGGTATGTTTGGATTAGCTTATTTTGTGTGGTTATCGGCTTATTCAGTTTTGGGAAAGTTAATAAGCTCATTGTTTGTTTACTTATTAGCTTATACACTTAAAATAACATAGGCTTATTGGCATCCCCAAATCTCAAAAAGCTGATAAGATCATAAATTAATATAATCCAAATACCCCCTTATAGCTATTTATTCTTAGGCTTAGGTTGATTATCTGTTATAAGAAGTATGTTGCATTTGTATTGATAGAATAAGGAAGAACATGTTGTGTTGTTTTTGCGAATAATTAGAGCAAAAGAGATATTAAGGTTTGCTTGGATTAGCTTATTTTATCTTAGGCTTAGGTTGACTATCTGGTATAAGAATTATGTTGCATTTGTTTTGAGAGAATAAGGAAGAAAAGTGGCGGATGTGTGTGCGAATATTTAGGCTAAAACACCCAAGTATCAAAGATGGAAGAAGTATCAATGATGGGTGAACAGACACCACTTTCAAGTATGAACATAAACTTGTTTTGGTGTTGTTCATCAATTGTTGATTCATCTTTGCTCTTTGTCTTCGTATTCCAGCATGTTGGTAGGTTATGTTGTTGTTGGCTAGGCTAGAAAGGATGGTAGTTCATTGCATTGTTAATATAAATTTAATATGATTTCATTCATGCACGATTAGCTCTCTAATGTCATAGAATCTACATAATTAATATGTATGTTCGTCACATCTAAGGGAGCAATATAAATGATAGTAAGAATCTGTTTTCTAATAACTTAAAGCTCAATAATTAGGGCAGATCTATCTAGCGTTGTAGATGGTTTCATTGATTAATTTGGAAAACGTCTACTACCGTATGTGTGGTTGATCTTGATCACAAGCTTTGGCTCTTTCAATAATGAACCTTGATTAAAACTTTTGTCCCGATAATGAAGATACATTCTTGAAAGTGCCAAAGCTTGTGATCAAGATCAACCACACAAACGGTAGTAGACGGTGTCCAAAAAACAAAGCAATGGAACCATTCTGCAATGTTAGATAGATCTGGCCTGATCATTGAGACGTTTTCAATGCGATGATGATATAGTGTGTATTGTTTATGACAGGCCACACTCCTTCATTATCGCATTCAAGATGAGTGATGTTACTTAGACTCTATTCTTTACTCAACATTTTTATGATCTAAATGAGTCTGGAATTTCAACATACCTTTCCCTTCTAAGCTCCCATACAGTTCCTTTCATTTTTTCAACAATCTAGCAATGCGGCTGGTGCAGTCCTTTGCTCAAAGGGAGTTAAAACAACAAAAGGAGCTGTAGGGGGAACTTAGAAGGGTTACATATGTTGGTTTATTGCATTCCATTCTTTTTTATGATCTAAAACCAATCGTCTACCAAGTAATGTGGCCATTGGAGTTCCAAGAACAAAGGTTGTTTCAAACACAGCCTGATAACGCTCAAATTATGCATGTTTTTAGTGGCGTTATTCGTATGTTTTTCGGTTATTTTTATATGCTTTTGTCACATAATCGTATCAAAGTATGTTTGCAAGCATTTGTCGCCAAAAACAGGAAAAAGGAAGAAAAAGTGAAGGAAATGAAGGATTTGTCATTCCCAACTCGAGATTCAATTCGTTCAAGCATTTCACAAAGAAGAATCCAAGTTTTCATCATTCCAAAGTTCGTTGACAAGGAATAATCAAGTTTGGACAAAGAACGAAGAACCGAGAGAAAGATCAAGATTGTTGCTGTCAGAAGTAATCCAACAGGTCGGTCATCATTCCAACCGACCGGTTAGAAGAAAATGTCACAAGTAACCGATCGGTTGGAGTCCAACCGACCGGTTAGACCCAGATGTTCCATCCAACCGATCGGTCATGCCCCGTAACCGATCGGTTGGCCAGTTCGTACAAGTTTTGCAAACTTCATTCTACTTCATTCTACCCGATTCTAGGCCATTCTTTATTGTATTCTAGGTCCTTCTATTCACCTTGGAGGCCAAGTTGCAGAATTAATGATCCTAGGCTTGAGGAGTAGTATAAATAGAGGCTTTGCAAACTCATTTGATACACAACTATTACACCATCAACATAAAACAACAAAGCAATCATCAAGTAGTACTTTACTAGTCTCAAAGTTCTCAAATTTGTCCATAAAGTTCAGGAAGCATTGGAAGTCCAAAGAGTCAACATCCGGAGGTCAAACTTTCAAGAAGTCAACACCAATACTTAGGAAATCATTTCCTACTCCTTTGTAACCATATTCAAACATTTGTAAGACTTTAATTATGATTTCTAATGTTCAATATTCTGAGTTTATGTTCATGTTTGCTATGAGTGGTTAGTAACCTTTTGCATTTGCTTAGATGATGTTAATTACTTAGTGATTAGTCTATGATTGTGATAACATATTTTAATTCAATTTCAAGTCAATTCTAAAACCCAATTAGACTAAAGTTTCATAGTGACATTTGTTGAGTCAAGTTTAACTAGTTGCTTATAATATCATTGGCCGAAAGGGTTGTTATCATTCAACTAGTTATAATCTTTTGTCTATAAAAGATTGTTTTTCACCATAATTATTCTTGACTAAACAAAGGAACTAAGGTATAATTGTAATAAGAATACTTTTTGCTAATCAAATCGGATTGGTTGTAAACGCCTAATTGGTCGAAAGTTTTAGTAGTTTATAATCAATTGTAGCCTATTTGTCTATGATTAGGTTACCTTATGTATTGACCATTTCTTAAGAGTATTTGATTAAACAAGAAACTATTTTTGTGTTTAAGGTTGTTAATTCAACTTTATGAACCTTGAATTGATCTTGAATTGATTGGTCCAAACCTAATGCTTTCTTTTTATAAACTAAAATCTTGACGAAGGTTTAACTTGTAGAAATAATAGATTAGAACACCAACTAATTCTAATTACCAACATGTTAAGGAAGTTATCACAATCATGCTTTTCTTATGAGTAGTTAACTAGTCTAAGCAAGTGTAGTTTTTAATCATTTGAATTATCTTATAATCATTTTCGCTTGTGTTAGAGATTTACTTTTTAAACTTACGCTTAGATTCACTCACAAATCCCTGCGAACGATCCCGACTTACCAACTCAATCTTGCTATAACGGACGAGTTCACTTGCTCGTATGTGTTATTTCTAGATCCGGTAATCGTGTTTATAAATTTAAAACATGTACACACCGTGAGCACATCAAGTTTTTGGCGCCGTTGCCGGGGATTTTGATTGTGTTTTCTGTAAGTTTTAAAGTTCCATTTCTTTTCTTGTTTGATTTCTAAAAAAAAATCCAAGCCATCTATCCAATCGGTATCCATTCCAACCGATCGGTATTTCAAAATTATCTAAACCAACCGTTCGGTATTTCAACCAATCGAACGGTTACTTTTTCTGATTTCTCAAACTGTTTCCATTCTTTGCTCGTTTGTTCCAAAGTTTCCGAGATTCACTCAGTAATTGTATGAACACTCAATCAACCAGAGTAGAACCAATTTCACCTCTTTCCAATCCCGAAAGTCTGATTTGTAGACCAAGAAGATGAAGAATACCTTTTGTTCTACCAACCAACCGTGTACCAAGAGTACCAAACCCACCGTTTGATAACCTTTCCGAAGCCTTAGTTGTTTATAACCCATTCACCAATCAACCATTTCCAATGGCCGATGACCAACCCATGTGGGCCACAAACCGAACCGCAGCACCCACTCCTGTAGCTGCTATTGTTGCTGTTAAACTTGGTGACAACTTCACCGTGAAGGGACACCATCTTTCTATGATCAATGACTGTCAATTCGATGGCCGTTCGAAGGCCGATCCGCACAAACACATTGCCGAATTCATAGAAATTTGTGGCATGTTTCCATATGGCGACACCGACATCGATGCCATTAAACTCAAACTTTTCCCATCACTCACCGGAGATGCCAAAGTGTGGTATAACTAATTAACCCCAGGAACTATCAATACTTGGGAGGAAATGAGGCAAGCTTTTGTAATCCGATTCTTTCCACCTGCCATGTTTGATCGCCTCATGGGAGAAATCCGTGCTTTCACATAAAACCCCAATGAATCTCTTGTCGAAGCTTGGCTTCGTATGAAAGATCTACTTCGTAGTTGTCATGGAGATGGTTTAGGATGAGGAACCATTATCCAAATCTTCTACCATGGATTTGATGGCCATTAGAATTCTCTTGACTGCTTCCAAGTGCTTCTTGGTGGGCTTGGATTGATATCTTGCACACATGCATACTGCGAAAAGATGGTCTGGCCTACTTGCTGTGAGGTACATGAGAGATCCAATCATGCTTCTGTATTTGGTCTGATCAACGGATACTCCTGCTGATTCGTCATCAAGTTTAGATCTTTCAACCATGGGTGTATCAACCGTATCACTTAAATCAAAACCAAACTTCTTAAGGATGTCACTAGCATACTTGGCTTGATTAATAAAGATACCGCTCGGGTTTTCTGAAATCTGCAACCCCAAGAAGAAAGACATTTGTCCCATCATAGACATTTGAAACTTGGAACTCATTTCCTTAGCAAAGCGATCACATTCATTGGAGTCCGACGACGCAAAGATGATATCATCAACATAGATTTGAACGTGAAGTAGGTTGTTTCCAGTCTTCCTAGTGAACAAGGTAGGATCAACTACACCCTTGTTAAATCGATTTGCAAGGAGAAACTTGGATAGTGTGTCGTACCAAGCTCTAGGAGCCTGTTTGAGACCATAGAGTTCCTTCTTTAAGCGATATACATGATTTGGTCTTTCTGGGTCCACGAAACCTTCAGGATGTGTAACATAGACCACCTCTTTTAAATCCCCATTCAGGAAGGCTGTCTTAACATCCATTTGATAAACAATCATGTTACAGCTGGCAGCATTGGCAAGAAAGATTCTAATGGCCTCGATACGAGCGACATGTGCAAATGATTCTTCAAAGTCAATACCCTCTTGTTGACTATATCCCTTAGCAACTAATCGAGCCTTGTTTTTCAACACATCACCATGCTCATCAAGCTTAACTTTGAAAATCCATTTGAGAGCAATGATCATTGCGCATTCAGGTGGTGGTACTAATTCCCATACATCAAGACGATCAAACTCATGGATGTCTTCTTGCATTGTAGTGAACCAAGACACTTTTGTAAGAGCATCCTTGAAGTCTTTTGGTTCGATTTTGGACAAGACGGAGTTGAAGAAGCACCACAAGGCATCAGTGGCAAGTTGTTTTCTGGTGGACACTGGTCGTGAAGGATTTCCTATGATGTTGTCAATGGGGTGATCATTTATCCATTTTCTGAGATGTTCATGATGTTGAGGATAGTGAACTGATATAGCATTGTTTGACTCTCCTGAGGATGATGTTTTGTTGGAGGATTCAGGTGCAAAAACATTTTCAAATGGTTCTTCCTCAGGTGGAGCAAAAGGATTGACTTCCCATGAGTTTTCAGATGTCACTCCTTGGTGTTTAGAAGACAAGGGTATATTTGATTCATTTTGAGAGTTGCTACATTCGGGTGCATCCAGATCAAGGGAGATGGAGGTAGATGGACCATTTGTATCATGAGGTGCATTCACAGCCATAATATTGGGTTCAGCAGCCGGCTGTACCGATTCATGAGGCGGCTGTGACTCGAAGTACTCATCAAACATAGGATCAAATAACGTTTTAAATTCTTCACACGTGGGAGGAACATAAGGAGCGACATGGTTGGAGTTCTATACAAGTCCCAAAATTATTGGTCCAGGAGATAAAAGATTATGCGAGGGTCCAGAACTGGTGCGTCCTGAAGCCGTATGCTCTGTCAGCTCATCAAACATGACATGGATTGTTTCCATGATTTGTCAGGTTCTTTTGTTGTAGATTCGGTACCCTTTTCTATCTGGCGCATATCCGACAAATACCCCAATATCAGCCTTTGCTTTAAGCTTCCCTAAATCTTCACTATCGTTAGTTGGATAGCACAGGGCACCATATACATGAAGAAAGGAGAGATCAGGCTTTTTGTGATGCACCAGCTCATAAGGCATCTTGTTGTGGAGAGGATGTATCAATGACCGATTTTGAGTGTAACATGCAGTAGCTATAGCTTCAGCCCATAGAAACATTGGAGTCTTTGAAAATATCAGCATAATGCGAGCAGCTTCAACTAGTGTGCAATTCTGTCTTTCAACAACTCCGTTTTGTTGAGGGGTTCGAGGAATACTCTTCTGATGACTTATGCCGATACTTTCATAAAATTGAGTGAGTTGTTGGTTAACAAACTCAGTTCCATTGTCAGTGTGAATGATTCTAACTATTTTGTTGAGCCTTACTTGCAACTACTTGATGATTTTGATGATAATTTCAGGAGTTTCATCCTTGGATCTTAAGAACTTCATCTATGTAAATCGTGAGTAATCATCCACAATAACAAGAATATATCTTTTCCCATTGAGGCTTTGCACTCTCATGGGTCCGCACAGATCCATGTGTAGGGTATGGAGCACTTCAGTATTGGAGTTGGTGGGTTTTGGTTTGTGTGTGTTTCTTGCTTTTACCCAATTGACATGCTTAGCAAATATGATCTTTTTCATACTTCAATCTGGGCATAGCTCGAACAAGATCTTTGCGAGAAAGTTCATTAATGGTGCCGAAGTTTAAATGGTTCAAATGACGGTGCCATAGCCATGATTTGTTCTTAGAGGCCTTGGAGAGTAAGCAAATAGGAGAGGACCGTATCATGTCTTCGATAGAGATAGTATACAAATTGGTACCACGACTTCCCTTAAGAAGATTAACTCCATCCAATTCTCTAACAAAACATGTGTGTTTTCTAAAGGCCACTTCGAGATCAGAGTCACAGAATTGTCCTACTGAAAATAGATTATGCCCAAGTGCTTCCACATAATAAGCTCTGGATATCACGTTGTCACCAAACACATAATAACCATACCCCATAATGGCACCAAAATGGTCGTTTCCGAATCTAACTGTCCGATAAACTTTTTCACAAAATTTCTGAGCCGAGAGCGATCCCTAGTCATATGTTTTGAGCAGCCTGAGTCCAAATACCACAGGACGATTTGTACGACCTGCATTTGAAACTAGACAGATATGGATAACTGAAAAACATGGATCCCCAAGTGTAATTGGGATCCAATTGGTTAGCACACACATACTTAAGAGATGCGGGATTAGTCTTTTCATTGTCTCTCACATATGAACCGATACTAGTGGAAGCTACTGACTTAATATCAAAGGATTGAGTCACTAAAGGGAATTTTCTACCAGTAGCCTTCCATTTCTTAACCGCTAAAGACTTTGGGTCGGGCATGTTTCTCAATGGGCACTGGCTACCTAAAGTGAACTTTCTTCCAGTAGGTTTCCACTGATATCCTACATTGGTAAAAACTTTTCCTGTTGCTTTCCAAGTATGGTTTTCCAGTTTGTGTGTCTTAGCATACTTGACTGAGGATTTATAAGAAGAGTTCAAAAATGACACAACACATTCATCATGATTACCAGAAATTAAACAACCATTACAAGTCTTACAAGCAGCATTAGAATTCGAATTAATTACAGTACGCTTAACCTAAATACTAGAATCAACACGATTCTTTTCACACAAATCAGTCTTATTGTTCCTAAGGTGGTCTTCTACTTTCTTCCCTTGATCACTCTTAGCAGGCGAAGTCCTATCATTCCTTGTATTGCCTTTAGGCTTTGACCCACTAGCTTTAGTGATATTGATTACTCCTGTAGAATTTACGATGGGAACATTAGATTGTTGCATAGTTGTTAGGTTTCTAGGTGATGATGTGCTATGATCAGAACTAGCCAAAGGTATATCAAATGTAACATGCTTTTTCAAATTCCTAGATGAGGATGTGCCATTTCTATCACGCATGTTGAGAATCTTGGGACATGTACCTATGGCGTATTCTAACAACTCTTGTGACTGTTTGGTGAGAAAGCAAATATCAGATAGAGCGTTATTAGATGGTCTCACCATTCTATCTTCTTCAATTGTCTCATGGGGTCATGTCAAGGCAATTCTTAAGGTGTCTAAGGTAATCACTATGGACTAACTCATTCTTCTTAAGGGGAAGAGGAATAAAAACAGCCTCACATGCATATTTTTTACAATTACAGACCACAGAATTGATATTGTCACTTCCAATAACTGACATTTTCCCTTTCACCTTTGTCTTTAGATTCTCAATTTCATTAAGCAAAGAAGTTATCTTTTCATTGGTTTTATCGCGAGTGATCTTAATAGAATCACATAACTCTTTGTAATGTTGTTTATCTTTAGAATTTTCAGCTTGAAAACAATCATTTTTATGTCTAAGTAAGCTGATTGTGTTTTGAAGTTGAAAGTTATGAGAATCTGTAGACATTGGTTTATGGGTGTCGATCACAACATTCATGGGAGACTTCAATTGGGCAATTTGAGCCCTCAATAACCGGATCGTGTTCGTGTGAGCTTGAATTTTTTCATCCCTTTTTGCTAATTCAAAATATACATCAAATTCCGGAGCATCAAAAGATGTCTTGGCCTTTGATATTTTCATTTTCCTTCTAAATGTTGATATTTTAATTGTAAGTTAAGATTATCAACTTCTAGTTTAGAAAGGTGCTTGACCATGTTGTCATGATCATCATTTTGAATTTTTTCATGTAGTTTCAAATTCTCCCCCTCAAACTCAACAACACGATTGTGAAGGTTATTCAAAGCAATAGACATTTTATGAAACTGACAAGCATTAAGTGAAGAATCTGTAGCAGTATAGAAC
This sequence comes from Artemisia argyi, assembly GCA_030686995.1. Taxonomy (NCBI): domain Eukaryota; kingdom Viridiplantae; phylum Streptophyta; class Magnoliopsida; order Asterales; family Asteraceae; genus Artemisia; species Artemisia argyi. Next base: position 154,793,926 of record CM060686.1, on the reverse strand, counting down.
ACATCTTGTGTAATACATTTAGCAATCAAATTGTCATTCATGATGAGAATATTTTTCCTGGCAATTTCACTATGCAGAAAATCTATCGCATTTTGTTTACACTTATTTTCCACATTTTTAAACACCTCTTTCATTTCCTTTAGCTCCACATCACGGGATTGTCGTAAACCCTCAAAGTGTTCTTTGATTTGTTCAAAAAATGGGATGACTTCAGTTAAGTAACACTCTTTGGTAAGTTCAAATCCTCATTCACCCTCAGTGATTCCCGTTGGTGTAATTCTCTTTTTGCACGTTTTATCAAAATCAGTGAACATTTGACAAAGGACATATATGCTAATAAGGGTTTTACATTGCATGGGAAGTGACAACTGAACTAAGTGCATTGGTGTATTGGGGGGATACACCGTTGGGGCAACTAACTTTTGAGGTGTCTTAGCCTTAACTTCCTCAGCTTTCATTTTCTCAACATCTAAAGGCTAAAACACCTGTTCTGGTGTTAACTTAGTTTGAGGTGCAAAAACAGTCACTCGGTTTTGTTCATAATAATCATGGGGCTTAACAATGACTCGGTGTTTAATGCACTTTGGATCCTTCAGTTTTTCATCAAATCTCCCTCTATCGGCCGAATCAAGATCTTTCAATTCTTTATCAGACCAACTATTTGGGGGGTCATGATTGGGAGTAAGCATAACCTTAGCATCATAGAGGGCAGGTTGAGAGGCTCTAATGCTCTTAAGGTAGTTTGTTTTAGGCATCCCTAAATCCTTATCACTATGCTTATCCCACAGTTTTTTTCCATCATTTGAGCTGTTTGACAGGTTTGGCCTTGAATGTACAACTTGTTTTCAAGTTTGTTTTTCAACTGCTTAAGGTTGGAAAATTCATTTAACAGTTTAGTTTCCTTTTCCTGAAATTCATTTTTTAGAAGATTTAACCTATCCTGAATTTCCTGTTTTTCCTTAACAGTACGATCGAGTTGATGTTGAAAAGATTTAATCTCTTGTTTAAAGGCCATTTCCTTTAAGTTTTATTCAGTAATGTAAGCATGCATTTGCCAGTTCATTTTTTGTTCACGTTCAGTTATCTCAAATTTTGCACGTTGTTCATAACACCTAACTTGATCCTTAAGAATATTATTCCTAGTGGTCAGAGTGTCATCAGGTGCAACAGCAGTGTACTCATCAAATTCACACATATTTTCATCAAAAGAGGATATATTACTTGATACAACATACTCGACGTTGTGCTTTACATATTGTTCATATGGGACAATATTGCTATTTCCCAAGTTAGCAATATCTAATTCAGCAACGTTTGTTTGTTGTACTTCGTTATATATCTTTTGTTCATGCATCACATTATTGTCACAAGCAACAGAAGACATTCCACAAGATACGTCAGAATTACTGTTGTGATCCGAATGTTGCTCAGTTGGGAAAATGTTAATGTTTTCCAATTCAGCCTCATTTGATTCACCCCCATTATTTTGTCGTATATCGTTGAAGGTCTTTTGTTCGTCATTAACTACACATTTATCATATAATTTCAGTACCTCAGATATGATGGATGATTTGGAGGGACCAGATTGTCGTGAGGGTGAGACAACAGATGATAGATTAGCCATGAAGATTGTCTGAGCAGTGGGTTCGTCATCAACATCTGAGTCGAAAGCATCACAATCCTCAGCCTAGAAGATGTTTGGATCATTAAGAACTAGGTCCTAAACTGGTTGTTCATCCACATCATCATCAAATGTCTTTCCATCATCCCCAGCAATAAATGCCAATTCTTCCTCATTTAACACAACTCCATTCTCTTGAGCTTGCATGAGCAACATTTTGTCCTTGAAGTAGTCTGAATTTTGAGGAAGTTTTGGCTGAGTGCAGTTTCTGGTGATGTGACCAAAACCCCCACGGTTGTAACATTTTGGTTGCCTTCCTTGTCCTTGATTCACATTACCAACTCTGTTCTGCAAGTTACCCCGTACAACATTCCTTTGATTCACATTTTATCTGCCCTGAACGTTCTGCACAATTACTCTTCCATCTTCCACAATAGCCTGATTACGTGGATTGGAGGAAGTTCTGAGTTGATTGTTGGTTGGTGGGAGTGCAGCCCTGAAATGTTGAACCAGTAGAGACACTTGATTGGAAAGATTGTCAATCATCTTGTCAGTATGAGAGTACCCTTAGTCGAGATGGGTATTCATGGCTGCCGATAACTGTAGAGATGAGTGATCCACCGATGACACAAGTTGAGTGGTTGGAAACATACTAGTTATGAAAGCAAGTGACTCATTGGTGGCAGTTGGATTGAGCTTCTCTCTTAATTGACGATCATATGCTGCATGCTTCTCAGGTTGTTGTAGGTATGCAAACAATTGTTCATAATTTGTATTTCTCAATCCTTTGTTGAGCTTGACTGCTGTAACAAAGCGATCCCACTCAGGTGACATGTTGTTCACAAACTTAGAGTTGAGTTGGATGTTGGGCATTGTCATTCTGATCATTCTCATGTAATTAACCAGCTTGTGAAATCTGACATAGTAGTCGGTAATGTTTTCACCAGGATTCATTTTGAAATGCTCAAACTCATCATACAATTGAGATTCCCGGTTTTCTTTGGTCAGCTCCGATCCAGACAGAAGCATTTTGACATTGTCCCAAACAGGTTTGGCTTCAGTGTTGAAGTTAATTAGCTTGTACACATCTTTGGGTAACCCTTGTATCACGATGTTGGAGGCTCGAATGTCAGCATCATAACGCTTCTTTTCAACATCATTGAGATCATTGTAAGTGCGTAGTCTGTCAATTCCATGGGTGACAGATCCAACCTCAGCTGTGGAGATAGCATCTCTGGTTGTACCCATCTGCATTGGACCTTCATCAATAGATCGCAGAATGTTCTCACCATTTTCTTTACCCAAGTAGTACAATCTGATTCTTTGTGCCCATGATTCATAATCTGTCCTGTCTAGCATAGGAGGTCGGGTATCGGACCCAGCAGCTTGAATGTCATCCGAAACAGTTGACATGTTAAAGTCTTCAAATGGGATTTTACAACTTTTGTGACTTAAACCGAGAAATGATTCTTTCTAGGGATTTTACTAAAGTCAACAAAAGAAACCGGAAGATATACTCAGCAAGTTAAACTTAAACTAAGAAAGAGATACTGGATGAGTCACAGTTTGCACCAAGTGTCAAGTTGTGACAAGTCAAGTTACAATATATCCAATTGATATTAGTCAAGTCGTAAGAGTTAACTCACAACGTCAGATCACAATTAGATTAATTGAAACGACTCAAGTTACAACAATTCACGAATTACAAAATGATTAACCAATCACACAAATCTCACCACTTAGTTAATTACCACCAAAGTAGAGATACTCGCAACAATGAAAGCAAACCGCTAAGTACAAATAACCGCAAATCTGAGATTAACACATAGGTGAGTAAAATGCAAGATCAGGTATGGTAGCCGTAGAGACGAGCAAACCACAAAATTAGCAAACCGCAAGTTGAGTAATCGCAAGATGAGATAAACGCAAGGAGCAAACCGCAATAAGGAGTAAACCTCAGGATGGGTTAAACGCAAGTGAGTTAAACGCAGAGAGACGCAAACCGCAGGAGCAAACCACAATCACTAAACCGCTAACCACCAAACCGCAGAAGCAAATCGAAGTTCACAAAAGTCCAAAACATTCACTTTCCTTGCGTTTTGTCTGTTTACCCAAAATAGTAATCGCTATCAAACTAACCACAGAATCCAGAAGCAAAACGCAACCAAGAAATGAGGCAGTAGAGCTAACCGCAGTCAAGAATAACTACTCAAAAGCAATCCAAACTTCAAATAGATGTATGATATAGTATAACCAACTGAAATACAATGTTATACTAACACCAAAGATCATAAAAGTACATCTCTAACATGTCTAATAACACTAGAAAGATCAAACCAAGATGTTTTCAAGAGAAACACTTCTAACTAACAAAAACCACACAAAACCACACCCAATATGATTCACCAAGGCCCTAAGATGAAACCTTGGCTCTTGATACCAATTGTAGGATAGTAACTAAGTTTCAAACATGATGATACTAGTGGTTGGTGTGGCGTATGGTATAAAAGAGGAAGAAGAAGAAAGAAAACTTGGAACCTTGAGAGAGAAAATGAAATGTTAGATTAGTGAGAATGAGAAGGTCCAACCCTCTCCCTTGGTGGGAGAGGGGTACTTATACAAGAAATAAAAACGCCCACACCTGGGCTGTGGATCAGGCATACAGTGGGTAAAGACCCGTCCTTCATCCATGATGTTACCTAAACTAATTCTAACTAATAACTAAACTAACTACGAGCTAACTTAATGCTATTACATCAATTAGGTGACCGAGTCTTCTGTAGGAATAATTGTATTCCTAACATCTTAGAAATGGAGTAAGATAGACAAGTACCTTTAATCTTAGGAAGACCTTTCCTAAACACCGCTGATGCCATAATCAAAGTTAAAGGTAAAGAACTCAATCTAGGATTTGGAGAAGATAGAATTACCTTTCTAATCGACAAAGCAATGAAATATCCATATACCAGTGATGACACTTGCTTTAACATCGATGTAATTGATGAAGTCACTGAGGAAGAGTTGGATGCATTACTTGACGATTCTGATCCTTTCACAACCACTTCTGAGAAAATAAATGAAACGAATCTTGATAAAGAGTCCGCTAAATTTATGGAAGTTAAATTTGAAGAATATGATGAAGAAGTTGAGGAAGGAGAAATAGTTGAAGAGAATTTCGAAGAAATTACCATTAACGATCAAATGAGGATCAAGACATCTCTTCAAGAACCACCCACCGATCTTGAGCTTAAACCACTTCCAAATAATCTTGAATATGCTTACTTGGAGGAGAATTCACTTCTTCCTGTAGTCATATCTTCGTTGCTCAAGGATGATCAAAAAGAAAAACTCATTTCAGTTCTTAAGAAGCATAAACGCGCTTTTGCGTGGAAAAGTTCTAACATCCCAGGAATTAGCCCTGATTTCTGTAAACACAAAATCAATTTTGAAGAAGGTGCTAAACCTGTTGTTGAAAGACAACGTCGACTCAATCCCAACATGAAAGAAGTTATCAAGAAAGAAATCATTAAACTTCTTGATGCTGGAATCATATACCCCATTGAAGATAGTCCTTGGGTGAGTCCTGTTCATTGTGTTCCCAAGAAAGGAGGAATGATTGTAGTGACCAACGAACGGAATGAATTAGTTCCTACTAGAACAGTCACTGGATGGTGAGTATGTATTGATTATAGAAAATTGAACAAAGCCACCATGAAAGATCATTTTCCTCTTCTATTCATGGATCAAATGCTTGAAAGATTAGCAGGAAACAAATACTTTTGTTTCCTCGATGGTTTTTCAGGGTATTTCCAAATTCCCATTGATCCTTCTGATCAAGAAAAGACCACATTCACATGTCCTTTTGGAACTTATGCTTATCGGCATATGCCTTTTGGTCTTTGTAATGCACCTGCCACTTTTCAAAGGTGTATGATTGCTATATTCCAAGATATGCTTGAAACATCTATGGAAGTTTTCATGGATGATTTTTCAATATTTGGAGATTCTTTTGAAGCTTGTCTTTCAAATCTAGATAAAATGCTTGAAAGATGTGAAGCTGCACATCTTGTTCTCAATTGGGAAAAATGCCATTTCATGGTAACCGAAGGAATTGTGCTTGGACACAAAATCTGAAGTTCAGGAATGGACGTTGATAAAGCAAAAATTGATGTTATCACCAAATTACCACCTCCAACTAACATTAAAGCAGTTAGAAGTTTTTTAGGACATGCCGATTTCTACCGACGTTTCAAAAAGTATTTTTCCAAAATATCTCGTCCTATGATAAAACTTCTTGAAAAAGATTTTGTTTTTGATTTCAATGCAGATTGCATTAAAGCTTTTGAAACACTAAAGAGTCAACTGACTAGTGCTCCGATTATGGTTTCACATAATTGGTCACTACCATTCGAACTTATGTGTGACGCAAGCGATTTTGCTGTTGGAGCTGTTTTAGGACAACGTGAAGGAAAACATTTTTGTCCTATATACTTCGCTAGCAAAACACTTAACAACGCCCAACAAAATTATATGGTTACGGAGAAAGAATTGTTAGCCGTAGTTTTTGCTTTTGACAAATTCAGATCTTATCTCGTGCTTTCGAAAACAATCGTTTTCACCGATCACTCGGCGCTCAAATATCTGTTTGCCAAACAAGAAGCAAAACCGCGTCTTATCCGCTGGATTTTACTACTCCAATAATTCGATATCGAAATAAAGGACAAGAAAGGAGTAGAAAATCTTGCTGCCGATCATTTGTCTCATCTTGAGAACCCAAATTTGGAAGAATTAAAGGAAGACGAAATTGATGATTATTTTCCCGATGAAACTCTTATGACCATCGATAAAGTTGATGAAGAGGAAATACCGTGGTTCGCAGATTTTGCAAATTATTTTGGTGTGCTCAACGAAGGAAATTCTTTTCGTATTTAAAAAACTATTATTGGGAAGAACCTTTTCTTTTCAAAATGTGTCCCGATGGAATGATCCGAAGATGTGTTTCCAGAGCAGAAACAAGAAAAATTCTTGATGAATGCCATCATGGCCCAACAGGGGGACATTATGGTCCTACCACCACAGCTAAAATTTTTTTTGATGCTGGATTCTATTGGCCAACAATTTTCAAAGAAGCTCATACTCTTGTTCAAAACTGAGATGCATGCCAAAAATATGGTAGTCTTTCTCGTAGAGATGAAATGCCTCAGAAGAGCATTCAAGTCTGCGAAATATTCGATATTTGGGGAATCGATTTTATGGGGCCATTTCCTAAATCCCACAAATACGAATATATTCTCATTGCAATCGATTACGTTTCCAAATGGGCTGAAGCTGAAGCCTTACCCACTAACGATGCACTAGTTGTTGTCAATTTTCTGAAAAAACTTTTTGCTCGCTATGGAATCCCTAAAGCTTTAATAAGTGATAGAGGAACCCATTTCTGTAATAAGCAAATAGAGAAAATCATGAAACGATATGGAGTTCATCATCGTTTTGCTACAGCATATCATCAACAAACTAGTGGACAAGTCGAAAATACTAATAGAGCATTGAAAAGAATACTCGAAAAAACGGTTAAAGACAATCCTTCCGTTTGGTCGAGAAAACTTGATGACGCTCTATGGGCCTTTCGTACGGCTTATAAAACTCCAATTGGCACAACACCATACAGACTCTTGTATAGAAAAACATGTCATTTGCCGTTCGAAATCGAACATCGTGCTTACTGGGCATTACGAAATTGTAACCCCGATCTAAAAGTAGCTAGAGAGAAAAGATTCTCTCAATTGCATGAACTCGATGAATTGAGGCTCCAAGCCTATGAAAACTCCAAGCTATACAAAGCCAGAACCAAAGCATATCATGATCGAAAGCTTAGAATTAGAAAAGAATTCAAAGCTGGGGATAAAGTTCTGCTTTTCAATATGACATACAATTTCAAAGCTCCTAAGCTCAAACACAAATGGATGGGACCGTATATAGTGAAACATGGATTTCCATCTGGATATGTCGAACTCTATGACAAGCATGGTGGAAGTTTCATTGTTAATGGTCACCGCATTAAGTTGTATTATGATAAGGAGTAAATGAGCAAAATTTCTATTGAATATCCACCCAAATCTGAATACAAAGCTATCACATTCATGGCACCTCATCAGGAAATGACTCCATGGGCACATGACCAAGGTTTTATCTATGATGCTCTTCCTAGAGCATGGGAAAAAGTCGTATTGGAAGATATAGATGAAATTGGAGAAGGAATTGTGGTAGAAAACGTATTGTTCGTACCAAAATATCCTAAGAGGAAATCCCAAACCGCATCAACGTAGTTCTTGCGAAATTTGAGTCAGGCTGATGACTCGTAAATAAAACAAGCGCTTCTTGGGAGGCAACCCGTGTGTTTGCTATTTTTAATTCTTAGTTTATTTTTAGTGATTACACCCCAAAGTTTAAATCACTTGGTCGAACTTAAGTGTGGGAGTGTTTCACTAATTTTAATAAAACATATAGCCTTGTGTTTGTTTGTTTAAAAATTGATACAGGAAATGATGAAGAATCTTGGACACTTGGAATAAAGAATCACAAAGGAAAATACGGTTCATTTTCTTATTTCCCTATTTTCATACTTTGAAGTTCGTTTATCACATTGAGGACAATGCTTAACTTAAGTGTGGGGGGGGGGGGTGAATAGGTAAATTAGAATAATCCGTAAATTTCGAGCTTAATTTTAAATTTTGTTGCCCTTGTGATCTAGTTGTTTTCATGCTTTTAGGATAATATATTAGAATAACTGGATCCATCCACTGGTAAAAAAATGGTAACTTTTGAAATTTGAGATGTGTCCTGATTAATATTGCAATCCATTCTGGGATCGATAACATTAGCTAGCACATATTGTAACTCTTTCCACTAAATTGTGAGGATTTGAGCCCATTTCTTATGAAGCATACATTATTTGATGCTTAAATCTTTTGTTATGAGTGTGCCGGTAATTTTATTTATTCTAGAACTTGTGCTTGTAAATCATTTCGAGACCGTTGTGAGATCACATTTCTTGTGTGATATAAGTATGCATATGTGATAAGAGGCAATTTTAAGATCTAACCCAAATAGCCTTCATATAATTTTTAGCTAGTTTCATTGACTAGATAACCACCAACATAACCCTTTTTGTTAGCGTTCATTTTTAAACGCTAGATACCCCTAGTTACACCTTCTGAGCCTATTTTTTCTTTTGATTAAATCTAAAAAATACAAAAAGATTTTACACTTTTTAGCCTAGCCTTACCCTTATCAAGTCTTAGTTGGTTGCTAGCTATATGACAAGTTGGAAGTTATGAAGTATAAAGAAAGTAGTAATTCCGGAAGTAGTGATCAAAGCAAAGTTGAGAATAAGTCATCAAAGTAGAATGGTGACAAGTGATTTTATGTCCATGTTCTGAGTCAAAAAAATGTATATATCGAATAAAATAGCCAATGAGCTATAATGTTAAATATTGTTCACTCAAGAATGGAGTTCTAAAGAGTACATGATAGTGGTTCAAGATAGCTAGCAACATTCGTTTATAGACTTTGACTATTTTGTATATTCTTTATCATTTACACTCTCTAAATTTATCCCATGTCTTATTCCTACCCTTGACTCAAGTGAAATTATCAAGTGTATGGCATATAGTGACCATCCAATTTCTTGAGGAGATAACAACGCGCTAGCATCTAAGGATATCCTTAGTGACCATCCATTTTTTTGATACAAGAATTCGTGCCAGCGATCTATTCTGTTTTACATAAGATAGTTGAACGAAAGTCCTTATTATCCCTTTTTAGCCTTAAACCCGAATAAAAGCCCTCTTTGATATGAATACTTGGTGCTTATGCCTTAACGGTGTAGTTATGTTTCTTGTACAAGCCTATGGTAATATTTCAATCATGACTGAGCAATGAGTGTGATTTCACTTATACGTCACCCAAAAATGAGTGTTTAGAGTGAATTATATCCTATTCCTTTTTCGTGAGGTGATAAGTAATGTTTATCTAGCAAGAAAATCATTTGGGTATTGTCAAACATCTCAATGTTTCAACCATTAAAGCTCAAAATGATGAATCTAACTTGTACTTGTACTTAGAAGATTTGCATCACGTTTTTCCAAAACATCTTTGAAGTACCATGTGGATGATATTTTATTTCTACATTTGCTTGAGGGAAAGCAAAGTTCAAGTGTGGGGGATTTGAGAACGCTCAAATTGTGCATGTTTTTAGTGGCGTTATTCATATGTTTTTCGGTTATTTTTATATGCTTTTGTCACATAATCGTATCAAAGTATGTTTGCAAGCATTTGTAGGCAAAAATAGGAAAAAGGAAGAAAAAGTGAAGGAAATGAAGGATTTGTCATTCCCTACTCGAGATTCAATTCATTCAAGCATTTCACAAAGAAGAATCCAAGTTTTCATCATTCCAAAGTTCGTTGACAAGGAATAATCAAGTTTGGACAAAGAACGAAAAACCGAGAGAAAGATCAAGATTGTTGCTGTCAGAAGTAATCCAACTAGTCGGTCATCATTCCAACCGACCGGTTAGAAGAAAATGTCACAAGTAACTGATCGGTTGGAGTCCAACAGACCGTTTAGACCCAGATGTTCCATCCAACCGATCAGTCATGCCCCGTAACCGATCGGTTGGCCAGTTCGTACAAGTTTTGCAAACTTCATTCTACTTCATTTTATACGATTCTAGGCCATTCTTTCTGGTATTCTAGGTCCTTCTATTCACCTTGGAGCCCAAGTTGCTGCATTAATGATCCTAGGCTTGAGGAGTAGTATAAATAGAGGCTTTGCAAACTCATTTGATACATAACTATTACACCATCAACATAAAACAACAAAGCAATCATCAAGTAGTTCTTTACTAATCTCAAAGTTCTCAAATTCGACCATAAAAGTTCAGGAAGCATTGGAAGTCCAAAAAGTCAACATCCGGAGGTCAAACTTTCAAGAAGTCAACACCAACACTTAGGAAATCATTTCCTACTCATTTGTAACCATATTCAAACATTTGTAAGACGACTTTAATTATGATTTCCAATGTTCAATATTCTGAGTTTATGTTCATGTTTGCTATGACTGGCTAGTAACCTTTTGCATTTGCTTAGATGATGTTAATTACTTAATGATTAGTCTATGATTGTGATAACATATTTTAATTCAATTTCAAGTCAATTCTAAAACCCAATTAGACTAAAGTTTCATAGTGACATTTGTTGAGTCAAGTTTAACTAGTTGCTTATAATATCATTGGCCGAAAGGGTTGTTATCATTCAACTAGTTATAATCTTTTGTCTATGAAAGATTGTTTTTCACCATAATTATTCTTGACTAAACAAAGGAACTAAGGTATAATTGTAAAAAGAATAATTTTTTCTAATCAAATCGGATTGGTTGTAAACGCCTAGTTGGTCGAAAGTTTTAGTAGTTTATAATCAATTGTAGCTTATTTGTCTATGATTAGGTTACCTTTGACCATTTCTTAAGAGTATTTGATTAAACAAGAAACTATTTTTGTGTTTAAGGTTGTTAATTCAACTTTATGAACCTTGAATTGATCTTGAATTGATTGGTCCAAACCTAATGCTTGTTTTTATAAACTAAAATCTTGACGAAGGTTTAACTTGTAAAAACAATAGATTAGAACACCAACTAATTCTGATTACCAACATGTTAAGGAAGTTATCATAATCATGCTTTTCTTATGAGTAGTTAACTAGTCTAAGCAAGTGTAGTTTTTAATTATTTGAATTATCTTATAATCATTATCGCTTGTGATAGAGATTTATTTTTTAAACTTACGCTTAGATTCACTCACAAATCCCTGCGAACGATCCCGACTTACCAACTCAATCTTGCTATAACGGACGAGTTCACTTGCTCGTATGTGTTATTTCTAGATCCGGTAATCGTGTTTATAAATTTAAAACTTGTACACACCGTGAGCACATCACACCCTGAATTGCAACATTATCTTTTATTTTATTTACACAATAATTTTTTTTTAATTTTAATATATATATATATATATATATATATATATATATATATATATATATATATATATATATATATATATATATATATATATATATATATATATTGCAGAAATCATTAACATTGACAGCAGTGACTCAAGTTCATTTCACATATCAAGCAGTTCTGAAGGTCCTCAAAATACATGGGCAGACAACTTACCAAAGGGATATTCTGGATCAGGCACAAAAAAGGAAGATGCTAGGAAGGTTAAAACTCCAAAAAAGACTGCCAAAGAGCTTTTTGATGAGAGGGTTCATGTGCTAAGCCTGCCCAATGCTAAGACTTGTGAAGACAAGGGTATAAAACCATGGGAAGCAAAAATGCCCAAAGTTTGTTCAAAAGGGAAGGGTAAAAAGAAAATTTATTAGTTGAGTTAAGAAATAATTTGAAAAAACATGTGTAATCCTTTTGCACTACTTTATTTGACTTTATCAATAAACATGTTGTCATTGCTCAATTTTCTCATTAATTGTTAGAATATTTTGATTGTTGTGTTCATTAAGAAAAACTTGGGATATATTTTGTATTATGTTAATCAAAAGTTTCTGCTGCTAAGAAAACGTTACTGCAGCTGGGTTTGTACTGCTAGATATGAGAGTGCAGGGGTGGATTGGTAACATTTACACTTAAGGGTTTAAATCCCCAATCAAATCGATAACTTTTACATTATACATTTAAATGATTGTTACGAACATTTAAAACTACAATTTGTATTAAAACAGCGAGCAAATCTTTGTAAATTTTTAAAAAATAAAACAATCCTATCTAAATTCATTTTTCAACTAACTTAATCTATTTAGGTAATGGTTAAATTAATTAAAGTGGATTACAACAACGTCATTTATGTTACAAGGATAAATGTGTACATGGTTAATGGTCAAAGTTCAAATTTTAACCTTCTAAATTCCACAATTAATTTATGTCGAATTACTAGGCCTATAAAACTTTTACCTTTTACCGCATTTCATCATTCTCAAACAATTTCTAATTAACACATACTTTCTAATCTGCAAACGGATCAAGCAGGTTTGTGCTTTTTGTTCCTTACACATATTTACCAGTTTTATAAAATCTCTACAAACATCTGTATTTAGATATATGTAACATCATTTTCTTTGGTCCATTTCTAATCGTTTTATTGCTTTATGTTTTACAGCGGCATCATCCACACCACAACATCCTGCAGTTTGGTATATTGCAAAAATGGACCAAATTAGAAAGAAGAAGATAAAGGCTTGGGAGAAGAATGAAAAGCAGCAAAGGAAGAAGTACAAAGCAAACAAGTTCAAGGCTGCAATAAGAAGAAAGAAGAAAGCTAAACTTGAAGAAAATGAAACTGTCAGCCATGATGATCCTTTGGATCACATTGACTATGACAATCTTCATCTTGCTTATGATCAAGAGAAGGATCATAAGTTTTGCTTTTAGATTGTTATGTTATTTCTATTGTTATGTTTATATTTTTTTTATTTAATGCAAGTAATGAACTGAATATGAATCGTTTAATTTTTGTGGCATTTTATTTTTATCCCTAGTAGTATTAAGTTCTGAGTTACTAGCATTCACCCAAGCACCGATGTAAATAACAATTATACAGAAAAATTAATGGTAACATAGTGGTTCATACTGAATGATTAAAACATTAAAATAACATAATAATGATTAATATCATCTTAAATCAGATTAAATTCAATGAAAATTATGCAAACTATTTTGAATGCCTTTGCAAATATCAACAATGTTTCCACAGATTTCTTCTATTTCTTTATTCCGAAGATCAACTTTGTTCTAATGCGCCAGTATGATCTCCTGATGCGCCAGTAGGATCTCTTGGTCTTTTTTTTCTGTTCTTCCAACCGCATGATTCATTTGTTGTAAAGTTCAACCAACTGTCGTTCAGTACCATATTGGCCTGCAGAATGGCATTTGTCCCAGCACTCTTAGGTTAGGCTGTGGATTTTATATTTTTCTGGCATTAGAGGAGGAGGAGAAGTATCCCTTGAACGTTTTGTTTTCTTTGAAGGATTTGAAGATGATGAAGCCATTGCGTTCCAAACAAAAATTAAATATGTAATGAAAAGATGAAAGAAGTTGGTTGTAATTCCTTTGTATTTATAGACACACAAGAGTCGCAATGTCACAACGTTTAAGTGTCACAACGGTTTACAATTAAGTATTTAAGTGTCACAACAGTTTATAATAACTTTTTTACAGTTACACCGGTTTACAATAAGTATTTAACAGTCACAACGTTTCCCAAGCAGCATTAAGTTATGGCTAGAAGCATTAAGTTATGCCAAGCAGCATTAAGTTCTGACTTACTAGCATTCACCCAAATTCCAATCCAAACAGCTTTGTTAGTCTAGAAACAAAGAAAACACAAGCCATAACATATGTATCGAATTGTGACTACACTTAAATAATGTGTGACAAAAATATGACTATGATTTAGACACCTAACTAAATACTTCAAGTGTCCATATATAACATCTTGAATTTAGTCACACAAACACTAAATGTGACTAATATCAAGGTTAATGATAACTGACTTCACATTTTGCTATAAATAATAGTCACATAAATATTTCACAATGTGACTATTTTGAATGTATTGGTCACATATAATACCCTTATAATGTGGCAATAAACACAATTTACATACGCATTTGTGATATGGTGTGACTATTGTAAATCTTATATCACATGATCGTGCTTCAATTAAATGTGACTATACACATTAGGATTTGGCAAGCAAACACACACTAAACTTTAGACACACATATTAACTTATGTGACTATATGTATCGAATTTTGGTTACACTTAATGTAACACCCCCAAGTTTGGGATACGCAGCGGAATTAAAGCTGGGTGTTACTCGACAGCACAACAGTTATAATAATAGAAAACGGTCTCTAAATTAGCCGTTTTGAAATATTTATTATTCAATTATCAGAGTTTACAAAAATGAGGTCCTAGTAGTTTTACAATTTGTCATACAAGTCTACAAATAATATTAAAATTTTATAGCCTTCTTGATATATCCAAGCTCCTCCCTTGCCATCCTCGTTCATTATGGACCAGAGACAAACATGCTAAAAATGTCAACATAAAGGTTGAGTGAATCCATAGTGTTTTGTATAATAATTAGTTGAACACAAGTTGCATAATAGTAGAACAGTAGTATTGCAATACAATATATTTCTTTAAGTCTCATGAACTCAAACGTTAACGTGTGTGATATCTTAAAATGATATAAATTACTCACATCATAATGATGATGTAAGAACAATGCCCCCGGGTAGGAGTTTTCCAACTTCCTATTAGTTCTCAAATAATGTGCATTTGGCTATCAATCCAGCTGGCACAAAGGCTATCTATCCGGCTAGCTCAAATGGGCTATCAACCTCCAATAGATCTATTCACAATATTCGCGTTCACTTGCAAGTGATTAATGGTTCATGATATGAGGAACTTTCAGTGGCAATGGTGTGACTTAGGCAATATCAATCAGTATAGCGTACAGAAAAATACTTGTGTTCGGTTTATAGCATGTATCTCCCCACAAGTTTGAAAAACGTATAAAAATAGTGGGACTATGAACTCACCTAGATGTTACCGTAGTCTGGATAGAAACATGTTTAAATAAAGTTGATAAATGTCTCCGACACTTAACTTGATAAAAGTTTCGACTTGGAGAGAATTTTGAGTAAGCTGACTTGGAAAATAGACACTAGGCTCTCTCCTCCTTCGATACTTATCTAGACTCCTTCTTGGCTCCTATTTGGACTCCCTAGATCAGTGAGTATTAAATCTGGTGCAGTTTGGTTTGGTTCGAATGGTGATGAATAGAAATGGAATGTATGTCGACTTATATAGAGGTGTAATTCTAAGGTTTCAAAAAGGCTAGGTCACCTTGTTGTGGATGTAAGAAACAGGATGAAGTGTAGATGGTGATGGTGAGAATGGTGTTATGTGGTATAAAGAGAACCAAAGGTTTGTCCTACAATATATGACCATGTTTGAATTTAAAGTAGACATGGTGTTGTAGAAGTAAAAATGGAAATGAAAGGGTTGATATAGATGGAAATTTTGACAAAAGAGACTCCAAGGTGAGACCAAGACTACTCCAATGTTACTAGACTTAATTGTAACTTCTTTCTACTTCTCCTTGGACTAAAATTTCAGTGAGTGTGAGTGTATTTGAGTGTAGTAGTTAGAAAACATGGGATGAGTGAAAAAGATGCATGCATGGTCGTATAAATATAGGAGGAACAAGGTGGTGTGTTTAAAAATAGTCTATGGTAACTTGTATGGTGACTTGCTTGTCTAGGTGGCTTAGTTCGCTATTTTAGAAACAAGATCATGTGTCAAATTTTTGACCAAGCATGGAAGGAACAAAGTGATGTGTTCATTGAGGTTAGTAATGGTTTGAATGGTTCATGAAAGGATTAGAATTATGTATAGATTGTGTGACATAGATTATCTTTAACATGATTCTTGGTAAAAAGAGGCCACGTAAAGAACTAGTGAGATTTATATATTTTACTACTACGGATAAAAATTTAGAACTCGTGTATATATACATAGTCACATGCATGATAACATATTTTTATATTATATGTTTATGGTTTGCATGGTGACATTTCATTAAGATAGGACACGTTTACATATTAACATTCACATAATCATGTGTTTTCAAATGGTAGACGAAGGTGTCTCACGTTTTATAAAGGATGACTATAAAAAAATATCTATTGTATTTATCTTATGTTATATGATTATTTACGGTATAGTTTGATCTCGGTAATTACTAACGTTAAGTCACTAAGTCACGAAACTTAAAACTGGGTAACGTAAAAATATAATACTTATAATTTATCAATATACTCCAACCAAATATATTAGACGCGTGATAAGTTTAACGGAGAGCGTATACGTTGATAAAAGCTAATAACGTAAGTTTGAGTACTCATATTACGTAATTAGTATAATGCTTACGTAAAAACAACAAAGTGACAATAGTTCATATAAAATATGACTATTGATGAATTTGAGTATTTTGAACATATAAACTCATCCTAGTCTTGTGTTGGTCGTGAATAAAATTCATACGATTAAACTTTTGTTATTATTACTAAAAGTAATAGTATTTAAATAAAAATGTAATAATAATTGATATTGAATATTTAGAAATGAACCTGAAATATATGAGGTGAAATCCTTGTTTGATTACTTGGTCGCAAGATTCAAAATAGAATGAAAGAAATATATTTTTGAGTTTATGCGTTATATACTTGTAAAAGTAGGTACACTGGGTTTATAGTATAATTTAAATTAAAGTTAAGGTTTCTATGTTGTAGAGACTTGTACTTATGCTTCAAAATATTGTTCTTTAACGTTTATGATTTAAATATATAAAATCATATATATAATAAACTAGAGTTTTGTGAAATCTCTAATAATTGGCATACGTTTAGTTTGTACGTAAAGTGATAAATAGAAGTTGGAAACTTTGGTACTTGACATATAAAGATATTTATTCAAAACAAACTTAAGTGAACACATTTATTTAGAATGTGAGTTACGTGACATTAGTTGGTTGTTGTGATTAGTTAAAAAAATAGACGTGAAAAATGGATAAGTATTCTTTTGTTAGGATATTAATACATGTGAAAATTTACCGCTGGTTACAGTCTCACCCCCTTATCGGAATCCCGTCCCGGGATTCAATCTGTGTTACGTGTTGGAGTGATGAGGACTGATGAGGCGAAAAGTGTACCGCTTTTAAGGGGTCATTTAAGCCCGAATTCGTGATTATTTGATCAAATATTACCCTAAATCATTTTTTTTGTCATTTTAGGTACTTTTGTAGAGAAATCTGGAAAAGGAAGCATTTTGAACGTTTTTAGAGCATAAAAGTGAAAAAAAGGGCAAAGTCTCAAATTCCTTACTAGGAACAGTACCTGACGACGTCAAGGCTTTACACATGACGGCGTCAAGAGTGGCAAAAGAGGTGGAAGTGGAAAATACACGTGACGATCCAAAACGTTTTTAGGCTATTTGGCTTGACGGCGTCCCCAAGGCCGTCAGGGTCCAAATACTATTGACGGCCCAGAGCTTATTTCTACATGACGGTGTTAGAAGTGGATCTAGGGAATAAGAATTTCAACTTGGCGGCGAGTTGACGGCGTCAGAGGTTAATACATGACACCGTCAGGATGTTATGTCTATATATACTTTACCAGTTTTTCATTGTAAAGTGTGGAACAAGTTGTGCACAAACCCTAGGTCGAATTTCCTGCATATTGAAGGGGTTTCAAACCCTTCTTTCTTCCATGTTTTAATAAAGATAAGTACTTCAATAATCATTCAATATGTCTATGTATTCTTTGATTCTATCTTATGTTTATCTTTTTTTTAACATTTTAGGCTAGGCTTTTATTGTGTTTGCTTAGATGTAGTGAAACCTAGATATTGATTATTGGTTGATTGTTTGTCTATAATTGTTACGGATGATTGTATTCGATGTTAGGCTTAAGAAAACTGGCAGACTTCCATTGGTAACTTGCTTGAACGTCTTAAGAAACATGATTGGAGGTGTACTACGATTTTTGGTTGTATTTAATGCATAAGAGAATTCTAATGATCCCATGTTAGGAGCTTCTAACGGCTCGACATAGGAGTGAAGTAGGATCTTATAGAGTTAGGGAATATTGTACACGGCCCTACGACTAGTATTAAGGAATATAACCCATCATCCATGCAATTGTAACAAGCTAATCAACCGGTAAAAGATATCAAGGGAGTAATGAAATCTAAGTAAACACAACTCTTCTCATTATTGTTTCCACCACATTAGTAAATTAGTTTAATTTTCATTTATTTTATTTTATTTTGGTTGCATCTTAGTTTATTGGGTTAGTTGGCTAGCAACTAATTCCGCCCACTCCTTCAAAACCCGAGATTTTACTTGCTTTCATAAAATATAAAAAAGTACAAAAAGAATCATCCCTCACCTCTAGACCTAGTTTAGTAGGCTTTCTAATCCTAGTGACACTATTCATGAGTTGAACGATCAATCCCCCGGTACTTGTCACTATACTATACTACAACGATCAGGTACACTGCCTGGTAGGGGTTGTAAGCTTCTCAAGATCCCTTGAGAGGTAAAACCTGTTGCGAGGGCGCAATTCCCACGTATCAAGGACGAAACGTGGTTTAATTTATGAAAACCTATAATGTGTAAATATTATTCCGAAGGTCATATAAACTTAAGAAAAAAATTATTTTAAATGAAGATTGTTATTTATAAGATTTATCCTGTTTTATTTATAAGATTTATCCTGTTTCAGTAATAATTATTGGAAATATTATGGTTTTTACTTGTCTTGTAAAAATCAAATTTTTGATGTCGAAAACTGTTTTTTTTAATAAGAAAATTTTTGGGTGAAAACTTGATGAATGTAGAGAAAATTTTTGAAGTTAAACTTTTGTAGATGATGAATCCATTTGCTTCTTAGTAAAAATTTTGAAATTTTTTTTACGTCATTAACAGTAATTCCCAATGGTCATGAACAGTGATCCCAACGGCTAGTGATTAGTGATCCCTAACGGCTAGTTTTTATTTTTATAAATTCCCCTTTTTAACTCTCATTCTTTCTTACTAACCTTTCCTCCTATCTTCATCACAATAAAAATGCCGCATCCTATTAATATTGTCGCGCTCATGTATGTCGTTGCTGCTGCTATTTACTTAGCCTACGTCCCGGAAGAGGATTACGAATTCTTGGTCGTGTTTTTGGTGTTTCTCGTTCCACTCGTGGTTTTAGCTATCGGCGTTGAGGAAATATGGGAGTAGAAATGTCGAAGTGAATTTTATTTTATTTGTATATTTTTTTTTAATCTTGTGTAATGAGATTTATTTGTTTTTATGTGTGTGAATTCGTCTATATTTTATCGTACAGAATATTCAAGATACTTCATCCTGTCGTGATTCTCGCCCTCTTAGGTGTAGTGGTGTTCTTTATTAGCTTAGTGAGTCAACCTGATTGAGGCAAAAGCAGTCAACTAAAGTCAACCACGGATGTGGTCAACAAAGTCAAACTCCTTAGGCTCAATGCTCCGCGGATTATAGTGTTTCCCCGGGTCGTTATGTCCCGACGAGATGTGGATTTTATTCAAACGGCTTGTGATCGGGTGAATCTGGACGGGAAAGGGGTTTGAGATTGATTAAACTAAGGAATCTACAAGGGAATTGCTTAAATAAGCTATTATAACAAGACTGGAAATTTAGAAAAACCAGAAACGTTTAAAACCTAAAAACGTGTACGTTCAATTTAAATTTACGCGAACGTACAAAATAAAAAGTGAAAACTAAAATCTGAAAACCCACAGGGGGTGAAAATAACTTTTTTACAAACCTAAGGATGAAAGAAATTTTTTGGAAAAAGAAAATAAATTTTTACACTATTTAATTATTTATTATTAATTAATTACTAATTACTTAACTAATTTTAATTAATTTAAATTATTAAAAATAACAAACTAACTTAGAAAATTAAGAAAAATTTTACAAATCTAATTAACCATCACAGGAATCCTAAAAAATTATAAAAAGTTTGTTTTATAAGTTTTTACACTATTTTACTAATTATTATATTAAATATTAATTAATTACTAATTAAACTATTTAAATTATAAAAAATAGAAAATGAATAGTAAAAATTCTAGAAAAATTCCTAAAATTATTTTATAACTAATAAAAGCTAGGAAAAATATAAAAACTAGGGTTTACTTTATAAAAACTAATTATGCTATTTAATACTTAATTATTAATTAATAAGTAATAAAACTAACTCCCTCAAACCCTTAATTGATTTTCTCATAATCTTTCAAATGAGTGCTCAAGATAACTCCCTCAAACCCTTAATTGATTTTAAAATGTGCTATCATTAAGGGGGAGTACAAAAACAAAATGTTCCGAATTCATGCAAAATGAAATCTATCTTTCTCTCCAAAAGCTTTTTTCTTAATCAGTTGATATAAAAAAATATCACGATATGCTATTTTTGAGGGGGAGAAGACATGATTAAAATGTGATCAAAGATGTTTAAAGCTTGTGACTGAATCTCAAAAGAGCTTGACTCAGAATGTACCAATGAATTGACGAAGCTTAAAATGTCAGTAATCAAAAAGACTTGTCCTGGACGGGTAATAATTTCAAGCTAGTCTAACTAGTGATGTAAGCGTGTCTCGAATAGGACTTGTCTGAGTAGAATGTACCGTATCGAGAGACTTTCTTTGGACTTGACCAGGACGGGTAATAACTTCAAGCTAGTCTAACTAGTGATGTAAGCGTGTCTCGAATCGGTCATGTTCACTGAAAGTGGATCAATTCAAAAAGTGCAAACTCCTCACGCATGTGCAAATTTCTTAAAAAATTCATGAGCACATGTGAAGGGGGAGTCCTTCAAAAGAAACAAAAACTCTCAAAGTGTCAACAAAAATGTGTTTATATTCATAAACACTTTGAGAGATTTTCAATCAAAGGTTTCATGGCAATTATAGGATTCATGGAGTTATAAGGTGACTAAGGTTAGGGAAAACCGTCCTATGATCTGCCAGAGCCGGAGGGATCTACCCAAGGACAAATCCAATAGAGTAGAATTAGAAGTCCTTAGGTATGATTGAAAAAAGGAGAAAATGAGAAAGGAGAAAGAAGGGGTTGAAGAATTAAAAAGAAAAGTTATGAAAAAGGGTGAAAAGAAATAGCCCTCCAAATGTTCAACCTTAGGGCAGACACCGGGTTCAATTCATATGCTACTGGTTGTTACTAAGGTGACACCGGTATTGAAGATAAAGACGTCATAGACCCAGTGACGCACTGCACTAAACCTTCTAGCCACTCAAGTTCTCTTAAAAGAGCTTGTTTCATTCTCACGGGGAACCGACATAATCTATCGACCTGTCTCTTAGAGATGGTTGATATTGAAGCAGGAGACCTCTCCCTAATCTCCGCATTGGAAACCAAATGTGCACTTATCGAGTCTAGAGCCACGAGATTCATCAAAAGATCTCATAGGAACACATGATATTTCTACACTGGTTGTTCATCATTAAGGACACCAGATGTAAACCTAAGAGTCCTTCGCAGATCTTAGCAATCTGCCGAGAACGTTTATGAGAGAATTTACTTATGTAGTTTCTCAATGATTGAACGAAAATTCCTGCCAGGGTCAACATCAAGCAGCCCTGACAGCAGGTCACTTCGGTAATTCTTTATGGGTTACGCTTAGTGTTCGCGGTGGTTTCAAACGGTCTACAGTCGTGGAGTGATCTCCAGCGACTCACCCAGTCATTGAGCTACTTAGTAGGTCTCATAAGCTCTTTCGGGAGTATCTGATATGGGAACGGCATGGTAAGGGTTAGAAGGAGTCTTCACACTATGCTGTTGACGATCTCTAATTCCTTATCTGTAAGTACCGGTTGTTTATTGATAACTGTTTACCTGCAGCTATACATCATCTCCATGGCGAAAGATTCCACATGCTCATACATGCATCAACAAAGTCAAAGGAAAGTTCTCACAAAGATCAAAGGATAGCAACAGTCAAAGAAAGATTATACGCCAAAAAGAAGAATCTACAAAGTAAAGTGACAAAGATCAAAGTGAAAGAACGGAAACAACAAATGCATGTATCACAAAGACTTAAGACGTATGAGCATGTTGGAATGGCATACAACCACCACAAACACAGAAGTGACGAAAGGCAGATGACATCATCGGATCACTTCAACAACAATGAAGCATGATGAACTGGAACTATGATTCATCTAGTGATTCTTAAAGACGTCAAGATCTATGAATGATAAAGTTTAAAGACAAAGATGATGACGTCGCGCAACCTCAATGACCAACACTTAGGGGGAGATTGTTAGAATCGTATTTTTATTTATAAAAAGTGTCGGTCATTAATGTGTAGTTATAGGTTGCTTTAGAATATCATTATGATGAAGTTTATGCTTAGTACTCATGTTTTGTTAAAGTCTAAGGGCCATTAATGTTATAAAGTAAAAGATTAGAGATGCCATAGACTATTAGTATAAATACTCTTGTAAACCTCATTTGAGAGGTTGGTTCTCTTAGTGATTCTCTTAGTATTAACAAAGTTATTATTCCACACACTAGAGTTCCCACTCTCTCTCTCTCTCTCTCTCTCTCTCTCTCTCTCTCTCTCTCTCTACTTACTTTCTCTCTCTAGGTTTAGGCTTGATTCAATAGTGATTTAGGTTGTTCTACGGTCCTACATGGACATACATTTGAAGCACGTGAAAGTTCCACACCGATGAGATATAATCTCGGCTCAAGATAATGGTAAATGAAAATGCCGGGGTCAAAGATAGTATCTTCATTCCTGAAGGAGTGAAGAAGAGAAGAAGTCACCTTATAGGTGAAGAAAAAGAAGAAAACCATGATGAAAATCATGATTTGATCTTCTTCCTTGAGAGCAGGCTCATTAGCCTGAATTTGGATTTCAAGGGTTAAGCTCAAAAACATCCCGGGAGGGTGGGTGGGAATTTTCAAATTCTCATGATTGAGTGCATCTCCCCCCGGGCTATCAAACTCCAGAGGAGTCATGATATGATGAGTGAGTTCACCGGAGAACTCCTCATGAAGAGAATCATTCACAAGATGTGAATCTGTGAATTCATGTTCCGATGTGGACTCATCACAATCCTCGTCAAAGATTGGATTGTTAGAAATCAAAGTGAATTCAGATTCGAATTCAAAAAGAGGATTAGTGAGAGTAGTATTGAATGCTTCTGGAACAAAGTGATTATTATTCTCTATTGGACTGCTGGGATCAGAAGTGAGTGGTGGATCATGATATAGGAGACTTTCAATTTCTCCTAGATCGGATTCAAAGTCAAGGAGACCATCATCACTTTCCAATGAAAGTGGATTGATGTGAGTAAGTTTATCGGCGAACTCCTCAAGAAGATGATCAGCATCAGAATGTGGAACTGATGCCTCAACATACTCAATGTCTCCATGAGATGTACAATCATCATTAAAATATGAAAAAGTCTCAAAATGATCGTTTGAACACTCAAGAGGGGAAGGAAGATCACACATATGCTCAAGAATTCCCTGTGACTCTCTTGGGGTTGGGACAAGGTTCTCAACACTAGACTTTATGAATTCGTCTGATTCCTTTTTAGGAACAGTGTCAAGATGCTCATCCCCCATGCTCAGAGAGTGAGTGGAAACCTCGGGTGTGATATCAATAGACTGAGGGAGTGGAGAGGAGCTAGCATTCATGGATTGTACGAGTTCCATTTGATCTTCTGCTAGTAATTTCCCCGTCTCATTATTTTCTCCCTGATTTTCATTGGAAGGAATCACAAATGATGAATCTGACGAACCCTTATAAAATTGAAGGATATCAAGGGTGTCTTCATTATCACTATCATCATCACAGTCTAGAAGAGCAGCTTTACGAAATTTGGCACGTGTTATAGCTACTTGTTATAAGACTAGCAATTCTTCCATGCTCAATTTGTTTCTAGCATCTCGTTCTTCAGCAAGTAATTCTGCCATAGATTTCTCACGAGAGTCTCAAAACGATGTAGTAACCAACTCCTCCTTAAGTTCTTTCAATATATCAAGAGCCTTTAGTAAAAGGTCTTGCTCAGTATCATGAGGAGTTGCTTGGATCATTTGGTACTGTGGAGGTGGGTCTGAAAACGAATAGTTGTAATTGTTACAAGGAAATGGATTCCTTGTTTGACAATCCGAGCTAGAGTGTGGACCTCCACAGTAAACAGTAAAACTGATGTGGTTGTGGGTTGTATGTGCTAGAGTTATAATTGTTATCAGGAAACTGCTCATAGACAAGCGTGTTTCCCGATTGACAATCATAACTATAGTGTGAACCACCAAAGTACCCACAACAGTAAAACTGTTGAGTCTCATGGTGTGGTAGCTGATGGAATGAATCAGTCGTGTCATGGTAGGAATAGGGATTCTGGTTATAGACAGACCCGTTTCCTGACTCTACCATGCCATAACTGGGGCAATTGCCACCATAAGGACTACCACACCAATGGCAAGTAAGAAAGTGTGGAAGAGACATAGAAAGAATCAAAAGGTTTGGGAGGGTAAGGAATGAAGAATCAAAGACGTGAGAGGGTAAAGGTGAATATTTTTGGGTTTTTGGATAAACATTTTGTACAAATAAGAAAGAAAATATTTTTGGGTCTTTTGTGTTCGTTGAAAACTGATTTTAAAATGTTTAGGGAACAGTTTTATTTTTATATGAAAATAAGAAGATAATATGAACAAGGGTGGTAAATAAACAATGGATGTATATCCAGGTTCACCAATACGCAAAATCGTTTTTAGAAAAACGCGCACAAATTCCCTGGCAGCGGCGCCAAATTTTGATTGATGCAAAAGCAGTCAACTAAAGTCAACCACAGATGTGGTCAACAAATTCAAACTCCTTAGGTTCAATGCTCCGCTCCGCGGAATATAGTGTTTCCCCGGGTCGTTATGTCCCAACGAGGTGTGGATTGTATTCAAACGGCTTGTGATCGGGTGAATCTGGACGGGAAAGGGGTTTGAGATTGATTAAACTAAGGAATATACAAGGGAATAGCTTAAATAAGCTATTATAACAAGACTGGAAATTTAGAAAAACCAGAAACGTTTAAAACCTAAAAACGTGTACGTTCAATTTAAATTTACGCGAACGTACAAAATAAAAAGTGAAAACTGAAATCTGAAAACCCACAGGGGGTGAAAATGACTTTTTTACAAACCTAAGGATGAAAGAAAATTTTTGGAAAAAGAAAATAAATTTTTACACTATTTAATTATTTATTATTAATTAATTACTAATTACTAATTACTTAACTAATTTTAATTAATTTAAATTATTAAAAATAACAAACTAACTTAGAAAATTAAGAAAAATTTTACAAATCTAATTAACCATCACAGGAATCCTAAAAAATTATAAAAAGTTTGTTTTATAAGTTTTTACACTATTTTACTAATTATTATATTAAATATTAATTAATTACTAATTAAACTATTTAAATTATAAAAAATAGAAAATGAACAGAAAAAATTCTAGAAAAATTCCTAAAATTATTTTATAACTAATAAAAGCTAGGAAAAATATAAAAACTAGGGTTTACTTTATAAAAACTAATTATGCTATTTAATACTTAATTATTAATTAATAAGTAATAAAACTAATATTAATTCTAATTAATACTAAATGACAAAATAAAAATCTGAGAAAATTACTAAAATTACTTTAATATAAAAGGAATTTAAGAAAAATATAAAAATGCTAAGTACTTAACAAAAATATAAAAAGGAAAATTAAAAATTTAAATTACATTAAATAGAAACTATCACTTATTATTAAATTGGTTTTTCTTGATTTTTCTTTTACAAAACTATTTTAATACTAAAAACAACTAACTTTTACAAAAATAACTTTTTTGGAAATCAAAAATAAGCACTGTGGATGCTTATTAGCACCACAGTTGACTTTTGTTGACCAAAACAAGAAATAATCTCAAATGGACTTAAGTGGGACCCACTATGAGTGATTCTGGTTCAAATGAGTTGTGTGGACATGTTTAAGCTGGAAAAAGCAAAAGGGTTCCACAGAATAAGCAAATAAATCAAAATAAGCACTTGACTTCTTGTTTCAAAACTGAAAATGGGACAGATTTGTGGGTTGATTCCAAGTGGGGTCCACTAGGCTTTAGGGCACAAGCTTACTAGAAATTGATAGGGGCCAGCTGGTGAGCTTAAGGAACCAAGGGAGGGCCTTTGGGGCCCACTGTGGTGGCCAGAAACCACCACCAAAGTGGTGGTGATGGTTGTGTAATCTGCTGCAGCAGGGGTGAACCCTCCCCTGCAGCTGAGTTTGAAGTGATGTGGGGGCCCACAGAAAAATCCCAAAAATGAAAGGATGCCAGGAACTCAAATATGAGGTGGGGGACTGCTACTCCTAAAAATTTCAAGGCATGAATCAAAACACAAAATTCAAATAAATTCCCACAAGAAATGGGTTTCCAACTGATTTTGACATTAGACTTTTTATCAAAACTTAGTATTTTGACTTTAATGAGTTTCTAATGGATCTAATCTGAACCTAAATGCAATATAAAGTTTTAGGTAACCTAAATTAAGCTAAGGAATGAACTTATGTATCAATGTGATGAGAATTGGAACAAGTGATGCTAACAATGGACTGTGAGGGTAAAAAAAATGGAATTTTGACATTTTGCACTTGAAACTTGGTTTTGAGACTTGTCTTAACCTAATATGGCCTAATGCAATCTACCTAAACTAAAACAACAATGAAACAACAACAAGATCCCCTGGTACTGAGTTAAACCAAACACCCTTATACTAACTATTTTGAAAGATTTGAGAGGCAAACCTACAAACTAAACCATGAAACTGACTCTAAAGCTAGCACTAATCAAATTTGATCATACACAATCAGAAATCAACAACTAATAACACTTATAACTACTGATAACAAAAGATGAGCAAAAGAAATACTAAAAAGAACTGAGATTGAACTTACACTGATCCTTATGCTCAAACCAAAATCAAAGCATGTCCCCTTATCCTAGTGTCTCCCTGAGACTCTAAACCATGATCACCATCTTTGTCTGCAACTGCAACTACACCTTCTTCAATATTTTTTTATTTATTTATTATTTTTTGAATTTTCTTTTATATTTTTCTTTTCTCTTTTCTTTTCTGAATTTTGTTTTTCTTTGATTTCAAATAAACTTAATAATACCCAAGGAACATTCTGAGATTAAATGCACGGTATTTAAAAGAAGTAACAAATGACTTGAAAATTTGAGTAAAAATTCAAATTTGCATAAACTGAAATAGAACTTCAATTAAACTTGAAATGTGAAAATACAATTTTAAACTAAGTTGAAAAACAGAAAATACAAAGGAAAATGGGATTACATAATTAAAATTATACTACCATTAACACTACTAAACTAAAACTAATTAATACTACTCTAATCTCCTTTCTTCTGCTTTCTTTTTTCACTTTTATAGCACTTGGGGCATCACACTTCCTTTCCCACTTCAATTCAAGCCCTTGGATGGCTTTAATCAATCCCAGCGGTTAAAATTTGTTTTGGCGGGAAAAGAAAAAGTAGCAAATTGAGTGGGGTTTGGTGAAGAAGTTAATGATGGGTGAGGTTTATTAATGGAGGAGGGAACAAGTAGTGGAGAAGGTGAGGGTTTGGTGGGTGATTAGAGAGGAGGGGGAGACAGTGAAGCGGGAAATGGGGTGAGGAGGATGGGTGAACAGTGGTGATGGCTGGTGTTTGACTTGGGGTTTGACCCCGTTAATATTACAAGGGGTGGGATAGTGGGCCTGGTTGTTTGGTTGGGCTAGGGGGAGTGGTAGTGGGCTAGGGGTATTTGTTGGGGTTGGATTTGTTATTTGGTTTTGGTTTTGGGTAAATAAAAACAAGGGTCCGTTTGGTATTATATGTAACACAAGGACCAATGGTGTAATTTGGTGAAAATCCCAAGGACTGAAAATGTAATTCCTCAATATTATCATGAGGGTAATTCCTGCCAAGTACCAATAATCAAAGGACCATAATTTGTAATTTCCAAAAATTGAAATCCCAGGGACCTTTTATGCCAATTTTTAAAGTACAGGGACCAAAACTGTAATTTCTCCAAACATTTTACCCAAGGACCATATTTGCCAACTTGTGATTTCCCAAGGACCCAAATTGATTTTTCTTTCAAAAATATCCCACCAGGGACCAATACTGCCAAAGTTTGAAACTCCAGGGACTAAAATTGTAAATTTCCAAAACTTTTGAGATTTTTCAGCAAAGGACTAAATATGACAACTTATGATTTTAAAAGGACCTTTGGTGATAATTTTCCATATTTTGAATGACCAGGGACTAGTTTTGACATTTTATGAAAGTTGGGGGACTGAAACTGCCAATTTTGCAAACTTTGTACGTTTTTCATTTGTTTTTACTCATTTTGCATCTAAAACATATAAAACACAATTTTGAAATATTTTCAGTATTTTGATGCATTTCTGAGTGTTTTCGTATGTTTTGCAGTTCAGATTTGACTAAAAATGATGAGTGTTTGAGCACTCATCCCAACCTATCGGTGATTCTATTATTTACTTAGTGATATTTGTAACTTTAGCACTACCGATGCTGATTATTTCGTTATGTATTAATATTCATGGGTTTTAATGAAATTTTACGTTTTATGAATTTTAGTGATCCTCGGATTTATACTCATGTTATTTCAGATACAAATAAGC
Source organism: Artemisia argyi (assembly GCA_030686995.1). Classification (NCBI taxonomy): domain Eukaryota; kingdom Viridiplantae; phylum Streptophyta; class Magnoliopsida; order Asterales; family Asteraceae; genus Artemisia; species Artemisia argyi. The sequence continues at coordinate 154,764,854 of CM060686.1, read as the reverse complement.
CCACTTGTTTATAATTCATTATTTACATAGCGAGGCGTCCCAAACAATGTAAATAAAGAAATATACACTTATGGTTCGGAGATTCATAATTTCTTTATTTAAATAAAATGGCGTCCCAATCCATTTAAATAAAGAAATTCTAAATCACCCTACTTAAGAATTTCTGACTCAACATTCGTACTTAGCCGATGAGTTACAAGCCCATTTAGGATGTTCTAGGAGTACGGAAAGAGTATTTACACTCATTTTTGGATATGGGAGTAAGATAAACAAGGTGAGTCGACATAGTTTTTAAAATAGTGGAGAGTATATTTTTAACGTAAATAGAATAAAATTTTTGCAAACCACAATGTCATAGGAAAGTTTCATAATTTTTTAAAATATAGAAGTAGATACATGCTCTGGGAGATAAGATTAAAACGTAATGCCTTAGGATAGGCATCTGCAGATAAGTTTATATCTGTATATTAAGGCATAAATTACCAAAAAGTCACATAATCGTCTTGAGGATGGAAGGCACGGAGTACGAAAGGCTATAAAATATTTTTGTGAAAATGTGGTTATATTTCGGATCTTAATTAGACCCGTTTCTCTATAACTATAGCTCTGATACCAATCTATAACACCCCCAAGTTTGGGATACGCAGCAAAATTAAAGCTGCGTGTTACTCGATGGCACAACAGTTATAATAATATAAAAAGGTCTCTAAATTAGCCGTTTTGAAATATTTATTATTCAATTATCAGAGTTTACAAAAATGAGGTCCCAGTAGTTTTACAATTTGTCATATAAGTCTACAAATAATATTAAAATTTTATAGCCTTCTTGATATATCCGAGCTCCTTCCTTGCCATCCTCGTTCATTATGGACCTGAGACAAACATGCTAAAAATATCAACACAAAAGTTGAGTGAATCCATAGTGTTTTGTATAATGATTAGTTGAACACAAGTTGCATAATAGTAAAACAGTAGTATTGCAGTACAGTATATTGCTCTAAGTCTCATGAACTCAAACGTTAACGTGTGTGATATCATAAAATGATATCAATTATTCACATCATAATGATGATGTAAGAACAATGCCCCCCGGGTAGGAGTTTGCCAACTTCCTATTAGTTCTCAAATAATGCGCATTTGGCTATCAATCCGGCTAGCAAAAAGGCTATCTATCCGGCTAGCTCAAATGGGCTGTCAACCTCCAATAGATCTATTCACAATATTCGCGTTCACTCGCAAGTGATTAATAGTTCATGATATGAGGGACTTTCAGTGGCAACAGTGTGTCTTAGGCAATATCAATCAGTATAGCATACAGAATAATACTTGTGTTCGGTTTATAACATGTATCTCCCCACAAGTTTGAAAAACGTATTAAAAATAGTGGGACTATGAACTCACCTCGATGTTACCGTAGTCTGGATGGAAACAAGTTTAAATAAAGTTGATAAATGTCTCTGACACTTAAATTGATAAAAGTTTCGACTTGGTGAGAATTTTGAGTAAGGTGACTTGGAAAATAGACACTAGGCTCTCTCCTCCTTCGAGACTTATCTAGACTCCTTCTTGGCTCCTATTTGGACTCCCTAGATCAGTGAGTATTAAATGTGGTGCTGTTTGGTTTGGTTCGAATGGTGATGATTAGAAAGGGAGTGTATGTCGACTTATATAGAGGTGTAATTCTAAGGTTTCAAAAAGGCTAGGTCACCTTGTTGTGAATGTAAGAAACAGGATGAAGTGTAGATGGTGATGGTGATGGTGATGGTGATGGTGATGGTGATGGTGATGGTGAGAATGGCGTTATGTGATATAAAGAGAACCAAAGGTTTGCCCTACAATATTTGACCATGTTTGAATTTAAAGTAGACATGGTGATGTGGAAGTGAAAATGGAAATGAAAGGGTCGATATAGATGGAAATTTTGACAAAAGAGACTCCAAGGTGAGACCAAGACTACTCCAATGTCTAGACTTAATTGTAACTTCTTTCTACTTCTCCTTGGACTAGAATTTCAGCGAGTGTGAGTGTATTTGAGTGTAGTGAGTTAGAAAACATGGGATGAGTGAAAAAGATGCATGGATGGTCGTATAAATATAGGAGGAACAAGGTGGTGTGTTTAAAAATAGTCCATGGTAACTTGTATGGTGAATTGCTTGTCTAGGTGGCTTAGTTCGTTATTTTAGAAACAAGATCATGTGTCAAATTTTTGACCAAGCATGGAAGGAACAAAGAGATGTGTTCATTGAGGTTAGTAATGGTTTGAATGGTTCATGAAAGGATTCGAATTATGTACAGATTATGTGACATAGATTATCTTTAACATGATTCTTGGTAAAAAGAGGCCACGTAAAGAACTAGTGACATTTATATATTTTACTACTACGGATAAAAATTTCGAACTCGTGTATATAGACATAGTCACATGCATGATAACACATTTTTATATTATATGTTTATGGTTTGCATGGTGACATTTCATTAAGATAGGACACGTTTACATATTAACTTTCACATAATCATGTGTTTTCAAATGGTAGACGAAGGTGTCTCACGTTTTATAAAGGATGACTATAAAAAAAATATCTATTGTATTTATCTTATGTTATATGATTATTTACGGTATAGTTTGATCTCGGTAATTACTAACGTTAAGTCACTAAGTCACGAAACTTAAAACTGGGTAATGTAAAAATATAATACTTACAATTTATCAATATACTCCAACCAAGTATATAAGATGCGTGATAAGTTTAACGGAGAGCGTATACGTTGATAAAAGCTAATAACGTATGTTTGAGTACTCATATTACGTAATTAGTACAATGTTTACGTAAAAACAAGAAAGTGACAAATAGTTTATATGAAATATAACTATCGATGAATTTGTGTATTTTGAACATATAAACTCATCATATTCTTCTGTTGGTCGCGAGTAAAATTCATATGATTAAACTTTTGTTATTATTACTAAAAGTAATATTATTTAAATAAAAATGTAATAATAATTGATATTGAATATTTAGAAATGAACCTGAAGTATACGAGGTAAAATCCTTGTTTGATTACTTGGTTGCAAGATTCAAAATAGAAATGAAAGAAATATATTTTTGAGTTTATGCATTATATACTTGTAAAAGTAGGTACACTGGGCTTATAGTATAATTTAAATTAAAGTTAAGGTTTCTATGATGTAGAGACTTGTACTTATGCTTCAAAATATTGTTCTTTAACGTTTATGATTTAAATATATATAATAAATTAGGGTTTTGTGAAATCTCTAATAATTGGCAAACATTTAGTTTGTACGTAAAGTGATAAATAGAAGTTGGAAACTTTGGTACTTGACATATAAAGATATTTATTCAAAACAAACTTGACTGAACACATTTATTTAGAATGTGAGTTACGTGACATTAGTTGGTTGTTGTGATTAGTTAAAAAAAATTAGACGTGAAAAATGGATAAGTATTCTTTTGTTAGGATATTAATACATGTGAAAACTTACCGCTGATTACACTTAATCATGTATGTCTATGGTTTAGTGTGATCATATATGACATTTGGTCATACTGTTCAAGTGTGTGACATATATTTGTCACTTTTAAATGCATATCGTGACTAACGCTTCAAAGTTACTTTTCAGTTGTCACACATTTCAAATTCATATGTGGCTAAATATTCAGCAAAGAATAGTAGTCACGTTTAAATAATGTGTGACAAACTTGACTTTATAATTTAGCCACATACGTAATTACTTCATGTGGCCATATATCTATTTTGGTCACACTCTTCAATTGTGTGACATATATTTGTCACATATGTATATCTGTAGTGTGACTAATGTTTAAAGCTGATTTGTATCTGTCACACGTCCAAAATTAAAAGTGACTAAATGATCGAAAAATATTTACCAGTTACCCTCTAGTCACATAAATACACAAATGTGTGACAATAGAATTCTGAAATGGTCACACAAGTCGGATCAAGTGTGGCTGTTTATTTTATTCTTGAACATTTAGTCACGTAAAAATGTTACCGTGTGACCGTTCAAAATCGACCATGTGTGACGAAAGGCCATTTTTGTACTAGTGTCAAACCAATCATATCAAAGTACAAGGGAACATAGGAATAGTTAGGGAATCATGTCAAGATAACGAATCAAAGATCAAGATCAAGAGTCATGAGAGGGAAAGCACCCTTACTGAAAAAGGGTAGAATATTTGTATGTTAAACCGCCAACGAAACCATGACATAACCATAGGAATAGGAAGTCACTCCTTCTTCAGCAGATCTACACGAATTAATGATTGACTAATTATTCAAATGCTCGTCTTAAAATCAGATTACTCGTTTCAGTAGGTTTTCCATTATTAGTACCTTTCTAGTTTTAGCAGCTTTCCTTATCTAGGAACTTTCTAGAATTAGCATTTTCCATATTTGGCATATTAGGGTTACTTACCACATATTTTATGTTTACCACTGATTCATAAATGTCTTACACCACAATTACAATTATTCATGCTTAATTAAGCTATTATTCTCATTAATGGTGAATTAAGCTTTTTATCGTACTTAAACATGTAGCAATCAAATTAAATACCATATTAGGTTATATGAAGATCATAGATAGTTAATCTACTTTATTAATCACTTACTTAAAGAATCATTATCATTATGTTACACATATTAATGATATAATAGGTTTTAAGTGCATAACTCGCCCTTTAAGAAAATTCAGCTTGTAATATCAAAACATGTATCACATTTCCGGATTTTGAATGTATACTTATGCATTTTCTAGAGCCTTAGAAAAATTTTCCCAGGTAGATATATATGTAAACTACTTTGTATAATTTTTATAGAATTTTCCAGGTATTATAACTATAGAATAAAAATTCATTATCAAAACTAGTCCAGATTCGGATCTGCAGAAACACTCCAAAGGTTTACATTTATCTCACCCATTTCGACACTTCAAAAACAGTTTTGACACTTAATCTTGTAAAAATCAAAAAGCTTGCCTCCCGACCTCCAATCACCATGAAACTTATATTTCCAGAAAGTGGACAAGTAGTACTTATGCTTAAACTCAAAAATCACTTAAAAACACGTTACCATCATCGGTTTGGACATCCATCAACCCGACCCAAAATCTGGACAACACACTATTGTGACAGTAAATATCTCCCTAACCCCTTATAAACCCTAATCGACCTCTAACAAATTTCTAGGGTTTCCAGAATTCATTAGGAATATTAATGTGTCTTTAAGATCAATATTAGGGCTTGCATATCAGTATAGTTCTATATGAAGGTGGGTCTATCAAAACAGATTTTCATGGGTCGATATTCACAAAGTTTTAGCATATTACAATCCAGATTTTATGCTACTATTTCATACAATATACAAGTTCAGATTCGACGAGACCATCAACCACTATATTATCTTGATTATTATTGTTAGTGTAACATGTTTTAACATCAAATTCATGACCATATACATGTTGAGTGGATGAAGGAACAAAGAGTGATGAAGAGTTACCTTAGGCAGAAAATAGCGAGACCAAAAGGGGAGGGACAAGGACCCACGAATTCAAACACAACGAATCCAAGTCTACACGATCAAAACCAGTTCTAATCCTTCTTCTTCCAAGGCTTAACAAAGTGATATAGGGGTTGCTTAGGGTTTCGGTTAGGAGGGACAAATGGAGGCCGTATGTTTTTAGTTTTAGGGTTTAGTTATGTTTTTTTAAGCATATGTGTGAGTAGCAAAATACACCGGTCCCTTTTATTGTGATGTTGGGTTCGTAGATGATTCAAAGGCAGAGTGGTCATGGGTTAAAGTTCATGTGGGCTGTTGGTGTCCATAGATTGCGTATCAAACGAAAAACGGCCCAAAACGATGATCGTGTCTCCTAAAATAATCATTCGATTTTTATTTTAGGTTTCTAGGTATTTTGGATTTAAAATATGCTCAGAATTTTAATTATGAGGTTTTGTTTTAATTTATTTGGATATACGGTATATTCGTTTAGTTATTCTCGGGTTTTATTTTCTAATACGGATTTTAGGTCGTTATAATTCTTCCCTGTGGAAACCGTAGAGGGGGGGGGGGGGGTGAATACGTTTCCATTTAAAACTTAAAAACTTTTGTATCAAATGACCAATCAAGTGTGACGTAATATGGAAAGTATCAATATTGGTCATACAACAACTAGAGATAGTATGAAATGAACAACACCACAAACACAATCAAGCCATGACACAAACATAATCAACTTCATATAAGCATCAAACCACACAAACATAAACACAATGCAAATATAAAAATAAAGCGGTAAATGCAAAGATAAACGTAAAGAGATAAGTAAAGAAAGCGCAAATTGGACACAATGATTTATAGTGGTTTGATCACGAAGCTCCTCTTCGCCCAACTCCACTCCCCGAGTACCCAACTCGAAAGTTACTTCACTAATCAACAAGCTCCCTTCACGGCGGAGAAAACCATACAACATTGCTTGCAATATTTTCCGACACTAAGCTAGACGTCGAGTTCTTCTTCGAGTACAACCAAACCCGTTATGTTTTATGGCCCAACATAACAAACCTTGTGTTTTAAGGCCTAAACACATAAACAGCGTCGCTTACGTTATTTTCCGACACTAAGCTAGATGTCGAGTACTAATCTTAGCTAGTACCAATCTACCACGATCTACCCGATCCTCACAAATCACACAAGCTTCAAGATCCACATGATCTACACTTGATCTACCCGATCTACTCACGATCTACCCGATCTTCACAAATCACACAATCAACACAACCTACATGATCTACCCTTTATCCACTTGATCAGCACACAAGCTCACTAGCTACAAGAGATCTCCAAGATCGCAACAAGATCACAATGATCCACTCTTAGAAGACTAACAAAAAGGTAATGACTACTTGATGTATTTCTAGATACAACAAGCTTACAACTAGTAATGCAAGTGCACTACTCAATGACTCTAACACTTTGTATCTTCTTGATACTTTGTGTTCTTCTCTTGGACTATAAGAGGAATGAAGGTGATCACTTGAATGGATGATTGGATCACTCTAAAACAAACTAAGACTCTCTAAATGATCAAATAAAGTGATCTAACTAAGAGTAGATTAGACCAGAGAAAAGTGGCTAGAAAAATCAGGTTGGAAGTGGAAAATGGTCCACTATTTATAGGCAAAGAGAAAAATTACCGTCATAGGGGGACGGTACCACTAAATACCCGACGGTACCACTAAATTTAGTGTTACCGTGGTATTGTCCCAGGCAAAGACACTCCAAATTTTGTTTTTAGTGGTGAAGGTTTATTTGGGGAATTTTGGAGCTGATTTGGGGGGAAAATTAGTTGTTGGTGATTTTAAACTTATTTTTCAAATTAAAACATTTCTTTTTAATTCAAAAATAATTAGTAAATTATATTTTTAAAAAAATGTTTTGTCACATTAAGAATATGAAGTTTAGAAAAATATAATCCTTTAATCATTGGTCAAGTAGTAGATTTGTTTGTCCATACCTTGAGTGATTTACGTCGGGATGGAAATCTACGACTTTGTTGAAGCATGCTTAAGACGTCGAGAGATGTTGATGTAAGTATGCATTGATGATTTGTGTAAACAATCAACTTGCGTATTTTACATTATGCATTACAAGTTAAATGTTTGTCATCATTAAAACCGATGAAACCATTTAGTTTAAATATCGTAACATTTGCACTAACAATCTCCCCCTTTTTGATGATGACAAATATGTAAACCGTGATACCTAGTAAAATGTAAAATTTACCCGTTTCCACTCCTTTCTCCCCATTTTGTCGAAGCAAAAAGGTAGTTTCCTTAAGCCCTCCCTTGAATTCACTCCTTACTCCCCCTTATAACAATACTCCCCCATAAAGGCGTGCTTGCATCATCCTAGTGAAGTCTTCTATCACGACTATTAGAAAGACTCCGTGCTATGTATGCAAAACACATCCGAGCTCCCCTAGCTCAATGCTCCCTTATGGTGATTGAATCCCCTTGTTTATTTACCTTAGTAACTAGCGATCCATGGATCAAATTCATACAAAGGCTTTTCCGACATCAAGGGTAGGAGCAACATTATAGGCATAGAATACACATAGCAAGAAATGGTTAAACTATGTGAGTGACACATCCTAAAAGTGTGCCAAAAGGATAAAGACCAAAAAAGAAAGCCCAAGAAAGTTGAGCCACACAAAAAGATGAATGCATACTGCAATTCAAAGACACTTGAGTATCACAACCCGACCAACAACCTAAGGTGTAATTGTTCAATCGAACACACTAACAAGAATGAGATTCGTTCATTGACTGACACACAAAATGACTTCTTCCAAGTTGTCATTAGGAATGCAAGTTTTAACAAACCTTTGAAACAACATAATCATCTACCTAAGATGCTTGGTGTTAAGGATGGTTTGTTGATAAGACATACTCTAAATGATTACTATTATGACAAGTCATGCCATAAAGTAGACTCGATAGAAGATATGCCAAGAAATATGAAAATGAGAACGATATGCACCTAGATACGAATGGAAATGATTCCATAAGATGGGAAAGTGTTGGTTTTGACCTTTAACGAAAGGTGGAGAAAGATGGTTTAGATTAATATATCATTTGCACTGACAATGAGATGCATGATATATTTTGAAAGAGAAAAAGAAAATGTGAATGTGATCCTAACGGGATTGTTGGTGGATATCTCTAACAGGGTTGAGGTAACTAAGTTCTAGATATCTAGTTTGAATGATCCTAGTTGTATGTTAGAGATAATTTGGTGCATGAAGGGTTTCGTGTAATTGTGAGGATTAATTGTAAGGTTTGAGTGTAATGATCGATGGGTTGAAGTTTTTTAGACGAACTATCACTATCAAGAGTGAAGTGTAGCTAAAAGGTTTGAGTGGGATTGATATAAGGGTTGAACGTTTTAAAACTAAATAACACAGTCAAGAGTGAAGTTTAGTTATAAGGGTTCAGTGTGATGATGAGATGCAAGATAAGCTTGCAATGGTGAGGCCTTAAATAGGCAAGAGTTGTGGGATTCGAATTAAGGTTGGTGGTAGTGTCCTATGATGTAGTGAGAGAATCTTAGGGTGTATGTGAGTTTGCAAAATTTTGCAGGTTTGAGGTTAGGGATGCATGGATCTAAAGGAAACAGTGAAAATTTGTCAAACAGGGGCACGGTACCACTAAATTTAACGGTACTGTGGCCTATTTAACGGTACCGTGACCTGGAAGTCACGAATTTCTTGTGCAGCCTAGTACTGGGCAGCTAAAGGGAAGTTTTCTAGGGAATAAGAACTACATTAGTGTGTTCTTGAGAGTGTTTGTTGAAAGACTATGTGAGTGTATTTTTGCTCTCTCTTAATCTATGACCATCCGGACAAGATGTATAAAAACAAAATAAAAAGGAAAACAAACGTTGATGGAAGCAATGAGCTTAGTAACGTCATGACAAGTGGTGGATAGCATACAATAAACTTCACTTTTGAAGTCACGTAGCTCTTCTCAATCATTGTGAATATTCAAAGAACATTCATATAATGAGGCATGTGATCACGTGGAGATATCCTAAGGGTTAAGAAGATAAAATCTTCAAGGTTGTGAGGTTAGTAATAAAGTTCTAGTACGGTTATCTATGTAGATGAAGAAGGGTTATCTCAACTTATCTTAGCGGTTAGTCGCTTGAGGTGTGAGGAAGATGAGTAGGATGAGGAATCATTGGTAGTGTAGAGCGAAAGTTGAAAAGCATAGATAAGTTGAGAAGATAATGGATACGGAAGTAACCAAACATATGATGTGTTTAGCACCATGTGGAAGTGAAAGGGAAAAGGCTGAGGAATCAGAAGATAGATTAGTGAGACTTTTCGACACGAGGAGAGAATTTATACCTAATAAATTCTTTTTACGAGATGAACGGTAGTACTAGACGAGAAGAAATGACTTTTATATTTTCGAGGAAATATATAGGTAGTCATTAGAGTGATGTGAAGGATGACTTAATATTTCCAGTGAAATATTTAAAAAGTCATGAGACGAGATGTAAGGGATGACTTTAATATTTCCAGTGAAATATTTAAGTGGTTATACAAGGGATGTGAAGAATAACTCAATATTTCCAGTGAAATATTTAAGAGTCATGAGACGAGACGCACGAGATGACTACAATATTTCCAGCGAAATATTCAAGTAGTCATAAGACACGATTCGGAAGAAAGAGAGTATCAACATACTCTTGACTTGATAGAGGGATAAATCCAACGGGATTTGACACGAGATTGTTGACAGTTCGAGATGACTTTAATATTTCCAATGAAATATTTAGATAGTCATAAGACGAGATTCGGAGGAAGGAGAGTATCAACATACTCTTGGCAAGATAGGGTAATGGTTTGTTTTCTATCCTAAAGCTAATGGATAAATTCAGTCTTCATTATCTATGAGGTGAGCTTGAAGACAGAACACGATGACAAACCTATGGGGATAGGAGGAACTAACGAAGATGAAAATACTTGGTCTTAAGGAGTGTATATTCACACGAGGATGAAAGGAACTACTAATCACTTATGTAGTAACTCGTGAGTCCTTTCTCATACAAAGGTTGATGTTTGCTTTGGGCATTTGGATGAGTGTTTTAACATATGTTGTTAAGAGGCTTTGAATAAGATGTTTAGGATATGACTTTTAACAATTGCGATTGCAAGTTAAAATTACTTGAATATTTCGGATGAAATATTTAAGTTGTCAAGCCTACTCCGAGTTCTACTAGGTTTGTATCTAACCTTCCCATGTCAAAAGGGTGTATTACTTGGAAGAAGGCGAAGTGATGACCAGGGAATTAGGACAACTTTGCGACTACTTTAACTTATAGGTTTTGACACTAGTGTATGACTATATGACTTCTAAGGATTCATAGTGATAGGCATACCTAATCCTAATGTGTTAAAAGGAAACAGTGTGGGTGCAAATTTTACAAGCAAATCATGTAAAATGCACATAAGGAATAAATGCAAACATCATGCAAAATATGTTAATCATTTAGCATTTAAGAGCATGTATCGTAGATATGTATATCAAGAGATATAATATCCAAACAGCTAATCAAAGACAAAACGTTTCTAATAAGCATGCATTCAATAATTAATTAATTAATTAATTACTGAGCATTAAGAGTGCATGAAGGCATCTAATCATATCTCACAAGAACATGTTATCAATTAAAAACACATATGTGGAATGCAAGTAATCTAGGTTTACTAAGGAGAGTCCTAAATCCTGCTAATTCATAATGCAATCCTAATGGGAGACAAAGTTCACTGATGTAAACTTTCTTTAGTCAAATATAGGAATGAAACTTTTTCATGTTGGAGAATGAGTATCAGACTACCACTAGTGGTGCTCAATTTAGGCTAAACACGACCATTTTTACGGGTTATACCACGAACCCAACTTCCCTCCTGGAAGCAATTCAACCGTTAGGTCAAATTGAATTTCTAGTGCGATAGGTTCTCTAGTAGTCATCCTCATGTCAAAAAAAAATCAAATTCCTATATTAGCCTATCGAAGTGTAGCAAAGTTGACATTTACTTATTTTGCTACTACATGGCCTAGTATGACTCTACTAAACATATTTCAAAAAAATGTGCATAAGGATGACACGTCTTACACAATATCCTAACAAAGGCAAGCAAAATTTTTCAATTTCGTGTTTGAGATTTAGAGAGAATGTGTTTACTTAGATTTCATTACTCCCTAGATATCTTTTACCAGTTGATTAGCTTGTTACAATTGCATGGATGACGGGTTATATTCCTTAATACTAGTCGTATGGCCGTGTACGAAATTCCCTAACTCTATAAGCTCCTACTTCACTCCTATGTCGAGCCGACTAAAAGCTCCTAACATGGGATCACTAGAATTCGCTCATGCATTAAATACAACCATAAATTATAGTACACCTTCGATCATGTTTCTTAAGATGTTCAAGCAAGTTACCAATTGAAAGTCTGCCAGTTTTCTTAAGCCTAACATCGAATACAATCATCCACAACAATTATAAACAAACCATCAACCAATAATCAGCATCTAGGTTTCATTACATCTAAGCAAACACAAGAAAAACCTAGCCTAGGATGTTAAAAAGAAGAAAAGCATAAGATAGAATCACACAACATATAGACATATTGTATGATTATTGGAAAACTTATCTTCAATTGAACATGTATGGAACAAGGGTTGAAACCCTTATTATTACAGAAAATTCGACTAAGGTTTTCACAAAAAAGCTCTCCAAAAGTTCCACACACTAATGAATGAAAATTAGAAAAGTATATATAGATTTTACACCTTGAAGGTGTCACGTTTTAGCTTGTGACGCCGTCAACTCGCCGCCAAGATAAAATTCGTATTGCCTAGATCCACTTCTGACACCGTCATGTGTAAATATACTCTGGGCCGTCACATGTGTTTTGACCCTGACGGCCTTGGTGATGCCGTCAGGCCAAAATGCCTTGAAATTGCTCTGGGCCGTCACTTGTATTTTCCACATCCACCTCTTTTGCCACTCTTGACGCCGTCACTTGCATTGCTTTAACGCGGTCAGGTACTGTTCCCAATAAGGATTTTGAGACTTTGTCGTTTTCTTCACTTTTTTGCTCCAAAAATGTCCAAAATGCTTCATTTTGTAAATTTCCTCTCAAAAGTACCTAAAATGACAAAAGGAACGATTTAGGGAATTAATTGATTAAATAATTACGAATTCAGGCTTAAATGACCCCCTCAAAGCGGTACACTTTTCGCCGTATCAAATACCCTTACACTTGGGATTTGCTTGTCCTCAAGCAAATGTGCTTTTATTCTAATCAAAATACAAGTTAGGGGTCATTTAACACTAATATAAAAGTAATTACAACAAAGAATCGTTCCACTTAAAACCAAAAACAAGCACGGAGGTTATACACTAGCACCTCACAAATAGTGTTTAGATACTCACACCTCTCGGGTGTAATAAAGTATATATCACAATAAGGAAATGGAAAACATCTCTCACTATCTGTCATAGCAAATAGATTACCATAGGCTTGGGGAAGGATCAAACCTCCACCACTTGGTGTAAGCACCTAGGATAAACTATCAAAGAGGTTTTTTAAAGGGTTACAACGTTAGGTGTAGGGATATGGTAAACACGGTTTTGTTGGATAAAGGCAATTTTTACTGGTGGCGAGTTAATCATCTTGGTTAATTACATGTACAATATGGTGTTGCTAAGCCAAGACTCGACTCGACTTAAGCTAATAAATCAAAAATAACAAAAACATAAAACAAACATAGAATGAAACGTGATGGTAGTCCGTATTTTTTTTTCTTTTTCTATATATATATATATATATAAATATTTTTCTTTTTCTTGAATTTTTTTTTTTTTTTTTTTTTTTGCATACACTCTTACCCTACCATCCAAAATAATACATCATAGGGGATTTGCCTTCCCCTTACACTTGAACTTTTACATACTTTACAATTAACTATTTTAATGACTCGAATCAAGATAATCAAAACACTTTGAGTACTTTTTAAGATTAACGCACATACGGGGGTAATATCTGATGTTCTTCCCCATTACTCCATGATTCGCCTGAAAACAGTCTACTTATTTAGTCAACCACTTGTGAATGGTCAACTCTACAAGTCAAACTAGAAAGAGGCAAATACAATAATCCAAGGTAGTACAGTTATATCCCCGAGTCGTTAATTTCCCAACGAGGTGTGATATCCTGTGATTGAACGAATGTGTGATATAGTTTGGTTGATCAGGAATAGGGTTATAAATGATTTGTCACAATACTAAAAGTATAAATAACTCAAATGAGTTATATCAACTAATAAGTACGATCAAAAACCCTAGAAACGTAAAACGTACGTTTAAATTAAATTAAACGTAAACGTACAAAAATAAAAGTGAAAAGTGATCAATATAAACCCCACAAATGTAAAATTTATATTTTTGAGATCCTAAGAATAAAAGAAAATTATTAGAAAAAGAAAATTATTTATTTAACTTTTATATTATTTATTATTAATTAAAAACTATTAAAACTAATTAATAATACACTAATTAATAAGAAAATGTAAATAAAGTCTAGAAAAATAAAATTAAAACTTAGGAAAATCTAAAATATTATAAAACTTATTTTAAAACTAAAATTATATCTATTACGCTATTTATCTAATTATTATTAATTAATAACTATTTAATTATTTATTAATAAATTAAACTAATTAAATTATAAATACTAGAATGTGAACAGTAAAAATTCTAGAAAAATTCCTAAAAATGTTATTACTTATATAAAAGCTAGAAAAATTATAAAAACTATGTGGTACTTAATAAAATATAATTATGCTATTTAGTTATTTAATATTAATTATTAATTAATTAAACTAGTATTAATTCTAAATATTACTAGATGACAAAAGAAAAATCTGGAAAAATTTATAAAAGTACTTTAATATAAAAGAGATTTAATAAAAATATAAAAATACAGAAGTGCTTATAAATAAGCTAAAAAGAAAATTAAATAGATAGTTTCTATTAAATAGAAGCTATCACTATAAGTAAGTTTGGCTTTTTCTGGTTTTTCTTTTATAAAACTATTAAAATACTTAAAATAAGAAACTATTACAAAAACAACTAACTTGGAAACTCAAAATAAGCACTGTAAGTGCTTATTACCCCAAACAGTTGACCAAGTTTGACTTTTTAAGGAAATAAGCTCAAATGAGCTTATGTGGGGTCCACTAGGGTAGATTCTGGTTCCTCTGAGTTGTTTGAACAATATTTAACAAGATTTAACCAAATAAGTAGCTTGAATAAGCCACAAAACACAAATAAGCACTTTGCTTATTGGATTCTGAGACAGAAAATGGGACAACTTTGTGAGGTAAAACCAAGTGGGGTCCACTCTGATCTAGGCCAAACAAAGGGTCAAGTATTCAAGCCTGGTAGGAGGGGATTGGGAGAATCAAAATTGGAGGTGTGGGACCTACTGATGAACTCAGAAAGAGCTTATGAAGTGAGGGGTCCTATCTGATTCACTCAGTTAACTGAGTGAGTGAAACAAGCTTGAAAACTTGGTAAAAGCTTTAAAACAAGCTTAAGGAAGGAAACAAAATATAAGTACTGTGTATATATAGTATATTAACAAATATGAACAAGTGTGTTCACTGGATTTGGCTAAAAAGCTTGTAATAAGCTTTTAAGAACTTTCAAGTAAACTGAGATCCAAACACCCTAGACAGACAACCAAAGTGGTCAAATTGAGCTTATGAAATAAGCTCAAAAGAACTTAATGAATGCTGAACTATTAAGTTGGGCTAGTGAGGATTCCAAAATGCCAAAACTTGACCAATGGGGACCACTGGGTAGCTTGTTAAGGGCTTATGAAGTTGGGTGGGTTGACTGGTTCACTCAGTTATCTGAGTGAATGGACAAGCTTCAAGCTTGATGCAGCCCTAGTGAAAGGGCTTGTGACTGAATAATTAAGCTTGAACTTGATAGATGAGCTGCTTAGCTTCTAAAAGAGCCAAAGATCACAAGCCAAAGCTCAGTGATGAGCTTATGATGAGCTTGTGAAGTTGCTTGTTTACACTGAGAGATCAGTGGTTTTGTTTATTTGATAGCACAAGTTAAAACAAGATAAGCAGTTCAGATAAGCAGATAAAAACAAATAAGCACTTAGTTCAGATAACTAGCCACAAGGGCATCACAAACAACCAAAATACTCAGACCAACACTCACTAAACAAGCTTATGCAAGCTTGTGAAAGTGGGTATCAAAACTGTGTTCAGGGGAAGTGTATGAAGAATCACCAAAAGTAAAGCACAAATTAAGCTCTTAAATCAGCTAGATAAAAATTATCAAAAATACTAACATGAAGATCAGCAACAAGATTTTATGAATCCAGAAGCTCAAGTCCTAGTATCAAATATCAAGCTCACAATAAAATTCTAAGTTTTATTCAAAAAACAGTTAGGCTGCAAATTGACTTTTTAAGTTAAACCATTAAGTTGACTTAAGTGAGCTTTGATCTAAATTTACTTACTAATTATGTTATAATAAGCTGTAATATGGTGAAATTAAGCTAGGTTATCAGATTTTAAGCTAGTATGTAGAATTTGGGACTGATTATACTAACAGTTAAACAGCTAGATTAGATTGCAACTAATTTTGACTTTTTCACTAATAAGGCCTAAATATTATGACTGATATGAACTCTATTAACCTAAACAAACATGCAGCAACAAGAACTAGTAGCAATAACAGGCCTATACCCAGTATGGCAGCTTGATCCAAACACCCCTAGACAAGGACTGTTTCTTGATTAGTGTTACTCAACACTAATTTAAACCATGAAATTGAATCCTAACACTTGATTATGATGAAATAAGATCAGATAAGCACAACTACACAGATTTTAACAACTATTAACTATGAATCACTAGTACACTATTTTGACTGTCTAACTTTTAACAACTAGCAACTAAGATTTCCAACAAACAAACTAACAATTTTATTCTATATTACCACTAACCAACATCAACTAAGTATAAAACACTAAAGATTATACTAAAATAAGAACAAGAACAGGTTATGCCAAAAATCAAGAAATATGCTTACAACTTGAGTTTATGCCACAACTGAGAACCAAGAACAATTAACCACTCCTAAATGCTCTCCACAGAGCTCTAAACCAAGGCAATCCAAGATGAACCTTGCTCCTTTGCTTTCTTCACAGTAACTTTCTAGTTTAATTCCTAATTATTTGTTTCTTTTTGGTATTTTTCCTTTTTATTGATTCTTGCTTATTTTGAGTATCTAAAAGCTTGCTATGGCTTACTGAGAACCAAGTAGTGTTTTAAGAATCCTCTAATTAACAAGTATCCAACTGAAATTAAATGACTTGATATGAAAATGGGACAAAGTGAAATTCTTGAAAACTGAAAGATAGATTGATACAAGTAACCAAAGCTGTTTATTACACTTTAGCAAAGTTAACAAACACTTTTGAAACAGAAATTGACAATTACACTAATGTAACAACTATTTTGATTAACTACGATTGATCATAAACTAGATTAATATTATGATAGTTCCTTCTTCTGTCTTTCCTCTGTATTTATCACCATCTTTCATCCAACTTGGCCAAAGATCTTTTCCCACTATTAATCCTAGCCTTCCATTCAGTCAAACTCATCTTGACCATTTAAACATAATTTGGCGCCAAAATGCTCCACGTGGATAGAAGCAGTTACAGAGCAATTAAAGCTTCTTGGAAGTGTTAGGAAGTGTAATGGGCAAGTTTGGTGAAGTTTAGACCACGTTGGGGTGGTTTTGCTCAATACTGTGGGTAGTAGTGGTATTGGGGTGAAAATGGGGTGTGAAGGCATTAATTGTGGGGGGTGGTAGTGGCAGAGGTGGTGGAGAGTGGGTAGGAATATAGGGTGAGCTGGAAGGGGGTGAGGTGGAGAGTTACAGGTGGAGGGGGAGGGAGGTGGAAGAAGAAGAGGAAAACGGGGGTGAGGTGTTTGTCTGTTTTATTTATTTACAAAGGGAGTGGGGTGGGCTGGTATATGTTGGGCCTTATGGACTGGGTATGTAACTGGGTTTAGTATTGGATTGGATTTGGATTTGGTTTTATGTTTTGGATTTGGTAGATCCGGTTGTAAAATCAAGCCCAAGGACCAATTTGTACTTTCCTGAATTCTTAAGGGGCCTGATTTGTAACTTTCCCAAACTTCACACAAGGACTGAACCTGCAATTTACCATTAGTACAAGGACCAATCATGTCAAATAAGAATAGTATAAGGGTGTAGTTTGATAAATTTCCATTTTAAAACACCCAAGGACCAATTTTGACACTTTTGCAAAGTTGAGGGACCAAAGTTGTAAATTTGTAATTTTAAACTTCAAATAACTATTTCTTACAACTTATGAATCCCAAGGACCTTTTATGATATTTTTACAAGTTTTGAGTTGACCAGGGACTAGTTTTGCCAATTATTCAAAGTTCAGGGACTGAAACTGTAAATTATGTATGTTTTGCATGTTTTTCATCAGTTTTCATCCCTTATGCACTTTAACACCTAAAAACACAATTTGGAGATATTTCCAGTATTTATGAAGCATATTTGTAGGTTTTCAGATATTTTTGTAGCTTAAATGTGAACGAAATGATGAGTATTTAGACACTCATCACTCCATAACACAAGTACTTTACCCATGAGTCCCAATCGTCCCAAAACAATATGTACAAGATATGACTCGACTTAGCAACCATGTAACCAATTAGATAATTAACTAACGGTTTAAACAAATAACAATAACGCACTAAAGATGAGTGCATACAAGGAGGGCTAAGGCGATTTGGTTGCACATTTGGGGTGGATTGTAACAAATTCTTCCTTTAAGTAAAATGCTTAAAGTTAGAAATGAAAAGATAGGCTCGGAGGGGTGAACTAGGGGTATCGTGTACTAAAAATGAGTACAACGCAAAGGCGTGGGAAAAATTAATTGACTTTACTAGTCAAGGTAATTGACTTAAATGGTCAAGTAATTATGATACGGGTTTAACACAAGGGTGATCCTAATGCCTCTTATCATGTAGTAAATCCTACTACACGAATGTGGTCTCACTAGCGGTCTTGGGATGCATCACTAACGCAAGTTCTAGAATCTAAATACTACCGGTACACTCAGAAGCACTAATAATGAATGCTTTTCCTAACAAATCTAAAGGCGAACCTCACGTATTTGGGTGGAAAATTTTCTGAGTGGTACGGTTTTTTGCGCTAGTTATACAACTCCTATCCATGAGACGCTCATTTAGGCTAAAGCTTCACTCCTAAATGTTGTAAAAAAAATTAAACTTGGCGCTAAAATTGCCCTAACAAGTATTTCTCTTAGTTTTGTTACACACCTACTATTGAACAAACAAACTCAAGCATAATTGTATTCTCAAAAGTATCATCATTTACCCTCCCCTTACACTTAAGCTGAACATTGTCCCCAATGTTCAATAAAAAGATGTAAAAGAAAATACGGTAAAAGAATGAAAACAAATACTCCCCTGATTCGTTCGGTGTGGATAGTGTGTCAACAAGGTTAGATCTTCTTCCAAGAAAATGAACATTGAAAGCTTCCCTCCAGAAATATAAATCATCCTCTTGTCCAATGTAACCTGTTAAACCTGAGAAAACAATCAAGGCAAACCTCGGGTAAAATTGGCGGCAACCTATATATATACTAAAAATCCTAGAAAACAAATTAAGATGTAATGCTTGTGGAATGAATGTTTGCAGATTTCTTGGAGTTTATAAAACTAAAGAATCAACAAAAACTTTAAGACTCCGGTATAAATAAAAATCGCAAAATTTTTCAAAATTTTAGTACCTAACACCGTCATGTTTTAACTCCTGACGCCGTCAGAATGTTCCTGCAGAAAATCTCATGTTAAGTTTCTGGAAAATTTCTGGAAAAACTTATGCCTTACTTCCTGGAAAATCCTGTAAAACATCATTCTGACTCGACACAAGCTTTTGACTCAAATAATTACTAATACACATGTTCATTTAATATTGTTGCGGTTCATGTCCAATTTCGTTCTTATAAACAAATTTGGGTTTCCCTTTACACTTAGCTTTTGCAAAATACCTTTATATGTAATTAAGACGAAGTTAAAAACAAAATAAAGCATTTTCACAATTTACTTTGAACCATGATCCGCAAACAATAAAAATAAAACACGCATATGGAAACAAATAAAATAAACAAAACAAATAAAACATGGGTTGCCTCCCAAGAAGCGCTTTTCTTTATTTACGAGTCTTGTAGCTAGACTCAAAGTCATGGGCTATTACGTGACCTCGTCATTAGCTCCTGTTCCTAAGTCATCCTCAATCTTAGTTTTGTAATCTGGACCTAGTTGCAAGCATTCCTTGTAGAAACCAAATATCTTATTCATGACATAAAAACCAAATATCTTATTCATGACATAGTCTACTCCTCTACGTCTATCCTCATCACTTCTATAGTAGACTGCTTGTTTGTGTTCCTTTTCGATGTTTGATAAAAGACGAAATTGTTCAATCTTACAGGGCATTTGGTAAGCTATCTCATCGCTCTCATCTTTGATTCTAGCTATCCATAGAGACGGGTCATAATTCATCTTAGAGGCCTCAACAAATGGCTTTTCGAAAACTACTTGACTTAAAACAACCATCTATTACCGGACGAATATCCTCTACAATCACAAAATCGGTAACATAAGTGAAGTCTCCTACAATGACATGTAATCCTTTCACTCTTCCCACAAAGTTACTCATCCAACTCGTGTTGGGCATCATCCTATATCCAAGTTGCTTCTTCATTACCCAATTATAATAGGTCCTAGTCATAATGTTTATGGGAGATCTAACATCGATGTAGGCTTTCTACACATGCATATGCCCAATATTGCATGGTATGTTGATGTTAGAGGGATCACCCGCTTTGATGAGTGGTGAACCAAGGATGTATGGTGTCTCGAGGTCATCGAATAGATCCTTATGGTATTCCCGTTCTTCCATGGTGGGTAACCTATTGAAGTATTCCTCTACATTTTCTACTTCCTCAACTCTCTCTTCCTTTTTCTCTACAACTTCCTTAACCTCATCCGTGTCACTTTCTTCCTTATTATTGTCGACCGACTTAATAGTAACTACATTAACAAAGTGGACATGTTTAGATGATGAGGGGTCCTTAATTCGGGTTCCACTACTAGTGTCACTAGTGTCCTTCTTTGGTGTAGCTAGCACTTGGTTGTTGAGAGCTTTCAACAAATTGTCGATCTTATTGGTCATCTCCGCTTGTTGTTGATTGAATTTGGATTCAAACTTAGCTATGCGGGCCTCTTGAGATGCCATAAATTTGGACATCAATCATTCAAGATTATTGGTACTACCATAGTTGTTGGAAGTATTGTTGTTGAAAGTACGGTTGGAGGTTGGACCGTTTGGTTGGTAACGATTAGGTGGGTTTGAAGAATTGTTTTGGGGCATGTTTTGGTTTTGCTTCCACCTAAGGTTCGGGTGATTTTTCCAAGAGGGGTTGAATGAATCACCGTAAGGGTTTTGCTCGGGTTTGAAAGTGTACCACTTGTCTCCCACTCCGTCGGTACGCGAGGATGCGTAATCCGCAAAAGCTTGCTCAGGGAATTCCACGCAATCACGAGTGTCGTGGGGACCACTACATAATTCACATGAAGAAGTGATTTTGTTCACTTGGTTTGAAGGTTTAGGAGCTTCGTAGGATTTCATGAGAAACTTGACTTGGTCTTCAAGTTCCATGATCCTACGGTCGGGAGTGCTTGAATTGTTCGAAGGCAAAGATATTGCCTTGACCGTTTTGTTCAAATCACGGGGATCATTCCAACTTTCGTTGTCATAGAGAGCAAGATCTTCTATGAGTTCCCATGATTCTTCCGCACTTAGATCACGAAGCTTGCCACCGGCTGATTGGTCAATGGTTTGCCTTGTGGAGAGATCGATATGGTCATAGAAAATTTGGACTTGGAGCCAAAGATCTATACCATGATGAGGGACTTTTTAGAGTAAGTCCTTGAAACGAGTCCATGCTTCATAGAGAGTTTCACCTTGACGTTGTTGGAACATCAAGATATCATTTCTAAGCTTAGGAGTTCTTCCCGGTGGGAAAAATTGAGCAAGGAAACGAGTGGTGAGATCATCCCAAGAGGTGATGGATCCCGCGGGTAAACGCTCAAGCCATTGACTAGCTTGGTCACATAGAGAGAATTGGAAGAGACGCAATCGAGTCGTCTCTAGAGTTACAACATCAAGGTCTATGGAGTCAACGATTTTAAGGAAATCCTTGAGATGTTGATTAGGATCTTCGGAACGAAGTCCATGGAATGCACATCCGCTTTGCACCAACCAGATGGTGTCGGATCGCAAGGGAGACACATTGGCTCTTTGAGTGAGCTCAATAGTGTTTCGATAGCCTTGGTGGCTAGGACGGGAATACTCTCCTAAAGTTCGGGGTCTAGGAGTTTAGTTTGCTAGTGGTGGGTTTTGTGGGTGGTTTTGTTGTAGTGGGTTGATGGGATCAAAGAGATTACCACCTTCCATGATGGCGGATGGTAAAAGTTACGAACAAAGAAACTAAGAAATAAGATAGACTAAAGAAAACTATAAAAATAAAATAAAAATCTTACTAGAAAGGAATCTAGCAAGTAGACCTAATAAAAAGAAATTCTAACCTAGACAATAAATATTCCCCGGGCTGCGGCGCCAAAAACTTGATGCGTGGAATTGCACCCTCGCAAAAGGTTTTACCTCTCAAGGGATTTTGAGAAGCTTGCAATCCCCACCAGGCAGTGTACCTGTTCGTTATAGTATAGTATAGTGACAAGTACAGGGGGATAGATCGTTCAACTTAGGAATAGTGTTCGCTAGGATTAAAAAGTCTACTAAACTAGGTCTAAAGGTGAAGGATGATTCTTTTTCTATTTTTATATTTTTATAAAAGCAAGTAAAATCTCGAGTTTAGAAGGAGTGGGCGGAATTAGTTGCTAGTCAACTAACCCAATTAACTAAAGATGCAATCAAAATAAAATAAAATGAACTCAAACTAAATTGTGGTGTAAACAATAATAAGAGAGAATGTGTTTACTTAGATTTCATTACTCCCTAGATATCTTTTACCAGTTGATTAGCTTATTACAATTGCATGGATGACGGGTTATATTCCTTAATACTAGTCGTAGGGCCGTGTACGAAATTCCTTAACTCTATAAGCTCCTACTTCACTCCTATGTCGAGCCGACTAAAAGCTCCTAACATGGGATCACTGGATTTCGCTCATGCATTAAATACAACCATAAATCGTAGTACACCTCCGATCATGTTTCTTAAGACGTTCAAGAAAGTTACGAACTGGAAGTCTGCCAGTTTTCTTAAGGCTAACATCAAATACAATCATCCACAACAACTATAAACAAACCATCAACCAATAATCAACATCTAGGTTTCATTACATCTAAGCAAACACAAGAAAAACCTAGCCTAGCATGTTAAAAAGAAGAAAAGCATAAGATAGAATCACACAACACATAGACATATTGTATGATTATTGGAAAATTTATCTTCAATTGAACATGGATGGAACAAGGGTTGAAACCCTTATTATTATAGAAAATTCCTCTAGGGTTTTCACAAAGAAGCTCTCTAAAAGTTCCACACACTAATGAATGAAAATTAGAAAACTATATATAGATTATACACCTTGACGGTGTCACGTTTTAGCTTGTGACGCCGTCAACTCGCCGCCAAGATAAAATTCGTATTGCCTAGATCCACTTCTGACGCCGTCATGTGTAAATATACTATGGGCCGTCACATGTGTTTTGACCCTGACGGCCTTGGTGACGCCGTCAGGCCAAAATGCCTTGAAATTGCTCTGGGCCGTCACGTGTATTTTCCGCATCCACCTCTTTTGCCACTCTTGACGCTGTCACTTGCATTGCTTTGACGCCGTCAGGTACTGTTCCCAGCAAGGATTTTGAGACTTTATCGTTTTCTTCACTTTTTCGCTCCAAAAACGTCCAAAGTGCTTCCTTTTGTAAATTTCCTCTCAAAAGTACCTAAAATGACAAAAGGAACGATTTAGGGCAATAATTGATCAAATAATTACGAATTCGAGCTTAAATGACCCCCCAAAAGCAGTACACTTTTTGCCTTATCATGGTCATAAACGATTATTAGGTTAAGAATCATGAACTCACAAAATGTCAAAGGTGACAAACATAAAATAACAGTCGTCGTCATCAAATTACTCAGGCAACAAATCTAAATCCAGAATAACATCGACTCGAACATCTCCAACGTATACAGATTAGCACAACAAAATCATCTCCAAATATCTCAAGAACGCATCGGACAAATCAAATATACCCGATGAAAAGTCACAAAACAATCATAGGGGTAGAATAGGCGAGGTCAAAAATCAACAATGAAGAAAGAATCAAAAGCAAGGAAAAGTCATAAAATGTGTCGAATACGTAGGATTCATACATACGCGAATCTCCGAACGAACGAAAGGCATCTAAACGAATGTCAAACGAATCAAGGATCGAAGTTCAAAAGGATAACTCTAGAGAAAGAAACCTATAAGGCACACTACGAAGTCAAAAGGCATCCTAAACACATGTCGCGAATCCTGATAAGTCTCCTAAGTCTCCGAAATGAATGATCTTGTAAGAGCTTAATGAAAAGCAAAGACATAAATCAGAGTAAAATGAAAGCAAGAAAACCAATGTTTGATCATATATCTACCCAATCCTCACCGGTCATAATAAAGCTCTTAAGAGGAGAAACTTAAGGCAAAAACCTTTCTTAGTTATACCTAAAGCTTCTAAGGTACAAATCCAAGGGTCCAAAACTCACAGGCCATAGCTTAGGTACTACGAGTCGCAGCATTAGCTCTGATACCATAATTGTAACACCCCAACCCGACATGGAACTGGAGCGCTACAGTATGGTAACATATCAAAGCATACAAAGCATACAACATAAGTGAAAGACTTAAAACAAAAATTACAAGGGAAAAATCTAAAAGTACAAAAGAAATACTAAAACTATAAAAGAAAAGAAAATACAAACTGAACATAGTCTAATTTAATTCGAGTCCAAAACTAGTCCAGATGTAATGGGCTTCTAGTCCATGGGGTAGTCCACTAAAGCTCCTATGCTCTCTCTTCACCCAAACCCAGCTTCCAACCTAAAACCTGCCGTAGGAAAAAAAAAATGCGGCTGAGCTACGAAAGCTCAGTGAACAGATATATATATATATATATATATATATATATATATATATATATATATATATATATATATATATATATATATATATATATATATATATATATATGCAACGAATAAACGAAACGTAAATAAATATAAGAAAATGAATTAAAAGCTCGAGCTGAAAAAGGATGTCATTTGTCAAGTGCATAAGAGATCAACATACACAGAACGAATATCATAAGTCAAAGGAAAACGAAGTATCAAAGATATATCACATAAGCATAATCATAAGGAAAAGGTAATGAGGACGTATCAACAAAGGCGTGTCTACCAGAGTCACTCGAATAGACACATAGAAACATACGAAAGCCACGAGCTGACCTACCCGAGCCACTCGAATAGGTCTCCTACACAAAATCATATATCCTACAAATCATAAGTTGTACAAGGAGATGCAGATTCCGTTGTACCAAAGAAGTGAGGGTACAAGGCACGTACCACTAGTCACCCGCCGAAACCATATCATACCATATCATATCGAAATAAAATACAATGATGCATCCATATGCCCCCGCTGAACAAAATCATACATGCACCCTGCTCACACGACAGGTATACACATACGTCAAAATGGCCAATCATATCATAACGAAGGAAGATGCAGTAGACAAAACCCCACCTCCACTAACAGCGTCAAGCCATTGGTGCCATCAATAACATGGCCATGGACTCCCCATGGCTGGCTAATAAACTCGGGCATAAGAACGAAATGAAACACATCATATAGCATATAATCAAAACATATCAAAGGATCCTAACAAGGACCACATCAAACAAAGTAAAAGAATCATATCAACAAAGCATAGCAAAACGAATCATATCATATCAACGAAGCATATCAAATGAATCATATCAAAGTACAAGGGAACATAGCAATAGCTAAGGGAATCATATCCGAAATAGTCACACAAGTCGGATCAAGTGTGGCTGTTTATTTTATTCTGGTACATTTAGTCACGTAAAAATGTTACCGTGTGACCGTTCAAAATCGACCATGTGTGACGAAATGCCATTTTTGTACTAGTGTCAAACCAATCATATCAAAGTACAAGGGAACATAGGAATAGTTAGGGAATCATGTCAAGATAACGAATCAAAGATCAAGATCAAGAGTCATGAGAGCGAAAGCACCCTTACTGAAAAAGGGTAGAATATTTATACGTTAAACCGCCAACGAAACCATAACATAACCATAGGAATAGGAAGTCACTCCTTCTTCAGCGGAACTACACGAATTAATGGTCGGCTAATTATTCAAATGTTCATCTTAAAATCAGATTACTCATTTCAGTCGGCTTTCCATTATTAGTAACTTTCTGGTTTTAGCAGCTTTCCTTATCTAGGAACTTTCCAGAATTAGCAGATTTCCATATTTGGCATATTAGGGTTACTTATCACATATTTATGTTTACAACTGATTCATAAGTGTTTTACACCACAATTATAATTATTCATGCTTAATTAGGCTATTATTCCCATTAATGGTGAATTAGGGTTTTTATCGTACTTAAACATGTAGCAATCAAATTAAATACCATATTAGGTTATATAAAGATCATAGATAGTTAATCTAATTTATTAATCACTAACTTAAAGAATCATTATGATTATGTTACACATATTAATGATATAGTAGGTTTTAGGCGCATAAATCTCCTTTTAAGAAAATTCAGCTTGTAATATCAAAACATGTATCACATTTCCGGATTTTTAATGTATACTTGTGCATTTTCTGGAGCCTTAGAAACATTTCCCCAGGTAGATATATATGTTAACTACTTTTTATAATTTTTATAGAATTTTCCAGGTAGGATAACTATAGAATAAAAATTCATTATCAAAACTAGTCCTGATTCGGATCTGTAGAAACACCCCAAAAGTTTACATTTATCACACCCATTTTGACACTTCAGAAAAATCTACAAAACTTCTAGGAAGTCACACATAAACCAAATATTACTCCTGTGTAAGGATAGATCCTAACTCCTTACGGTTTGAAAATGAAAAATAAAAAACATCTACTGATTTCCAGGCATCCGTAAAACAGTTTTGACACTTAATCTTGTAAAAATCAAAAAGCTTACCTCCCGACCTCCAATCACCATGAAACTTATATTTCCAGAAAGTAGACAAGTAGTACTTATGTTTAGACTCAAAAATCACTTAAAAATACGTTACCATCATCCATTTGGACATCCATCAACCCGACCCAAAATCTGGACAACACAGTATTGTGACAGAAATATCTCCTTAACCCCTTATAAACCCTAATCGCCCTCTAATAAATTTCTCGGGTTTCGAGAATTCATTAGCAATATTAATGTGTCTTTATGATCAATATTAGGGCTTGCATATCAGTATAGTTTTATATGAAGGTGGGTCGATCAAAATAGATTTTCATGGGTCGATATTCACAAGGTTTTAGCATGTTACAATCATGATTTTATGTGACTATTTCATACAATATACAAGTTCAGATTCCACGAGACCATCAACCACTACATTATCTTGATTATTATTGTTAGTGTAACATGTTTTAAAATCATATTAATGACCATATACATGTCGAGTGGATGAAGGAACAAAGAGTGATGAAGAGTTACCTTAGGTAGAAAATAACGAGACCAAAAGGGGAGGGACAAGGACCCCACGAATTCAAACACAACGAATCAAAGTCTACAAGATCAAAACCAGTTCTAATCCTTCTTCTTCCAAGGCTGAACAAAGTGACAAAGGGGCTGCCTAGGGTTTCAGTTAGGAGGGACAAATGGAGGCCGTATATTTTAAGTTTTAAGGTTTTTTTTTTTCTTTTTTTTTTTTTTTTTTTTTTTTTTTTTTTTTGAAGCATATGTGTGAGTAGTAAAATACACCGGTCCCTCTTATTGTGATGTTAGGTTCGTAGATGGGCCAAAGGCTGAGTGGTCATGCGCTAAAGTTCATGTGGTCTGTTGTTGTCCATAGATTGTGTATCAAACGAGAAATGGCCCAAAACGATGATCGTGTCGCGTAAAATAGTCCTTCCAATTTTATTTTAGGTTTCTAGGTATTTTGGATTTAAAATATGCTCAGAATTTTTAATTATGAAGTTTCGTTTTAATTTATTTGGATATACGGTATATTCGTTTAGTTATTCTCGGGTTTTATTTTGTAATACGGATTTTAGTTCATTTTACCTGCTTTCATCCCAAAGATGATTGATCTGATTCCGGAACGGATTTGAGTCTTTCACAATACTTATCGACATGAGGCTGCAACATCGAGTTGGAATTGTGCATCAAAAAATGACCGCAGTGTTTAAAATGAGTCTTAATTGAACCATCCGACAACTTCACCTTTTGGAAATAACACCAAAGTTCGGGTTTTCGGGTTGTAGATAAAACTTCAACAATCATTGGTGCATCAACATCGGCGGAATTTGAAAAAGCTTGTGTTGCCATTAGTGACTAGTGAGCGTTTAGTGAGCGATTTGATTGTTTCAAGAGCAATTTGATAGTGTTTGAGTGTTGTGACTAAACCAAACACAATATACCTATTTATACTAGAGTTTAGATGGCAAAATGGGGCAAAAACAAGCTTCTAACTGTTGGCCAACGGCTAGAAACGGTCAAGAACAATTGACAGCTTTGTAGTTGTTGTGCAACGATAAAAACCAGTTTGTGAGAAACCAGAACCGAACCAGTTCTAACGGTCACCGGTTACAAATCGTCGGCTTTTCCAAAAACCGAACCGGTTTTGACCAGTTATGGTTTAGGTTTTTTTTTTTGTTTTTGTTTTGGTTTCGGTTTTTTTCCCCGCTACTACTTGGCTTAACTCCTGCTTAGCATGATACATTTTCTCAACCTGAAGAACATTTAACTAGCACCACAGCTCATGATTTTCCATGATATTAATCCCCAAGCAATTTACAATCTAGATTTCAAGAGTTTTATAATATCATGTTTACTAACTAACTTTAATCAAGCTAGAATGTCTTATTTATATAATAACATATTGATATCACGAGTAGAGGCTAGCTTCGGGTAACCTTTGAGAGGGAATGGCTATTAGTGGTCTTCTTTTCTTTGTCACAAATCCAAACTCGTCTGAAAGCTCAAGCTCTTCCTCTTTAGGTAAGCTCCAATCAAAAGAATGCAAAAGTGATGCTAATATATACATTAACATCTTTTCCCCCAAAGGAATTCCCGGGCATATTCTTCTTCCAGATCCAAATGGTAAATACTTCAAATTATATCCGTTGTAATCCCATTTTCCGTTCAAGAATCTCTCTGGCTTGAACTCCAACGGATTGGTCCAATTCTTGGGGTCGAGGTGGATCGCCATAGCATTAATATAGACGATACTACCCTTTGGAATAGTGTACCCGCCCACCGTGCAAGATTCATTTGGGCATCTCTGGATTAGTAGAGGAAGTGGAGGATGTACCCTGAATGTCTCCTTAACTACTGCATCTAAATATACTAACTTTGGGAGATGAGATTCTTCAACAATATTGTTCATACCAATAACTGTTGTTAATTCTTCTTGAACTCTTCTCATTACATCTGGATAATGCAAAATTTCTGCCATCACCCATTCGACCATTGTGGATGTTGTATCTGTTGATGCTGTCAAGATGTCCTGTTATAACAATTTTCCACATTAAGAAAAACTTGCATTATACCAAAGGGCAAATTATATATATATATATATATATATATATATATATATATATATATATATATATATATATATATATATATATATATATTATGCTTGTCAGTGATTGATCTTCTAGGTAGCGAACTATTTTTTTTTTGCTTTTGAGGGTAATTTTCTTTTAAATTCATCCTCTTTAGGGTATTTTACGAAATTTTTGGACATTTTTGCCTCTCTTAACTAATACAAATTTTTTTTTTTCAGAAAGGGCAAAAATGCCACATATTACCCTAAAAAGGATGAATTTGAAAGAAAATTACCCTTAAAAGCAAAAAAAAAAAAATAGTTCGATACCCAGAAGATGTAACAGTGGCACGTATAATACTTTTTTTTAATAATTTGCCCTATACCAAAAGGCTTAACAATGGTTACGTAAAACATCCTAACTTTCACCATTCTGGTAGATTAACGAGATAAGTTTCATTCTATAATTGATTAATTATATCTATCCCTGAGCTCATTTTACAGTGGAAAATTGTTAGAAATGACCACAATTGTTCAGGGCTAAACCATTCGGAAAAATAAGTTTAAGGGTTAAGATAATATGGTGAAAGTTTAATGGAATAGTAAATTTAAAGCTTTGAAAATAATAGAGGAGTAGAAAGTCTATGAAGACATACAAACAGTAGGGCCTTTATTTGAACCATGTTCAATGATGTTGGGACATCTTTCTGGTCTTTAAGCTCTAACATGATCTGCAGAAAATCCTTCTTTCCATCATCGTGAAGCACTCCCTCCATTCTTGCCTTGATCACGTTGTCTAATATTCGATCAAGATGTTCATGTTGCTTCTGCATTTCACGCTGCCTTCCTTGTAGATCAAACCATGATAATATCGGGATGAAATCAGATATATTTGGTGCCCCCAATAACTCAATCATCTTGAACTCGACTTCTCGAAACCCTTCTAATAGACCACCAGATTCGTTTCGTCCCCATAACATATTTGTCACAACATTAAGTTCGGTTTCAAAAGCAATTTCGTTAATATCAACTGTTTCCCCCATTTTTGCATAAACATAACTAACTGTTTTTCTAACTTCATCTGTTCTAAACCCCTGACACGCATCAAGATTTGCATTGCTCAACACTTGGCTGACCAAAAGTTTACGCGTGTTACGCCAGTGTGCGTTGTTATTGGACCATGCAATATCAAGTAAACCATAAGTTACTGTAATTGCTGTGACTGGAGGATTACGGTTAGCAAAGGTCTGGTCGAGATCACGAGCTACAACCTTCGCTAGATCAATGGAGTTCACCACAACATTAAGCTTACTTCCCAGGTACAGGCTAAAGATGGGGCCATATTTGTGACTCATCTCGGTGAATCTTTCGTGTAAGTTGGAACTCAAAAAAGGAAGATACCCTATAACGGGTAAACCATACGGGCCTGGTGGCAAACGGGGTCTGGGATTTTTGGTATACGATATGGTCCATTTGTACCATAAAAGAACTAGTATTGGTACCAAAATAGTGAGAATGTTGCGAGCAACGTTGTCACTTTCGTTGTCAACTTCCCACCACCATGACCAATAGTTAATCATAGTGTGATATTTCTTGTCATTAAAATCTGTTATCATTTTTTTGGCATGAATGATTTGGACCTTATGAAGGCTGTTAAATAGCGTTAAGGGTGCATTCTAGACCATAAGTATCGTGCAAGAATAAGACACTAGGAAAGTGGCAGCAGGAGTCAGGACGAGATGATTTTGAAAGAATTGTAACTTTGCTAAAGTTTTTCAAGATGGGACGTTTCTTATTTTTTGTTGATACTAGCAGATATAGCAAAACAATCAAAATAGGCCAGCTTATCAAGTTCAATTAAAAATGATTAAATTTTGATTGGAGCGAGCCTATGACTAGTACAATAATTCATCTTCAAACATGTTCTCCGAACATATTTTTGTAACTACATTAATCATCGAAAAATAAATTATCTTTAATCACGTTCTCCAAACTTCAACGTCAAACATATTTATATTTAATTAATTGGAAAATGCCAACTAATGGTTTAAAAAGAAATCAAAAGATGTTGAAAGGTAATAATGTATACTTAGAAGAGGAATAGTGATGGGATATGAAGGATTTTGAACGATGGTCAAAATAATTCTCCAAATTTGAAGCATGATTGAAAATGAGTATTAAATTATTAATACTCTATTCTTTAAATATAAAGGAAACAGAGGTTTGCATACCATCGTGAAAATGACATAATAAATCATATCAAAAGTGATTTGCATTGAACAAGTATTTTACCTTTTTACATTTTTACAATAGATTGATTTACACTGGTGTTGAGTGTGGCACAGGCAACACTCCATTTTAAGTCACCAAAGGCAAAACTTTTTAAATGTTGGTTTGGGTAATCTAGAATAAACTTTTTTACAAATTTCATTTTTTATGGTGGAACTTTAGTTAAGTTAAATGGCAATTGTGCAACACCTCTTTAAAAATCTAGAATCCGTCCTTGATTTTTACCCTCACATTGCATAATAAGTATTATAGCAGTTATTTTTCCATGTTTGAAAAAGCGTCCGAGTAAAATTCAGTAAATGGTCAATAAAGACGGAGTGAGTGTTAATTTATTATCATTAAATTAGGTGGGTGTAAATTTCATTTTGGTGTTGTGTTTGACAATCCTAAAGGTAGATGAATTGAACACTCCCAATAATACAAGCAAACTCCAAATAATACAAGCATAGTGAAGTATCTTTTTATAAAAAAAAAAAAAAAAAAAGTATCTTTTTATTATTATTCAATACCTTTTTCTATGTTTTAATATATACGAAAAAAAGAGTATTAAGAAGCAAACAGTCGATTCATGAAGTAATGTTGAACGTGATATAAGAGCATAGGGTGTAATCTCGCCGTTTGGCTTCGCCGTCTGACTTGGCAAGCTCAACGGCGAGCCGTTGCTCGCCGCTACACCAATTGCCCTTCGCCATTGCTCATTGTTGGTCACCTCCCCGTGGACACGGCGAAGCAAAAAGGCTAACAAAATTGTAGCATTTTTTTTTTTTTTTTTTTTTTTTATTTTTTTTTTTATCTTATGTGTGCAGGTTTTGTAAAGTAGTGTGTTTGCAGGTTTTGATTTTGAAGAAGAAGACAACATTTATAATTTTGGTCCTTGTTTTTCTTATCAAAATGACAGCATCTAAACTTGTCCTTATGGTTTAGTTTATTTGCAGTTTTAGTCCTTGTAGTTTTCTTATCAATATTTACAGTTTTGGTCTTTGTATATTTGCAGTTTTTTTTTAGCAGCTTAAATTTTTTCAAAATATAAGCATATAATTTTAATTTTAGTTATTTTTGTTTTGAATGAAATAAATTTAATTTGATTGAAAAATGAATAAAAAAATAAATGTGTAAGAGGTGGGGCCTTAATAGGGGAGTTGAGGTTTGTTGTTTGGTGAGGGAGGGTTTGTTGTGGTCAGTTAAAGTTGACGTGTTTGGTTATGTGGCAGGGGTGGGACCCGAATGGGGAGGCAAGCCTCCCCATCTGCACCTAGTGCTCTAAAAGAACTGTAACACCTTTTTTACGAAAGGAGGTGCCCCTCTTTTTATAAGTGCATATGAAATGTGTAATTATAATTTCTTTTTACTTTTCTCATTATCATTTTTATTTTCATTTGATCATAACTCATCTTTTCTAATATCCATATCCTCGTTCTTTAATTAAATAGATCCGTCCAAAGTCAATTAAATAATAAATATGATATAGTATTTCCATTCATGCATACCGTATTATATTTCCATTCATGTGTTTGATTGTCGTGTGCATGTTTGCGAGTAACATAACTGTTGACGGTAAAGCGTGAGATCCAAACAAGCCAATACTTTCGAACAAACAAACTTCTACATTTTTTTATTCATCTAATCAATTAAAATATTCATCCCATCAATTTCACCATACCAACCGACCCACAACCATTTAAAAAAAATATATGCGATTAGTACTTGGAAATTGGAATGTATCAATCATGTGTGGCCCAACATTTTTTTTGACTCACCCGAGTGGCCCAACAGACCACTTAGCCCACTACCACAAACCCTTCTAGTTCGAGCCTTTTGATTGTCTAGCCGCCTACTTTTTAGGCCAAGCCCAACTCAGCATAGCATCCTATAGTCCAATAGCAATATGGATTGGCCCAACAGCCATTTGTGGCCCCTCAGTATGCTTCACAGATGACTAATCAACCCAGTATAATTGGTCCCAGTCCCACTATGCTTCTGAGTGCTTTTAGTATCATGACTCTTCCTGACCCTACTTGGAACATTGTAGGTCTCCACAATAATATAATCACACATATAATAATCAAGAAATGGTTTAAAGAGAGAAAGCTGAGAGAGATGAACTAGGTGAATTTAGAGAGATGTGGATTATTGCAAATGAAATCCACACCTCCTACATTGTGTAGGAGGCTACATGTATAGTTACATAAGAGTGTAGGGTTCGGCTTTGGGCCTCTATGGCCGAGCTCGTTTGACAAAGCTATTACTCCCTCCGTCAATGGAATCTTTGGATGTCCTAAATTAATTGTCTACTTGTACTTTTCAACTAATAAGATGAGAGTTTAGTGGGTAAAAGTAATATTTAATTGGTGGAGAGTTTAGTTAGTGAAATTTCTTAAACTTTGTGCATTATGAAAGTCGACACTTAATATGAGACTGAGGTAGTACAAGATTATATTAGATAACATATATAATGCTAAGACCGGTTACATTAGAATGATCGACACTTTTAAAGCTAACAATGTCCCCTAAAGGGTAATTATTCTGGTCTAGCTAACAATGTCCCTTAAAGGGTAATTATTCTGGTCTTGGTTCTCTGGTGATTCTAATCGGTCTTTCTCTAACAAAGCTTTCAAATCTCCTCATCTGCTCACGTAGCTTCAACCGCTTATCGATGACTTTCTCATATTCTTCAAAGATTATTTTTTTGTTTCTTGATAGTGGAGATGGGACGAAAGAATTTAGACTTTCATAGATTAGTTCAATTTTTTGTTCTATGCCATGCATGAATAAAATAGGTAGTTAATTACTTAGGTTTTGTTATAATATTGCTGACAGAGAAAAGTTCCTATAAAGATTCAATGAAAAAAAAAAAAAAAAAAACTTACCTTCATCAAATTTTAATCATTCAATTTTTCATCAAATTAAAGAACTTACTTTTATCATTCTTTTTAAAATTTAGTAACTCATAAACCATTAATCGTTACGCGAAACGAATCATAGTATCGCGACGAGTTATAAATCATCTTTCTATCATCTTTCAAATTAAAAAACTTCAATATGAACTTAAAAAAAAAAAAAAAAAAAAAAAAAAAAAAAAAAAAAAAAAAATTGAAATTTACGTCTTGAAAAATCACATATGATTTCTAAAATCAAAGTTGTTTTATTGCTTTAAAAATCAAATGTGATTTTTTAGGGCGTAAATTTCAGCACTAAAAGAAACTCGAAAAAAAAAATCCTTTAAAGTATATCGAAGTGCCCGTCTACTGAAAAATTAAAAAAAAAAAAAAAAAGCAAAAAAATTCTCGCCGCAATGATGTATTTTTTGTCGTTTAACGATTTACCTTTAGCAATATGTTTATTCTATATGAAATTTGTTTTGAGAAAATAAAATTTGATCTCATATTAGGGTGTGTTAGTTGGAGAAAAATCTTAAATTTTGCAAATAAAATGAGGAGGTTTTATCTCTACAAAAAGTAACTAATTAAAGTGTTGTACTTTCAAGATCGAAAAAGTAAAAACACCAAAAGTATGTTTTGTTATTTTCTTTATTAAATTAGGAAATAAAGAAAACTGTATAATGCACAGCTTTTTGAAAGATATCGACTTCAACTGTATTTACAAATGGGATTTGGTAACAACAACAACTCACTTCGTGTTGTTTAAGCATCTTTTATTTATAAAAAACACATAAAATAAACTCATATATTCTATAATCATACACTTTTAATTATTTTAAATATAGCATGTGATGCTAAATATAAAATCTTTAGAGATCATTAAATACTAATATTTTGAACATGAAATGCTTAAACAACAGCCAGTGGCTTGTTGTTAGCAAATTCCTTTACAAAAGCATTGTTAAAGAAGTAAATTCAACTCTAAGTGGCATTTAATAAATTTGATATATTCACTTCTTGGTATGTTGTCTAATTTGAGTCGGTTTAGAATTTGTTAATTAGATAATTAGTTTTTTATAAGAGAAAAGTTCAAATTCTTACTCTTATTTTGATGCTTAAAAAGGGATAAATTCCCACTATCCACCTAGTTTGATCGGGATTAACATAAGATTAAATATGAAAACAAAAGTCCATATCTTTTTTTTCTCCTTTTTCTTTGTCTTTTTGTCTTTCTTATTATTCTTTTTATTTATTTTTTTTATTGTACTTTTAATTTTTTTTTGTCTTTTTTTCTAATTCACATTCTTTTTTTTTTCTTTTTTCTTTTGACTTTTTTACTAATTCACTTTTTTTTGCTTTCATATATTTTTGTCTGTTTTCAAACGTTTTCGTCTGTTTTCAAACGTTTTCATCCGTCTTTATACTTTTTCGTCTGTTTTCATACGTTTTTTTACGTTTTCGTCCATTTTTATATGTTTTCATCCGTTTTCAAACACTTTCATTCGTTTTTATATTTTTTTCGTCCGTTTTTTACGTTTTCGTCCAATTTTAGATGTTTTCATCTGTTTCGTATGTTTTCGTTCGTTTTTATACGTTTTCGTCCGTTTTCATGCTTTCTGTCTGTTTTTTTACGTTTTCGCCCGTCTACGTCCGTTTTCATACGTTTTCATCTGTTTTGTTATGTTTTCGTTCGTTTTCATACGTTTTCATCCGTTTTCGTTCGTTTTAATACGTTTTTGACTGTTTTCTTTCATTTTCATCAAATTTTCATACGTTTTCATCTGTTTTTAGACGTGTTTTTACGCTTTCATACATTTTCGTCCGTTTTCTTACGTTTTTATCCGTTTTCTTACGATTCCACCCATTTTCGTCCATTTTCATACATTTTCGTCCGATTTCTTACATTTTCGTTCGTTTTCATATGTTTTCATCCGTTGTCATCGGTTTTCTTTTGTTTTTGTCCATTTTTCATATGCCTTTATCCGTTTTCATATGTGTTTTTACGCTTTCATACGTTTTTGTACATTTTCATACATATTCGTACGTTTTCTTATGCTTTCATCCGTTTATTACATTTCTGAATATTACAAGTGATATTCAGAATATCACTTGTGATTTTTTTATTTTTTTTGTCCATTTTCTTACGTATTCTTCCGTTTTCTTACGTTTATTCCGTTTTCATACATTTTTTAATATCACAATTGATATTCAAAATATCACTTGTGATTTTCTAAATATCTATCACTTGTGATTTTCATGTTATAAAACGTTAGTTGAAAATCACTTGTGATATTCTGAATATCACAGAATATCACTTATGATATTCAGAATATTATTTATGGTATCACAAGTGATATTATGAATATCACTTGTGATATTCAGAAAATCACAGAATATCACATGTGATATTCAGAATATCACCTGTGATATTCAGAATATCACCTGTGATATTCAGAATATCACTTGTGATAATCAGAATGTGATATTCTGAATATCACAGAATTCACTTGTGATATTCAGAATATTATTTGAGATATTCAGAATATCACTTGTGTGATATTTTGAATATCACAGAATATCAATTGTGATATTCAGAAACATATGAAAACGTCTGAAAACGGCCAAAAGCATTTAAAAACAGACGAAAAGAAATGAAAAAGGACAAAAACATAAGAAAGCGGAAGAATATGTATGAAAACAGAGGAAAACATATGAAAGCGTAAAAAACACATATGACAAAGGACGAAAACGTATAAAAAATAGGTCGAAAAAAAAAGAAACGAATGAAAATGGACGAAAACGTATGAAAACGAACGAAAACGGACGAAAACGTATGAAAACGGATGAAAGCGTAAAAAAACGGATGAAAACAAAAGAAAACGAATGAATATGTATGAAAACGGACAAAAACGTATGACAGCGTAAAAACATGTCTGAAAACAGAAGAAAACATATGGAAAATGGACAAAAATAAAAGAAAACTGATGAAACTTATTAAAACAGTCGAAAACATATGAAAACGGACGAAAACGTATGAAAACAAATGAAAACATAAGAAAACAGACGAAAACGGGTGAAAACGAAAGAAAACGAACAAAAATGTATGAAAACGGGGGAAAACATAAGAAAACAGGTGAAAACGGACAAAAATGTGCGAAAACGGACGAAAACGTATGAAAACAGTAAAAAATGTATGAAAGCGGAAAAAAATGAACTAATATAAAAGTGAACTAAAAAAAAAGAAAAAAAAAACCGTGAATTAGAAAGAAAGACAAAGAATATATATATATATATATATATATATATATATATATATATATATATATATATATATATATATATATATATATATATATATAATAAGAACGACAAAAAAACGAAGAAAAAGGGAAAAAAATGGACTTAGGTTTTCATATTTAAACTTAGGTTAATCCTCACTATTAGATCAAACTAGATGGATGGTGGAGAATTGTCCCTTGATAAGCACCAAAATAATACTACCTCCGTCCCTTATTAAATGTCCACTTTGAATTTTCAAAGTCTTGTCTTATCATCTTTGACCATAAATATTTTTATATATGATATATAATACATGATGCAAAATATATGAATGAATTGAGTTTTAAATGTATTTTTTATTGACATAATTTTTATCAAGTATCATATAATACAAATAAAAATATTTAAGGTAAAAGTTAAAGAAAAATGACTCAAAAAGTCAAAACAGGACATTTAATAAGGGATGGAGAGAGTAGTATGCAAAATAAAGTGACTCTATATAAATAGGGATAAATGATAATAGTTTTCTTTAAATCATCGAATTCGAATTTTATACTTGGTACCTTTGTATTTGGTTCGATAATTATGAGTAAAGCTTCTACTTAAATGTTGAATTTGTTATTTGTTTCATCTTTGATTACCAATAAGTGTTATCAGAACTAGTCCTGTTTAGCTATAAAAGAAGATAAAAAAAGGTTCGTTTTGGATCGAAGATTCTATCGAATATTTGATTGTTTGATTTAATCTGGTGGAGTGATGAATTTTTGTTATTTGTTTGTTCGGTTGTTTGATTTGTTATAGAGGTGTTCTCGGATCGGGTAATATCCATAGTAACCGAAAATCAAAACCGATGAACCGAGAAAAATTAAACCGAATTTGTAACCCGAACCAAATTGGTCAAAATCGAACCGAACCGAATTAAATATTCAATTATCGATATGGATATGGTTTTGGCAATGAAAACCTAAAACCGAATTCATACAAATATCTATTTTTTCTATGTATTTATATGAAGAAAAAATTAACGAAACTCTTTTTTAGTATAAATATAACATTATTAAAGCTTAAAAAATGTGTTAAAAATATAGATAATTAAATAAAATAATAATTAAAGTTATGTGATTCGGGTTATTCGGTTCGGTTTTCGGTTATAGAGGTTCGGCTTTCGGTTATTTGGTTCGGTTGAATTAAGTTTGTATTCGGTTCAATTCGGTTTTCAGTTTGACCCAGAATTTTTTTAACTGAACTACCCTAACCAAATAAAGCAAATAACTCGAAAACCGAACCAATGAACACCCCTAATTTGCTCACCAGGTTACACTTTATGATTTTGTCTGAATTGGGCTAGAATTAAATTTGGGCTTTTATAGAGTTGGGCCAACATATTTGGAAATTTACAATCGGTAATCACCAATTTGATACTTCGTATGTAAATTTTGAGAGCTTTTATTTTTTTAGCATTTTGCATATATGAGTTGAGATTCATAGAGACTAACTCTTCTCCATAAAACCATTGACCTCATATGAACCATCAATTCTATTATATTTCGAAGGCTGAGATCAACTCAGATAATTAAACTTGAAGGGCGAAAAAGACAACTATATAAACCAAAAAAAAAAAAAAAAAAAAAGAATTATCCTTCATTGTTTCCCAAAAAAATTAGGGCAAAAACACACACGAAAATCACTCTCAAATCTGTCGATTGAAAGTTCCGATCAAAATTCCGATTAAGCATCAATCCGTCGACGATCCTCTATATAACCATAAATCTGCCGCCGATCCGCCACCGTCATCCGCCGTTGATCCGACATTGTCATTGATTTGACATCCGCCGTCGATCCGCTGTACATTGTTGATATAAAATGGTTAAAATCAGTTAGTTGAACAAACTTGAAAGAAATAGAGGTTATTGAAGATATGAACCAGAAATTGCAGATCTAAAATGTT
The DNA here is from genome assembly GCA_030686995.1 of Artemisia argyi. NCBI lineage: Eukaryota > Viridiplantae > Streptophyta > Magnoliopsida > Asterales > Asteraceae > Artemisia > Artemisia argyi. Next base: position 154,724,822 of record CM060686.1, on the reverse strand, counting down.
AGGAATATAAATATTCACGTGAAAGACTCGGTCACCCCGAGTATCTATTTAGCACTTGCGTAGCTCGTAGGTTTATTAGTATTAGTTTAGTTATCGTAATATTAGTTAAGTTATCGTAGTTAGTTTTGTGGTATCGGGTCGGGTCTTTGCCCACTGTCAGCTTGATCCACAGCCCGCTTAATGGGGCATTTTCCTTCATTGTATAAATACCCCTCTCCACTAGTGGAGAGAGTTGGACCTTCATTTCACATGCTAATACACTACAAGTTTTTCTCAAGGCTCCCATCACTTCTCTATCTAACTTCTCTCTAAAACTTACTTCATTCGATCCATATAACATCAAAAACATATGTGTAATGCATTAGAGTAACCTACAATTGGTATCAAGAGCCATGGTTACATCTTAGGGATTGTGTAGTCTCGGATTTTTGGTTGGTTTTGTAGTGTTAGTGTTGGTTCGAATGGTATTGGTAGATATCTCCCTAGTTTGATCTTATTTGTAGCTTATGTTTGTGTGTTTGTTTTACTTTTGGATTTAGAAGTGTAAGAGACTATTTGTTCTTCATTTGGTAAGGTTGTATCATCAATTTGTGGGGTGTTTGAAGCAATTCGAGCCAAAGTTCTTGCTAGCGAGTTGCCTCTCGGTGTCATTTCTTCTTAGCGAGTTAGTGTATTACAGTAGCGAGTTGGGTAGTTTGGCTAGCGACTTGTCACTCGCGAGTTGCCTCTTTGCTATTTCTGGTAAAACAAACAAATCGCTAGAAAGCGACTTGTTTGTCCTTTGTGACAGCGAGTTGTCAGATTTGTCTTTTTCTATTTAGCGAGTTGGTAGTAGTGATTTGGCACTTCAACGAGTTGGCTTACTTGTGTTTCTAGCGAGTTAGTGATTTCAGCGAGTTGTGTTTTCCAGTGAGTTACAATTCAGCGAGTTGTGAGTTAGGGAATTACCAGTTCATCGAGTTGTAACTTTAGCGAGTTGAGTTTCAGTGAGTTGGTTATCCAGTGACTTGGGAATTTTTGCGAGTTGCTCTAGGATTGTAATTTCAGTGGCTTGTCTGATCAGTGGGTTGTTAACTAGTGTTAGTGATTTGGTTCTGTATCAATCCAGTGATTTATGATTTGTTGCAACTCAAGTTGTTACGACTAATTCAAGTGTAACTTGACGTTGTAAGATAACTCTTACGACTTGACTTATTACACTTTGATCGGTTATAATTTGACTTGTTACGACTAAACATGCATTACATTTTTGATCAAAACCTTATACTAAGACTTAATCATTAACCACAACATGGCAAGTACTCCTTCAGACGAAATTCAAGCTGCAGGGTCTGACACACGCCCTCCTATACTGGACAGAACTAATTATGAATCATGGGCTCAAAGAATTCGACTCTACTATTTGGGGAAAGAAAATGGCGTCAACATTCTGAAATCCATTGATGAAGGACCATTTCAAATGGGCACCATTCGAGACACAGTTGCAACAATTGAGAATCAAGCTGCTATTCTTGGACCTGATAGACTGTGACAATTCGCATTTTCGGATTACTATTCATTTTTACTATTCATTTCAGAAATTTTTATTTCATATTGTCGTAAGTTGAACTATTTTAACGATAATCCGAGAGTTTGACGCTCGTCGGATCATTTCTGCAAAAATCACGAAGCCGTGTCCGAGATTTACTTTTGGATTTAAACGTCGTTCCGGCATCCCGATATGTCCACAAAACACTATAAACAATAGAAATATGATTTTCTTTCATTTTACGACAATTCTAAAAGTTTTGGAATTTTACGTTTTCCAGTTTAGCGTTTTACGCGAATTAAGCGTTTTAGACCTGTGTTTCCAGTTTTAACAACGTTTAAGCAACCCGATGGAACTTACCATTCATTTTATATTTTATTATGAAGTATTTTGACAAGTTTAGTCATTCTTTCAAGTTTCATATTTTTACGATACCAGAATTTACGTTTCGCGATTTAAAACTTTACGTTTAGCGATTAACGGAACCAAAACCGACTCCGTGAACCAGATAACACCAAGCTTCCTACATACTCATCCATACATGTGCAGCCCCCCTCCCCATGTTACTTGAACTTCACCACTTATTTACCAAAATGCAATTGAAATTAGATATTTCATACAAAAACACCTTTAACATATTCATTTTGTTTTCAAGAATCAAAGTGAGGTTTCTCTCCTTCCTTCCTCCCTAGCCATGACCCAAATTCATACCAAGACCAAAATCCATTATTTTTCAAAGATCAAAGCATAAAAGTTGTTCATTTCATCATTCTAGTTAGGAGTTTTGCAATATAAACTCAAGAATCACAAGGTTTTGCCTCATCTAATCACCGCATATTTCAAAGTAAGTTATCATATTTATTTTCATGATTTTATCAAGTATTTACTAGTATCATATGGTTTTCATGCTTTATTTCATGCACATACTAGCTATACCACATTATTTTTGTTAACTTTTTGAACATACAAAACCTAGAATTGGTTTTAGGTATTCCTTTGTTAAATTAACATGATTAGGAACCCATGGCACCCAAAGAAGGTGTATGGTAAGATTAGACTAGCTTTGTGGCGTTTGCAAGAGATTTGGTGATGTTAGAAACTAGTTTAGAACCTTGAAAATGGTTTTGGAACATATATTTATACCTACTGTCCCAAAAATGAAAATACAGAAAACTCAGTAACTCAGGGGAACTTTTCAACCGAAGATTTAGAAAATACTTTCAAAAACGAAGCCGTAGGCGAAAGAACGGATTAAAACGAGTTTATAACGAAGGAGATATGATTTTTGCAAGTTTATTGACGAAAACTATTTTTCTGAAAATTGTATGCTGTTGGACGATTTTTGGTGGACAAACCGAGGCGTTAGACGTAACCTAGAGAAGCCGAGTTATCAAAAATATATTATTACATACTAAGACGAATCCGTTGATATAAAGAACGAAGAAAATGAACTTAAAACGACCAAGTTATTCACGTTTCAATATCGGCAAAAACTCTATATAATTGACAGCTTTTACTAGAAATAATAATATTATTACTACGTAGTAACTCTAGATTGCTAGAAATATTAACCAAGTACCCAAAATCATAACTAATGAAGTATTAGTGAATACAAGCATATTTTTATTACTACAAGACGTTATTTCAAGAATTTCAAATCGAGGATTTCAACACTAACATACATATATACGATATATATACATTTTGACTAGTTTTATTTTCTAGTTGCCTTATTTTCCCAAGTTTTGGAAAAATGTATTATTTGATATCAACAAGTATTTTTCAAGTTAAGAGTGGTATAGGAAACATGTGCATGGACATTTTCAACATCATTTCATGATCTAAATTAGATCGTTCATCATTCACATTAGGTTGCGGTTAGAGATCGAACCTCATTTCTGTGTATCCACTTTATCATCGTAACTATCGCTCCAGGTGAGTCATAGCTCCGCTTTTACTCTTTTTATACTTTTATACTTTGGGAAATGGCACCCAGTAATCATACATACATGATTGTGAAACTTTCAGTGGCTCCAAATTAAGTTGTTGGATGACCATTGAGACATACATACAAACGTGAGGTCTTCGGAGATGAAGTGTAGACTCACGACTAATTGCTTAACTGTTGTGATGAACTTATACATGTTTTACTCATACTATATATGTTAGCAGTGGGTTGTGAACACACAGGTTACAAGTCTCTTATGGCGGGACTTGCAACTGAGTGGATTTACGATGCCTTTGCTGTGTGATCATTTTCTATAGACTTTATTTGTTAAACAAACTCTATGAACTCACTAACCTCGTGTTGACACTTTAGCATGTATTTTCAGGTATTAAGCAATGGCACGCTACTGGAGATTTTGGCAGGGCATGGCATGGTCATAGAAGACTCTGATTATTCATTTGGGGACCGTTTTTAACTATTTTAAGGGCCTACTTCCGCACTACTTTTAATGATGTAAATTCAACATTTTTGATTAAACGATTTTATTCTAAATAATTAAAGTGAAAACCATTTTTGTAATTGGGTTGTGATACCGATTGAGTTATACCCCAGCTACATGTATGCTTCCGCTGGACCCTATTTTGGAGGTGTGACAGATTGGCATCAGAGCTTTGGCTATAGCGAACTAAGTGTTTTTAAAACCTAGACTATAGCTACTTTCAAGAAAACTTAACCCTATGACCGTCACGTGCCTGCCTGCCAAGCTGAAGCCTCACTTGTGGTTTGTTGCTGACATAGGTGATGAGATTTGTGTCTCATTATCTAATATATTATATTCATTTATTCTAGTTGATTACTATAATTGTCTTTCATATAAGCATGACCACGTATCATATATGTCACCCTGTTATGTTTTTCCTTGCATAGTTTTATCATTTGACCTCGAGTTTGGTCACCTGCCTTAGTCTTTCTAAACGTCTTAGTATTTGTGAAGGACATAGTATTAGTATAACTGAGCTGAGTATTTCAAAATTCATGGAACTTCGGTGGAATATAGACTGGTCATTTATATTCAACCCGGGATAGTAGGACATAGGCTGACCACCTATATCCGACTCAGAAATGAATTTTGCAACACTGAGAATAGTTATAATGATATTTTGTCTGGATTGTGTGTAAGCAATTCCAAAGTCGAGCCAATCTTTCAAAAGATCTTTTTTCAAGGATGTTGAATCCAGACCTTGATTTTTAGCTTGGTTCTAGGGACAGTTCTTGTTTGATGAGTTGCGAAAATCAAGCTAAAAATTAAAGTCATCACTCAAACCGATTTAGCCTAATCTCATGACAGTTCTTGTTTGATGAGTTGTGGGATTAAGTGAAAATCGGTTACCTAAAGGGTTAACCTAAAGGAGGTCTTTTGAGGACTATGCTCGGGATTGGAAAGGTTTGCCTCATCAAGTCTGACCACGAGAACGTACCTAGTTGGATAGGAATCCCACATACATAAGCTTTGACACATTTTCTTAAACACACACTTAACTGATTAACATTAACTGAACTTCGGGACGAAGTTCCCTTAAGGGGTAGAGACTGTGACAATTCGCATTTTCGGATTACTATTCATTTTTACTATTCACTTTCACTATTCATCTCAGAAAATTTTATTTCATATTCTCGTAAGTTGAACTATTTTAACGATAATCCGAGAGTTTGACGCTCATCGGATCATTTCTGCAAAAATCACGAAGCCGTGTCGGAGATTTACTTTTGGATTTAAACGTCGTTTCGGCATCCCGATATGTCCACAAAACACTATAAAAAATAGAAATATGATTTTCTTTCATTTTACGACAATTCTAAAAGTTTTGGAATTTTACGTTTTCCAGTTCAGCGTTTTACGCGTTTTAGACCTGCGTTTCCAGTTTTAACAACGTTTAAGAAACCCGATGGAACTTACCATTCATTTTATATTTTATTATGGAGTATTTTGACAAGTTTAGTCATTCTTTCAAGTTTCATATTTTTACGATACCCGAATTTACGTTTCGCGAACTAAAACTTTACGTTTAGCGATTAACGGAACCAAAACCGACTCCGTGAACCAGATAACACCAAGCTTCCTACATACTCATCCATACATGTGCAGCCCCCCTCCCCATGTTACTTGAACTTCACCACTTATTTACCAAAATGCCATTGAAATTAGATATTTCATACAAAAACACCTTTAACATATTCATTTTGTTTTCAAGAATCAAAGTGAGGTTTCTCTCCTTCCTTCCTCCCTAGCCACGACCCAAATTCATACCAAGACCAAAATCCATTATTTTTCAAAGATCAAAGCATAAAAGTTGTTCATTTCATCATTCTAGTTAGGAGTTTTGCAATATAAACTCAAGAATCACAAGGTTTTGCCTCATCTAATCACCGCATATTTCAAAGTAAGTTATCATATTTATTTTCATGATTTCATCAAGTATTTACTAGTATCATATGGTTTTCATGCTTTATTTCATGCACATACTAGCTATACCACATTATTTTTGTTAACTTTTTGAACATACAAAACCTAGAATTGGTTTTAGGTATTTCTTTGTTAAATTAACATGATTAGTGATGATTAGGAACCCATGGCACCCTAATAAGGTGTATGGTAAGATTAGACTAGCTTTGTGGCGTTTGCAAGAGATTTGGTGATGTTAGAAACTAGTTTAGAACCTTAAAAATGGTTTTGGAACATATATTTATACCTACTGTCCCAAAAATGAAAATACAGGAAACTCAGTAACTCAGGGGAACTTTTCAACCGAAGATTTAGAAAATACTTTCAAAAACGAAGCCGTAGGCGAAAGAACGGATTAAAACGAGTTTATAACGAAGGAGATATGATTTTTGCAAGTTTATTGACGAAAACTATTTTTCTGAAAATTGTATGCTGTTGGACGATTTTTGGTGGACAAACCGAGCCGTTAGACGTAACCTAGAGAAGCCGAGTTATCAAAAATATATTATTACATACTAAGACGAATCCGTGGATATAAAGAACAAAGAAAATGAACTTAAAACGACCAAGTTATTCACGTTTCAATATCGGCAAAAACTCTATATAATTGACAGCTTTTACTAGAAATAATAATATTATTACTACGTAGTAACTCTAGATTGCTAGAAATATTAACCAAGTACCCAAAATCATAACTAATGAAGTATTAGTGAATACAAGCATATTTTTATTACTACAAGACGTTATTTCAAGAATTTCAAATCGAGGATTTCAACACTAACATACATATATACGATATATATACATTTTGACTAGTTTTATTTTCTAGTTGCCTTATTTTCCCAAGTTTTGGAAAAATGTATTATTTGATATCAACAAGTATTTTTCAAGTTAAGAGTGGTATAGGAAACATGTGCATGGACATTTTCAACATCATTTCATGATCTAAATTAGATCGTTCATCATTCACATTAGGTTGCGGTTAGAGATCGAACCTCATTTCTGTGTATCCACTTTATCATCGTAACTATCGCTCCAGGTGAGTCATAGCCCCGCTTTTACTCTTTTTATACTTGTTTTAACTCTTTGGGTGAGATACATGCTCAACTACTTGTTTACTCGTACAAATACCCAAAACATTTATACTTGATAACATTTATACTTGATTTCATTTATACTTGATAACACTTATACTTGATTGCATTATACTTGATTTCATACATACATGATTGATACATTCACAAATACTTACTTGATACTTGAAACGTTTAAACTTTTATACTTTGGGAAATGGCACCCAGTAATCATACATACATGATTGTGAAACTTCCAGTGGCTCCAAATTAAGTTGTTGGATGACCATTGAGACATACATACAAACGTGAGGTCTTCGGAGATGAAGTGTAGACTCACGACTAATTGCTTAACTGTTGTGATGAACTTATACATGTTTTACTCATACTATATATGTTAGCAGTGGGTTGTGAACACACAGGTTACAAGTCTCTTATGGCGGGACTTGCAACTGAGTGGATTTACGATGCCTTTACTGTGTGATCATTTTCTATAGACTTTATTTGTTAAACAAACTCTATGAACTCACCAACCTCGTGTTGACACTTTAGTATGTATTTTCAGGTATTAAGCAATGGCACGCTACTGGAGGTTTTTGCAGGGCATGGCATGGTCATAGAAGACTCTGATTATTCATTTGGGGATCGTTTTTAACTATTTTAAAGGCCTACTTCCGCACTACTTTTAATGATGTAAATTCAACATTTTTGATTAAACGATTTTATTCTAAATAATTAAAGTGAAAACCATTTTTGTACTTGGGTTGTGATACCGATTGAGTTACACCCCAGCTACATGTATGCTTCCGCTGGACCCTATTTTGGGGGTGTGACATAGACCTTGTACTTACAATGACTTATCTGAAGATGAGAAGAAGCGTTATGATGCTGAAATTAGATCATCAAACATTGTCATTCAAGGGCATCCCAAAGATGTCTACAAGCTCTTAAATTACAACACTGAAGCTAAAGCTATTTGGGACAATGTCAAAATGCTTCTTGCAGGGTCGGAATTAACCAAGGAAAATCGTGAATCTCAGTTGTATGATGAATTTGAGCACTTCAAGATGAATCCAGGTTAAAGCATCACGGATTACTATGTCAGGTTTCACAAACTGGTGAATGATATAAGAATAATCAAGATGACAATGAACTCCAAATTTGTGAACAACATGGCACCCGAATGGGATAGGTTTGTGACAGCAGTGAAACTCAACAAAGGTGGACACCAATCATGAACAACTCTATGCTTATCTCCAACAACATGAAAAGCACGCTGCTTATGATCGGTTGATGAGGGAAAAACTTAATCCAACAACAACCAATGATTCTCTTGCATTTGTAGCAAAATGTTCAGCCGATTAGTCAATCCTCTAGTGATTAAGTTGGTCAATCATCAGCACCATTAACATCTACTGTGAACAATCATCTGGACTCTGGATACTCTCACACTGACAAGATGATTGATAACCTATCTAGTCAAGTGTCCCTACTTGGCCAACAATTCAGAGCAACACTTCCTCAAACCAACAACCAACTTCGGACTTCATCTAACCCACGCAATCAGGCAATCGTGGAAGATGGAAGGGTTGTGGTTCAAAATGTGCAAGGAAGACAAAACTTGAATCTAAGGAATGCTGTTCGGGGTAATGGGCCTTATAGAGTGGGGAATGCAATTCAGGGACAAGCTAGGCAACCTAAGTGCTACAACTGTGGAGGATTGGGTCACATAGCAAGGAACTGCACTCAACCAAAGCGTCCATAAAACTATGATTACTTCAAAGATAAGATGTTGTTGATGCAAGCACAAGAGAATGAAACTACTTTGGATGAAGAGGCACTACTCTTTCTAGCTGGTGATGAAGGGAATACGTTTGATGCAGATGTGGATGATCAACCAGTTCAAGATATGGCACTTAATGACCCCAACATCTTCCAAGTTGAAGATTGTGATGCATTCGACTCAGATGTTGATGACGAACCCACAACTCAAACCATCTTCATGGCAAATCTGTCTTCTGGTGCATCCTCATCTGATGCGTAGGAATTACACCAGGCTTTACCTCTCGAGGGATCTCGAGAAGCTTACAACCCCCACCAGGCAGTGTACCTGATCGTTGTAGTATAGTATAGTGACAAGTACCGGGAGATTGATCGTTCAACTCAGGAATAGTGTCGCTAGGATTAGAAAGCCTAAGAACTAGGTCTAGAGGTGAGAGATGATTCTTTCTGTATTTTTATATTTTATGAAAAGCAATTAAAAATCTCGGTTTTTTTAGAGGAGTGGGTGGAATTAGTTGCTAATCAGCTAACCCAATAACTACGATGCAATCAAAATAAAATAACAAAAATGAAAATAAACTAATTAACTAATAAGGTGTGAACAATATATGGGAGAATTGTGTTTACTTAGATTTCACTACTCCCTAGATATCTTTTACAGGTTAATTACTTGTTACAGTTGCGTGGATGATGGGTTATATTCCTTAATATAAATCATGGGGTGGCGTACTTACTTCCCCAATTCTATAAGCTCCTACTTCACTCCTATGTCGAGCTTGCAAGAAGCTCCTAACATGGGATCGCTAGAATTCGCTCATGCATTAAATACAACCATAAAAACCTAGTACACATCATTTCATGTTTCTTAAGACGTTCAAGCAAGTTACACAATGGAGATCTGCCAGTTTTCTTAAGCCTAACATTGAAATCATTCATCCATTACAACTATAAACAAGCAATCAACCTATAATCAACATCTAGGTTTCATTACATCTAAGCAAACACACAAGAGATCTAGCCTAGCATGTTAAAATTAAGACAAGCTGTAACCTCCCGTAATTTTCCCTATGAATAGTAAAAGTTAAACAAAGACTAATATATCATTACGTTAATTTATAACGTTTTTACCAATAACAATTTTTTTTATATTAAATATGCTATGTTACTCGAATTCACTACGATACTTATAATCCTTTTTCCTCGGAACGATGCTCACACATGTACCACTATAGTCTAAAATCCCGAGAATATTAAACTTTTACCACATACGAACTTACGTAACGTATTTTAACAAAACGCGTTCGACAACGTCCAGACTCACGTAAACGTCTCACTAAATATTTACTAAACTTTTCACTAATCACAATTAATAGTTTTACTAATTATAATTACACCAAACCGGACCCTAAATCTCACCCTAAGCCCAAAATGATTTTTGGCCTGCTACTATTCACGGCCCACTCCTTTTAAGCCCATTTTCCTTCTTTTGTTTTCATACCATTCGACTAGACCAAGTAAGGAACGCACCTCTTACGCCCAAATTCTACACACGACACACCCATATTTTTCCACATTCTCATTCCTCCCCTAGCCAACATTGAGTATGTCGATTTTTAGTTTCCCACGTCTAGTCTAGCTACGTTTTTACGAGGCAAAGTATTGTGTCCAAAAACGATTTCATAAAATCTCAACAAATCCTAAACCAAACCATTTTAACCCACGTTTGTTGCTATAAGGTCCTAAAATCATTTCTAAACACAAACTAATGTCTAAACGTTGCAAAATTATCAAACCTCACAAGTCCTAACCGATTTGCAAATCGGTTTACAAAACAAAAGGGCGTCGACATGAAGTTTTTAAACAAACAAGTACTCCCCTATTTCATGCTCACTCACATATATATGTTATACACCTAGGAAAGTACTACCCCATTTTTAAAAACCTATTTCGCAAGTACCATTCCATATTAAAATTCCAAATCCCACGTTTCTTTTGAAATTGGAGATGTCGACATGCTAAGAAACAAAAACCTTAAGTAACATGTTTCCTCTTACACTTTAGGACTTTTGAATACACGTAACAATCCCATCTCATTAAGTTTTAGACACTAGGATACACTAGGTACCATATATAAACGCCATGCATGCATGCTTCGTTTTTCATTTTCATGCAAAGCAAAACTCACCAAAATATTAAGTCCTTAGTCTAGTCTTGGGTCGAAGCACTTGGGTAGGAGTTCAAAGGAATCGAGTGGTGTTTAGGAGGAACAAGTCATTGTTTGTGAACCTTGGCCGAGTCTACACTCACGTTACACACTCATACTACACTCTCCTCGACTCTACGTCTCGTTTTACCCCACCATTTTGGTGTAGTAAGTTCCCAAACGACTCTTTTCAATATTTAGCTAAACATACATTTGCATTATTTTCGTACACGACACAAACAAATGCACCTTATTACTCATAAATTTAATAAACGACACATACATATTTTACCTTCGTCTATATATTTTCCACCTCAACAATCAAGTTATATAAAGTTTTGAAACTAAAAAGCTACGTACAAACTATTTTGGAATACCTTTCTAACGTATACAAACAAGTCTTGAAAACTCTTAAATTTTTCTAAGTCTTTTCTTATAAAAACTCGTTCTATGCTACCCACGAAATGCATGTATATTTTTAAAATCTACTTAACGAGCATGCTATTTTATTTCACAAACCAATCGACCCCCTAACAAACTATCACTTTCATATAGAACATTAGTAAAAATACTGACGTCTTGACATAGTAAATGATGCAAAGCAAATCGACATAGGAATCAGTTTTGAAAACTAATAACCAACGATTGGGCCTTAAGGCCCAATCAGCCAAAAATAAGCCGATCGTATAAGCTCTGGCAATAAGCTGTTTAGTAACATTTTTATGATCCTAAGATTAGCCCAAAACCCTCGTAAGCCCATTGGATTTAAAAACCTTGACGGGCATGATTGATCCCAAACGGTCAACCTAATTGACCAGGTGATGGTCAACCAAGTCAAACTGCCTAAAATCAATCTCCGTGGAAGTACAGGGGTTTCCCCGGGTCGTTATGTCCCGACGAGGTGTGGATGGTTATCAAACGGGTTTGTGATCGGGTGAAAATGAATGAAAAAGGGGTGAGAGTGATTATACTAAAGGAATACGATAGAAAATAGCTTAAACAAACTATATTAACAATTACTAGAAACCAAATTATTTAAAAACGTATTTAAAACTAAAAACGTCCGTTTAAATTAAAAACTACGTCAATGCACAAAATAAAAAGTGAATTTTGAGCTACACTAACCCTACGCTTATGAAAATTACATTTCTAGAATCCTAATGATAAAAGAAAATTTTAAGAAAAAGAAAAATATTTTTTTGAGTTTTTATTTAATTATTATTAATTAATTACTAATTTATAACTAATTAAACTAATTTAAATTATTAAAAATACTAAACTACTTTGGAAAATTATGAAAATTTTTCTGAAAATACTTTATCTTAACAGAAACTTAAGAAAAATTTAAAAGGTCCTAAGTGCTTAAGAAAAAGCTGAGTAAATAATCAAATAAGCAAAACAAGCTTAAATGGAAACTATTACTATAAAAATAAAAATTGCAAAGCTATAAATGAAAAAGACCCAAGGGCAGTTGGTTGAGGTGTGTTGTGCTGTGTGCTTGTCTTACCTAGAGGTCCCATGTTCGAACCATGCTTCTCACTTTTTTTTTTTTTTTTTTTTTTTTTTTTTTTTTTTTTTTGTGTGTGTGTGCAATATATTTATATATTTTTTTCGTTTTTCTTTTGAGACTTGACAATCACACAGAACAAACAACTTTTTGTGAAATACCTTTTTTTTAAAAAAAAAAACTAATAAATAAGCTAGAATAAGCTATTGTGGCTTAACAGTTAACAAAGAAGTGGCAACATGCTAAGTTTCCTAACTAATGTGAATCAGTAAGCTCACATAAGCTTATAATAAGCTTCCTTAAGACAAAAGCAACTAAAATCTAACTTGATTATTAAATATCTAATCTAAATTAACAAATGATTAAGCAAATAAGCCACAAGAAGAGAAATAAGCTGTGAGGCAAAATTCACGAGCAAACAACAAGTTACTCAACTGTTTGAGCTTATAAACTCAAAACAAGCTCAAATAAGCTATGCTAGGGGGAAAATAGGGCAGAGGCATCTAGGGGGAACCCTAGTAAGCTAAAAGAGACAAGGATAAGTAGTTGGTTAAGCCTAAAAAGCACTAATAAGCAAAATTACCTAAGGGGCTGCAGAAAATATGAAAAAAGAGGCTACTTTGGGCTAATGAAAAGCTATTAAAAAAAATTCATAAAAATAAAATAAAAATATGAGCAACTAGTTAAGCAACAAAATAAGTTGTAAACCAAATTTCAGAGCAAATGGATAAAAAACAAAGAAATTAAAAATCAAAATCAAAATCTGTTTTTTTTTTTTTTTTTTTTTTTTTTTTTTTTTTTTTAATAAGAAAGTGCAGATCTGCTGGTTTGGGGGGTGTTTACGCTATCCAAAAGTTCTTGAAAAAATTCATAAAAATCAAAAGTAACTAGGAAATCAACCCATTTACATGCATACCAAATTTCATGTAAAACGGGCTTATAACGAAGAAATGAAAAATCAAAAACTAATTGACGTGTGGGCTGATTTTTGACAGCAATTCAGAAAAAAAATGCAACTTTACGCTAAAATCTGGAATAGCTAATGGTAAAACTAGTGTGTAAAAGTAGTTGGAATGTAAAGCTAAGCTGGGAAACAGTAATTAGAAACAAAAATTATGGATTTTGAACAAGATTTGAGCACAAATTCAGTGATTCAAAAGGTTGAGAAAGCTGCTGAAGCAGTTGCACTGGTGGGTTAAAATGGATCAAACTGAGAATTTTGACAAATGAGGTACTAATATTAGTTGGTGCACAACTTCTATATCATAAATTGAACCTAATGAAAGCAATTTAAACTACAAAAAGTTGTCCTAATCCGAATATACCCTATTGACTAAATGATGACAGTTAAATCATGAAGAGTATGAAAATCCTATTCAACTCCTTAAAATATACTAGCAAACGATCAAATCTACTTAGAAATTACTACTATAATGAATTAGAAGCTCAATCAAGTTCAGAAGGTGACCAAAACCTAATAAATCCTAAAATACCCTACTATGCCAAACACTAGTTTATGCTAAAACTGTTTTTGGATTTTGTTGATTTATGATGAACCAAACTATACTACTGATGCAAACTATTTTTATAAGCTATAAGAGAGATATGTAAGCTAAAATGATGCAGAAATAAGCAGTTTATTAAGCTAAAATAGTCAATGCTAAATTATGACTAAAGAGAGTAAAATGAGCAATTCTAAGAACTAGCAAATAACATTTAGCAAATGAAGAACAAATAGTCTCAAATACACTACATAAGCAGGAAAATACTGAATAAGCACTAATTTAAGCATGCAATAAGCAGATTCAAATAAGCAGTTTTGAATAAGCTAAATTAGAAACTTGACTTACAAACAAAGGCAGTTGAATGATATCCAAATTACTTTCTAAACAATCCTAATGCTCCCCAAAGAGCTCTAAACCATGCTTTTCAGTTTTCTTCTTCTTCTTTCTTGATTTTTTTTTTTTATTTTTTCAACTATTTTTCCTATTTTTTAGGTATTTTTGATTTCTTAAAGTAAACTGCTTCAAATGATTTGAAAGCTTAAGAAAGCTTATAGATAAGCTTAAATGAACTTAAACAAGGGTAACTGACCACTTTTAACAACAATAATTCTAAAATGAGATTTCAAAAGAAAAATACCAAATTCTGAATTTAACTGAAAAACTAAAATTGATGACTGAATTAAGTTTAGATTACACTTAAAAGATCTTAAGAATACAATTTGAAGGCTGAAATGAGTACTAGTAATGAAATTACATGATATCTAAAACTAAACTACTACATAAAAATTAACTAAAATCTATATTAACTAACTAACTGCTTCCTCCCATCTTTTCTTCATTTAAATAGATCCAAGTAGGACCCTGAGACTTTCCCACTTCTCCTCTTGGCTGTTGGACGAGCTAGATTGATCCTAGCCTTCAATTTATTTTTGGCGGGAAACCTAGTTTTGCAAGTGGTTTCTGATAACTTGGGCAGGGGAACAAGTTTTTGGACTGGGGTGGCTGCTTGGAGTAGATATCATGATGGAGGAGGGTTGAGTGGAGT
Source organism: Artemisia argyi (assembly GCA_030686995.1). Lineage (NCBI taxonomy): Eukaryota > Viridiplantae > Streptophyta > Magnoliopsida > Asterales > Asteraceae > Artemisia > Artemisia argyi. The sequence continues at coordinate 154,709,728 of CM060686.1, read as the reverse complement.
GTGATGATGGAGGTTAGTAGGGGTGGCAGGGTATCACGGGTTGGTGTTTGGAGGGGGTGGTCAAAGGGGGTCAAAGTTGGACCCTGGTGTTTTGATATTAAAGGTGAAGTGGGCTAGGATGTTGGGCCAGGGGATATAAGGTGGGCTGGTGGGGGGGGGGGGTATTGTAGTGGATTTGGATTTTTGGGAAGTAAATAATACTTGGATCCATTTGGTTTGTATGGTATTGAGCCCAATGACCAATTTTGAAACTTTGGATTTTTGAGGGGGCTGAAACATAACTTTTCATAAGATGCCATAAGGATCAAAATTTTCACATTTGAATAACTCAAGGACCAAAGTTATATTTTCCAAATTTTAAAAACTCCAGGGGTCATTTTTGCCATTTTTGAAAAGTACAGGGACCAAATATGCAATTTTCCCAAAGTTATCACCCAAGACTCAAATTTGATAACTTTTGACTTTTAAATGCCTTGGGTTGACTTTTCTTTCATTTTAAACCTTCAGGGACTAGTTTTGTCAATTTATGAAACTTGAGGGACTGAAACTGCCAATTATGCAAACTTTATTCGTTTTTCATTTGTTTTTACTCATTTTGCATCTAAAACATATAAAACACACTTTTGGGATAATTTCTATATTTTGATGCATTTCTGAGTGTTTTTAAATGCTTTGCAGTTCAGATTTGACCAAAAATGATGAGTGTTTGAGCACTCATCAGGCCCTTAGTTATTTCGTTAAAAAGCCCATAAGCTATAAAATAAGCTTTTCGACTAATAAGCTGTTAGGAAAAGTAAATAAGCTATTTTTAAACTAATTAAGAAATAAAAACACTAAGTTTTGAAATTGGTGAATTTTGGACTAAATTTGCAAATTTTATAAAAATCGGGTCAAAAGTGTCAAATTTTTAAAGTTGGGGTGAAAACTGTCATTTCACAAACTTAAGACCGAAAAACTGATTTTATAAACTTTTGGGTGAAAAGTGTAAGAATTATAAAGTTTTGGACGTTAAACGTAAATATATTTAATTTTGGACTAACGGTGTAACGCTAACGCCGTTAGGGTAAAAAGTGTAAATTTTTGGAAAAGACAAGGGCTATATACAAAAATTAACATTTTTATTTTTACTTTCCATTTTTACGATTTCGCGTCACGACGTTACATTTTATTTCAAACTATTATTATTATTATTAAACTTTACGTTATATTTATATATATATAACTAAACTAAACGTACGATATACTATAAAACCAAAAAATTTTACTATCGTTAAATTAACAATTCACGTATTCAAAAACTACTCGCGATTAAAACATTAAGACTATCAAACACTAAAACTTGCCATATATTATATAGGTCGTGTGTGGAGCCGTTCCCATTTTGCAAACTGAGTATCGATATTTTTATCACTAAACCACTAAGGTGAGTTCATAGCCCACTTTTATAAAACTGTTTTCGTGGGGAGATACATGCTTTTAAAATTTGAACACAAGTATTTTCTTATACTATGCCTGAAATTGTTATTGCTTAAGTCCCTTATTGCCAAAAGCACCCTCATATCATGAACCTTAGTCACCCAGAGGGTGAACGTAAATAATTGTAGATAGATCTATTAAGAATTGACAATCCCTGTTTGGTCGTTGAGAAAACTACCAAACGCACTTTATTTGAAATCTAATAGGTTACTGGCAAGGACCTATCCCGAGGGCCCCTGTTACTATAATCCATCATTTATGATGAGATCTGTTAATCGGATGAGTGTCATGAGCTTAATGCAATAATAAATGATTTTTAACTTATAATTGTAATTCGATGCAATTATCACTATCGCTTGTGTTCAACTACTAAACTTAAACCTATGAATATCACTCAACTTTTGTTGACTTTTAGCATGTTTATCTCAGGAAATTAATGCGGAGGAGCTCAAGGCATGGAGAGGGCACTAAACCCCTATACGGGTGTTAAATAAAATGTTTTGTCATTCGCTTTTAATAACTCATATCTTCTGTGATATGTTAAAACTAATGGAACAACTTTGTATTTGAAAACTTGCTTTTAAATGAATGATAAACATGACTTTAAAAATGTCTCTTCGAGTCGTTTTCTATGACGTTGACTTCGATCCTCTAAGTAATACCCCACAAAGTCTTCCGCTGCTCTAGTTGAAATTTAGGGGGTGTTACACAAGCGTAAGATATATTCAAACAACACATAGACATATTGAAAGAATTGAAAGGATACTTATCTCAATTGAACATGAAGGGTTTTAAGGGGTGAAAACCCTTGAAAATACTGTAAAAGTCGTGTTAGGGTTTATTAAGTTCGACCCTAAAATTCTCCTCCCAAGTTACACTCTTATGAATGAAAATTAGAAAAGTATATATATATATTTCATGAGGTGACGGCGTCAAGAGGAAAGTTCTGACGCCTAGAACCCGCCGCCAAAAATCTTCTCGGATTGCCTAGATCTAGATCTGACGCCGTCATGTGTATTTTTGCTCTGGGCCGTCACCACTTTTACTCTTGACGCTCTTGTTCTGACGCCGTCACGTTTTCTCTGGGCCGTCACCAAAATTGCTCTTGACGCCTTCATCAAAACCTTCTTGACGCCGTCAGGTACTGTTCCCAGCAAGGAAAATTAAGACTTTGCCATTTTCTTCACTTTTATGCTCCAAAAACGTCCAAAATGCTTCCTTTTCCAGAATTCACTCCCAAAGTACCTAAAATCACAAAAGGAATGATTTAGGACAATATTTGATCAAATAAATCCAAATTCCGGCTTAAATGACCCCCTAAAAACGGATCATTTTTCGCCTCATCATCATCACAACAATCTGGTTCTCCCATCACATCTACTATCTCTGAGGTACCAAATTCTCATAACATGAATAACACTGTCGATCTATAGGGGGTTCATGACATGGTACAACTCATTGATGTTGATAACACAGATATTGTTAATATGGGGAATAGCAATGTTATCCCATATGAAATGTATGTGAATGACAATAGCTTGTCAGTTGTACTGAGTGGTGCACCTTCTATTGATGTAATTGAATATAAGTTGAATAAGCACACTGTGTATAACCCTGATGACTCCTTGACCACTAGATTTAACATCCTTAAGGATCAGGTGACTATATACGAACAACATACTAAATTTGAACTTACTGAACGTGAGCAGAAGATGGAATGACAAATGCGTGCATACATATCAGAACATAATTTTAAGCAAGAAACATTGAAAAAGAAGTTACAATCTTTGCAAAAACAATTGGATCAAACTGCTAATCAAAAACAGGAGATTCAAAAGGGTTTAATCACACTCAAGCACGATTTCAAAGATAAAGAAACAAAACTCCTAAATGATTTTTCTAGTCCTAAAATGTTGAAAAATAAACTTGAAGAAAAGTTGTACACGCAAGGCCATACCATTCAAACTGCTCAGATGATGCGTAAGCATAGGAAATTAAGTGATGAATTTAGTGAATTGGATGTCACTAAACCAAAAGCCAATTTCCTTAGGAGCGGTGTAGGTTCCCAGCCTGCACTTTATGATGCTACCGTTATGCTTGAGCCTAATCATGCCCCCCTGATGTGAAATCATTTGATGAGTCCAATGAGATAGAAGATAGAACTAGAGAAAAACTAGATGAATTGAAGGATCCCCAGTGCATTGCTAATAATATCTTGTTTCACTATGACTACACTGATGATAATCATTTAGCTATATTTGTCCCTCAAAAGAAGTTAACTCCAGAACAAATATTTTGGAATATAGACTTAGAGAAAATGAAGGCTAAAAGACTTGAGGGCAACACTTGTACAGTTTTTAAGATAGCTGATCCAACTTTATACCCTCAACATACACCCATGCACCTTGTGCCGTTAACTCTGCCCATACACAGTAATACTCTAATTGGATTATATGTTCTTTGTCAACTGTTCACTGATTTTGAGAAAACATGTAAAAAGAGAATTACACCAACGGGGATTACTGAAGGGGAAAAGGGATTTGAACAAACGAAACGGTGTTACTTAACAGAGGTCATGCCATTTTTTAAAACTTCTCAAAGAACATTTTGAGGGTCTTCAAAAAACCCTTAACAATGATGTGACTAAAATGAAAGAAGTTTTCAAAACTGTGTAAAATGAGAGAAAACAATTGGCAATTGATCTTAAACACAGTAAAGTTGACAGAAAAAATATTCTCATCATGAATGAAAACTTGATTGCTAATTGTATTGCACAAGATGTATTTTATACTGTCACCGATTCTGCACTTTCTGCTAGTCAATTTCATGAGACGTCCATTGCACTGAATGTCTTTCAAAATCATGTTGTTGAGCTTGAGGGGGAGAATTTAAAATTACATCAAAAAATTCAAAGCGACGACTATGATAACATGGTTAGTCATTTTTCAAAACTAGATATTGATAATCTTAACTTACAGTTAAAGTATCAACATCTAGAAGAAAGAACTAAAATCTCAAATGCCAAGACATCTTTGAATGCTCCTGAATTTGATGCATATTTTGAATTAGCCAAATGAGATGAAAAAATTGAAGCTCAAACTAACACGATTCGAAAGTTGAGGGCCCAAATTGTCCAATTAAAGGTTAACCTGAGTGATGTGACTAACACCAATAATCCAAAGTCGTTAGATTCTCAGAATTTTCAAAAACAAGAAACCAATAACGAATTACAACATGAAAATGAGTGGCTTCGTGCTGAAACGTCTAATGCTAAGCAACGTTACAAAGAGTTATTTGAGTCAATTAAAATCACACATGAGAAAGACAATGAAAAAATAACTTCTTTGTTGAACGAAATTGAGAATCTAAAGGCTAAGGTGAAAGGGAAAATGCCAGTCATTTCATGTGACCATGTGATCTCCAATGTTTATGCTTGTAAGAAATATACATGTGATGCTGTGAATGTTCCTCTTCCCCTTAGAAATAATAGGTTAGTTCATTGTGACTATCTTAGACATCTTAAGGATTGTCTTAACATGCTTCGAGAAATCATTGAAGAAGATAGGATAGCTAAACCGCTTGATGATGCTGTTGTAGGTGCATGCTTTCTCACTAATAGATCTCAAGAACTATTAGAATATGCCATTGGTTCATGCCCTAAGAATGATAATAGGCAAGATAGGTCATTTGCATCACACTCGAACGCTAGCAACAAGCATGGTATTTTTGAGGCACCCATGATAATGTCAAAACCCAACACCTTGATCATAGATAAACAATTGGAAACTAAATAAATTAATGTTCCCATAATTGCTTCTACAGGAGTAAACGGTGTCACAAATGCTAGCAGATCACAGCCTAGGTGCAATACAAAGAATGATAGGGCTTTGCCGGCTAAGAGTACACATTAGAAGGAAGTAGAAGAATCTATTAGGAACAATAAATGTGGGTTGAATGAAAAGAATCGAGTTGATTAAAGTACTTGTTTTAAACATGATGTAATTAATTCGAATTCTGATGCCATTTGTAAGACTTGTAATGACTGCTTAATTTTTGGTAATCGTGATGATTGTGTTGTGTCTTATTTGATGTCTTCTAAACGATCTCGGGTTAAGAATGTTATGAATGCTAAACGAGTTAGGCAGGTCTGGAAAGAAACAGGAATAGTGTTCGCTAATGTTGGTTATCAATGGAGGCCTACTAGAAGGAAATTCACTCTAGGAGAAAAATGTCCTTTAACTAAGCTCACTAATTCTAAGATAGTGCCTTCCAAGAAATGGAGACCAATTGGTAGAATATTGCCACTAGAAACAAAATGCACCATGACTAGGTCGACTGCATTAGCTAGTAAATGTTCCACCAATGTCCCCTTGGCTCCTAATATTCCAATGTATGTGCTTACTAACCAAACGGACCCCAGTTGCATGTGGGGCTCTAATTTTTTCAGTTATCAACCGTTGTCTGGTTTCAAATGCAGGTCATACAAATCGTCCTTTGGTATTTGGACTCAGGCTGCTCAAAACATATGACTGGGGATCGCTCACGACTCAAGAATTTCATGGAAAAGTTCATTGGTACTGCTAGATTCGGGAACGACCACTTTGGTGCAATTATGGGTTATGGGGATTACGTCTTTGGAGACAGTGTGATCTCTAGAGTGTACTACATGGAAGGACTGGGGAATAATTTATTTTCTGTTGGTCAATTTTTTGATTCAGATCTTGAAGTTGCATTCAGAAAACACACATGTTTTGTTACAGAATTAGATGGTTTAGATCTTCTCAAAGGCAATCGTGGCACCATTCTATATACTATCTCAATTGAAGACATGATACGATCCTCTCCCATTTGCTTGCTCTCAAAAGTCTCTAAGAACAAATCATGGCTGTGGCATCGTTGTTTGAATCACTTGAACTTCGGTACCATTAATGAACTCACTCGTAAGGATCTTGTTCGAGGCATGCCCAGACTAAAGTATGAAAAGGATTGACTCCTCCTAAACCAACCAGTCAACCGGGTACAGTTGATAGGCCCACATAGGAGAAAGTGCAAGTTATTATTGACCGTGGAAATATAGGGAAATCCCCGGGTCGTTAAGTCCCAACGAGATTGAAATTGTATTTTGAACGATTAGGGGAATGAGTGGTACTGAGGACAGTAACCAAAATGATTGAGGGATGATTATACTACTGATTACTTGGTATTTGAATAATATGAAATGATATAAACAATAACAGAGATACACACAAAAGCACAAATAAGAAAATCAGATAACAGACAGAGACAAGTGGGTTTTAACAAGTTACAAACTACAGGGGGTACAAGTGGAACTTTTTAAAACTTAAAATTAGAAGAAAATTTAAAGTGAAAATGAAATTATAAAATTGATTATTTTAATATTTAATTACTACTTAATTAATTAAAACTATTTAAAAATCTAATTTAAACCTAAGTTAAATTAACTAAAAATGATAAAGATTACAAATTAAACTAAAAATTTGTAAAAATAATTTCTAAACCTTAAAAAGAACTTGAAGAAAGTATAAAAAATGAAAATAAATATTTTTGTCTTTTTATGAGTTTTCTATTAATTAAAAACTAATTATATTATTTAAACTAATTAAATTATTTTAAATTACTAATAATACTAAAATGACTTATAAAATTATGGAAAAATTTATAAAACTAATTAACCATTACAGGAATCCTAAAAAATTATAAAAAGTTGCTAAAAATTATATTTAAGCTATTTGACTAATTAATTACTTATTAATTAATTTAAATCTAATTTAATTAAATTAAATAAGAAAATTAGAAAATGGATAGTGGAAATTATGAAACTATTTTCTAAAAGTCTTAACTAATTTATAAAACTTAGGAAAAATATAAAATTCTACTGTTGTTAATTAAAATTAAAGAAAACTAATTAATTACTAATATTACCTATTTAATTATTTAAACTATTTTTAAATCTATTAAATAGTAAAATGCTTAGGAAAAATCTAAAAAAATTATTTTAACTACTTAAAGGTAATAAGAAATTAAGAAAATTATAAAAATGGACAAGTGCTTATTATTAAGCTGAAAGGAAAATTAAATAGATAATTTCTATTAAATAGAAGCTATCACTATAATTAAGTTTGGCTTTTTCTGGTTTTTCTTTTATAGAACTAATAAAATACTTAAATAATGAAACTTTTACAAAAACAACTAATTTAAAAACCAAGAATAAGCACTGTAAGTGCTTATTACCCTAGACAGTTGACTAAGTTTGACCACACAAAGAAATAAGCTAAATTGGAGTTATGTGGGGTCCACACTGGTTAAGTCAGGTTCACCTAAGTTATTATGACTTATTTAAACTAGATTTGATGAGAGTAGCTCATGTAATAAGCTAATAAGTCACAATAAGCAACTGCTTATAGGGTGACTGAGACAGAAATGGGACAGATTTCAAGGCTGATTTCAGGTAGGTCCCAGTGATGCACAGGTCAAACAAAGGGTCAAAGTAAGAACCCTGGTAGGAGGGGGGTTGGAAGAAACCAATTAGGGAATGTGGGACCCACTGGGGTAGCCACAAACAACAACTAAAGTGGTGGTGGTGAGATGGTGATCTGTGTAGCAGGGGAGTACCTTCCCCTGCAAGTGTTTTTGGAGGTCTGTGAAACCCACAATAAAAATCACAAAAATAAAAGGATGATGGGATCTTATAGATGAGCTGGGATACAACAAACCCTGAAAATACCAAATCCTAAAAACAAATGCAAAATTCCAAACAATTCTTGGAAATTTTGCAATTCTGCACAAAGTGGAAATTTGACTTTTTCTATTAAACACCTACTTTGACTCATATGAGTTTTACTTGATCCTAGCTGATTATATCTGATATGAAAAGCTTAAATAAAGTTATCTTAGGCTAAAGATACAACTAATGAGCTTATGTGATGATTTATGGGACTCAAAACACCACACAGTTAACTGTGATGTGGTGATTCATGTAATTTTGACTTTTTATCAAATAAGACTTGAATGTTTTGGTTGTTCTGAGCTAATATTACCCTAAGTAACTTGTATAAACCAGAAACAACAACAATAAAAAAGCACAACACTTAGGAATTCACTGATCCAAACACACCTTATATGTTAACTGTTTTGTGTTTTGGGAAGCAAATGATTACAAGGGCTCTTATAACTGATCCACAATGACTTTTTATGTTATATTAAGTAGAAATAAGCACTTAGAAACAGGTTACAACCACAAATAATCAAGAATACTAATTATGCTTTGTTGACTGTTTTACTAAGATTTTTAAGCAACTAATGAATTTATCAAACAAGCTACTAATTTTATGTTGTCTTATCACTACTTAGGACTAAATAAGCACAAAGAACTGAATAAGCAAAAGAATAAGCACAGCTACAGTAAAAAGACAGATATGAGATTTTGATGACTTACAATATGCTTTCCTGCTTAAAACCAATGAACCAAGGACTTCCAATCAATCCTATAGAATCTCCACAGATTCACTAACCCAAGGCAATCCAGAATTTACCCTGCTCCATTGCTTATCACCAAGAATTTGATACTTTGACTTTCGTTGACTGTTTTTATGTTTATGAGTTATTTATATCTAGATCTTGTTTTAAGGTTTCTAAAAGCTTTAATGAGCTTCCTAGGAGCTTATGTGAGCTTAAGAGTCTTTATAACCTAACAATAACAAGAACACAGCTTATTAAGAAATTTGAAATAAAAATGAAAGTTGCATAAACTGTGATAACAAAACAAACTTGATTCTTATTAACTGAAAAGCTTAATAGTACACTGAGAATGATAACTTAAAACTTTTAAAGCTTAAATTACACTTGAACTTTTAAAAGAAACTAATACGACATACAATTATTGAAAAATAAACTAGATATCCTTCTCTTCTGCTTCTCTTCCTTTTATAGGCTCATTTTAGGGTTCCTTGTAACTCTCTGAGTCATTCCCACTTTAGATCTTGACCTTCCATAGCTCTGAATTGATCCTAGCCGTTTAAACCATTTTGGCGCCAAAAAGTCTCCACGTTTACTTGGGGCCAAAGTTGTGCAATTAAAGATTATTGGAAGGTTGTGGAGGTGTCAGGGGACAAATGAGATGGTTTCTAACCAAGTTGGGGCTGTGGGTTGAAAAACAGAGGCACAAGGTATGGTTTGGAGTGAAAAGGGTGTGGGGATGCATTTATGTGGTGTGGGATAAGGTTGTGAGGTGGAAATGAGTAGGTTGGGTGAGCTGGAAGGTGAGGTGGTTGTGGAGTTTGATAAACTCCTTGGACCGTTTTGAGCACTAGGGTTCAACAATAACAATGATAATAACATGCAGCGGAATAAGAACAAATCAAAGTTATTGACACAAAGTTTTTCCCAATCACCTCCAATTATTATTTGATCAGAATAATAACATGTTACCTAAATGTAACAGGGATCTAAGACACCTCAGACCTTAGAGGATTCGAACTAACACTAACTAGTTCTAGGCGTTTATAGTTTACACGCCCTAGAACACACACACACACACCTTTCTGATATTTTACATTGTGGAAGACTTATGAAAACCTGTACCCTATGTCTCTTTATATAGAGAGATATTAGGGTTTACAAAAGACTACGAAGGACTAAATATAAAATCTTGTTTATCAAGCAAATCCTTCTTGTTTCAATCTTCATCTTTTGTAGAATTCCAGCTTTGCATTATAGTCCATTTGTTTCATTCTTTTATCTGTTTTGTCACATCAAATCAAGAATCCCAACAATCTTCCCCTATTTGATGATGACAAAACAAACAAAGTCGTGTACGAACTTCCCTAGAGAAGTTAAGATGTAAACATCTCCCTAAATGAAACAAATTTGTCTTCCCCTTAATCCATGCCATGCCACTCCAAAATTTCTTCCCCTTTTTGTTATCAGCAAATAGGGAACGTGTATAATCTTCCCCTTGAGTGGTGCATATAGATCAAATGATTAAACACATCATAATATGATTCCCCTGAAATCAATGTGTTAACCATCTTAATGATTCTTCAAATCTGTAGGCTCTTATGTAATGATCACATGTGAAGAAAACCAAATATAACGAACTTGATGAAGAAGTAGAATAACCCAAACTTGTGTCTTATGTCTTGTACTAACCATGTGACTTGGAACTTATACCCAAAACCGAATATATAAGTAGACCGCAATCTCTTGACAAAATCCTCATCTTCAATGAGACACTGAGCACAATAACGTAACTCCTTCAAGTGATAGTTAACTAGGTCTTCATCCATCCTCCCCTTGACCTATGAAAACTAGATTTGACATGTCTTCGTCACCACTGTATAAAACAGACAAGTTATCTTCAAAGTGTAACACCGACTTTGATATATGATAAGAACACAAACTTGTGAAACTCAACTACAACATCAACTAAGTGATAATTAACCTTCTTCGTAATCAATTAATTAAATAAGAACGAGCCTTTAATCTTTAAGAACAAAAACCAAAATCTTCCTGTGTGTGAACCAATCTGTGTGTGTGAATCAATCATCCATGTCTGTGTAAAACCATCTCCAAATCAATAAGCACAGCAGCAGTAATATCCAATAATGCTAGCAACAGTATGTTCTCAAGTAGCAGAAAATTAACTTGTAGCAGCAGAATCAAAAGCGTAGCAGTAGGATTAAAATAATTAGCAGCGGTATGTAGGTGCAGTAGTATGACTGCAGTAGAAAAACTCTCCTGTACGCATGATCATAGCCATCATGTGATATTGATCATGTGAATAATGATCATAGTTTAATAATAACTCCACATCCACTTTCAATTAATTCACTTCATGACATAATAGTACGAGATAACCAATTCAGTATCCACATGTACCTCACGACAAATATATAGCCAACAATATGAAAGAGGTTAATGCAACCTATTCTTCACTTTGAGTCTTCCACCGACCAACTTTTGATGACTAAATTAATGTTATCCACTGATAATAGATCAAAAGCTAAGAAAGAACACCAAAAGTGAATATATGAAAAGATTGTTAATCAGAAATTCACAAGATTTCATTCATCAATTCCAAAAGAGTACATTCAACAAAAGAAGAACATCCACATCATATTCTAAAATAACAAAAGACGGCTAGACCACAAATAAAACTAAAAAGACCTAATACATCATTTTTTAGGGCATGGAAGTCCAAGTACAATCTTCCTCTCCTTAGGAAGTGGAGGGTTAGTCTTTCTTGCCTTAGCAGATGTCTTGGATCTTGGCCTTGATGATGATGGTCTTTCTGGAGTGGATGGTGGATTGTAGTCTGGTTCATCCTCATCTGATGAAGTGTAGATGAAGGGAGAAACAAGCTCCTTGGGAGATGGTGGTCTGATTGAGATCCAAGCAGGGTCTTCTGATGATTCTGAAGACGATGGAGACTTGGGGGACATCACCTCTTTACCCCTCGAAGTACTTGGGGTCTGATTCAAGTGTAGGAGATCTTTGAAGACTGGAAGGTCATGCTTCCTCTTTCTTGCTTGCTCCTTGGTTCTACAACCATTGTGAGGAGGACGGAATGGAGGGACATATGTTTCAAAAGGGGATTCATCTTCCGAAGAAGAATCGGATGAGATGTTAATTACTTCGGGTGATGATTTCATTGTGATTGGAGGAATTGATTTGGGTGATTTGCAGATTTGATTGTGTGATTGGCGTTTCAAATTGTAATTAGGGTTTGATTGTGATAATTTAGGGAAAAGATTACGTCCGGTTTTATAGGGATTTTGGAGTATCAACCGCATTAATTGTTATGGGTTATTGACTCTTTGACCAAGTTTGAATAGTCAACTCTGCTGCTGGCTTATTTTCACTCTGCTGCTAGTTGTTTTATTCTGCTGCTAGTTGTGGATGACTGGGTTATGCTGCTACGGTTGTAAGTGAGAGGGGGTATGTGTAACTTATACAAATCCGTTTAAAAACCTAATTAATCTTCATAATTGGTTTCTACACGCTCCAAATTGAAGTTATCACAAACCCTAACACTCCATCATTGTCAAAATCGATTATCCCCAATTTCCCTAAACCCAAATTCATGGAGATTACACGTACCTGGGCTGAGCAACATAATAGTGTCGCTGTTTTGGATGAAGAATTGGTTCCTGAAGGGCTCACAGATATGGTTAAATTTTTGAATGCTACTTCTCTTAGGTATGTACTCACTGTGAATCCTACTATATATGTTTCCTACATCAAACAGTTTTGGCTTACTGCTAAAGTCAAATCTATGAATAGGGAAAAATATGTCAATGCTTTGGTAGATAGGCAAAAGGTTCGTATCACTGAATCATCTATAAGGGAATCTCTTCTCTTAAATGATGAAACAGAGACTACTTGCCTTGCTAATTCGGCTATTTTTGCTGGTTTAAAAACTTTGGGGTATGAGGGCAAGCATAACAATTTAAAATTTCAAAAAGCTCTCCTCTGTCCTTAATACAAGTTTTTGGTACACCTTCTCCTTCATTGTTTGAGTCCTAAAACTTCTGGGTGGCATGAGTTTAGTACTACTATTGCTTCTGCAATGGTATGCTTAAGCACCGGCCAACCATTTAATTTTTCAAATATGATTTTGGAGGGGATTGCTAAAAGTGTTAAAGAGTTTGGTTCTTATTTTCTATATCCAAGATTTTTACAGCTCTTTATTGTTGACCAACTTACTGATTTTAGATCCCATGTTGGTTATTATGAAGCTCCAAGATTGATTTCAAAAACTTTCACTTTCTTGGTTAAGCACGGAAAAAAATTTTCAGGCACACATATAAATCTTACACCATATATGGTGCAACTTGTGCAAAATAATCAGGGTGAAGGATCAGGAAATCCCACTGATTCCCATCACACACCCAATTTTTCAGCATCTGCCACACAACCTAAAATACACTATACCCGTAGGAAAACCAAAAAGAACACTGATCTACCTCAGGATAGTGTTAGTATAGCTGTACCAGATGAGGCTGTCCTAGTTGATGGAGGGGACATGTTGGTGAGGGCTGTCACTACTGCTTCTAGCTTAGCAGCAGAGCAGGATAGTGATAACATAAATAAGACCCAATCCAAGGCAACATCTAGAGAAAAAGATTCTACTGAATTTATTTTTCAGGATGGTAACCCTAGCCAAATGGAAAATATGGGGGGCTCAGATGATCAAACTAGGTTTGATACTGAGTTTATGTCCCAAGATTCACCTCTCGGACCAGGTTACACAGGTCGAAGTGATGAGGACAGGCCAGTGACCAATGAATTGACGGAAAATCTTGTACATGATGACAATGTCCATGATTCACCTCTCGGACCAGGTAACACAGGTCGAAGTGATGAGACTACTATGCAACTTATTCAGGAATTGACGGTTACTTGTACCAATTTGGGGTTGAAGTGTACTACTTTGGAAGATAAGGTTCTTAGTCTGTCTACAGTTGTTGCCAATCAAGGCAAGCTTATTACAACATTGAAGAAACAGATTAAGAAATTGAAGAAATCAAGAACTTCAACCTCATTGAAAAGGCTAAAGAAGGTGGGCACTTCTCAAGTTATTAGTTCACCTGAACTCACTTCACATTTGGAAGAGGATGATGCTTCCAAACAGGGGAGGAATGAAGATGCAATGGGTTCAGGGGAGGCAAATTTGAAGAGGGTTGAAAGTGCTCAGGTTATGAATGAAGAAATGGCTTCAGGGGGGGTTCCAGTGATTGGAGACATGGATGTGGAAAGTCCTGAAGATGCTGAGAATTATGTGGTTGCTGATCAATCAGGGAATGAGGTGGTAATGGACAAAGTGGTTGCTACTCAAGAAAAGGTGGTGGAAAAACTCAAGACTTTGGAGCCTGAGCAATTAGTGAAGGCAACAGGGGTAATGGGTGAAGCTTTAAAGACTTTGGGGGATTCAATGGTGAAAGAGCTTAAAAATGTTGCTATTGCTGACAAGACTAATGACTCTACTGCTGCTCATAATTCTGCTGCTAAGGATCCTACTGATTCTGCTGCTAGTGGAAAAGTGACTTCTGCTGATTTACAAGACTCTGCTGCTGGGTCTAGTGATAATGCTGCTGCTGAAGCAATGGTTTTGTTAAGTAAGAAGACTTCAGAAGTTCCATATGAATCATCTTCAAAACTTACACCACTACCAACACCATCACTACCACAACAACCTACAATAACAACCACATCATCCATACCAAGTTTACTTCTAAAAGGAGTTGTAATTAGAGAACCTGCTGCTCAATCAAAGAAAATGGTATCTTCATCTACAAACAAAGGAAAGGGCAAGCAAGTTGCAGAACCTCAATGGGTATATAAGGGGTTTGACTACTCTGTACTACCTTTTCATATGTGGCCTAAGGAACTACAACTTGAACATGACTCAGCTGCTGCTTTGAAAGAATAAGAGATGATTGATCAAGAAGAACTACAGCTGGCTCAGAAAGAAAAGGAAAAGATTGATAAGGAGACAGAAGATTTAAGAAGGTATAATGAATGGTTGGATGAGAAGATAAGAATAGAGGCTGATATTGAACTCAACAAGATGATCAAGATTGAGAATATTGAAGATCAATCTTTTGATGTGAGATCTTGGGTAAGTAAGTTCACAGCTAAGAAAAAGAAAGAAGATGATGCTACTAGAAAGAAGAAAAAGGTACTTAGAGGTCCAACTCCACTACAAAAGAGAAAAGAGTATGAAAGATATCTGAAGCATATGAAAGGATGGACATTGGTGCAGTTAAAACCTAAATCTGATCAAGAGGTTTATGACTTGTATCAAGTGGCTAAAAGACAAACAGATACTTTTTATCCTATGGGTTGTGCTGAAGACCTGGAACATATTGCTCAGATGAATAAGAAGTTGGTACCTGAAAAAGTAGCTGAAGTAGAGCATGTTCAAGAAGCAGATGTTGTTAAGCAGCTTGATGATGCAGTTAAGACTACTTCTTCTGTGCAAAGTGTTAAAAGAAAAGGTGTAGTTCAAAAATCAGTTGCAAAGAAGAAGAGGAAAACAGGGGAAGAAAGCTGTTCTAAACCAGAAGGAGATGAATTCAAGAATGATTGGGATCATATTCCTACTGAGCATTTAAAAAGAACAAATTGAAGGTTTACACTATGGTTGGCAAGATGGAAGATCCTGAAGTAGTTGATGCTAAACCATTAGGAGTTAAATATCCTATTATCAAAGTAACTACAGGATATGATGCTAACATTGGAGCATTTCATGATGTCCAGAGATCTGATGGTAAGACTCACAGGTTTCTTAGATTTCAACAGATGCTACACTACTTTGATAGAGAAGATGTTGATGATATGTGGACATTGTACAAAGCAAAGTTTGGAGCTGAGAAGTTTGATGGTAAAAAGTATGAGAAAGATCAACTTGATCATATCATAACTATGACAGATAATGTTCTGTGGAGAGCTCTAAAACTTATGTATGAACCTTCAATGGATGATTCTGAGTGGACAGAGATAGTAGAATACAAAGTGAGAAAATGGAGACTATTTCAAGATTCTGGAGTTCATATGCTAGAAATTGGACCAATTACTTTGTATATGCTAGCTGAAAAAGATTACCCAGTGGTAAGATACTGGAATATTGTCAATCAGATGGTTAATGGTGATAGATCACTTAAGTTGCAGAAAGACTATGATTCTGATGATCAAGCATTCAATTTGCTGTCAAAGTATAAGAAGATATTTGATCAACTGAATTCTCAAGGTTTAAAGTGTTTGGAAGCATCCTCCAAGTGATTAACTGAGCTTTGAAGAAACTTAATGATTTAGAAATAAATATTAAGTTTAGGGGAGGATTGTTGGGTTTTGAGTTCTGCTGCTGAGTGAAACTGCTGCTATGATGAAACTGCTGCTAGAGTAAATGATTCTGCTACTGATGACAAAGTGCTGCTGAGGTTAAATGCTGCTGACAAAATCTACTGCTGATAGGATAAGGATGTATACGGTTTAGATAAATATAGAATAGATTGTGTAAATATTATATTTATCTATAATATTCTTATCTTGATTAGAAAGTTATTGTAAACCTAGTAGGACTCCTTGGCCTATAAAAGGAGGATCCTAGGGTTAGAGTATGTACGCATTGTTTAGTTAACCATCCAAGTGTATGTAAAACCATCTCCATCCAAGCTATAACCAGCAACAGTGTTATACCCGAGCAGCAGACAAATTAACTCGAGCAGCAGTTTACTAAAGCTATCAGCAGAATGAAAATTTAACCTTTAAGCGCATCAGCAGAAACATTCATAGAAGTAGCAGCAGAGTAAAAATATACGTAGCAGCAGTATAATATAATGAGCAGCAGAATCTTACAACGAGCAGTAGTTTCCAATAATGCTAGCTGTAGAAACTTTACGAGAATAACATACTACAAATAATGATTAGGGTTTAGTGAATAACGTGACTTTTACAAACAAAATCATAGTCGTCTTTTTAGTGAATAAAGACAACACTTCAAAGTGTCGCGAAAACCCTAAAATCACCAAAAATCGCTCATACACCTCCACAACTGCTTTCCTTCAAGAATTATAAACACCAAACATCGTATAACCAACTTCTATGATGAATTTATGCAATAGAAACCAAAATCAAAGAAGTTGATATAAAGAAAACCCTAAAAAATCGAATTACAAACCCTTTATCTGCAGCAGTTTTCGACACACCAGAACTTCTACATGAAAGCTCAGATTGAAGATAACTCTGGTGGAAATCTTCCTTGATATATAGAGAATCTCCAGTAAAAATTTCAGCCCGATCCAACGGTTAACGAAGGAGATATCGCCGTTTGAAAACTGACCTGCAGAAAGTTACGAAAATTGAAACCAAATTCGATTTTCTTCTTCATTCTTCAACTAAAAACCTTGTGAATCCCTAGGTAACGAGCTCCCCAAGCTCTGATACCACTTGTGGAGTTTGATAAACTCCTTGGACCGTTTTGAGCACTAGTGTTCAACAATAACAATGATAATAACATGCAGCGGAATAAGAACAAATCAAAGTTATTGACACAAAGTTTTTCCCAATCACCTCCAATTATTATTTGATCAGAATAATAACATGTTACCTAAATGTAACAGGGATCTAAGACACCTCAGACCTTAGAGGATTCGAACTAACACTAACTAGTTCTAGGCATTTATAGTTTACATGCCCTAGAACACACACACACACACCTTTCTGATATTTTACATTGTGGAAGACGTATGAAAACCTGTACCCTATGTCTCTTTATATAGAGATATATTAGGGTTTACAAAAGACTACGAAGGACTAAATATAAAATCTTGTTTATCAAGCAAATCCTTCTTGTTTCAATCTTCATCTTTTGTAGAATTCCAGCTTTGCATTATAGTCCATTTGTTTCATTCTTTTATCTGTTTTGTCACATCAAATCAAGAATCCCAACAGTGGTGGTGGAAAACCACCCTGGTATTGGGTGAAGCAGGGGTGAGGGAGGAGATGAACAGTGAAGGCGGGTTAGGGGTGTTTGACTGTAGGTTTGACCCCGGTTTATTATATTAAGGGTGTGTGGGCTGAGGGTGGATTGGGCCTAGGAAAAATGGGTGGGCTGGATTGTGTTTGGATTGGATTTAGTTTGGTTTTGGTTTATTAATACAAAGGGTCCAGTTGGTTTAGTGTTAAACAAGGACCAATTTTGTAATTTGGCCAAAATTAAAGGACTGATTTTGCAATTTTCCCAAACTACTTCCAAGGACTAAACCTGCAATAAAACCATAACACAAGGACAAAAGATGTAATTTTTTATTTTTAAAATCCAGGGACCTTTTCTGCCAATTTCTCAAACTCCAGGGACCATTTATGTAACTTTGGATTTTTAAGGGACTAAAGATGTAATTTCCCAGAATGTTTATCATAAGGACCAATTTTGTCATTTAAGAATAGTGCAAGGTTTATTTTTCATATTTTTCCATTTTCAAAACCTTAAGGACTATTTTTGACATTTTTGAAACTTGAGGGACTAAAGTTGTCATTTTGCAATTTTTAACTTTAAAGGACTAATCTTGACAACTTATGAATCCCTAAGGACCTTTGATGATATTTTTCATGTTTTGATTTACCAGGTACTAGATTTGACAATTTTTGAAACTTGAGGGACTGAAACTGCCAATTATGCAAACTTTGTACGTTTTTTTATCTGTTTTTGATTATTTTGCATTTGAAACATATAAAACACACTTCTAAGATATTTTCAGTATTTTGATGCATATTTGAGTGTTTTTGTATGTTTTGGCAGTTCAGATTGGTATAAAATGATGAGTATTTAGACACTCATCAATCCCCCACACTAAACTATTGCTAGTCCCTAGCAATCTTTTGAGAAAATTTTAATGGATTTTTACTCTTTACCAAAAGCCATCACTTCTGGAGTAGCCAGATGTAAGAACTGTGGCACACCTGATAACCGTGTGATTTTGAGCAAACCACCAGCTGTCAACGGATTTGATTTGTCTTTACCAAAAGCCATTTGCTTCTGGACTAGCCAACTCTTGATGGAATAGTCAACATCTTGGTGAGCTGATTACCAATTATGGTTTTTCCACGGCCTTTACCACAAGCCATAATCTTGCGGGCTAGCCAACTCATTCGCTTTATGGGATATGGGGAGTTGAGGAACCATACAATTTTGGGCAAATTGCAAGCCATCAACGGATTTGAGATGTCTTTACCAAGAGCCGTTTGCTCCTGGACTAGCCAATCCTTTTGTGGGTTAAACATGGTGGATTGATAACCATTATTTGCATTTCTAAGTGTGAAAAAACTTTAAATTTTGATCAAATGGGGGTTCTTGATGGAACATGTGTTTTGAATTCGTGGAACTCTCCCCCACATTTAGAACTGAATATTGCCCTCAATATTCAAAGTACTTGGTGTCCCACCAAGACTTAGAACGTAAGAAGGAAATACTATTAACCTTTTGTTTTAGTCTATTTACATACAAACGCATTTTTTTTTTTTTTTTGAAAAAATGTATACATATATACAACATGTGGTTCATCTCCCTCACACTAGGGTGGTAGAAAGGAGTAAGAAGATAGAAATATGGGTGAAAACCCATATTGCTACTGTTTTTGATTACCGAGTCGCTAGCTTGACTCGACCTCGAATTGAATTGTCCATGAGGAAGCTACTGTTTTTGTTTACCGAGTCGCTAGCTTGACTCGACCCCGAATTAAATTGTCCTTGGGGAAGTTACTGTTTTTGATTACCGAGTCGCTAGCTTGACTCGACCCCGAATTTATTGGTCCATGGGGAAAGTTTGGAGATCCGGGACAACCATTGGTTGTATGTCTCCTCCAAAATAGTGTTTTAACCGATGACCATTTACTTTGAAATTGAGACCGTCGGGTTGCAATAACTCAACAGTTCCATATGGGTATACTTTAGTTATAGTAAATGGTCCAGACCAACGGGTTTTTAGTTTACCCGAGAAAATTTTTAATCTTGAATTGAAAATAAGAATTCTGTCACCAACATTGAAAACGCGGTCCTTAATTTTAGAGTCATGTATCTTCTTAGTCTTTTCTTTATAGATTAAAGAATTTTCGTTAGCTTGATCACGAAATTCATTTAGTTCGTTTAGTTGAACTTTACGGTGATCACCCGCTGTCTGAAGGTCGAAATTTGCATGTTTTAAGGCCCAATAGGCCTTATGTTCTAATTCGATCAGAAGATGATATGTTTTCCCGTACACTAGCTTATATGGAGTACACCCGATGGGTGTTTAGTAAGCAGTGCGGAAAGCCCATAATGCATCATCCAGCTTATCCGACCAAGAAGCACGGTTTTCACCAACCGTCCTCTCCAGAATTCTCTTAATACCCCGATTTGAGACCTCCACCTGCCCACTTGTTTGTGGGTGGTATGCTGTAGAAAGACGGTGAGTTACACCATATTTCAGCATCACTCTTGCAAATTGTTCATTGCAGAAGTGAGTGCCACGATCACTGATAATGGCACGAGGAGTCTCGAATCTGGCAAAGAGAGACTTTAAAAATTTAACGACTACTCGGGCATCATTGGTGGGTAAAGCTTTTGCTTCAACCCATTTTGACAGATAGTCGACAGCCATGAGTATGTATTTATTCCCTCTTGAAGACGGGAATGGCCCCATAAAATCAATGCCCCATATATCAAATATTTCACAGACTTGGATGGCATTTTGCGGCATCTCATTCTTTTTGGAAATATTCCCGTGATGCTGGCAAGCCTCACAAGTTTTGATAAGTTCATGGGCGTCTTTATAGATCGTGGGCCAAAAGAATCCTGAATCAAACACCTTTTTGGCGGTGTAGTTTGGGTTATGATGTCCCCCCGTGGGTCCATCATGACAAGCTTTAAGAATTTCCATGGCTTCTTGGCCATGGACACACCGTCGGATGACTTGATCTGCACATATTTTGAACAAGTAGGGGTCGTCCCAGAAGTAATGTTTTACATCTTTAAAGAATTTTCTTTTCTGTTGGGACGACATCTCTTTCACAACGAAATTTCCCGCATGGTAATTTGCAAAGTCGGCAAACCATGGGGTAGTGGCATCATCCCGGATTCCCGGGTAGAGATTAGATTTAGAGTCTCCAGAGGAAAAGTTTCATTAATTTCTTTTCTCTCGAGAATATCCTGATGAGGATTTTCTAACCGGGACAAGTGATCAGCTGCAAGGTTCTCTGCTCCTTTTTCTTATCTCTTATGAGAATATCGAATTCCTGAAGGAGCAGGACCCAACGGAGCAGTCTTGGCTTTGCGTCCTGTTTAGTGAACAGGTATTTCAGAGCCGAATGGTCCATATACACCACGCTTTTGGTTAAGATTAAGTAAGACCGAAATTTTTCAAAGGCATAGACCACAGCTAATAATTCTTTTTCTGTGGTGGTATAGTGTGTTTGAGCTTCATTCATGGTCTTACTTGCGTAGTGTATTGGCTGGAAATGTTTGGTTTTGCGTTGCCCCAGAACTGCACCAATAGCGAAATCCCTAGCATCGCACATAAGTTCAAAGGGTAAGTCCCAGTCGGGGGCAACAAGGATTGGTGCTTCGGTGAGTTTTTTCTTTAAAGTAGAAAAAGCTTCGATGCACTCGGGGGAAAAGACGAAAGGAGCATCCTTTTCAAGAAGATGAGTCATGGGCCGGGCTATTTTGGAGAAATCCTGTATGAATCTCCGATAGAACCCGGCATGGCCGAGGAAACTCCTTATTCCTTTAACAGTGGTGGGATGAGGCAGTTTAGCAATAACATCAATTTTGGCCTTATCGACCTCAATCCCATTTTTTGAAATTTTATGGCCGAGGACAATGCCCTCCTTAACCATAAAATGGCTCTTCTCCCAGTTTAGACAAAGATTAGTGTTTTCACAATGTTGAAGCATTTTTCCTAAATGGGAGAGGCATGAGTCGAAAGAATTCCCGATGACTGAGAAGTCATCCATGAATACCTCCATAGTTTTTCCAATCATGTCATGGAAAATAGCCATCATGCACCTCTGGAAAGTGCCCAGAGCATTGCATAACCCAAAAGGCATGCGGCGATAGGCAAATGTTCCGTAAGGGCATGTGAAGTTAGTCTTCTCTTGATCCTGTGGATCAATGGGAATCTGGAAGTAACCCGAGAAGCCGTCGAGGAAGCAATAATACTCATTCCCCGCTAGTCTTTCGACCATTTGATCCATAAAGGGCAGAGGAAAATGGTCTTTGCGGGTGGCTTCGTTAAGCTTTCTGTAATCGATACATACTCGCCACCCTGTAACCAAACGAGTTGGTATCAACTCGTTATCCTCATTTGTGATAACCGTAATGCCACCCTTTTCTGGAACACAATGTATTGGGCTAACCCAAGGACTATCTGATATAGGGTAAATCAATCCCGCATCAAGAAGTTTGATAACTTCTGCCTTTATAACTTCGTGGATTTTTGGATTTACCCTTCTTTGATGCTGCACGGCAGGTTTAAAATCCTCTTCCATTAGAATTTTGTGTATACAAAAATCCGGGTTAATACCCTTTATATCTGAGAGCTTCCAAGCAATTGCTTGCTTGTGGGATTTTAAAACCTTAAGCAGCGCGGTTTTCTCCTCATCCTTTAAGTCTTTTGCAATAATGACTGGTAACTTATCGTTACCTTCCAAGAATGCATATTCTAGATGAGGAGGCAGGTCCTTAAGTTCGACCTCGGGGAAATCATCATTTTTCTCAACATATTTGACTTCCGCCTTATGAAGTTGTGGAGGTAGAACAGGAATGGGAGAAGGATCTTTGTTCAATAACTTCTCAAGGAGAAGTATATCCCTCTCCGGGTCAATCTCTTGGTTATCAATTCCTTCGGGAACTGATCACTTTTGAGAAAGGCCTCTAATTCCTCAAGGACGAAATCACTTCCCTCAAACGGAGTGAGGGAAGGAGAAGAATTAGCGATTATGGGATGAGAAGAAGTAGTGGGATTGCCACTCGGAGAATTATCAGCGAATCCAAGGATTTCCTGAGCATACTCCTCGGATGCAATGTCAATGACATCAATTCGGTTGACCGATTCAGCATCATAATTCGAGGAGTATCTCGAGGTTTGATCAAGGTTGAATGTTATCGCTTCATTGCCAACTCGTAACGTGATTTCCTCATTGAAAACATCGATTAATGCACGTCCCGTTCTTAAGAATCCCCTCCCAAGAATGAGAGGAACTCTTGGATCTGCATCGAAATCAACAACGACAAAGTCTGCCGGAAAATGGAACTTTCCCACTCTTACAAATACGTCCTCGGCAATACCAAGGGGACGTGAAATTGAACGGTCTGCAAGCTCGAGAGTCATGCATGTGGGACTAAGTGCCTGAAGAGAGAGCTTTTTCCAAACTGAGTGGGGCATTAAGTTGATGCTTGCACCAAGATCGGCCAAGGCAAAACACTCAACCATCCCCGGGAAAATACATGGTATTAGAAATCTCCCGGGGTCTCCTAGCTTTTCGGGAAGCTGTTTCAACAGAACTGCAGAGCAGTTCTCATTAAGTGGAGTTCGTACCATCTCAAATAGTTTTTCTTTATTGCTCAATAGGTTTTTGATTGTCGATGCGAATTTGGGCATGAAAAGAAGAGCATCCGTGAAACTAATATCGAAGTGTAGTTCTTGGAAAATTTGAAAAAAATTTTCCATCTGATGATTAGCTTTGTCACGGAGCTTCTGATCTTGCAAGTGTGAGGGATATGGAATTGTTGGTTTTGGGTTGGCTTTTGGATTTTCAATAGGACCTTCAGTAGTTTCAAACATGACTCTTTTAGGGGGAGTCGGGACCGGGATAACTGGAGAACGGATGTCATTGGTACCTCCGTTATTATTAGGAAGTACCGTATCCGTAGTATCCTCAGTTTCACATTCCTCTATCGGGATAGGAGAAGAGGTAGACGGAGCTGTAGGTCCTTGGTAAGAAACTCCACTTCTTGTGGTGATTACATCGCCCCTCGGATTAGCGAACGTGTTGCTAGGTAAAGTAGTACCTGAGCCCGAGGGTCGATCATTTAAAGACTTCTGCAAATCAGATATTCGACTAACCAGCATTTTGTTCAGTTCATCTTGGGATTTCATAAACTGTTTTAATAACTCATCATGTGATGGTCCAGTTGGAACAATGGCTTGATTTTGGTTTGGAAAATTTTGAGCCCGATTGTTCTGGAAATTCCCATGTTGCTGGTTGTTATTACCCTGGAACTGGTTTTGTTGTTGAAAATTACCCTGTGGGTAATTGTTCTGACCTTGATTTCGGTTATAATTCCCTTGGTTCTGATTTTGTTGAACCTGGTTTTGACCAGGGTTGAAATTCCCTTGGTTGTTATAACCTTGGTTCATTCGGTTCTGGTTCTGATTCTGGTTAAAGTTCTGGTTTCTGTTTTGACCATTTTGGTTCTGGGACTGATTAAACCCTGGTGGTCCGATGTAGTTATTAGATCGGTAGCTCAAAAGGTTTCGATCTCCTTACGGTTGGTAAGAATTACCTCCCGTATTATAGGAACCTTGAGCTGCATACACGTTTTCACGAGCCGAGCCACCGGAGGCTCGGCACTCTGTGTAGGAATGTGGACCACCCCAAGTTTCACAACTTGGGTTAATAGCTTTGACCTGATTATGATTTGTCTGATGGATACGTAAAACTGCTGTAGACAAATCATCCAGCTTTTTAGCTAGGATGGATATTTCATTGCTTGCCGGAGTGACAGACTTAAATGAGTCGTTCCACCGCAAGTTTCCTCGGCAACGGCGCCAAATTTTGACTCCTCCTAAACCAACCAGTCAACCGGGTGCAGTTGATAGGCCCACCTAGGAGAAAGTGCAAGTTATTATTGACCGTGGAAATATAGGGAAATCCCCGGGTCGTTAAGTCCCAACGAGATTGAAATTGTATTTTGAACGATTAGGGGAATGAGTGGTACTGAGGACAGTAACCAAAATGATTGAGGGATGATTATACTACTGATTACTTGGTATTTGGATAATATGAAATGATATAAACAATAACAGAGATACACACAAAAGCACAAATAAGAAAATCAGATAACAGACAGAGACAAGTGGGTTTTAACAAGTTACAAACTACAGGGGGTACAAGTGAAACTTTTTAAAACTTAAAATTAAAAGAAAATTTAAAGTGAAAATGAAATTATAAAATTGATTATTTTAATATTTAATTACTACTTAATTAATTAAAACTATTTAAAAATCTAATTTAAACCTAAGTTAAATTAACTAAAAATGATAAAGATTACAAATTAAACTAAAAATTTGTAAAAATAATTTCTAAACCTTAAAAAGAACTTGAAGAAAGTATAAAAAATGAAAATAAATATTTTTATCTTTTTATGAGTTTTCTATTAATTAAAAACTAATTATATTATTTAAACTAATTAAACTATTTTAAATTACTAATAATACTAAAATGACTTATAAAATTATGGAAAAATTTATAAAACTAATTAACCATTACAGGAATCCTAAAAAATTATAAAAAGTTGCTAAAAATTATATTTAAGCTATTTGACTAATTAATTACTTATTAATTAATTTAAATCTAATTTAATTAAATTAAATAAGAAAATTAGAAAATGGATAGTGGAAATTATGAAACTATTTTCTAAAAGTCTTAACTAATTTATAAAACTTAGGGAAAATATAAAATTCTACTGTTGTTAATTAAAATTAAAGAAAACTAATTAATTACTAATATTACCTATTTAATTATTTAAACTATTTTTAAATCTAATAAATAGTAAACTGGTTAGGAAAAATCTAAAAAAATTATTTTAACTACTTAAAGGTAATAAGAAATTAATAAAATTATAAAAATGGACAAGTGCTTATTATTAAGCAGAAAAGAAAATTAAATAGATAATTTCTATTAAATAGAAGCTATCACTATAATTAAGTTTGGCTTTTTCTGGTTTTTCTTTTATAGAACTAATAAAATACTTAAATAATGAAACTTTTACAAAAACAACTAATTTAAAAACCAAGAATAAGCACTGTAAGTGCTTATTACCCTAGACAGTTGACTAAGTTTGACCACACAAAGAAATAAGCTAAATTGGAGTTATGTGGGGTCCACACTAGTTAAGTCAGGTTCACCTAAGTTATTATGACTTATTTAAACTAGATTTGATGAGAGAAGCTCATGTAATAAGCTAATAAGTCACAATAAGCAACTGCTTATAGGGTGACTGAGACAGAAATGGGACAGATTTCAAGGCTGATTTCAGGTGGGTCCCAGTGATGCACATGTCAAACAAAGGGTCAAAGTAAGAACCCTGGTAGGAGGGGGTTGGAAGAAACCAATTAGGGAATGTGGGACCCACTGAGGTAGCCACAAACAACAACTAAAGTGGTGGTGGTGAGATGGTGATCTGTGTAGCAAGGGAGTACCTTCCCCTGCAAGTGTTTTTGGAGGTCTGTGAAACCCACAATAAAAATCACAAAAATAAAAGGATGATGGGATCTTATAGATGAGCTGGGATACAACAAACCCTGAAAATACCAAATCCTAAAAACAAATGCAAAATTCCAAACAATTCTTGGAAATTTTGCAATTCTGCACAAAGTGGAAATTTGACTTTTTCTATTAAACACCTACTTTGACTTATATGAGTTTTACTTGATCCTAGCTGATTATATCTGATATGAAAAGCTTAAATAAAGTTATCTTAGGCTAAAGATACAACTAATGAGCTTATGTGATGATTTATGGGACTCAAAACACCACACAGTTAACTGTGATGTGGTGATTCATGTAATTTTGACTTTTTATCAAATAAGACTTGAATGTTTTGGTTGTTCTGAGCTAATATTACCCTAAGTAACTTGTATAAACCAGAAACAACAACAATAAAAAAGCACAACACTTAGGAATTCACTGATCCAAACACACCTTATATGTTAACTGTTTTGTGTTTTGGGAAGCAAATGATTACAAGGGCTCTTATAACTGATCCACAATGACTTTTTATGTTATATTAAGTAGAAATAAGCACTTAGAAACAGGTTACAACCACAAATAATCAAGAATACTAATTATGCTTTGTTGACTGTTTTACTAAGATTTTTAAGCAACTAATGAATTTATCAAACAAGCTACTAATTTTATGTTGTCTTATCACTACTTAGGACTAAATAAGCACAAAGAACTGAATAAGCAAAAGAATAAGCACAACTACAGTAAAAAGACAGATATGAGATTTTGATGACTTACAATATGCTTTCCTGCTTAAAACCAATGAACCAAGGACTTCCAATCAATCCTATAGAATCTCCACAGATTCACTAACCCAAGGCAATCCAGAATTTACCCTGCTCCATTGCTTATCACCAAGAATTTGATACTTTGACTTTCGTTGACTGTTTTTATGTTTATGAGTTATTTATATCTAGATCTTGTTTTAAGGTTTCTAAAAGCTTTAATGAGCTTCCTAGGAGCTTATGTGAGCTTAAGAGTCTTTATAACCTAACAATAACAAGAACACAGCTTATTAAGAAATTTGAAATAAAAATGAAAGTTGCATAAACTGTGATAACAAAACAAACTTGATTCTTATTAACTGAAAAGCTTAATAGTACACTGAGAATGATAACTTAAAACTTTTAAAGCTTAAATTACACTTGAACTTTTAAAAGAAACTAATACGACATACAATTATTGAAAAATAAACTAGATATCCTTCTCTTCTGCTTCTCTTCCTTTTATAGGCTCATTTTAGGGTTCCTTGTAACTCTCTGAGTCATTCCCACTTTAGATCTTGACCTTCCATAGCTCTGAATTGATCCTAGCCGTTTAAACCATTTTGGCGCCAAAAAGTCTCCACGTTTACTTGGGGCCAAAGTTGTGCAATTAAAGATTATTGGAAGGTTGTGGAGGTGTCAGGGGACAAATGAGATGGTTTCTAACCAAGTTGGGGCTGTGGGTTGAAAAACAGAGGCACAAGGTATGGTTTGGAGTGAAAAGGGTGTGGGGATGCATTTATGTGGTGTGGGATAAGGTTGTGAGGTGGAAATGAGTAGGTTGGGTGAGCTGGAAGGTGAGGTGGTGGTGGAAAACCACCCTGATATTGGGTGAAGCAGGGGTGAGGGAGGAGATGAACAGTGAAGGCGGGTTAGGGGTGTTTGACTGTAGGTTTGACCCCGGTTTATTATATTAAGGGTGTGTGGGCTGAGGGTGGATTGGGCCTAGAAAAAATGGGTGGGCTGGATTGTGTTTGGATTGGATTTAGTTTGGTTTTGGTTTATTAATACAAAGGGTCCGGTTGGTTTAGTGTTAAACAAGGACCAATTTTGTAATTTGGCCAAAATTAAAGGACTGATTTTGCAATTTTCCCAAACTACTTCCAAGGACTAAACCTGCAATAAAACCATAACACAAGGACAAAAGATGTAATTTTTTATTTGTAAAATCCAGGGACCTTTTCTGCCAATTTCTCAAACTCCAGGGACCACTTATGTAACTTTGGATTTTTAAGGGACTAAAGATGTAATTACCCAGAATGTTTATCATAAGGACCAATTTTGTCATTTAAGAATAGTGCAAGGTTTATTTTTCATATTTTTCCATTTTCAAAACCTTAAGGACTATTTTTGACATTTTTGAAACTTAAGGGACTAAAGTTGTCATTTTGCAATTTTTAACTTTAAAGGACTAATCTTGACAACTTATGAATCCCTAAGGACCTTTGATGATATTTATCATGTTTTGATTTACCAGGGACTAGATTTGACATTTTTTGAAACTTGAGGGACTGAAACTGCCAATTATGCAAACTTTGTACATTTTTTTTATCTGTTTTTGATTATTTTGCATTTGAAACATATAAAACACACTTCTAAGATATTTTCAGTATTTTGATGCATATTTGAGTGTTTTTGTATGTTTTGGCAGTTCAGATTGGTATAAAATGATGAGTATTTAGACACTCATCAAGGATCACCTATGTTCCGCATGTCAAATGGGCAAGAGCAAAAAGCACACTCACAAACTCAAAACCGTCAACATCATTATGGAAGTTCTACACACCCTTCACATGGATCTTTGTGGACCAATGAGAGTTCAAAGTATCAATGGAAAGAAATATGTGTTAGTTATTGTTGATGACTACTCTCGCTTCACATTAGTAAAGTTTTTGCGATCAAAGGACGAGACTCCGGAGATCATCATAAGACTCATCAAGCAATTGCAAGTTAGACTCAACAAAACCGTTAGGTTCATTCGCACTGACAATGGAACGGAGTTTGTGAACAAACAACTTACTCAATTTCATGAAAGTATCGGCATTAGTCATCAAAAGAGCGTTGCTCCTCAACAAAATAGGGCTATTGAAAGGCGTAACTGCACCCTTGTTGAAGCTGCTAGGACTATGCTCATATTTTATAAAGCTCCAATGTTCCTTTGGGCAGAACCTATTGCAACTACTTGCTACACACAGAACCGATCCTTGATACATCCTCTCCACTGTAAGAGTCCATATGAACTGGTCCATGGAAGAAAACCAGACCTTTCATTTCTACGAGTATTTGGCGCACTTTGTTATCCGACAAACGATAGTGAAGACCTTGGGAAACTTAAAGCTAAAGCTGATATTGGTTTCTTTGTTGGATATTGATGTGCGTTTTGTTAGTACAAGTTTTAAAATTTATAAACACGAATTATCCGATTATTATCTAGCACATACGAGCAAGTATACTCGTCTAGTTTTAGTAATTAGAAAAACGTTTGATAAATAAGGGTTGTCAATCCAAATTTATGTAAAAGCTTAATGTAAAAGAAACTCAATAAAAACTAAACATATACTTATGTATAATTCCTTGATTGGTGAATTGGAGTATCGTAACAATTTGAGTACGAAGTTTGGTGTAAAACTTGTTATGATGCGCAACTAAAATTGAGTAGTTATACAATTCATGTTGTATGTCATGTTTTCACTACTACTAAGAATTCAATCAACTAAATGACTCCTTTCGAACATATCAAATTAGTATGACAATCCTATAAACACATGGTTGTTTAGAAAATCAATTCTTTTCTTATGAATTCCTACGAATCCTTTCGGTCCTTTTTTCGTGATGAAATCGTTTCAAATCTATTTTAACAAGTAAATAAGATGGTTGTCAAGCATCCTATTCCATACTAATTTGGTGTATTAATATTTTTGAATAAAAACAAGTTCAAAATAATTTCGGACCTATTTTTCAAGAAATTGTTTTTACCGACAAATTAAACAAGAAAAGATGTTAAATCAACAAACTCATAAAAATAGATATGTTTTCATGCATCACCTTTTTCATAAGATAATACTCCATTTACCAATCACATCATATACACAAGTATATCACAAATTACTCCATAACAATCATAATAAAACACAAGTAAAATAGAAAACTTTCATAAAACTTAAAGTAACAATTGTTCATTATAAGTATCAAGGTGTACCTAGTCTTGAAATTACAATGAGAAAACTTTGTGGAACTATAGCAACCACACTCCTCCAATTGCTCACCAAAGTAAGTAAACAACTCCACACTCGAACCAATGCTTGAGACTTTAACTCAACACATTCCGGACGTTTTTACAACACTTAGTAAACTTTCAGGCAATATAAGATAAGCTAACAAGATTTAGTGTAATACTAAGTTAGATAATGGTGGTACAAGTATCTCTAAGTCCTAAGTGCTCAATATATAGCTTAATGACACTTATGCTTCAAGTAAAAACGTCCCTCCACAGTAAATAAGCAACAATGATCAGCCACAAATGATTATGGGGAGTAAATTCGCCAATTAATGCAAAACTTGTAACTTCAGTCACCACCAACCGATCGGTTTCTCGCCATCCGATCGGTTGGTCATTCCGGCACATATCCAGCCGATCCGGTTGCGGGTTGCAACCGATCGGTTGGATCTCGTCTGAACATGATTTCTTGTCTTTTCTTCGTCGTTTTACGTTGCATGCAATATTTTTCTTCGTGGCATGACTTTGTCCATTAGAACTTGATATTTCCTTGATAATTTCGTATAGCAAACTTGTCTTTATCAAATCCTTTTGTTCACGCAACGTTTCTTTCTTCTTTGATCCTCTCGAAACTCTCCAAAAATGCATATCCACTTCAATTCTTCATCTTTTGTTCACTTTTCCCTGCTTTTGGCTATATTTGCATGTATAAACACTTTTCCACGGTTAAGTAACAAATGTATACAAATATGACCAATTTCCACTCATAAATCAAACAATAACGTGACTAAAAATATATTAATTTTGAGCGTTATCAAATCCCCCACACTTGAGCTTTGCTCACCCTCGAGCAAGTCTTAATCAAAAGAAAATTTGAATTCAATGGTAATAATGCAAATATCTTATTCGAACTCAATCAAGTAAATAAAGAGCTTTGATAACAATTCTAAGCACCTCACGAAAATAATTTGAAATTCACTCATCACTCAATATGTGTAACGATAAATAGATCACTCATTGCACAATCATGATTAATGTTTCTTACCATAGACTTGTACAAGTATCAAAACAATAGAATAACTCATCAAAGAGGTTTTTTATTCGGGTTGTAATGTTTAGGCTAAGGGTTTTATAAACTTTCGTGCAAAATAATTACACTAAGTCAAAAAGGTAAGGATAAGGCATGGGAATATTTATGAAATTGGTTTTAAAAGAAAAATAAAATCAAAGTCTAAGTCCCATAGTTGCTAATCTCACATAATCCACAAACCCAAAAATGATAATAGTTACAATCTTTCTCCTCTTCGACTCCATATGTTGATACCTTGACTCTCCATAAAATATTCTTCAAATTTAGCACATCGGCTAACAACATATCTCATAATAATAGAACACATTGGTTATATTTGTCACCTTATAGTTGCGATGACTTATTTATTTTTTTTTTTAAATAGATAACTTCCCCTACACTTCGCATAAGCATACACCACAAAAAATACAAATAAAAAGTATGCATCCTTCATCTTTGTTGGAATGGCACACACATGAATTGTGAAGTGTGGCTAACTAATAATCATCAAAAACTAACCAAGCAACTCGCAATCCACCTTTTAGACTTTGACAAGGGTAAGGCTAAGGTTTAAAGTGTAAAATCTTTTTGTATTTTTCTGGATGTAACAAAAATGAAAAGGATGGCTCAGAGGGTGAAACTAGGGGTATCTAGCGCTAAAAATGAACGCTAACAAATGGGTTTCAAATACGAGGGTAACTAACCAATGTGGCTAGCAAAAATTATTATGTAAACGGATGGCCATTTGGTTTTATTCCTAAGGTGCCTCTTATCATATGAATATATCCTCATCATTCAAAAATGATTTTAACCGTAATACATAATAAGTACAAGTTCTAGAATTAACACAACCACCGGCACACTCATCATGAAATATGTAAATAGTATAAGAAATACTATTCTCATAAAAAAAACTAATCCTCACAATTTAAAGTAATAAGGGTATAAAATTGTGCTAGCAAATGTTATCAATTCCGAGACAAATTGCTCTTTAAAACTTGAATTTATTCTCCAAAAAATATCATTATTATATACCATGAAATCAACCTTATTTTAACTAAAATATGAAGGGCGAACTACTACTAGTTACTAAAGTTCACGACTCTAAATCAAAAATTTGAAAATCAAAAATTTAAAAATAATGCAATTTTTATATTTTCTTCCTTCCCCCACACTTAAGTTTTGCATTGTCCTCAATGTAATAAAAAAATGACTTCAAAGTAAAGGAAATGGAAAAATTTAGAAAATACCGGAGTTAAATACGCAACATGCATATTTAATCATAATAAGCAAATGAGTTTACCGACTCCAAAAGTTGATCAACTATATGCTTCCGTAATAAAACTCCATAATCATGTAACCAAGCGTTACCATCAATAACTCACATCCGAACGAACGAACTCGTCCTCGCTTTCCTCTTCATCCTCATCAACATCTTCTTACTCGTCTTCGTCTACCACTCGTCTCTTCTTCTTTCCAGCTCTTGATGACGATCCACCAACATCATAACTCGATCCTCCCGGATTAAAACTTTGTCCACCCACATTAACACCTGAACTACCATACTCGGGAAGTCTACCATATGGAGGATATGGCTCGGGAAATGGTGAATAACCAGGATAAGGTTAGGGGTATGGTCCAGGATATGGAGAATACGGTAAAGGGTATGGTGGAACATTTGGTGGGTTGTAGGGAGGTATCTCATAATTGGCATCTTGTGCCAAATGTTGGATCATAGGTATTGAATAATCATAGTTATAATTAGTCCTCATTTGCATCGAATCTCTCCAAACATCCCTACACTCAATAGCATTTAATTCACGGTTCCAATCACCCCATCCTGAATCAAAACCACTTTGAGTACTACTCGGAAAACTCCTCATTTGAGGTTGTGAAGGCGCTCCCGCATAAGCTCCGGATTGTGCCCCCACACTTGGTTCAATCCAAGGTCCCAAAGTCTTGTTAATCCTATCCAATGCTTTCCCAAAACTAAAAGCATCCCAAAACTCACTCTCCATTCTCACTCTACACTTCCTCAACTCCCCATCATTATAATACCCAAGATTTTTAGCCAACATGGTCACATAATGACCACCACAAACATCACTTTTTTTCTTAATCCCCGATGCTCTCTTTGAAAGATACTCGGCAATAATCCATGCCACATTCCCATTCTTGTCTTCTTCCAACAACTTCATCACCCATAAGTCCGGTTGACTACACTTGTCTTGTCCACTACTCCTATGTATCAATCCCCAAGAAATCAACTTTTGTAAAACCTTCAACAATGGGTTCCTAATCCTAGAAGCATTTCTCCTAAGACAAGTTGGATCACCAATTCTATTCCAATACTCATCAATACCCGTGTATTGATCATTGCCTCTAGCTAAACTCACAAAATGTGGTCCAAACAACCTATGTTGAATCTCACTCTCCTCATACAAACCAAGTGCAACTGCAAAGTTCGGCAAAGATAAAGCATGTTCGCGACCACACAACCTAAACCAAACACAAACATCTCCAAGCACACCATTTACCTTTCTATCAAAATAGAACGTAGAAAAGAACTCCAAACACCATTCCTTGTAAACATCTTCACGAATACTAAAAGCTCTTTCCCATGAATAATCTTCAAGTTTATCTCCGTCACCAGGATACACATAAACCATATTCATCATACTCCTTAATTGATCTTCACATCCATACTCCTCAAGCAATTCCCAATCAATCAACCTAGGCTTAGCAATATTCCTTTCTTGAAGTTTTGAAAGACGTTCTCTATACGCAATCTTCTCATCCTTATTTTGCACATGAGAAAACTTAACATTCTCATTCGATTCTGGTTTCAAACTGAAAGTAACCCTTTTTCGCTCGTTCCTTTTCAAATACTTACTAACAATCGGATTTCGGCCCAATCTTCCAACATTTCCCTGAAATAAATCTCAAATTATGTTAGTATATAAGTATAAGAACTAATATCAATCAATTTAGAAACTAGAAAACACATTTCAAAAATTTTCAAAAAAAAAAAAAAAAAAAAAAAAAAAAAAAAAAAAAAAAAAAATTACCGAGGTGACAAACCGATCGGTTTGACGTCCAACCGAATCGGTTGCACTTTGGCACACTCCCAACCGATCGGTAGCAACTCGCAACCGAATCAGTTGGAGTTTTCTGCAAACCAAATTCATTTCAATCCATTCTAAACGTTTCCCAATCAATCCAAACTTGTTTCTAACTTGTAATCTCTCATTCTTGAGTACTTCTAAACATCCAAACTTTCCTAACGATCATTCCTAACATTTCCAATCATCAACCCAATGATTCTATAAAAACCAAGAACATCATCTACTAAAAATCTTCCAAATAGTGTTCTAATCAACAATGCAATAACCTAACATCACTAATTATCAATCATATAACTTCTGGGATTCATCAATTGCAAATAAACTAGCTCCAAAGATTATACCCAATTCAATCCGAAAATTCAATCAATGAATTCTTACTCAAAACTTAACCAATTGATCTAATTCTTTTTGCAATACCTTCTCCTATCATCTAATCACTTATCCCCAAAATATTACATCTCAATTCGAACTAATTCAAAAATACCCAATTCGTGACCTAATTTCAATCATCCGAATTAAAACTTAATTGAACAAAATTAATGATAGAACTTACTTGACTTGATGCCATTGATGATTAATTATCACTCTTGCAACCTTCTAACAACTTCTTATGGTCGAATTTTTAACCCCAATTTTTGGTGGATTGTGTGTATGTATTTTTCTTAAGTTTTTGAAAATTTTGGCTTATATATTCAACTTCAACTGATCAGTTGTGAATCCATCCGTTCGGTTTGTATGAAATTGATTTTTCAAAGTGTTTTTCTCCACTACTTGATTTTGCACAAGTACTAGTAGTTTTTTCTTTTCTAAAACTTATTAACTTGTATTCCAAACACACTTTGTCTACCAAAAACTTTGGTCATCTATTTCTACTTCTAAACTTAAAACTAAAATATAACTCTAAAAACTAAAACTAAAATAAAATAAATAGATAGATAAACAAATAGATAAATAGATTGATAGTCTCATTTAAACTTGAAATGCATAAAACTTAAAAACATAAAATAAAATGCATGAAAAATAAAAATACGAAACAAACAAACTAGCACAAGATGTGCTTTATTCTTGTGATCATTCTTCTTTATCCATAGAAATATTCATTCCTAAGAATGTCTTCTCCACGATACTTGTTTGCCAACTTCCTAGTTGTCTTTTGAGTTTTGAAAGTTCTTGCAAAGTTCCTTCCACTAGGACATATGATATCAAATTTGCAATGCCAATCACCATCTCCTTCTTCTCTTTTGTAAATGCTATGTCCTTCGGAACTCCATTCCAAATTCTTCAATTGGACCGGTAAAGATCCAAGAAAATCTGTCAACTTGTTAAACACAAAAATATTTTTAAAAGGATTAAAGAAAGCCTCCATTGCTAGAGCTCTTTCCATTTCATCTTCAATATCAAAGAAACTAGGTGTACATGGACCAAACTTTGGTCTACCATCTTCATCCCTTCCTACTTCAAAGCAACCAAGGTAATCCTCCTTTTGGTCCTCATCATTATCATCTCCATTACTACCCCCTCTAGGCTTTGGATAGTAAGTATTCTTAAGAACTCCATCATCAATTGTCATGGTACCTTTTCCCATATCTATTATAGCTCCACAAGTTCTTAAAAATGGTCTACCTAACAACAAAGGTAGTTCCTTATCAACCGCAGCATCTAACACAAGAAAATCCACCAAGAATGCTTGATAACCAATTTGAACTCTCACATTTCTTACTTCCCCCATTGCTTTTGCCTTAGAATTATCCGCCATAGTGAGTTTAGAATTGTTAGGTGTAGGGTCTCTTAATCCTAACTTATGATACAATGGATAAGGCATAATACTCACACTAGAACCCGTATCGGCTAATGCATATAAAGGAGTTGTCCCATTAGTTTTAACCGGTAAAACAAAATTTCCGGGATCATTCATTTTCTTCGGGAGTCCATTTTCAATTATCCTTCTCTCCTCTACTTCATCAAAACTATTATCCTCCAACTTAGACTTTGCCAACATAACTCCATCTAACTTCTTCCTATACTCCATATAATTCCTCAATACTTTAATGACTGGTTTGTTTTCCATCAATTCACTAATCTTTGCTTCAAGATTTTCCAAAATGGCTTGTTTTTGCTCTTTGGTTAAAGGTTTGATACTTTTTGGTGAACTGGGTGGTGTTTTGGATGATGATGATGATGATGATTTGTTTTCTTTTTGGGTGGAGGGTTGGGTTAATTTGTTCAATGGTGTTTTGTTTCGGTTAGCTTTACCCATCTTACAAACTTCATCCGTTCCTTCCTTCAACATTTCCATTCCTTCATAAACATCAACAAGCATATCATTCATACTTTTCCCTTCTTCCAAATCACTTATGTTAATTTTCAACTCCCCAAGTGCAAAATCCAAACTACACTTTGTATTCACTAAGAAATCTCTACCAAAAATCACTTCCGGTTCATCTTCATTAGTATACTCCAAAACAACAAAATCAACTTTAAAGATATGACCATGAATATTCACTCTTACTCCTTTCACTTCCTTCTTACCATAACTTCCATAATCAAGCCTCACAAAACCAAGTTTGTCAAGCATTCCTTCCGAAATGTAATTGTCTCCATATTCCATATTCAATTCCGCATCCCACGCTTTAACTCCTTCCACCGCACAAGGTGTTGAATACCTCATGTGTGGAGCATCATACTTCTTAGGTGGTGCTCTAGTGAAAACAACAACTTTCCTTTCCTTCTCCTTCTTTGGATAACACATTTTATGTGGCAAATAACCAACATTATCACAAACAACTTCCTCTCCTTCCAAATCAAACTTTGCTTTTTCTAACAAACTTTCCAACTTTTCCAAGGAATCACCAGAATCCTTGAACATACCTTCCAAGTCTTTCAAATATGCAGAAATTTGGCTCAAACTCTCTATTTCAACTTAAGCACTTACTAACTATAACATAACCATAAAAAAAATCAAAATCATTAGCATGAGGGTTAGTTATAATCAAATAAACTCTTAATATGAAATAAGAACAAGTAAATTAACTAAATAAAACACTAAGAATAGAAAATAAACTAAAAATTAAAAATGTCAAAAATTTTACCGAGGTGCCCAACCGATCGGTTTCTTACCCAACCGAATCGGTTGGCACAAATTACCACTCCCAACCGATCGGTTGGAACCCGCAACCGAATCGGTTGGAGTTTTTACACTAATTTTTTTTTTCTTTTTTTTTTTTTTTATAAAACTAATAAAACTCTTAATTACAAGATTAAAAACAATGAAAACATTAATTAAGGTGTCTTTAAAAATTACTAAATCATTAATTGAAATTAAAACTTATAAAACATTAAAATGACTAATAATTGCAACTTAAAACTATTAAAAACTAACATTAACTATAAAAACATTAAAACTAATTAACTAATAACAGAAAAGTAAGAATTAATTGCTAAAAAGAGAATCCAAGAAATTTTACCGTGACCACCAACCGATCGGTTGGTTACCCAACTGATTCGGTTGGTCAAAAAACCAAAATTTTTACTTTTTTTTTTTTTACTTTTAACTTTAAAAATTAATTTCAAACAAATTAATTACTAAAAACTAAGAAAATTAATCAAATCCCCGGCAACGGCGCCAAAAACTTGATGTGCGTTTTGTTAGTACAAGTTTTAAAATTTATAAACACGAATTATCCGATTATTATCTAGCACATACGAGCAAGTATACTTGTCCGGTGTAATAAAGGTGGGTAAGTCGAGATCGTCCCAAGGGATTTGGTAGTTTTAGTAATTAGAAAAACGTTTGATAAATAAGGGTTGTCAATCCAAATTTATGTAAAAGCTTAATGTAAAAGAAACTCAATAAAAACTAAACATATACTTATGTATAATTCCTTGATTGGTTAATTGGAGTATCGTAACAATTTGAGTATGAAGTTTGGTGTAAAACTTGTTATGATGTGCAACTAAAATTGAGTAGTTATACAATTCATGTTGTATGTCATGTTTTCACTACTACTAAGAATTCAATCAACTAAATGACTCCTTTCGGACATATCAGATTAGTATGACAATCCTATAAACACATGGTTGTTTAGAAAATCAATTCTTTTCTTATGAATTCCTACGAATCCTTTCGGTCCTTTTTTCGTGATGAAATCGTTTCAAATCTATTTTAACAAGTAAATAAGATGGTTGTCAAGCATCCTATTCCATACTAATTTGGTGTATTAATATTTTGGAATAAAAACAAGTTGAAAATCCTTTCGGATCTATTTTTCAAGAAATTGTTTTTACCGACAAATTAAGCAAGAAAAGATGTTAAATCAACAAACTCATAAAAATAGATATGTTTTCATGCATCACCTTTTTCATAAGATAATACTCCATTTACCAATCACATCATATACACAAGTATATCACAAATTACTCCATAGTAATCATAATAAAACACAAGTAAAATAGAAAACTTTCATAAAACTTAAAGTAACAATTGTTCATTATAAGTATCAAGGTGTACCTAGTCTTGAAATTACAATGAGAAAACTTTGTGGAACTATAGCAACCACACTCCTCTAATTGCTCACCAAAGTAAGTAAACAACTCCACACTCGAACCAATGCTTGAGACTTTAACTCAACACGTTCCGGACGTTTTTACAACACTTAGTAAACTTTCAGGCAATATAAGATAAGCTAACAAGATTTGGTGTAATACTAAGTTAGATAATGGTGGTACAAGTATCTCTAAGTCCTAAGTGCTCATTATATAGCTTAATGACACTTATGCTTCAAGTAAAAACGTCCCTCAACAGTAAATAAGTAACAATGATCAGCCACAAATGATTATGGGGAGTAAATTCGCCAATTAATGCAAAACTTGTAACTTCAGTCACCACCAACCGATCGGTTTCTCGCCATCCGATCGGTTGGTCATTCTGGCACATATCCAGCCGATCCGGTTGCGGGTTGCAACCGATCGGTTGGATCTCGTCTGAACATGATTTCTTGTCTTTTCTTCGTCATTTTACGTTGCATGCAATATTTTTTTTCGTGGCATGACTTTGTCCATTAGAACTTGATATTTCCTTGATAATTTCGTATAGCAAACTTGTCTTTATCAAATCCTTTTGTTCATGCAACGTTTCTTTCTTCTTTGATCCTCTCAAAACTCTCCAAAAATGCATATCCACTTCAATTCTTCATCTTTTGTTCACTTTTCCCTGCTTTTGGCTATATTTGCATGTATAAACACTTTTCCACAGTTAAGTAACAAATGTATACAAATATGACCAATTTCCACTCATAAATCAAACAATAACGTGACTAAAAATATATTAATTTTGAGCGTTATCAGATATGCTACAGATCGAAAGGGGTATCGAATCTACAACAAACGTATCAGAGAAATAATGGAAACAATTCACGTGACATTTGATGAGCTGACTGATCAGCAGGCTACTGGACAAGCACGTTCTAGACCTATACCAAATCTTTTGTCTCTTGGACCCATTAGTTTAGGTCTTGTACGTAATCCCACTCCTGCTACTCCTTTTGTACCCCCTACAAGTGATGCATGGAAGAAAGTATTTGATCCGATGTTTGATGAATACTTTGAACCACAACATGTTGCTACACCTGAAGCTCAAGCCATTGAACAACCAGCTGATGTAGCAAATGTACTACATAACGATATTGGGCCATCTACTTCCATCTACTTCACTATCCGTTGATCCTGATGCTCCCACCATTAGTCATTCACTTACAACATCAAATGGTCAATCGTCATTCGTACATTAAGGATAAGTAGTTGATAATTATTTTGAAATAAATCCTTACACTCCACCTGATGATGAGCCGTTTGAAAACATCTTCGCTCCTGAACAATCAAATGAAACAACATCCTCAGAAGATTCAAACACGGCAACCTCAGTTCACTATCCTCAACCTCATGAGCGTCTCAGAAAATGGAAAAATGATCACCCAATTGACAACATCATTGGAAACCCTTCTGGTCCGGTATCTACTCATAAACAGCTTGCAACCGATGCCTTGTGGTGCTTCTTCAATTCCGTACTCTCTAAAGCTGAGCACAAGGATTTCAAAGATGCATTATCTAAAGACTCCTGGTTCACTGCTATGCAAGAAGAAATTCATGAGTTCGATCAACTTGAAGTATGGGAATTAGTGCCTCCTCTAGATTGTGCTATGATCATTGCTCTCAAGTGGATATTCAAGGTGAAGCTTGATGAGTATGGAGATGTTTTGAAAAACAAGGCTAAGCTTGTAGCCAAAGGATACCGACAAGAAGAAGGCATAGACTTTGAAGAATCCTTCGCACCTGTTGCTAGAATTGAAGCCATAAGAATCTTCCTTGCCAATGCTGCCAGTCAGAATATGGTAGTATATCAAATGGATGTTAAGACGACATTCTTAAATGGCGATCTGAAAGAGGTGGTTTATGTTAGTCAGCCTGAAGGATTTGTGGATCAGGAACGTCCTAATCATGTCTATCGCTTGAAAAAGGCTCTCTATGGACTTAAGCAGGCTCCTAGGGCATGGTGTAATACATTGTCCAAGTTTGTACTTGCTAACAAGTTCACCAAGGGTGTTGTTGATCCTACACTTTTCACCAGAAAATCAGGCAAAAACTATCTTCATGTTCAAATCTATGTTGATGACATCATCTTTGCCTCCTCTGACCCTAAGGAATGTGATTGTTTCTCACAAGAGATGAGCTCTGAGTTCCAGATGTCCATGATGGGACAAATGTCATTCTTCTTGGGGTTACAAGTCTCTCAAAATCCCAATGGCATTTTCATCAATCAATCCAAGTATGCTAATGAAATTTTGAAGAAATTTGGATTCGAATCATGTGACTCATTTGATACTCCCATGATCGAAAGATCAAAACTTGACGAGGACAATGTTGGGACCCCAGTTAACCAAACCAAGTATCGAAGTATGATTGGGTCCTTCATGTATGTCACTGCTAGTAGACCGGATCTTCTATTTGTTGTGTGCATGTGTGCATGGTATCAATCCAAGCCAACCAAGAAGCAGTTGGAAGCAGTCAAGATGGTCTTTCGATATCTCAAAGGAACAATCCACATGGGTCTTTGGTATCCCAAGGACACTGCTATGGCACTCACGGCATATTCAGATGCAGATCATGCGGGGTGTCAAGATACACGTCGAAGTACATCTGGTGGTGCTCAATTTCTGGGAGATAAGCTGGTGAGTTGGTCATCAAAGAGGCAAATGAGTACATCGATCTCCTCCACAAAGGCTGAATACATTGCTATGTCCTCATGTTGTGCTCAAATCTTATGGATGAAATCTAAATTTTCGGACTATGGTTTTGTTTACAACAAGTTTCCAATGTACTGCGACAACAAAAGTGCCATAGCTCTTTGCTGCAACAACGTCTAGCACTCCAGATCAAAGCACATCGACATTTGAAATCATTTCATCAGGGAACAATTTGAAAAGGGAATTATGGAACTATATTTCATGAGGACAGAGTTTCAGCTAGCTGATATCTTCACTAAGGTAGTTCCTAGAGAACGATTTCAATTCATTCTCCCACGTCTTGGAATGAAGAGTCTTACGCCTGAAGATCTCAAAAGTCTTCAGGAAGAAAAGGAGGAGTAAAGAAGCTGCTTCACATATCCTTGTATATATCTCTTAAAACCAAAAAGAAAATACAAAAATATAAAATCTATAAAAATCCATAAAAATCTGAAAAACAAAAAAAATACCAAAAATTGTTCTTTTTCAGGCATGTCTTCTGTTTATCAATAACATTTAAGGTTCTAGAAATGTCTTTCAATAATGGCACGGAACTTTAAATGAAGCTCGAGCAAAAGTTATAATAAATGGGTAAAACATGTCCTTATGGCTTGCTATTACTTCAGATAGCAATCCGCTCATCTAGATGGGGAAAACACGTCGCCAAAAAGACGGTTGTTCCTCTTACTGGGTGAAGTTCACCCGGGCATGGATTACTTTATATCCATGTTTCATCGACTTGATGTACGTTTCAGTGCATCATTTCTCGTACAAGAAGAGAAGTCTTCTTTACATCATGAATGCTTTTCCTTCAATGATTCTCCGGGAAAGTATTTGTTCTAAACTTGGTGGTACCATGATTTTTGTAAATCAATCAAACTTGAAATTTTGTATAAAATTTTCCACTTAATTGATGCTAAATGATTATTTTTTTTAGAATGATAAATTGAAAATGGGTCATCGATTAAGGGGGAGAATGATTTCAAAAATTCTATATCATCAAAACAAGATCTTTGTACATAAAAGGCAGTGAATAAAATGTGATTGTTATGTGTTAGAACATGAATTTTTCATGAGTTTATCGTTAAACTCTAAATCATTTATAAACTCATCATTTCTGACACATAACATGCTCCCTCAAAGATTGAGGGGGAGTATTGTATTGTCTCAAAACCAGTTATTCTTAAATCTGACCACATTTTTCTCCCGAAATCTTTGAACTTATTTAAATCACTTGGGATCACAAATCTCAAATGGTTTGAAATTTTTGATCGAGGGAGAAAATGTGATTTAAATATGAAACCTGATTAAAATGTGATGTTTTGGACTTTAAGGTAAGCTCCCCCATATGTGATAAACTCTTTTGTATATCAATGCACATATTGAGGGGGAGCAAATGGTTTGTGAAAAAGGATCGTAGCATCTCACATGAGCGAGTCTCAGACTTGACCAATGAATTGACGAAACAAAAGCTGTCAGTTAATCGAAAGGACTTGTCCTGGCCGGGTAATAATTTCAAGCTGGTCTAACCAGTGACGTAAGCGTGTCTCGAAGAGGATTTGTCTGAGTATAGTGTACCGTTTTGGGAAATCTTTTGTGGACTTGACTAGGACGGGTAATAATTTCAAGCTAGTTTATCTAGTGATGTAAGCGTGTCTCGAATCGGTCATGTTCACTGAAGGTAGATCAATTCAAAAGTGCAACTCTACCCAACATGTGCAAATTTTCTAATCAAAACATATGAGCACATGTTAAGGGGGAGCATTTGAAAATGGTAAAACTCTCAACGTGTTAACAAAATGTGTCTCTTAATCATAAACACGTTGAGAGAATTTTTCAGTGATTTGGTGTATGGCAACATAGAATAGTCATGAAGTTATAAGGTGGCTAAGGTTAGGAAAACTGTCCTATGATCCACAAGAGCCGGAGGGATCTACCCAAGGACAATCCCGAATAGATAGTATTAGAAAGTCCTTAGGTATGATTATGAAAAAAGGAGATAAATGAGAAAGGAGAAAGAAGGGGTTGAAGAATTAAAAAGAATTGAATTAAGAAAGGGTGAAAAGAAATAGCCCTCCAATTATTCAACCTTAGGGCAGAAACCGGGTTCAATTCATATGCTACTGGTGGTTACTAAGGTAACATCGGTATAGAAGACAAGACGTCATAGACCTAGTGACGCACTGCACTAAACCTTCTAACCACTCAAGTTCTCTTAAAAGAGCTTCTTCCATTCTCACGGGGAACCCTGCAAAATCTATCGACCGCTCATTACGAGCCATGTTGATATTGAAACAGGAGACACCGCTCTAGTCTCCGACGACCAAA
This sequence comes from Artemisia argyi, assembly GCA_030686995.1. Lineage (NCBI taxonomy): Eukaryota > Viridiplantae > Streptophyta > Magnoliopsida > Asterales > Asteraceae > Artemisia > Artemisia argyi. Next base: position 154,665,408 of record CM060686.1, on the reverse strand, counting down.
TTTTGCACTTATCGAGTCTAGAGCCGCGAGATACAACCAAATATCTCTTAGGAACACGTGCTTCTTTTACATTGGTTGTTCAACGTTAGGACACCAGTTGTATAATTATGAGTCCTACACAGATATGAGCAATCTGCCAGAAAATTTATGAGGGAATCTACTAAGGTAGTTCCCGGTGATTGAATGGAAAATCCTGCCAGGGTCAACATCAAACAGCCTTGAAAGCAGGTCACTTCGGTAATCTCTTGAGGATTACGCTTAGTGGTCACGATGGTTACAAACGGTCTACAGTCGTGGAGTGATCTCCAGCGACTCACCTAATCGTTGATCTATTTAGGTAGATCTTGTAAGCCCTCTCGGGGGTATCCGATTTAGGAATGGCCTTGGTAAGGATTAGAGAAAGTTTTCACACTATGCTATTAACAATCTCGAAGTCCGAACCTGAAAGTGCCGGATGATTTGTAGCTAACTGGTTACTTGCAGGAATTTCTGACGGTTGCTGTTGACTTGCTGCAAAGATGCTGATCCAACACACATGCTCACACTTCAACATCACAAATCGAAGAAATCATGATCATTGAATGGGCTTCAACTATGCTTCCACAACTCTGATGCTGAAGGTCATGATTCTGAAAAGTGTGAGCATGCCATTACTAAGTTGTCCTCATCGCATGGAGACGTTCAAACACAAAGATGACTTGGATGTATTCATTTGGATGATAGAGTCGAAGAAATGACAAAGATCATCCGATACATTAAACAAGTCATCTAAAGTCCGCTACTGAGTGCACAAAGTTTAAGACTATGAAGAATTAATGACTACGAGCTGCAAAGTTATCTTCAAGAATAGAATGCTAGAATTTAAGTTGTAATTTCTGGGGTGACCTTCCTTAGGGGGAGATTTTTAGGAATATAAATATTCACGTGAAAGACTCGGTCACCCCGAGTATCTATTTAGCATTTATGTAGCTCGTAGGTTTATTAGTATTAGTTTAGTTTTCGTAATATTAGTTAAGTTATCGTAGTTAGTACTGTCAACTCGATCCATAGCCCGTTTAATGGGGCGTTTTCCTTCATTGTATAAATACCCCTCTCCACTAATGGAGAGGGTTGGACCTTCATTTTACAAGCTAATACACTACAAGTTTCTCTCAAGGCTCCCATCACTTCTCTCTCTAACTTCTCTCTAAAACTTACTTCATTCGATCCATATAACATCAAAACCATACGTGTTATGCATTAGAGTAACCTACATAAAAGATGCTATACAAGAAATTGCAGGTAAAATCACGTGTGATTTTGTTTTTGTTTTTTTTAATCGAAAAATGTATATCACGTGTGATTTACTCTTTGTTCAAGTTATGGATGCTGAAAGTCGTGCGATGGATTCTGAAATCTAGGTTATGGATAAAGTTGTTGATGATCCAGATGTACACCATGTGTTTGATGAAATGCGTCTATGATTAACATGTGATTCGGAAGCAAAATCATATGTGATTCTGTAACGGGTAATTCATATGAGAGGCAAGCACCCATCTTATCGTTACCATTTCCATACTTGATGTAGTTGTTGTTGAGAGTACGAACTCTAAAAATGTTAGTCATTGGTCATTACCAAATCACATTGTAGAAAGTAAAACAAACAAAAAATGAAAAACAAATTGTTGTAGTTGTTTAAAACCTTAGAGAGATGTGTATCTTTCTACACGTGTGATTTTCAATTTATTGTTGTAGACTCAATCGAATGAGACTATTTTGGTAAAGAAAGGGGCAAATAACACGTGATTATGGTGTTGTAGCCGCAGTGGCGAAGCTAGAAAATTTTCAGTGGGGGGTCGGGATCTAAATTTTTTTTTCTAACGCTATTTTTCGGGTAATATGTTCGTGTCGGTGATTCGATTCGGGTCGGGTCAAAAATTAAATACTATTATTATATAAAAAAAAGTTTCGATCACTAAAAAACTAAACATTTGTCCAAGGCAACTAAATTGCAAAGAACTTATATTAGTGGTACACGATTGACGATTCCTGCCAGGCTGCCATATTGAACTTTCAACCCCAATTTCTAATTTCTACTTAAATCCCTAATTTCTACTAAATCCCTAAATAAAAGACAAGTAGATTTAAAGACAACAAACTAGAAGGACCGCTGCAGGCGGCGGCAGGCGTGGCGGAGGCTGGTCGACCGTCGGCGGTAGCCGGCGGGACTGCAGGAGCCAGGAAGGTGGGAGGAGATGAGGGTCGAAGGGGGAGGGTTTGGGATTTGGTTAATTGTTATTGTTCCGTTTTTTTTTAATGGGCTAAGTAATGGATTTTAATTTGGGATTTGGTTTGTTAATGGATTTTAGTTTGGGTAGATGGGCTTATGTAAAATGTAATGGATCAATTTTATTGCTTAATGTATAAAAAAAATTCACAATTAAAATGGGGGGTCGAAACCGAATATACCGAATTTTTTACACGAAAACTATATACCCCCTACATCGCAAAAAAAAATTTTGGGGGGTCGGGCGCCCCCCCCCCCCCCCCCCCCCCGCCCCTATATAGCTGCGCCTATGGTTGTAGGATGCTGAAAATCATGTGGTGGATTCAGGATATGGATGACGACGTTGATGATCTAGATGGACACCTTGTGTTTGATGAAATGTGTATGTAATAATCACATGTGATTCAAAAGCAAAATAACATGTGATTCTGTAACCAGTAATTCATATGAGACGTAAGGACCCATCTTTGGCTCTTCAAAATTTGATTTGTGCTTGAAGCTTGTTTATTTTGTGCGGAATTTTGGATAGTGAGTTGTGATTTGTTTTGGCTTTATGTATTTGCTTGAATACGCAAAGGTATTGCCAACTGTGATATGATGTTTAGCTTTGTGTATACGCATGTTTTGTTGCTTAGATCAGTTTACGAAACTTTTAGTGTTGTGTATTTAGATGTGGTTATGATGTGTAACAGCTTACAAGGTACTCCTTTTGTCGAAATTATTGTCCATATTTCTTTTTTGTGATGTCTTAAAATAATTGACCACTTTTCATTTTAAGTTACAGAAAGAGAATTTAGTATAGGGATATTCTATTTGAGTGGTTGAGATTTATGATGGTCCAACTTTTATTAAACTTTGTGATTTTTATCTTGTGATAATAATTTTGAGGCGGAGGGAGTAATTAACTTGCAATTTTTAAAAATGTGTTAGTTGTTATAATCTGTTCTAACAATCACATGTAATTTTTATGAAAATCACATGTGATTGTGAAATCATATGTGATTCAACCATAAAAGTATTATTTTTTTTCTTTTCTATTATGCAATATGGTTATGCGTTCTCTTGAAGACGTGTCACTGGAATGTACTTGTAGGCATTTTCTTCGGTTTGGATTTCTTTGTGGACACGCATTTTGTGCTTTGAAGAACTGTGATATTCAAATGATTCCAGAAAAGTACATTTTAAGGCATTGGAGAAGAGATATAATACCACCTGCTGTGAGAAGAAACACAAACAGGTATGAAAAGGTGGTATTAAAGATGCAAGTAGAAATAATGGAAGAGAAATAGCACTTCAAGTTAGATCTAAGACAAAAAAAAAAAGTAATGTGGATATTGTGGAGAGAAAACTAACAAGCATACCAAGACTACATGTCCGTTAAAATCCAAAATTCATTGAAAAGCGATTGAAAATGGCAAAACAATTGGAAAGTGCTTCTTAAATTTCATGTTTTGTTTACATTTGGATTTTATTTATTTATTTATTTATTTATTGAACTTCTTCAAAAGTGTTTTAAGGATTTTAAAGATTTTTAAGGTTTTTTTGGAACTTCTGCAAAAGTGTTATAACGATTCTTAATTCGAATATATGGAATTTTACTTGAATATTTTTTTTATGTTCTAGCAGATTCTTAGAAGAGTAATGCTATTTATGCCTACAATCCATGCCTAAATACAAGACTGATGCATAAATTACTTATACATTTATATTATATATTTTCTCTCTCCAAATTCCCATCAATCAATTTTAAATCCACCAATCAAATCATTAGGCTTACAAGTACGTTTGCTAATTAGGCATAAGAATCATTTTTGTTCTTAGAAACACTTATGCTTCATGGTAAAAAAAATCACATGTGATTCTCCGTGAATCACATGTGTTTCTATCAAAATCACATGTGCTTCTTTGTGAATCACATGTGATTCTATCAAAATCACATGTAGTGATCTAGTTGTATAACTTGTCCAGCCTACGACCATCAATTATCATATTTAACAAAATCAAGAAGACACATGCTAAAAACGTACAGCAAAAAGATAGTTCATAAACATTCAGTTTATTCAAAGATCATTACATACTTCTTATAAGATTATTACAACTTTTCCAAAAATACGATAACACAAACAACCATCAGAATATGATAATGAAGTACGATAAACATGTTCTTTCAGAAGACTACCATCAATACTACATCAAATCAGTTATCAGCCACCAAAAGCCTGCAATGATCAATACTGCCGCCATCAAAAGCCTTGTGATTCATCTTTGTCCTCTATTTCAACTTTAGAATGTGTGGTTTTACTTTAGCTATAGAAGCATGTTTTGGATGTTCATAATTACACATATGCTTAAAAAACAAAGTTTTCTACAACAAAAAAGATGTTGGTAAGTAAACTGAATGATTTTGACAAGAATCACATGTGATTCACACCTAATCACATGTGATTAACACAGAATCACTTGTGATTCACAAAACTATGATTGGTCAGATTCTTTGATCCCTAAAAAAAGAAAAGTTCAAGATCAGTCTTGGATGATGGATAATAAATCATTATAAAACCATGGAGACGACTGAAATATACTCACTCTTTCCATCCAAGCTCACTGGTATGATCGGTGAAATTGGAATATCTAATAATGGATGAGAACGCATGAGCCAAGTCTGTATCAAAACAGACAAACCTTTAGTACTAGTAAGTAAGCATGAAACGTGATCGTCCGAAACACAAGATTTCATGCAAACAGTATGAATGCAAAGCAATAACAAACAGCTTCCAGAATCCGTGAGGCTCATTGCTTTCATATCTACAAAGAACAATAAACCATACATAAACTAAAAATTATTTGAGGTAAAATCACATGTAATCCGAGGTAAATCACATGTGATTTACCTCGGTTTACATTTACAATAGTAGTTACAGATAAAACTATTTCTTTTACATCAGCAACTTAAAACATCAACTCGTGCAGCACCTAAAACATAAACTAACGCAACGCCTAAAACATCTACTATTGCCAATTGTTCAAAATAGTAGACATACACGTCCGCACCTAAAAATCAACTAAATCAGCACCAATATACGATAGTTTAAAACATCAACTATTGCGTTAAAATATCAACTAAAGCCCAAAAATAACAACTAACACACTTCAAAATATCAAACAACGCAACGCCTAAAACATCAACTAACACGACGCCTAAAACATATCAACCAACGCAACGCCTAAAACATGTGCTAATTCAAAATACGACAATTCAAAAATATCAACTAACGCAACACCTAAAACATCATGTAATGCAATGTTCCTAAAACATCAACTAACGCACTACCTAACCTAGACATCAACAACCCATCACGCCTATAACATCAACTAATTCAATAAAATCACTAATAACATGCCAATTTAACAACTGACACAATAATCAACCTAAAACATCCAATAATTTATCATAATCACAAACGAATCAATCAAAACACAATAATCAACCTATCAAAAATCACATATCATAAAAAATAACTTGTTTAGTTTCAAAAATAAAAATCAAAATAGCAATTAATCAAATAATATGAACAATAAATCAATTTTATTTACCAAAATAGACACTTTGATGCTCATTTTGATCAGCAACTCGCAATGAAGATGATTGAGGAAACGGTTCACCTTTAGATAATGATACTTCATCCCGTATGTCCGTTATTTATAAAAGATTGGTTAATTTTGGATTTGATTTAGGGGAAAATGGTTAAGGTTTGATTTGGGGGAAAACAGTTTAGTAATAAAAGAAAATATGGTGTTTGTTTGAGTAAGAGGAGAGAAATGAAATCAGCGAATGAAAATTGTATCTGCCTCGTTTAGCTTGAATGATGATATTACAAAAATGCCCCCCGGTAATTAATTATATTAAAATGTCAATTATTATTAGCCATTGGATTGAAGTTGGATGGGTGGTTGAAATTAGCTGGTTTGATCTTTAGTGAAAATGAGATATATACCGAACTTTTGTCTTGCATATATATCCTTCAAAGATGTAAAATTTCATATATATCATTTGCATACATAAAAAATATCGTACCATGTGTATCAAAAACTTGTACCAAAGATATATATGCAATTATTCACCTTTGAGGGATATATATGCAATTTCTTTTAATTGATCTTAAGGATTTGCATTTCTGAAATTGTTTGGAATGGATTTTGTGCTAAGCGTCTTGTCAGCATTTTTAGTAACCATTTTTTCAAAGACGAACCTACAATTAGATTATTTGAGTAGTTGTATTCGAATTTGGACCATAATCCTTATTAGATAAGTAGGTCATTAAAATTATCAAGAATCATATTCGGGGCATTTAGTTTATTAGAGCTCATTCGTCAAGTTATTTACTAACTTGAATTTGTTTGATACTTGGATTATAAATTTTGGATTCTAAGTTTGAAGTTGACCATAATACTTATCAAATAAGTGGGTCATCCGAATTTGATATTTGATATTTGATATTTGATATTTGAAGACTTGAATATAATCAGGTCGTTTGGATTTTGTTCCATCGTTAGGAATTTGTCATTTTAGAAAATTTATATTTCCTTTTGTCGGGCTTTTGAAGTTGGTTGCCTTTTTCTAATTTACTTTGTTGAAGATTGTTTGTGCCAATTTGCTGGTTTGGTTTACCGTTTTGAATTTGTAGTTTAACATTTGATTGTTCGATTTGAAGTCATCATCATTTTTTTATGATCGATTTTGTTTCGTATTGTTTTCTGAGAATTGGTCGTTTGTCTTGAGTTAGGCTAGTACCTCTAGCGTTTTGAATTTTGAAATTGATTTAAAACAGGTGGGGGAGTTCAAGTCACGGCGAAGATTGTTAAAAAAAATGACTTAAACTATAAGGGGCATTCGGTTAATTTGATATGTTTTCTAATTTGAGTCTGTTTATAATTTGGTAATTAGGTTACTGGCTTCTTATAAATAGGGATCAATGATAGTTTTCTTTATACCTTTAAATTAGAATTTTATACTAGATACCTTTGAATTTGATTTTGTATTTGGTTCTATGATTTTGAATAAAGCTTCCGATTCATTAGTTTAATTTGTTATTTGTTTCGTCTTTGATTACCAACATATACTGTAACAAAAATTATGTGGAAATAATGGATGTTTTCTTTCGACTAAAGGTAGTCTTAATGTTACACACCATGAGTACGGATGAAAAATATATACAAACCGTAATTGCATTACGTAGTAGAAGCTTGTACGCATAATTTGATTGAAATGATGAATTTGACTCGAGTGATCATATTTAGATGTCATAGTTCCTACTTCCTAACATAAGAATTTGATAATATGTATAGAGATCAAAATGTAAGTATGAGGCCTTTGTAAGCTCTTTCAAACTCCAAAAATGATTTTGTTGCATAACCATACTTAAGAAATATTAATGAATGCAACATATATATATATATATATATATATATATATATATATATATATATATATATATATATATATATATATATATATATATATATATATATATATACGAGTTTGGTAACCCGCGCGCTGCCGCGGGATTATTTTTCGCCATATCCTTTAAGTTTCGAATTGTTTGAGAGTATGTGGTATCTTTGTTATGTTTTGAAATGAAATGTATCATACGTTGTTGCAGGAATGGCTTGTCGTATGTTTTGAATGTTGAAAAGTTTTTTAATGAAAGGTATTTTTTTTTATGCCGTGCGAGTGTTCATATATTTTGTGTTTTCATTTTTATATGTGTGTAATTTAATAAAGAGTTTTTTTTTTTTTTTTTTTTTTTTTTTTTTTTTGTAAATGTAAAGGTATAAAAATACTCTAAGCATCTATTTGGGCTAAAGCCCCCAACGAAAGTGTTTAACAAATGTGTAAGCCCAATGATTACTACCAAACCCAACAAATCTTAAAATACTCACTTAGTCACTTATAACACCCACACTTATTATCCTAACCCTAATCCACAACACAGCCACCAACTATTCTTTCTCAAACCAAAAATTGATGCAGCCAAACCAATCCATCTTTCTTATCTCATCAACACAATCGTCAGGTAGGTTTCGTCTCATTTTGTTTTTTTTTTCCTTATCAATCGAAAGAAAGTGAGGATGAAACTTATAAAGTTTTGTCCTTTCTTTAATTTTTGGAAATTAAAAAGGAAGTTTATCTTCTTCAAGATCAATGATGTTATGTTCAAAAACGCAAGATCTTTAAATATTTTGTAATAAACATGAACACAAACTGAGATCATTTTCTTTGATTAATTTCTTTAGTCGAACGAAAGACAAATGGAAACCGATTGGTTTTTTGTTTGTCTTTATAGCTTAGGATATTTAAAAGAAGTTATGTGCTTCGACATAGATCTATGATGATAAAGCTCTTGTGATGTTGTTATTTGAACGAATCTTCGATTATACAAAGAGTTAATTTGAGATCTATTTTTTTTCTTTTTCATTTCTCGACTTGTGAGGTGAGATGAAAAGATTGTTGTCATGTTAGCTGTTGAAGGAAGTTGTTTGATAATGGGTTGAAGTGAGCAATATGGATGATAGTTTATGTTTGTTGGTTTATTTTTCTTTTAATCCGAATCTTATTAAACGAATTGAACTTAACAAACTTGTTATGATTTATTTTTTTATAAAGTTCGAAAATTATAAGTACATATAAAAAGATATACTCCGTATGATCAGTTGTGTTTATATCTTAGAAGGATTGCATCTAGTATGGTTATTTACATAAAAAGTCCTTAAAGTTATCGGCATTTTTTAAAGTTAGTCCTTAGGGACTAACGGTGTGATTTACAAAATCTGAGGGACTATTCTCGTAAATTGCTTAGTAACAGTACACACACTATTTCAAGCTGTTATACACTGTAGCTACCACTGTTATGTACTGTTATATACTGTAGCAAAAATATTTTCTTTTTTAGTCCCTAAAAGTGTCGGTATGTTGCAAAGTTAGTACCTAGGGACTAACGTTGAAATTAAAAGTTAACTTTAGGGGCTGATTCTGCCTAATATTTGCACAGAAACAGCCCCTGAGGTTATTGTTCCATTACAAATTTAAGTAACGACGGTTAGGTAACGGCCGTTAAGGACTAACTTTGCAATTGATCAATAACCTCAGGGTCTAAAATAAAAAATGCTGGCGTACTGTAGCAAAGTGTTTTTGGGGCACTGTTACACGCCATTTTGTATATATATATATATATATATATATATATATATATATATATATATATATATATATATTTTGCATCTCCATACTAAAGAAAATAATAATGCTGACTATACTCAAGTGTCTCACCTAAATGATAAGCAGACGTTTCTTCGATGTAATGCATGATTTAGTATTCTTTTCGTCCCAAAATTATTGTCTACTTTAACTTTTTTGTTCTCTCTTTTTTAATTTTGACTATAAATATTTTTGTTTGTGTTATACAATATTTGAGAAAAATTATACCAATGAAAATACATTTAAAATCAATTCGTTCATATATTTTACATCAAGTATTATGTAATATAAATAAAAAATAATTAAGGTCAAATTTGAAAAATAAATAGCGAAAAAATTAAAAGGGAACAATAATTTTAAGACGGAAAGAGTATATCTGAAAGCAAGAGAGGTTATGAATTTTAAGAAGTGGGATATATATGTAAACGTACGTTTTAAATCTCCTTGTCATAATAGTTATCTTTAGGTTGACTTTTAATTACTTGAATAAGTGTCTAGTGAACCGCTTGAGATTTTTTAAATTGACTGGAATTAATCACACAATTCATACACTTGTAGCTAATGTGATCTACTTGTAAAATATTTAATGAAATAGTTGTTGACTTACCTCCTTGTGTGCATAAGTTATGCTAATAACTCCATCCACCATAATCTAGATCACAGTTGGTTGATTTAGGAGTTGAAAAAGACTTTTGGATTTGAGTTAGTTTTAAGTATGGATGTGGGATGTTATTTTTTGATCAGTTTAGTGCTCAATGGTCTCTAACTAGATTTAAACATAAATTAGACGAAATATAAAAAGACTCGTTGACGAGCAACCTCAGCAAGGTCCACAGCATAGTTAAGGAGTCAAAGAGAACTTGTAAGAGGGCAAGGAGTAATAACTCGAGTTAACACCAAAATACTTGCTACGTCAGCGCCACATCATTTTAATACCAAATAACATAACACTAAAAAATACTAGGAAATCATAACACCACTTTTTGGACCCACCTTATTTTAAAATTACAATTTACAAATTCTACCCTCAACAATTTTATTTATTAAACGTTCAAACACTTCATTAATAAATTTTGAATTTTAAATATCCCGCTCGTAAAATAAAAACGTTACACAAACATATAATAAAAACGATATGAAACAAAATTAAAACATTAAATAAACGTTACATAAACAAAATTAAAACATTAAAACATAAACATAAAATTAAAACGTTACATAAACATAAAATAAAAAAGATACGAAATTAAAACATTAAATAAACATCACTTAAACATAAACTTAAATTTCTGTAATCCGGGTGATCCCAAGTTTGAGAGTTGTCTGAGCGGTAACCATCTTCGTACGCAGAGTAGTTCGCAAACTTCCTCTCTTCGTACTCTGCTTCCAACCTGCTAAGCTCCCGCTCCCTACTTTCGCAGCCCGCATCTTCTTTATAACCTAGCCGAAATTGATCCAGATGAGGTTGATGTTGTTGTTGCTCAACAAATCTTGGTGCATCAGATGAAGTTGATGCACCTTGCACAAATTGTTGGTTCTATTGTGATACAGAACAGCTACCACATTTTCCTCAAAACTCCAACAGATCTTGTTGGAGATTTAGGCCTGTATCTGATTCACACAACCTCACAACATCTCACCAATGGCAGCGTCTTTGCGATATTCATCGGACAAAAACTGGTCGATCACAGCTTTTCTTTCTTCAGAGATGTCTTTGCACTTTGTGTATCGTTGTTTCAGTGTCTTTGCGAGCTCAAACTGCTTAATAACTTCAACAATAGCCTGTTTTTGATCTGTGTCGTCTTTGTCAGCTTGTTTTTTGATATACTTTTGCATTTGTTCGATGGTATGGGGGAGACGACAAACCATAATTCTACAGTGTGAAAATGATGTGTGTAATCCAACCGTTTGTACCCAAACAAATTTTTTTGTTCTCCTTTGCGTTACAACGTAAGTTGCCACAGCAACGTACGTTGCAACGCCTCGCTGCTAGAAACAACTCTCAACGCCATAACGCCATTGGTTTGGGCATTGCTACGTTATTACTCCTTGCCCTCTAAGATCTACTCTCTAGCTAATGCGGAGTCAGGTAGTATGTATAAGAACTAGAAGCTCAAGGATAAAGGTTCATCAGGGATCGAATGCCCTGATGATCATTTGATCCAACCAACAAAGGCTAGCTCAAAATATTTTTTAGATATTTAGGCGGGTAGCAAATGAGCGGGATAAAGTGTATCCTGGAGAAAGTCAAAGACAACTACGAGTAGTTGAAAATGAAAGAATAATTGTCATCACTATTCCTCAAAAGCAAGGTTTTGTGTATCAAAAAATATGAGCATTTAATGAAAGATATATTTTATCAACTATTTTACACGTCTCAAGTCCTCACGTGAAATCCTAGTTTGTTTTCTATATAAAATGAATGTTGCTCGAAGTAAATGCGATATATTTCATATTTATTGTAACATTTTAGAAAAACATTTACTCTCGTATTTAAACTCGTTATAGTCCATGGTCTAATAAGATACCCAAAGTTCACATGTAAACTCTTACCTTTGTTTCAATTTACTTGATCGAGAGCAACACCTTATTGTCACTTAATTAAGTGTTTATTAGCAATTCACTTTATAATTCTTTGGGTTAATCAAATACTTCTTCCGTCCCATATTAAGTGTCCACAATGGAATATTTGGATGTCCTAAATTAAGTGTCCACTTGTACCTTTCAACCAATAAGATGAGAGTTTAGTGGGTAAAAGTAATATTTGATTGGTGGAGAGTTTAGTTAGTGAAATCTCCTAAAACTTTGTGCATTATAAAAGTGGACACTTAATATGAGACGGATGTAGTAAGAATTATACAAGAAAAAGTTATCCTTATGTTTTATCTTAAATACTTTTATTCATTGTTTTACATAAACATTCATGATCAGGAAAATCATATCGCCCACTTATGAAGTAAATTCATTTAACAAAGTCAAAAGCCGCGTGCTTGTATCCCTCTAAATGTTAGATTCCGCTTGCGTTGCTAATTAGCATCCGACACCACCCACTGCCGATCATTCTAGTATGCCTATTGCTTGTTCTGTACTTCTCACAGTTGCTCATGAACCAGCTGTCTAACTAACATTTATTAATTGTTTATGTTACCAATCCCAATGGTATATATTTGGACCTTTGACCAGTATTCACACTCGCCTCACTTCTTGGTGATTTCGGTCCGGAAAATTTGCCTCAACGATAATATGTTAGTGCTAATCTTGAATTCACATTATTCAATGTCGTTTAGGACAAGAGGAGCCTTCTGTAACAGTCTCATTTAGGTAAAACTTTCCCTTGGTGTATATTGGCTAAGTAGCAGTATGTAAAAATTTCCCTTCTATAACTTGGTAGAATTGTAAATATATAATGGGACCTGTTTGAAGGAGACATAGATAGCAGTATGTAACATTCTGAAATAGTGAAGAATCATAAAACTGAGTCGAGGCAAGGAGAGTAATAAAGCATTTTTTAGACGTTATGATTGTGCAAATGAATACGAGATTATGATGTCTGGCTGATTCAAAATCAATAACCATCTTCATTCATGTTCAGTTTAGTTCATTAGAGATTTAGACCCTTTAACGCTTGAAGTTTGCATGGATAGTTTATACTTAAAGATTGATATTCAATTATTTCTTGGCTAGTGCTTATTTAAAAGACGGTTTAAAAGAACACGTGATGGCTTCATAATTTAATAACATGCATGGATAGTAGTATTATATTGCAATATATAACTTTACTTCAAGTCCACGCTCTATGGGTGTAACCGTGTAAGTCATTACTTTGTTACCGGGTATATAAAGTCCCCAACCCCTCTCATTTTTTTCATCCAAACCAAATAGAATAACCATAAATCTTCATACATAACCCACAGTCACACACCCTTTTCATTTATAAATATTCCAAAGTCTTTTGTTACTACCAGGCATGGATAACTTTCGGTTTTACTTGCTAGTTCTCCTGACTATCGTCCAATATACCGCTAGTGCTGGTACCAATTCCACCCACCTAAACTTCGTCAAGACTTCATGCAAAACCACCCTGTACCCTGCTCTCTGTGTCAACTCTCTCTCAAATTATGCTGCTTCTATCAAAGGAAATGATCAGCAGCTAGCCAAAGCAGCCATAACGGTCAGCCTGAATAACGCCAAGTCAGCAGCTGCATACATTTCCAAACTTGCTGGAACCTCAAACAAAAAATCACGAGAGTACCAAGCCCTGAAAGACTGTGTAAACAGTATGACCAGCTGTGTTGCTAGTCTAACCCAGTCTGTTCAGGAGCTCGGGAAAATGGGTCAGTTTAAGGGGCAGACTTTTGTTTGGCACATGAACAATGTCCAAACTTGGGTCAGTTCTGCGCTTACACACCAAAACACTTGTACTGGAGGATTCTCTGATAGGTCAATGAATGGAAAAGTGAAGGATGCTGTAAATAAAAGGATGAGTTCTGTTTCACAAATAACAAGCAACGCACTTGCTTTGGTAAACGGATTCGCTGTGAGGCACAAAGAAGCTACAAATAATCATTGAGGCTTCATAGTTATCGTGTCTTTTATCTCGTGCAGCAAACAAAGGGATTAACCTTCTAGTAGTAGTATTTTGTGCCATAAGTTTTTGTATCCTTAAGGATCCTTTTTTGACTGGTGTATGTTACTGGTTTTCCGTGTAAAACTTTTAGCTTCCGTGGATAAGTTTATGCCTTGTTCGGGGTTTTGTTAGTCTTTCGGTTAGTGTTATAATAACTTATATTTACTCTAATAAAGGTGGCACATTAATTCTAAGATTCATTTGATCGTTTCCAGATACTCATTGTAAACTCAGTATTCATTTTATGTGTGGAGAACTTAGGATGCATTACCACATCATTACCTGCTTTCATAAAGGATCAGATTTTTGCACGTTGTATAACCCTAAGATCCCCATGATACTTGACGTTGACATCATCATATATATCTTTAACCCCTTTACGCATATCCAATTGAAAATCATAACAATGTTGCCCAATTCTTAGGATAGATTAACCACTTAGGGTTGACCTAGTTGTAAAGAGCTTGAGTAACTACTGAGAGATTTGAAGTTCAATTCCTGTTTGATGCAAATAACTCTAAGTGGCCACACCAACCTTCCTGAAAAGAGGAGGGCTTTACTCGGTTTGAGTCTATGTAGCGGTAGGCTCCAATCTCGTGAATTAGTCGGCCAAAAGGTCGGAAAGCATGGTTACCCAAATTTTTAGGATAGACAGTGTTTTAGTATTTGAACATTCAAATTCAACGAGTGTTCAGGTTGGTATTGAATTATTTAAGAGGCTGTTAAATTGCTACGACATGATGAATTAGGGACAACTTAATAATTAGTCTTACTCAGAACTACTCATGGAAGTGGCATTGTTAGACCAACCATGGGGCATTTCTTTCAGTTTAATTTCTAGGATATGAGAAAAGCCGTACAATAGTTTTGCAATATTCACGGGTATGTGTGGAAAACATGCAGCGGACTGCTTCGATTCACCGACCGGTCCTATATTAAATTATTTGAATTTTAAAACATTATTTTATAAGTTTCATGGAAGAATCAATTCTTTGTGAGAAAGGAACAGGAAGTATTTTGACTATTTGTCAAGTTGATAACAATGGAGCTTAGTATACCACAAGTACTAACTCGGATCTCGAGCTGGTGCAATGGGATATAAAAATTCATCGGTAATGTGATTTTCTTGAAAAACTCGTGTGCTTCTGATTTAGTCTAATGGCCTCTTGTATTGCACTTATTTAAAGTTTTAGTTTACATTATTAAATCTCCAAAAAGTTTTAAGATAAGCGTTTGCAGTTTTCATTTTAATGTTTTGACATGCACCAAACAAATACAAATCAAGGGTCATATTGTAAAAATTTAACAGATTTGATGTAACGAACAGTTTGCATGCTCAGTGGCCACCTAAATGAGGATAGTTGTGCACTTCTATCTTCTAGTCTCAGTAGTCATCTTTAGAATTCACCTTTTTCATTACTTGTTGTGTCCAGAGCTGCTTGAGATATTTATCACGAAAGCACACAACTCATACACTTGTAATCATTAAGTTTTACATGTTAATACTTAGCTTCACCTTGTTGATTTTCCTTCACTGTATGCCTAATTTACTGCCAACACCACTACAAGAAAAAAGGCCTTTAGTGTCCACACGGTAATGGTCACTAATAGTAGATATTTGGTCACTAATCTGATTTAGTGACCATATCAAAGTGATCACTTGTCGTCACTAAAAGTCGGTCACAAAAGGTAATAGTGATGACTTATGAATATGGTCACTAAATAGTGACCAAAAATTTGTTGTCACTTTCATTTGTGAAGACTAATTCTTGGTCACTAAATGTAAAAGTGGTCACTATTTTAGATGAAGTGACCACATCTACTACAATGGGAAAGTGGTCACTTTTCTTTGAATTTTATGACCAAACAGTGGTCACTAATTGAAAAAATATGGCAAAAAAAATTTGCTTGTAATCACTAATACGGTTATTAATATTCAAAATTAATCACATCTACATAATCTATATTTCTTTATTCAAAACTTAACGTCAAGAAAATTAACAAGGAATCAACAATTACAAAAGCCATTATGTTGGTGGTGGAACCGGAAAGGGGAATTGGAAGACCATGGCTGACCCTTATGTTCTTCACAGTTGAGTCCCTTCGTAAAAACTGTAAGCATCATTAACAATCATAACGAAACTAGTTCAAAAACTATAAGCCAACACGAACTTGATAAACACCCAAGTAATAGCAGATGTAAAAATCACCTTGACAACCGGAGAAGACCTGGTTCTTGCATCCCATAGAATGAGACAGGAATCGTCACCAACACTACATAATTCTTGTGCACTTCACAACATAGATATCAGAATGCACAAAACTTTCAGTTAGCAAACTATACCCATCCTAACTATTGGTCTATTGAATAGAGAAAATCATGGTGAATTCATAAAGACAGTGTAAGATACCTAGACGGGCCGAACTGTACATCCTCAACAATATCATCATGCCCTTTGAAGACACCTATTGCTTGAATTTTCGGGCTTTCGGTAGGTTTATCATGTATTTCATTGAACTAAGCTTCCTTCCAAAGCCAGGCACAATATGAGATTTTACGGCATCTTCTAATTCACACCAATCCTGTTAAAATATATAGCTTCGTTTAATAACATGTATTTCAGACTTTCAGTATTCCAATTAGTTGTTTGTAAGATGTACCTGGTTCGTTACGAAGGAAGAGTACCTCTCATTAGCAATTTCTTCACATCTTACAGTGGCCACCGTCACCTGCAAAAGATTAGGAAATTAACATCCACATGATATGTCGTAACTTTTTTAAGCTTTGACAGAGTTGATTTATTGATATTTTACCTTGTGAGCAGGTAAGTCAAGGTCTTTGTTCTCCTTAATAACTTCCCAAATCTGTTGAGCACTAAAGGAAAAACCTGAAGTGGGAACAACCCCCCTCCTATCTCCTGAATAACATGATATCTTACATTAAAAAATTCACTTTAAAGGAGTCTGTTTGTGGTGTTCTGGCTTGGGTCAGAGTCTCATATCTGGAGCAAGGAACAGAGCATTATAAGCATCGAGACAGTGTTAGCTTTTAAGGTAGAGAACAAAGAACAACACTTACCTTCTGTATATCTTCCCTCAAGACCGGCCCTAGATTCTCAAGAGGTGTCTATACAGAAACAATAGGACATAACATCAAACACAACCCATATTTTTTATAATTTTTAACCTTTAATAATCTCAAGACAAGCAACAACTTACCCTTGTTTTATCACGTATAACGAACATCAAAGTTGTTTTACGTGGACTAAACAGTCGCAACATCAAAGTTGTTTTACGTGGACTAAACAGTCGCAACATAACATACTTATTAAATTTCAGAAACCACTGATGCAGCTGTTTATCTATTTCCATAAATTAATCATCGTAAAACTATATCCTTATTTATAGGGTAGGGATCTGTCTACAACTTTAAAGACCGCTTTGGTGCTTAGACATAAGTTCATAAGGCCCCAAAAGTCAAAACTATAAATCTCTACTGTATGTTATTTGTTATGATAAACTACAATATATAGTTTTTATCATATTTCAAACATCAATGATTAAGGACTCAAGAGAAGGCAAAAAACAGAGTTTATAGATCGGCCTGAGCAGACCCTTTTGACCAGTTACACAACCATCGACCCACCCAACTTTCCACGACTATCTACAACGACCCACCAGATCAGGACGAGACTCTGCGGCTCCCAAGACAGCATGGCAATTGGGCTGAGCTTCAACATCCCAGATAAGAAGCTGGTTTCAAAAGCAATACAATCAAATAATAAAAAAGTATGATTGATATGATCATATATCATAACCAGTGTTTTGAAACCCGGGTCGACCCGGCCGGGTTTACCGGTTTGATCGGTTTCGGCCAAAAAAAGGGTAAAAAAAACCCGGGTTTCTAAAACCGGTTTAACCCGGCGGGCGAACCGGTTGACCCGGTATCCGGTGACTCGACCGGGTCGATTTCAAACCCGGTTTTCAAAACATTGATCATAACTAACAAGATATTAACAAAAAGAAATAAAGCATGTAAACTGAATACATACATCAGGACTGTCGGTGTACTTTGCTACTATTTTGCTGTTCTGAGGAAGCTTTCTGATGCGATTTACCTTCATAAATATAAGTGAATGTCGAATAAAAATTTCTTTGCATAATAGAGAAAATTAACAAGGAATCAACAATTACTAAATTTTATCATAAAACTATAAGTATCATTAAGAATCATAACGAAACCGGTTCAAAACCTAAAACTCTATAAATCTCACTAAAAATAAACAGTTGAGTCTAGGGGTGTCAATAGGGTCGGGTCGAACCCGACCCCGATAAGGCTTATAGGGCCGGGTTGAATCGGGTTAAAAATTCTTATCGGGTTGTTTTGACCCGAACCCGATAAGGCTTATATGCATTAATACCTAAACATACTAATAGTTAATTGGTTCAATTGCATGTAACTAAAGTGTTGGCTGCTCTTACTGTTTCATTTTTTTTCTTAATACAAAGCCTACTTAAGTAATACTCCGTAGTTCAATTTGTTCAACTGCATGCAACTAAAGTTTTGGCTAATCTTACCGTTTCATTTTTTTGTCTTAATACAAAGCCTACTTAAGTAATAGTTCATTGGTTCAACTAAAGTTTTAGCTACTCTTACTGTTTAGTTTTTTTTCTTAATACAAAGGCTGCCTTGTGGTGTTACTGGTGTATACATTTTCTTTAGTGAAAATTGTTTTTGAGCTTTCTGTTCACATGCCTTGACTTTTTATGGTTATTTATTTGTACAAGTTGTTAAATTAAAAACCATAAGCCTTACTTAAGTAATGTAAGTATGTAACTTTGAGCCGTAACTTATTTTGTTGTAAACCACAAGGCATGTCACTAGAAACAAATAGGTAGAAGCACAATATTAAAATAGCCATATTGCTGATTTATACAAGTCAAGTTTTTCACAATCAACGACAACAAGCACATGAGTCATGGTGCACAAAGAATGAAAATATGAAATCATATTGTCAGATTAGTCATGGTGCACAAAGAATGAAAATATGAAATCATATTGCTGATTTACATTAAGTGTCACATCAAAGTAAAGAAGTATAAACCAGAATGCAGGAATGATACAGATAACAGAAAGTACTTTTGACTAACATCACAACGAACTGTGTCAAAGAATAGTCTCCATTAAAGTCAGGGGACCAAAATTTTGAAATCTACCCGTAATATATAGGACTGTGACTTTAAGTGGAAAAAAAAGGTGGCGTGAAGATCTTGGGTATCTAACTGATGCAAGCTCCAATAAATAAACTTATTAAAGAACATACATACTCCTAGATTTCAACATATCAGCAGAGCAAAACATCTTACTGAAACATACAATTTACATACCATTAAATAAATTCTTTCCATAACCGTGATCCATGCATTATGACTCTTACCCGTTATTAGCTCACTATTACCACATATCTCCCATTTTTATCACCAATTTAGCTATACTACAATCTCTCCTTTGCCACCAAAAAGTAAGACCAATAGGCATTCTTCAATTACAGAATTAACATCAAACTAACCGAACAACAAATAATGGCTGATAATTAAGTATGTAACTGATTCAATCATCATACCTACCAAACAAATAATGCCAATAGATCACTAAGTGTTTATAATAAAAAATAACTAATTGCTCATGTAAATTTATAATTCTATAGCAAATTACATATTGTGGTGTTTTGCGTATCCAGGCGACCTGATAAGCACTTTCGGCAAACACAGGGGAAGATTACCTTCTTACCACAAGCAATGACAAAACTACCACTGAGTCACACATTCACCGAACCGAGTGGCGAGTATATTCATCAATTAAACTAAAAATATCTATTCGACTAGTGAGTCACATAATATCAGTTATTCAAATCAAAACTAAGATAATGTATTCAACATCAACTGCTTAAATTTAAGCTTAATTAACAATAAACACATGAGCATTTCAGCGAGCACCTTGTATTCAAATTTTTACTAGCGCAAAACAATAACTTGAATAATTAATTAATAATCACAAAAAGATTAAGTTTGTACCGTTGATAAGCAAATAGAATGAAACCACCTGAAACCGCCTAATTCGGAACCCTAACTACTGATGAAACCGTAACTAGCCGCAAACCAAAACTACCTATTAAACCCCAACTAGCTGATGGGATTATCCGATCAGATGAAATTGAGTAGAGTGTGTGATATCGATTTGATTAGGGAAATCGATTTGTAAAGAGTGTGATATCCAATCTGTATAAAATAAGAAGAGTCAGTTTTTAAGTTCTGTTTTTAAGTATAGGTGAGTGGTGTTAAAAAAAAAGTTCGGGTCGGGTGGAAAGATTGCGTCTTTTTAACAGACAGGTAAATTCACAAAAAGTAAATGTGGAAGTGTTTCATTGAATTAAAGTTTAAAAATAAATATTATTAATAAATTATGTTAGCCTATCATATTTTAAATAACTAGTAACATATTTGAAATTGATTGTACTTAGGTGATTTTTATATTTATATATCACCTAGTATATTTATTTGTTGTTACGTGTCGTTGAAAAATTGTATCATGTATAAAACGTGCTAGCAATACATGCCACATAGTGATCAACATTTTTCGGCAGTAGCTTTTAAAAATTCAGTGTCCAATAATGTCGTCATTTTTTATACCGAAAAATATCTTACATGTATGTACATGTAGTGACGAAATTAATGACCACTTTTGAGCTTGGTGACTAACTATTTATGGAGGACCAAATATTAGTGTCCATGTATTATATGGTCACTATTTTGCCCAAATAGTGACCAAAAATAAAGTCGGCACTAAATTTTGGTCACTATAAGCACTTTTTCCTGTAGTGACAGCTCCCTGAAATTATCTCATTTTGTATATGTTTTACCATTGTCTAAATCCAAGTTCGGTGATTTGGGGACAAAAAAATGAATTAGACTTTTGGATTTTGTGTTCATCTCAAGAAAAGTCAATAAACCGCGTGCTTTTATCCCCACCTATATGTAATATTCCTATTGTGTTTCTTAGAGCTCGTGCCGTCACCTTTCGTGTCGTACCCACCAGCCCGCCTGGTGAGTTTTTTTTTTTATTATTTTTTTTATGTTTTATTTGTGTTTTATTAGATTATGTGTAGACGCATGACACTACTTTTGTAAGAGGGATAGAGTGATAGACTCTAAGAGCATGCGCATGCGTAACGCACGGGGCTGCGTTAAGGGTGTTTTAACGCACGTTAACGTGCGTTATTGATGTGGGAGAGCATGTTAAGGCCACGTTAACGTGGCAAGTTAAGCCACTAACGTGGCGTTAAGCCACATTTGATTAAAAAAAATTTACACTTCTGGTCCCTGTATTTATGTTTGTGTCTTGACAATTTTGGCCCTTGTAATTCTTAAACGATACTAATTTATTCAAACACACACGATACGGAAATACAATTACAAACGATACGAGAAACAAATACAACAGATACGATTTATATAGCTTTGTAATTGTCGATTAGATTTGACTTCTCCTCCCACACTTGCAATACTTGTTCCTTAACCATTTTCAAGACGACCTGAAGTTGCAAATCTGTTTCATCATTTCTTAATAGAGTTTCTAACCCGACGCTGATGATTGGATGGTCTTGAGGCATATCACGTAACCTTTCGACCTCAGGAGCACGACTATGCATCTGCATTATACAACGAGTTATCTCACCAAGCAAACTGTTAACCAACTTGAGTTCCTTCTCTTGTTCGCTGCGTAAACGGGAAAGAATAGATTTTTGCACCTCAGCTAGGTTGTTTGCCATTTTTTGTGTGTGTTAATAGTATTGATATTTGTGTGAGAAAATATAGTTCTGTTAAACTAGTTTTTATAGGGGAAAAGTAGCCGTTAAACAAATAGCCGTTGAAAAAGTAGCCGTTAAGCGTTTTATTCAAATTAAAAGTTAAACAAACACAAGATACAGCACAAACGAAACAGAAAACACAAACGATACATCACATCTTCATGGAATACAAAAGCCATTAACCCATAAACCTGCACCAAGTGTGGTTGAACCTCAAAATCGACTAAACGTGAAAATATTTGAATGTTTTTCCATCATTGCGTTCTTTGAAAACATTCATTGCATCTTCAACACGAACCCAGGGGTCACGTGTAGGCTGCAAATTTTGAATATTCAAATTCAAAAGCGGGATTATTTTTAAATGTTTAAAATTCAAATTTTGAAATGTATGGGCGGGATTTATGGGATTATTTAACACCCTTTGACAGTTCACACAACTCACAAACAATTCTCACACAACTCTAATAATTCTCTCAAACAATGTCTCGCAAGGATTTCTCCCAACAATTCTCAACACACCGTGACTTCTCCCAACAATTTCCAACTCACCATGACTTTGGCCAGCAATTCCCAAGCTCTAGCACGATTCAGAATGCAACTGCACCGGTGAACACTCCACCGGAAGACATCTTTCCGGTATTCACACCGGAAAATGAACCGGTGCCCAATCAACCTGTTGTCCAACAACAACAAGATCAACCGGTGAACAATCTACCGGAAGAAAACCAACCCATTTGGAGAGGGTTGACTGATGAAGAATTTGAAGAACAAAACATGCAAGAATTGTTACATGTTGAACATGAGGAAGAAATGGAGGCAAGAGCTCGTGAGCATGGAGCAAAAGCTAAACAGGATCGTCGAAACCGTCGAGCAGAATGGCGATGGGCAAATGGAATAGACCGTGTGCCAACGAGTAAGGACGATTCGAGTGCCTCCTATTCGAGTCATGAAGGGTGGGTGTCCGACGATTCGTTCTATTGATTCGCAGTTTTATGTTTAATTATTTTAGTTTTATGTTTAATTATCGTACTTTATGTTTCATGTTTAATGTAACTTGCGTTTAAGTTTAATGTATGTTTAAATTTTAAGTATTAATATAAGTTGTTTTTATTAGTTATTAAATGAAATAATAGTTTTAGTTGAGGGTAGAATTTAAAAATATTTGAGTTAAAGCTGAGTTAAGGCTGAGTTATTGTTGTGGGTGTTTTTTTCTGAGTTAAAGTTAAAGTGTAAAAGCTGATGTGGCGCTGCGTTAAGTTTTAACATGAGTTACGCTTGTGCATGCTCTAATGTTAAAAGAAAAAGTTGTGAATTGACGCTACTTTTTCCAGGGCTACCTTGTTCTCTTACCATCCAACACCACCCTCTTCGGTTTATTCTCGTATGTCCATTGCTTATTCTACACTTCTCACAGTTGTTCACGTACCATTTGTCTAAAGTAACATTTTTTATTGGTTTTCTGTTAGTAATCCAATTTATTATTTCGACCTTTGACTATTATTCATCACCGCCCTTTATATGTGTGCGTTTTTATTCTAATGTTTTCACACTTACTTATAACCCAGCTGTTTTAACTATTGTTTATGCTTACTTTACATTACCAATACCATTTATTATTTGGACTTTGACTAGCAGTAAACACAGGCCTCACATCTTGATTATTTCCTTCCCAGAGTATTTTCTGAAATTTTGAAAGCTATAAGAAGCAGTTTGAGATAAGGATGGGCATAAAATTTTTATGCAGTTTATATTGCATAATGAATGATTGGTTAATCGTATACAATAACATCAGTTATACTAGTTAACGAGGGATTCTGAGGATAAATGCAACATTTAATATCTGTTATGTAATTAGTCTTCATATTAGCTTATAACTAAGTCTAGGGGTTAGAGTGTTAAGCTTAAACTTATCTTAGTCAAGTAGGAGTCGGTTGATTGGCTTATGTTCCAGCCCAACCCGTTTCTTGTTTTACAGCCGACTTACAAAGTCGGTTTTCTTCCCCCTCATCTCTATAAAAGGAGGTGAGGGGGTGGGGGGAGGGAGGGTTTATGTACGCATTCTTTCAATACTAATCAAGAAACGATTAAGGATACTTACTTGTGCAAATCTTCTCTTTTCTTGTCGACATCTTATCTTCTCGGTCGAGTTATCCGTGCTAGTGACCAGGGGTTGTAGGTTATCGATTCCTACAAGTGGTATCAAGAGCCCAGGTTCGCGAAGGTTTCTGGTTACTTGGTCGATCGATTGAAGGGTTCTTTGGTGTTTGTTTTTCTGGAAGGAGCAAGAGGTTATATCCTGTTTGGGCTACCAGGTTATCGACAACAAAGGTTGCAGCAGGATCGATCGACAGTCAAGGGTTTTCTTTTGGTGTTGTTGGTTTTTTTTTATCTGGTTTCTTGTTCTTGTCGGCGTTTAGAATACGAAGAAGATGAAGACCGGATAAGGGTTGTTAAAGTCAACAAAACAAGGGTCCTATATCCTCTAAATAAATAAATATTCAATTTGTTTTTTTTTTTTGTTTTTTTTTGTTTTAATATTTATAAAACAAAAGGGTTAATATTTATTAAGAGGGTATTGCACAAGGGACTTTGTAATTTGTGATTGTGAGGTTTAATTTATCACTAGGTTTAGCAAATTAACAAAGGGATTAAAGAATGACGAGAGCCAAGTTTGAGATTGAGAAATTCGATGGAACTGGTGATTTCGGGTTATGGAGAGTCAAGATGCGTGCTTTATTAATCCAACATGGATGTGAAGCAGCTCTGGAGGTTTTACCCCTAAATATGGATGCTACAGCGAAAGCTGAGCTAAACAAGAAAGCTCACAGTGCCATGATTTTGTGTTTAGGTAACAAGGTTCTGAGAGAGGTTACCGGGGAGACGACTGCAGCGGGGGTTTGGACCAAGCTTGAGACTTTGTACATGACGAAGTCCTTAGCCAACAAGTTGTACCTAAAGAAGAAGTTGTATACATTCTACATGCCGGCTGGACATACGATTTCCGAGCATATAGATGAGTTCAACAAAATCGTTCTTGATTTAGCAAATATTGAGGTAAAATTCAAGGATGAAGATCTTGCTTTATTATTACTCACTTCTTTACCAGCATCATACGAACACTTTGTGGATACCTTGCTCTATGGACGGGAAGCTTTGACTTTGGAGGATGTGATGGTCACACTGAATTCAAAGGAAATCAAAGAAAGGTCTAAGGCGAAAGGGGATGATGGTGAAGGGTTATATGTGAGGGGAAGAACTGATCGCAGGAATTCACATCAGTCTAAGGGAAAGTCAAGATCCAAGTCTCGAGGTGGAAGACTCAAGTGCTATATTTGCCAATCTGAGGAGCACTTGAAGAGAATCTGTTCGAAGAATAATCGCAAGAAGTCAAATAGTTGTGTCAAGAAAGAAGATCAGCCAAGCTCTAGTGGTTCGATTTATGACGGTTCTGAGGTGATGATGGTGATGAGTGCAGAAGCCTTATTAGATTGGATTATGGATTTAGGAGGTTCATACCACATGACACCCAGGTCAGACATATTTTTTGATTTTCTGGAATGCGATGGGGGCAGGGTACTGTTGGGTGACAACAAGGAGTGCAAGATCAAAGGTATTGGCAAGGTTAGGCTACAACTGAAAGATGGGTCAAGTTTTGTATTACATAATGTCAGGTATATTCCTGAATTAAAAAGAAACTTGATATCACTAGGAACTCTTGAAAAAGAGGGATATACCGTAAAAATGCAGTCGGGCAAAATCAAGGTGATTAATGGTTCTAGGGTTATTTTATCTAGAACCCGAAGGGATAATTGCGTATACTCTTTGGATGGCCATGCAGTGGCGGGTGAGCTTAATGCTAGTGTTGAAGAAAAAAACAGTCTTGCGCAGGTTTGGCACAAAAGACTGGGACATATCAGTGAGGCGGGACTTCAGGTGCTAGAAAAGCAGGAGCTGTTTGGAAAGAAAAGTCTAGGTAAGCTCGATTTTTGTGAGAATTGTGTTTTGGAAAAGTCACATCGAGTCAATTTCGGTGTAGGAAGGCACACTACTCAGGGAGTGATAGACTATGTTCATTCAGATTTATGGGGTCCGTCTCAGGTGGAATCATTGGGAGGTAAGAGGTACTTCTTATCTATTGTTGATGATTATTCCAGGAGGGTATGGGTTTATATTCTCAGGTTCAAACACGAAGCATTTGGAAAGTTCAAAGAGTGGAAGCAGTTAGTAGAGAATTAGACTGGGAGGATGGTTAAGAAGCTGAGGACAGATAATGGTCTTGAGTTCTGTAACCGGGAGTTTGAGCAGCTATGTACTGAGAGTGGGATTGCTAGACATTTGACAGTTGCCGGGATGCCGCAGCAGAATGGATTAGCAGAACGGATGAATAGAACTCTCATGGATAAGATACGCTGTTTATTAATTCAGTCTGGATTGCCCAAGACCTTCTGGGCGGAAGCGACATGTACGGCCGCATATCTTATAAATAGGTCACCATCGACAGCGATTGAGAAAAAGACACCTATGGAGATGTGGTCGGGACATCCAAGTGATTATGGGATGTTGAGGATTTTCGGCTGTGTCGCATATTCACACGTTAAACAAGGTAAGCTCGAGCCAAGAGAGGTAAAATGCGTTCTTTTGGGGTATCCTGAAGGTGTGAAGGGGTACAGGCTATATAGACTTGATAATGAATCACCTAAAATAGTCACTGGCAGGAACGTGGTCTTCAATGAAAGTGTCATGTACAAAGACACGTTGAAGGATTCTGGTGCAGGTACTGATAAGTCTGTTGAGGAATTACAGGTTGAGGTGGAACTGTAGAGGTTAAATAATCATTCGCTTGAGGAAGATCTGATTGATGGTCAGGAAGATGGCGGTGATGAAGATGCAGGGGATCAGGATCATGATCAAACACCGGATCTCACAGATTATCAGTTGGTTCGGGATAGAGAGCCAAGGACAAGAACGAAACCTTTGAGGTTTCGAGATGAAAGTAATATGGCTGCTTACGCGTTTGCTGCAGCAGAGGAAGAAGATACTCATGAACCATTGACATACCAGGAGGCAGTTACTTGTAAAGATAGATCTAAGTGGAAAGCTACTATGGATGAAGAGGTGGATTCTCTGGAGAAGAATGAGACCTAGGAGTTAGTAGATCATCCAGCTGGGCAAAAGCTGGTGAGCTGCAAATGGCTGTTCAAAATAAAGGAAGGGATTGAAGGTGTTCAAAAGCCTAGGCACAAGGCGAGGTTGGTGGCTCGTGGATTCACTTAAAGGGCAGGTATTGACTATAATGAAGTATTTTCGCCGGTAGTTTGACACACATCTATTCGGGTTATACTTGCATTAACTGCGTGTAGAGATTATGAGCTAGAGCAGCTTGATGTAAAGACGGCATTTTTACATGGGAATCTTGAAAAAGTGATCTACATGAGGCAGCCACCGGGTTATGAACAAGGTAACAAGGTATGTTTGTTAAAGAAATCCCTTTATGGTTTGAAGCAGTCACCTAGGCAATGGTATAAGAGGTTTGAAGAGTACATGCTAAGCAACGGGTTCAAGCGTAGCAGTTATGACAGCTGCGTATATTACAGGAGTTATGCACCAGGTGAGTATATCTATCTACTGTTATATGTAGACGATATGCTGATTGCTTGTAAAAGCAAGGCTGAGTTTGGGTCTATCAAGTCTTTGCTTAAAAAGAAGTTTGACATGAAAGAGCTCGGGGAAGCAAAGAAGATTCTTGGTATGGAAATCATCAGGGATCGGAGTCGCAAGATTCTGAGGGTGTCATAATCCGGGTACGTTTCTAAGATTTTAAATAATTATAGAATAGACAATGGGAAATCGGTTAAGATGCCATTGGGTGGGCACTTCAAGCTGTCGTTGAAGGATTGTCCGGTTAGGGATTGTGATGTTGAAAGGATGAGTAGGGTGCCATATGCAAATGCGGTTGGGAGCTTAATGTACTTGATGGTGCGCACGAGGCCAGACATAGCGTATGCTGTAAGTGTTGTTAGCAGATATTTGGCGAATCCAGGTAAAAAGCATTGGGAAGCAGTGAAGTGTATTTTGAAATATTTGCTGGGTACTGCAAACGTGGGTTTGATGTTTGGGACAAATCGTGGCAACCATGTAGATGTAACAGGTTTTGTTGATTCAGACTATGCAAAGGATCCGGATAAAGGTAGGTCGATCACAGGTTACGCGTTTTTAGTACAGGGATGTGTTGTAAGCTGGAAGGCAACACTACAACACATGGTGGCTCTTTCAATTACAGAGGCGGAGTATATGGCCCTTACGGAGGCTGTGAAGGAAGCTATTTGGCTAAGGGGACTCTTGGAAGAGTTGGGCGTAGAGCTTAACACTGTGGCAGTTAATTGTGATAATCAAGGCGCGATTCACTTATCGCGGAATCATGTTTTTCATGAAAGGACTAAGCACATCAATGTGCGTTACCACTTTATCAGAGAGGTCTTGGAAGTAAAGACGGTTGAAGTTCTGAAGGTGGGTACTGAGCACAATGCTGCGGATGCCTTGACGAAGGTGGTACCTGGACGGAAGTTACATCACTGCTTGGAGTTGCTGAGTGTCGGAGTAGGCTAATATAAAGCCTAAGGTGGAAATTGTTATGTAATTAGTCTTCATATTAGCTTATAACTAAGTCTAGGGGTTAGAGTGTTAAGCTTAAACTTATCTTAGTCAAGTAGGAGTCGGTTGATTGGCTTATGTTCCAGCCCAACCCGTTTCTTGTTTTACAGCCGACTTACAAAGTCGGTTTTCTTCCCCCTCATCTCTATAAAAGGAGGTGAGGGGGGGGGGGGGAGGGTTTATGTACGCATTCTTTCAATACTAATCAAGAAACGATTAGGGATACTTACTTGTGCAAATCTTCTCTTTTTGTCGACATCTTATCTTCTCGGTCGAGTTATCCGTGCTAGTGACCAGGGGTTGTAGGTTATCGATTCCTACAATATCAATAGCCATGTTCATATGTAGCGATCCTCATGTGAGCCATTATGACTTGAGTTGTTTATGCATAGTTAAGTTCATATTTAAAGAAAAGCACATGACTACTCCTGCATTCATAATATTCTGATATTAAACAGTAGCGTTAATCAAAATTACATGCTTGAGGGTAGGTGACAATCATTTTACTCAATATATAAAACCCCAAACCTCTTATTTTCTTCATCCAGACTCATTTCTGTATTTCTACATTCAGTTAGTCTTTCATATAACCCACAACCCTTTGCATTTTTTAACTATACGAAAATATCTCTTACTCTTAAGCATGGATAATTTTCTGTTTTACTTGGTACTTCTGATCACTGTCCAATACACAACTAGTACAGGTACCAACACAACTTCCCTAGAATTTGTCAAAATCTCAGGCAACACCACTCTGTACCCTTCTCTCTGTGTCGAATCTCTCTCAAGTTATGCGGTGTCTATCGAAGATAATGATCAGAAACTGGCCAAAGTTGCTTTAGTGATTAGCTTGAAAGCCGCCAAGTCAATGGCTGCATATGTCTCCACATTGATTGGAACATCGAATATAGAGTCAAGGGAGTATCAAGCCCTGCAAGACTGTGACAGCAACATGGCCAGCTGTGTGACAAGTCTAACTGAGTCGCTTCAGGAGCTCAGGAAGATGGCTCGGTTTACAGGCCAGGATTTTATTTGGCACATGAGCAATGTCCAAACTTGGGTCAGTTCTGCCCTTACAAACCAAGATACTTGTACTGACGGTTTCTTTGATAGTTCAATGAATGGACAACTGAAGGATGATCTTAGTAAGAAGATGTCTGCTGTTTCACAACTCACTAGCAATGCACTTGCTCTGGTAAACGGGTTTGCTATGAGACATAAAGAAGTTACACACACTTAAATTTTGAGGGTTCATAGCTATCAATGTCTTACTTGTACGTCATGCAGTGTAGGCTATGCATTGTTGTGGAAAGACATTGTCCTTCTCGTAGTATAAAACAAAGTAGTACGTATGCCATGCATAAGTTTTTTGTATTCTTAGGGATTATTTTTTTGACCGCTCTATGTTGCTGGTTTAATGTGAAAAGTTACTTTCCGTGACAAATGCTATGTCAACTATTCAGATATTATTTGTCTTTTCCTCGACAAACTTAGGGTAGTTATTGTACCAAAACATGAATAATTTGGTGATTAATTGCCTTGAAATTTAGAACTTAAAACGCCCACTTTTGTGCAACTTTTAAAACATAAGACTAAATGTAATGGTATGGTGCTGGTGTGG
This sequence comes from Artemisia argyi, assembly GCA_030686995.1. Taxonomy (NCBI): domain Eukaryota; kingdom Viridiplantae; phylum Streptophyta; class Magnoliopsida; order Asterales; family Asteraceae; genus Artemisia; species Artemisia argyi. The sequence goes on along the minus strand of CM060686.1, from coordinate 154,635,120 downwards.
TCGTGTGCCATGCACATCAGCGCAGCACCAGCATTCACTCCTACCACCAAATCCCCTTAGAGGGTTAACGCCAAACACACCACACAAACATAACCACTTAAACACAAACATACCCACAATACACTCGCATAAAATCAAAATTTTATTTGATGGTCTGCATGACCGAACCACCCCAAATTTTTGTTGACCACGGGTGAAGGGTGGTCGGTGTAGTGGGCGTTTACATGTGGTCGATGGTGGTTGACATGTGGTGAATGCACCACTATGCACTACAAGAAAAAGTGCCTATAGTGACCAAAATTTAGTGACGACTTCTTTTTTGGTCACTATTTAGGCAAAATAGTGACCATATAGTACATGGACACTAATATTTGGCCATCTATAAACAGTTAGTCACTAATTTCGTCACTATACATATGCGATATTTTTCTGTATAAAAAAGTGACGAACATTACTGGTCACTAAATTTTTAAAAAGTTAATGGCGAAAAATGTTTGTTTAAGCTTATACGTGGTTTATTAGGTTGTTTGTGTTTCGGCTTATATTTCATAAGCCATAAATTTTGAGCTTATTTTAATATTTGTGGGCTTATATAAGTTTATTATGATACGATAAACTTATATAAGCCTATAAGTCTTAAAATAAGTCAAAATTAGGGTTTATATAATATAAGCCGAAGTCAAATAAGCTCGTAAGCCCATATTTATTAAGCCTGTATATAAGTTTAAACAAACACCCCCTTATCTAAAGAGTATAGGTGAGCATCGGGTCAAACCCGGACCGGACCGAAAAATCCGGACCAAATTGAAATCAATTTAGCATAAAAAAACAGAATGAGGACCGGAACAAATATGTTCGGTCCGGTCCGGTCCGGTCTGATTTTTTGGTCAGTGTGGGTCGAGAAGGCAAGCGCAATCACTTCTGCTCACCCCCTCATAAGACAAGTAATAATTCTTTTCCCCAATTCAGATTTTACAAACTATGTCTATCCAATCACCAAATATTATTTTCCCTAAAACCACAACTCCTTCAATTTAATCAATTCCCCAATTTATTTTATAAACACTTCTATCCAATCACCAGTATTATTTTCCCCACAACCACAACTCCAATTTAATCAATCCACTTCCAAAACCACAACTCGTTCCATACGCATCAAAATCGTTCCACTCCTTCAGTTTCATCCACGCATCAATCGTTTCTGTTAGGTACAGATTCCTAAATAGTTTCTGTTGTAAATTCGGCTATGAATCGTGGTGTTCCCTTATGAATAATCGTTGTAAATTGCTGTTGTAGTTGAGGTTATGAGTTGAAAGCTGGAGGTTTTGATGAACGGCGTTTAGTTGGTGCCAAGCTCAAGACGAATCAGGTATCGAGATACAGAATTTAGTTGGTGCCGAAGGTGAATCAGGTATCGAGATTTTGTTATGTAATATTTTTTAGCTAGTTAGTTAGTTGGTGCCATATGGCCAGTCTAATACCCACGTCAACTCCCTATCAAGTTATTATTTCGTTATTCATTTTAGTTCATTGCCAAGCGAAAATCAATATAAGTATTGACCGGTTTCAATATAAATAATGCATTCGTGATTCTGATATTGAAATTCAGGGGATGCAAAGTGTTTTTTATTTGTAACTTCATAATTAAAAAGAAGCTACTACTTTATATGTATAGGTTTGATCATAGCTTAGTTTTGCAAGGTAATTCACTACATCTAACTCTGGGTTTAGGTTTACTCATTGATAAGACCATCATGGCAACTCGGGGTTCATTGTGTTAGTGCCGTCTAGGCGTCTAGTCTGATACACAAGATGATCTTGTAACTATTCTTGTGGTTCTATATGGCATCTCTAGGTTCGGAATAAAATGTTGGTTGTTATGTGTAAACAGGTTCCCAGATTAGGGTTAAGATAATCAATAAAGGTACCGGATATTCATTTGAAATCGTGGTATCACTTTCCAATAGAAACTATTCGACCCTATGCCTGGGTTACACGAATATCTCTATGGGATAAGACCAAGTGATGTTCTTGTTTTAGGCACAAATCAAGAACCAGATGCGTATTCAAGTGTTTAGGGTTTTGTGTTTCGTATTGTCTATCCATGCAAAATGATGTGACCTCTATTTATAATAGAGAATACTCAAACCCTAGCCCATGGAATTATGTATAATTAACGGCCCATTAATTATATCATAATACTTTCCATAATAGTAGGGATCAGTGGAAACAATATCACTATCAGTGGTAATGTTAACACTATCAGTGGAAACAATAACACTTGCAGTGGTAATGTTAACACATCAGTGGAAACAATAACACTAGCAGTGGAAACTAGCAGCAGAATCCACTGTCAGTAGAATCATACTATCAGCAGAAACAGATTCATGCTATCAGCAGAATCAATACATAACCACTATTGAGTCAGGGGATTCAGTGACCAAATGGGTGTATACTCCATACCTCCAAACCCATTACCAGGTGTGAATTGATCCCTCAAGTGCACTAAATCTTTTGATGGATTATACCAACAGACTGAAAATACAGAGTATCCATGTACTCACCTCCCCTATCAGTCCTTAATCTTTTGATTAGAGACCCTTGTTGCAATTCAACTTCAGTTTTAAATACTTTAAATATATCTAATGCTTCATCTTTAGAATGTAACAAATAAACATGACAAAACCTAGAAGCATCATCAATAAAAGTCACAAAGTATTTCTTATTCCCCAAAGAGGGAGTAGCATATAAATCACAAAGGTCACTGTGAATTAACTCCAAAACTTTAGTTTCACGTTTTACTCCTTGAAAAGGTTTCTTAGTTATCTTGTTCAACATACAAGTTTTACACTTTTCAGTGTTCATATCAAAACTTGGTATTAACCCATCCTTGGACATATCTTGCATTCTTTTAAAATGTACATGGCCAAGTCTTGCATGCCAAAGGTTTGAATCATAAAGTTTAGATGTAGATATAAAAGCAGAATCAATAGTATCATGAACAATATTAAGTCTGAACATTTGATTACATAAATAACCAAAACCAATAAACACACCATTTTTAGACAAAACAAACTTATCAGATTCAATAACCTGTTTATAACCACAATTATTCAAAACACTACTAGAAACCAAATTCTTTCTAATATCAGGAACATGTAAAACATTAAATAAAGAAACAATCTTTCCAGAACTAAACTTCAAATCAACACATCCTTTTCCATGCACCAGGGTAGTTGACTCGTTTCCCATATGAAGAATAGAACCATCATTCATTGACTTATAGGTCTTGAACCAGCTTCTATCTTTACACACATGAATTGTTGCTCCAGAGTCAACCCACCACGCAACATCATCATCCTGCACAAAGTAAATATCAGATATATATGTAACATAATAAATCTTAAAAGACTTATTAAACACATTCTGACCTTTCAGAGAATTGGTGTTACCATTCCCTCCACTTGTGCCTGATCCATTGGATTTGTTTCTAACTTTACCACCCTTGCAATCTTTCCTGAAGTGTCCAGGTTTCCCACACTTCCAACAAGTCACCTTAGGTTTCTAGTTAAGATCAGATTTGGTGTTATCTTGATGCTTACGTTTGCCCTTGTTGTCATTGTTCCTGGAGGAGTTGTTATGCTCCACCATATTGACAACTGATGGACCAGTAACAGTGCTACTCTTTGGCTTGTCAATGTCTTGAGCTTTGAGTGAATCCTCAATGCGCAAGTGACTGCCCAACTCAACAAGAGTTAACTCCTCCTTCTTATGCTTAAGCATATGCTTGAAATCTTTCCAAGAGGGTGGCAGTTTATCGATGATACAAGAGACTGAAATAGCCTCATCCATGTTCATCTTGTGTTGTGTGAATCGACCAAGTATACTAAAAAGTTCATTGTATTGTTCCATGACAGGTCTAGAATCAACCATTTTGTAATTGTTAAAATTACTTACAAGGAACTTCTTACTTGATGCAACCTCAGCCATATATTTGGCTTCCAAGGAATCCCATAGTTCTTGAGAAGTTTCAACATTCTGATAAATATCAAATAAAGAATCAGACATACCATTAAGAATTAAACCCCTACATATGTAGTCATCATTCTCCCACTTGCTTCTTGCCCTCATCTGATCCATAGTAGCATCATCTCCAAAATCTTCTGGAATCTCAGTAGTGAGAACATAAACCACATTCATACTTGACAACAAGAAGTGCATCTTCTTTTGCCATCTTCTGAAATCAACACCTTCAAACTTTTCCAACTTGGAAAAGTTAGCAGCCATTTGTCTCATAGCAGCAGCCATTGATTATCACTAATAGTTTCTATTGATTGTTGGTTGTTATGTGTAAACAGGTTCCCAGATTAGGGTTCAGATAATCAATAAAAGTACCGGATATTCGCTTGAAATCGTGGTATCACTTTCCAATAGAAACTATTCGACCCTATGCCTGGGTTACACGAATATCTCTATGGGATAAGACCAAGTGATGTTCTTGTTTTAGGCACAAATCAAGAACCAGATGCGTATTCAAGTGTTTAGGGTTTTGTGTTTCGTATTGTCTATCCATGCAAAATGATGTGACCTCTATTTATAATAGAGAATACTCAAACCCTAGCCCATGGAATTATGTATAATTAACGGCCCATTAATTATATCATAATACTTTCCATAATAGTAGGGATCAGTGGAAACAATATCACTATCAGTGGTAATGTTAACACTATCAGTGGAAACAATAACACTTGGAGTGGTAATGTTAACACATCAGTGGAAACAATAACACTAGCAGTGGAAACTAGCAGCAGAATCCACTGTCAGTAGAATCATACTATCAGCAGAAACAGATTCATGCTATCAGCAGAATCAATACATAACCACTATTGAGTCAGGGGATTCAGTGACCAAATGGGTGTATACTCCATACCTCCAAACCCATTACCAGGTGTGAATTGATCCCCAAGTGCACTAAATTTTCCAACATAAAATATTTTTAAGAAGGCGTTTATATGATAACATATACACATTAAGTTCAGCATGATCTTGCATTAGTTTCAAACTAGTTTATGGGATCTGTGAATACGTAAACAATTAACCAAAGTTCAGGGGTGGAGGAATATGGGAGACTGCTTCCACCGACCACATCCTATATTAAATTCTTCTAGTTTCAAACCGTAATAACGAAATCTTGCGTGTAATAAAGTTCTTATTAGTTTAAGACTTATTTTGTGATATTTGTGTCCAGGAGGGTATCAACTTTAAACATGTAAACTGTAGGCAGGTTTACGAGCATGTCTAGAGTTGGTATAAAATCATTTAAGAAGCTGCATGTTTTCTTGCTACATGATAAATTTTACACATTAAGGAACGAGTCTTGACAGAATTGCCCATGAAAATGGGTGTTATGCACACCTCAATATTATTTAATATTTGAATCGGAAAGAAAGGGCTCTATATTTTGCAGAAAAGGCTCCAATTTATTCCATGCTTTTTTCTGTAGTGCGGGTCTTGTCGACCTTCCAATGGGTGGTCGGATTATTACAAGAATGAATAAATTTGGCACTAAACTTAGCAAGATAGACCGTATCATTGTCTCACACCACTTCATCAACATGTGGCCCAACGCGCATGTTACCGTTCTTCCAAGAGACTTATCTAATCATTGTCCACTTATCCTCAAAACTAATGTAGATGATTATGGTCCCATACCCTTCAAGTTCTTTAATTCTTGGCTCTTGGATGGTGAATTATCAGATGTTGTATCTAGCTCCTCCTGGTCTAACTCAAATGGGCCGATCACTTCAATGAGTTACCATATTCCCACCCAAAAATTTCTGCCCAATCACCATCAAAACCAAGTTTCTGTCCAAATTCATGCCACTGACATCATTAACCAGAACCTTGTTAGAGTGCACTCTGACATTTCTCCAAACACTAACACACACCCTGCCATTCTTCTCAAACTTATACTCCAACAACTCAAAAAACATATTCGTTCATGGCGCCATTCTGTCAATCTATAAAATGATGGGTTGAGACGAAGCTTGAAAGAAAGATTGTATTCTCTTGAAACCAAGGCCGAGACTGACACACTTGAGGCACATGAAATAGATGAACGTCTTGCAATCATGAAAAAATTTGAAGATATGGATTATATCAAAGGCTTGGACCTTTTGCAAAAAGCTAAATTCAAGTGGGAAATTGAAGGTGATGAAAACTCCAAATTCTTTCAAGGAATGATAAACAACAAGCTTGCTAGATCAAGAATTAGTGGAATCCTCATCAATGGCTCTTGGACCACGGATCCCACTTCGGTAATTTCTCATATTTTCAGTTTTCACAAACTAAAATTTGATGATTCAATTACTAGATGGCCTACTTTTACTATCCACATGTTCAAAACTCTGTCTAACCTTGATGTGGCTCTTCTTGATGCTCCTTTTACTCCAAATGAGATAAAGGACACGGTTTGGGGCTGTGGTGGGGGTAAAGCACCGGGACCCGATGGTTTCACTTTTAAATTCATAAGACACTATTGGGACACCATTGGCGAAAACTTCATTAATATAGTTCAACAATTCGAGCGGGATGGATTTATTCCAAAGGGCTGTAGCTCTTCTTTTATAGCTCTTGTCCCCAAGATACATGGCCCATTACACATCAAGGGTTATAGGCCAATCAGTCTCATCAGATGTCAATATAAAGTCATTGCAAAAGTGCTTGCAAATAGGCTTCTGAAAGTGATTAGCTCAATTGTTAGTGATGTTCAATCTGCCTACATCAAAGGTAGGCAAACAATTGATAGTCCATTAATGGTCAATGAAATCATTTCATGGGCAAAAAGAAACAATGAAAGCCTATTCCTTTTAAAGGTTGACTTTGAGAAAGCTTTTGACTCACTTGATTGAAATTTTCTTGATCATGTCATGGAACAAATGCATTTTAGCTTGAAATGGGGGAATTGGATTAAAGGGTGTCTTACATCAGCTTATGGTTCAGTTCTAGTGAATGGTTCACCCACCAAGGAATTTAAAATCAATAAGGGGCTTCGTCAAGGAGATCCTCTATCACCTTTTCTTTTCATCATTGCGGTCGAAGCCCTTCATGTTGCATTACAAGAAGCTAAATTCAAACAAGTATTTCATGGGGTTAAAGTAGGTTCTAATGGTATTGACATCTCACACTTACAATTCGTGGATGATGCACTTATCATGGGTACATGGTCTCTTAATAATGTCAAAAACTTATGTCGAATCTTGAGATGCTTCCACTTAGCTTCCGGGTTACAAGTTAACTTCTCAAAAAGTCAATTCTTTGGTATTGGAGTTATCGACGAGGAGACAAAGTTATTTGCTTCCATTTTGAATCTACAACCGTCTTCCCTACCATGCTCATATCTTGGCCTTCCGATTGGTGCAAATATGAATCGAAGTTGTAATTGGAAACCTGTTATCGACAAGTTTCACAATAAACTAACTTCTTGGAAAGCTAAAACTCGTTCTTACGGTGGAAGACTAACACTCTTGAAGTCGGTTCTTAGGGCTCTAGGTACCTACTTTTTCTCCCTATATAAAGCACCAGCTTTTGTAATAACCCACTTAGAAAGCCTTAGGAGAAATTTATTTTGGGGGGGAAACCTTGACACAAGAAAAATGCCTTGGATTGCTTGGAAAAAGGTGTGCTCTTCAAGGGATAATGGGGGTCTTGGAACTGGAAGTCTTCAAGCTTCAAACCTTGCCATGCTAACAAAATGGTGGTGGAGGTTCCGTACGGAAAATAACTCACTTTGGAAAGCTATTATAACTTCCATTCATGGTATTCATGGTGGATTTGATTTAATTGATAGCCAAATCTCTCATCTTCCTAATAGCCCTTGGAAGTCTATAATTGATCTGAAAAAACCATTGTCTCAGCTTAGCATAAACTTGTCTTCTATTTTTTCAAGGAAAGTCGGGAACGGAGAAACATTTTCTTTTTGGAATGATGAATGTTTGGGGAATACTAAACTATGTCTTTTATTTCCGCGAATGTAGACGGTTAAAGGATGTTTGATTAGTGACCGATGCCATCAATTAAATGGGTCACGCAACTTTACATGGGCATGGAGAAGGCCTGTTAGAGATGGATTGGAGATGGAGCAATATAGAGAGTTATTGGGTCTTCTAGTAAACTTTGTCCCTAGCTCTTCTCAAGACACTTGGAACTGTTCTTTGGGCAATACACCTGGCTTCTCAGTATCCTCCATGCGACGCCTTATACAGAACTCGACTCTTATGCCAATCGAAGATCAAGTGAGATGGAACAAATGTCTCCCAATAAAGATTAATGTTCACACATGGAGGCTGTTTCGTGACCGCCTTCCAACTCGATATAATCTGGATATACGTGGAATCGACCTCCATTCATCATTATGTCCTGTATGTGATGAACATATAGAAACCTCTAAACAACTCTTCATTGATTGCTCGATTGCTTCTCAACTTTGGAAATTGGTCTGCTCTTGGTGGGGTTTTCATGATTATCCTAAGGAAGTTTGCGGTTTAATCACATGGGCTGATTCGGTCGATCTCAATGGAAGCGCAAATATTTGGTTTGATGTGGTTGTTCAATCAACTACTTGGATCATATGGAGATACCGGAATAAAATTTGTTTCGATTCAAAACCTCCACCCGAAGACACTCTTGGTGATGATATTATGATTTTATCTCATTCTTGGATCTCACATAGGAGTAAACTTTCATGCCCTAAGTGGCTTGATTGGATTGTTAATCCAAAAGTTGTATGTACAAATCATTTGTAATCTCTTTCTAGCTTCTTGCTAGTTTTTAATGAAATCCATCGTTAAAAAAAAAAAAAAAAAAAAAAAAAAAAAAAGAAAAAAAAAAATCAGCGACATATGGCCATCTGGGAGACTTCTTAGTCACCAAATGCTTTTGATTTCAAACCTTGTTTTGTTAACGCTGATGTAAGAATGTATTTTTAATGTAAAATGAACTGAAATTATTGGTAAACTTTGAAGCAATGGAACATGCATCCGTATGCTACAAGTACTAAAATTGGATCTTGTGATGTCACAATGTACGGCTAATTAGTTCACTGGAGCCTTTAAGTATGTTGGTAATTTTATTCTTCACAGCAGCTCATGTGCTTCTGTTTAAGTCTAATATAAGTTTCCTACACCATATATTTTTGGGGTATATTTTCTCTTTTGCTTAATTTCTTGTAAAACCATAGATATGATCATATGAAGGTGACCAAATTATTCAAAGAGTTTCAGTTAAGTACCTCAATTAGAAGAACAAGGTCACTAAACTACACAGTTGTGTTTATATATACACCATACATGATCGTAATCATGATTGGAGATTATAAGTTATCCTTATTCCCTCTAAGTATATTTCAGACTCACTAGATTATAATTAAATCAAAATAAGTTACCCTTATTCCCCTTTTTCTTTTATAATTAACATGCACCGGGAAGTCATGTTACCAAGCTTCCTCTCCACCCCTTCCCCCATGCTTTTCTTTTTATATGAAGTTTTACTTTTCAATATTTTACCGACAGAAGATTTAGGTAAAATTTGAAGTTTTGATGTTTTATGTTCTGACCACCAAACAAATCATACTTAAAGGTAGTTTGTTCTTTGTGCAATTTTTATCACATATTGTGTAAATAAAGTTCACAAAGTTCATTGACCTCCTTTTGATGTTGGCGTGCCTTATTAATAATTTGTATCTTTTTATATCATGATCTCAGTTATGTGCAAGTCATTTTGAATACCTGTCTGTTTTACCATGTTTGAGTTCCTGGTCGTCCAGCAGAGTTTATTAAATACCGACTCGCAAAAATGACAGCTTTCTAAAATCTCTCATTCCACGTAGTGTTTGTTATCATCTTGCTTTTATGTATATGTGTGTGCACATCTATTAAATAATATATCCATCTTTATCTTGTTTAGCTCTTTCCCTGTATCCACATATTTTACTGCTAATTAGTAATAACTCCTTGGAATAATGTCAATCTATTAACTATATTAATTACCTTTGTCTAAATAATAGCTGGGTGATTTGGGGGATATATGAAATGAAAACTTCTAGATTTCCATGTTAGTTATAAACGTGGATGGGAATATTATTTTATCTTCCACTTGAAAGAAAGTGTTTATCTTAAGTAAAGTCAATAAACAGTGGGATTATATCCCCGTTTTCTTTGCCTAGCATCCAAAACCACATACTTTTGATTAATCTACTATGTCTATTGCTTATAAAACTTCTTACTGTTGCTTAAATATAGCTGTAAAAATTAACAATTATTATTACTAAACAGTTTAATTTAATTTGGACCTTCGACTAGTAATTATGAACGCTTGCCTTACACCTTGTACTTTCATCTCCGATCCTGTCATTTAAAAAGTATATCATTAGTGTATAGCTAAAGATAGATACCAAAAAAAAAGAAACACATGACTAGCACCTCAATTAATCTGATGTATAGTTTATATTTAAGTAACTTTAATTATACTGCACGCTATAAGGTGACAATCTTTTTACCAAGTATATATAAAGCCTGTCATCTCCTCCCATTTTCTTCATCCAAACCACTTCTTCTCTTCATATCTAGTAATCTGTCTACATAACCTGCAAACCCTTGCAGTCTATAAATATAGTATAATCACTTTATATCTTAGGCATGGATAAACTTCTTTTTTGCTTGCTAGTTCTTCTGATGCCCGTCCATTATACCACAGGTGCTGGCAGCAACCCCACCCCCAACCCCCTAGACTTCGTGAAAACCTCATGCAAAACCACCCTGCACCCTGCTCTCTGTGTCAACTGTCTCTCAAGTTATGCTGGTTCTATCCAAGGAAACGATCAGCAGCTTGCCAAATCGGCCATAGTGGTCAGCTTGAATAATGCCAAATCAGCGGCTGCACATGTTTCTAAACTGGCTGGAGCCTCAAATTTAAAGCCAGGGGAGTACCAAGCCTTGAAAGATTGTGTCAACAGCATGAACAGCTGTGTTGCAAGTCTAACCAAATCGCTTCAGGAGCTTGGAAAGATGGGACAGTTTAAGGGTCAGAATTTTGTTTGGCACATGAGCAACGTCCAAACATGGGTCAGTTCTGCCCTTACAAACCAAAACACTTGTACTGGAGGATTCTCTGATAGTTCTCTGAATGGGCAAGTGAAGGATGCACTTAATAAGAAGATGACTTCCGTTTCACAAATCACCAGCAATGCACTTGCTTTGGTGAATGGGTTTGCAGTGAGACATAAGGAAACACATAAGCCTTGAGGCTTCATAGCTATCATGCCTTACATGTACCTCGTGCAGCATAACTGCAAATGGGCTGGACTTCTAGTATAGTGTTGTGTGCCATAAGTTTTTGTATCCGTAAGGATTATTTTTACCAGTCATAAGTTTCTGGTTTCTTTTTTAGTGTCCGTGGCTAAGGTTATGCCTTGTTCAGGTTTTGCTGGCCTTACGGTTTATGCTATTATAACTTATACCTAATCTAATAAAAATGGCACCTCTTTAGAGATAACTTCTATCTTTTCTTCATAACTGTAGAATTCTTTTTTGAACTGTTACATGCGCAGCCAATAATTATCTTTGTGATGTTTTAAACAATCACAATACCTGATTGCATCAAGGTACAGTTTACTGCAAGTTATGAAATCTAGACTGCATTGGTGATATATTTAATCAAAGCCATATCTATCTTGATCAATAATAGTGAATTAATTATATACCCTTAAAAGTCAAGGAACATAGAATCATGTCTTAGGAAATCATCGATTACAATGGATACATATCAACCTTGTAGGGATCAAACAAACGCAAACGGGGAGTAAAAAAAATGAAGAACGCATGGATATGTGTGGTTCTGCCAAAAAGGAATGACATACGTCCATCACCAAACTATCCATGTGTTCATATGTCATTCCATGATGATTTATAGAAGAAGGATTCCATGATGGTTTATATTCAGAAATATATTGCCAAAAGTATGAAAAAAAGGCAGGCCCCCACTGAGGCGTGCACTCGGGTGTCCGGCCTCAGACAGCCGCTCAATGCAAAGAGTGAGACTCGAGCTTTCACTTGTTCATATATATCATTTCGGGCGCAAGTAGAAAGTAGCTAGCTACTATGTACTATGCATCTTCAGTTTTAGTCACATCCTACTTTCTCATGGTTAATCACTGCATGTCAGCATCATATTTTGGCTTTGTGTTTACTCATAAGTTAGTGCCTCCTAGTTTGATCACTACAACAAACAAGAGGATGGGCGACGAGATTTTCGGCGGCGACGCCCTTGTCCCCGCCGAAAGTCACTAAACGACAAAAATTGTGCTGAGCTGGCACAATTCTCGCTGACCGCCCATTGCATTTTCAACGCAAACTTTCAGCGGGGACATGTCCCCGCCGAAAGTATTTTTGCAGATCACAACTTTGACCAAAATATTCACAATTTCAACTCCACCTTTTAGCGGGGACTGTCCCCGCCGAAAGTATTTCATAATCTTTGACCAAAATAGTTGCGTTTTTTATTGTCCTGGGTATTATTCCCGCCATTACTTTTGGCGGGGAATGCTTAACTTTTGGCGGGGACATGTCCCCGCTGAAAGTTTAGGCGCCAAATTTCCCTCCAAGCTGCAACTTTCTTCCAAAAACTTTTTAATATATATTATAACATACACCTAATACATATGAAATCATAAATTCGGCAAAAAAATACAAAACACACATAACAATGGATGGTTTAACGCCGGAACAGGAGTGGGCAAAGGCTTTATCACACGAGCTCTTGTATAATGAAATTATAAATCATTGGGGCGTTGAAATTTTTGATGAATATGGTTCGTACGCGAACTGTGCACCGTGGCAGAGAGACCGGATTCTGGTATGGTTGAGGAAAAAGTCATACTATAGAGAGTATTTGGAAGAGGTAGATACTGTTGAAGCTCAACGTGCTGCTAAAGCTCAACTGCTGCTGTTGGAGGTGAGGATGAAGCTGAAAGCACGTTTGATGAAGCTGCTGCTGTTGATAATCTGGAAAATAGAATAACAAGTCTTGAAGCTACGTTTGCATATCTCAAGGAAATGAGAGCAAGGAAAGGAAGAGGTGGTGCAGGTTCAAGCAAAGCGGGAGTTAGCCGCAAAAAAAAGTAAACAGGTTGTTTCATTTGGTTGTCGTGTTGTTTAATTTGAGTTGTTTTGTTTGGTTGTCGAGTTGTTTAGTTTGAGTTGTTTCGTTTGATCTGGTTCATTTACTTGTCGAGTTGTTTAGTTTGAGTCTGTATGAAAATGTATCTGGTTTACAACTCTTGTGTAGTTTGAATAAAATGTTTGCCTTCGTGTTTGAAGCAAAGCGTGTGGTGTTTCGGATTCCTTTATAAACTGCTTAGGTTCTTGCTGTGGATGTTTTTTTTTTCTAGTGGTAAAGCAACAACAACAACAATAACACAACACAACAAACAACATTTTATTAAACAACAACAACAATAACACAACAAACAACAAACAACAAGAATAACACAAGAAACAACAAACAACAACAACAACAACAACAACATCAACAACAACAACAACAGCATTACATACGAAGATTTTCCATGTCACCTAACAGGTCACGAAGTATTGCATCCGATTGACATGCGTGGTCATTGTTGTCGGGATTCGTTGCCATTGCAAGTCTTGCCTCGAGCAACCTGACTTTTGTCTCTAACACCTGTTTTTCTGCCTCCAGCATATTTATCCTAAGATCTTTTTCATGGAAGTTTGTGCACCCAGAACCGTGAAATGTTGAAGCAGAATATATTACTTGTAATTGTTCATCAAATTCAGTCTTCCACATAAAATATCCAAATCCATGACCTTTCTCTCTTGGCTTCGAAAGAGGACATGCATAATACTCCAATCCAAATGTATCTTTTTGATGTCACGTTCTTTTTTTTATATTTCCTACTCCACAAGTACACATAAAAGGATTATATCGTTGCATTCTGGTTGACTGTGTGTGTTTGTAGTTGTGTGTGGTAGAATCGTGATCGGGGTGGCCCGATCTACAAGTTGAGTTGATAAAAGGTGGTGGCCAGAAAAAGATTCCGGCGGCCGGAAACTTCTGGTGTCGCCGGAAAACGGAAACTGCTAGAGAGAGATATATATAGTGAGATGAGTGTGTGTGTGAGATGATATGGGTTAGATGAGTGTGTGTGAGTTTATATTGTGAGTTGATAAAAGTTGTTAGGTGGGAAAATATCTCGTGTATAACCATAGCATCTCGACTCGTTCGTTTAACATCTCATGTATAACCATAGCATATCGACTCGTTCGTTTAATATCTCGTGTAATACCACATCATCTCGACTCGTTCGTTTAACATCTCGTGTAATAAAACATCATCTCGACTCATTCGTTTAACATCTCGTGTATAACCATAGCATCTCGACTCGTTCGTTTAACATCTCGTGTATAACCATAGCATCTCGACTCGTTCGTTTAACATCTCGTGTAATACCACATTATCTCGACTCGTTCGTTTAACATCTCGTGTAATACCACATCATCTCGACTCATTCGTTTAACATCTCGTGTACAACCATATCATTTCGACTCACTCGTTTAACATCTCGTGTATAATCATATCATCTCGACTCATTCGTTTAACATATCGTGTATAACCCTATCATCTCGACTCATTCGTTTAACATCTCGTGCATAACCGTATCATCTCGACTCATTCGTTTAACATCTCGTGCATAACCGTATCATCTCGACTCATTCGTTTAACATCTCGTGCATAACCGTATCATCTCGACTCATTCGTTTAACATCTCGTGTAAAACCCTATCATCTCGACTCATTCGTTTAACATCTCGTGCATAACCGTATCATCTCGACTCATTCGTTTAACATCTCGTGTATAACCTTATCATCTCGACTCATTCGTTTAACATCTCGTGTATAATCCTATCATCTCGACTCATTCGTTTAACATCTCGTGCATAACCGTATCATCTCGACTCATTCGTTTAACATCTCGTGCATAACCGTATCATCTCGACTCATTCGTTTAACATCTCGTGCATAACCGTATCATCTCGACTCATTCGTTTAACATCTCTTGCATAACCGTATCATCTCGACTCATTCGTTTAACATCTCGTGCATAACCGTATCATCTCGACTCATTCGTTTAACATCTCGTGTATAACCGTATCATCTCGACTCATTCCTTTAACTTCTCGTGCATAACTGTATCATCTCGACTCATTCGTTTAACATCTCGCGTATAACCGTATCATCTCGATGCATTCGTTTAACATCTCGTGTATAACCGTATCATCTCGACTCATTCGTTTAACATCTCGTGCATAACCGTATCATCTCGACTCATTCGTTTAACATCTCGTTCATAACCGTATCATCTCGACTCATTCGTTTAACATCTCGTGCATAACCGTATCATCTCGACTCATTCGTTTAACATCTCGTGCGTAACCGTATCATCTCGACTCATTCGTTTAACATCTCGTGCGTAACCGTATCATCTCGACTCATTCGTTTAACATCTCGTGCATAACCGTATCATCTCGACTCATTCGTTTAACATCTCGTGCATAACCGTATCATCTTGACTCATTCGTTTAACATCTCATGTATAACCGTATCATCTCGACTCATTCGTTTAACATCTCGTGCATAACCGTATCATCTCGACTCATTCGTTTAACATCTCGTGTATAACCCTATCATCTCGACTCATTCGTTTAACATCTCGTGCATAACCGTATCATCTCGACTCATTCGTTTAACAGCTCGTGTATAACCGTATCATCTCGACTCATTCGTTTAATTTAATTATAAATGATTTAATTTAATTAAAATGACTTTAAAATAATTTTAAATGATTTAAATTAATTATAAATTATTTTACTTAATTAAAATGATTTAAAGATAATTTTAAATGTTTTGGTGCTAACTTTGTCCCCGCTGAAAATATGATTTGTCATTTAGAAAACTTTTGGCGGGGACATGTCCCCGCTAAAATATTTCACCAATAATTTTGTTTTTCCCTTTATGCATTTACTTTACCCCGCCAAAACTTTTGGCTAATAATGAAAACTTTTAGCGGGTACAGGTCCCCGCCAAAAGATTTGCTAAAAGACAAAACACACTTTCAGCGGGGACATGTCCCCGCTAAAAGTAAACGCAATAACACACTCAATTATTAGCAGAATTGGATCTAACAGTACACTTAGAAAAAAAAACCACTTCATCGCTGAGACCACAGACGACCACAGCACCACCATCTCCACCACCACCACAGCACCACCATCTCCCCCACAGCACCCACACTCGCACCACTGTGCACGATGCATCTCCTAAACCCCTCTCCTTGTTTAATTCTCTCCTAAACCCCTCTCCTTGTTTGATTCTCTCTATTCTCATCTCCTTTCATACTCTCCTTGTTTGACCCAGCCAAGACCCAGGTTAATTTTTTTTTCCATTTTTGTTAATTTTGTTAATTGTTGTTAATTTGTGTGAATTTTTGTTAATTGTGTTAATTTGTGTTAAATGTATTATGTTTTTGAATTTTATTAATTTTTTTCCTTTGGAGACCACATCAGCCAAGACCACAGTTGAGTCAAGACCAAGCCGGGACCTGTCGAGACCAAGCTGAGACCACAGACGAGAGCCCACCAAAAGGTATACATGTTTAATTTATTTTTTTATTATTATTATTTTTTTTGTGTTTATGTTTCTACCGGGGACATGTCGCCGCCAAAAGTTTATACTCAGTAATTTATGTTTATGTATTTTTTTTAGCCCCTTGAATTGATGTTTTGGAACACGACACACCATGGGGTGTGCTCGTGATGTGTACCACGACACAAGTAGTGTCGTGGGGACTTGGTATTAGGTTAACGACAATGCCAAGGGGCTGTTTTGGCAGTGGCGGATGGCTTATTTGGCTTATGGCTTATGTTTCATAAGATCACTAATTTGCAGCCCCATTATATAAGCCGAAAAAGTTTTAAAATAAGCACAAAATGTGAGCTTATGAAACATAAGTCAAAAACCATAAGCCATAAGCCAAATAAGCCATCCGCCACTGCTAAAACAGTCCCGGCTTATGGCTTATATGGTTTTCGGCTTATGTTTCATAAGCTCACAGTTTGTGGCTTCTTTTGTAACTTTTTCTGCTTATATAAGCTTATAAGCCACAAAAAAGTGAGCTACAAAAAAGTGAGCTAATGAAACATAAGCCGAAAACCATATAAGCCATAAGCCGGGGCTGTTTCGGCTTATATTGCGGGGCTTATGGCTTATGGCTTATGGCTTATATGGTTTTCGGCTTATGTTTCATTAGCTCACTTTTTTGTATTTGTAACTTTTTGACTTGTGAAACATAAGCCACAAACTGTGAGCTTATGAAACATAAGCCGAAAACCATATAAGCCATAAGCCGGGGCTGTTTCGGCTTATATAGCGGGGCTTATGGCTTATATGGTTTTTTCAAAAACCATATAAGCCATAAGCCCCGCTATATAAGCCGAAACAGCCCCGGCTTATGGCTTATATGGTTTTCGGCTTATGTTTCATAAGCTCACAGTTTGTGGCTTATTTTGTAACTTTTTCTGCTTATATAAGCTTATAAGCCACAAAAAAGTGAGCTACAAAAAAGTGATCTAATGAAACATAAGCCGAAAACCATATAAGCCATAAGCCGGGGCTGTTTCGGCTTATATAGCGGGGCTTATGGCTTATATGGTTTTCGGCTTATGTTTCATTAGCTCACTTTTTTGTGGCTTATTTTGTAACTTTTTGACTTATGAAACATAAGCCACAAACTGTGAGCTTATGAAACATAAGCCGAAAACCATATAAGCCATAAGCCAGGGCTGTTTCGGCTTATATAGCGGGGCTTATGGCTTATATGGTTTTTGACTTCAAAAACCATATAAGCCATAAGCCCCGCTATATAAGCCGAAACAGCCCCGGCTTATGGCTTTTATGGTTTTCGGCATATGTTTCATAAGCTCACAGTTTGTGGCTTATTTTGTAACTTTTTCTGCTTATATAAGCTTATAAGCCACAAAAAAGTGAGCTAATGAAACATAAGCCGAAAACCATATAAGCCATAAGCCGGGGCTGTTTCGGCTTATGGCTTATATGGTTTTCGGCTTATGTTTCATTAGCTCACTTTTTTGTGGCTTATTTTGTAACTTTTTTGTGCCTGGTTTATGTTTTTTGGTTAACAGCAGCCCATGAGGGCCGTTTGGTTTATGCTGTCCAAACAGGGGTGTGCTTGGGATTGCTCATTTGATTTCGGCTTATATTTCATAAGCTTCAATTTTCCAGCTTATATGGAGACTTGTGGGCTTATATAAGTATATTATGATATAATAAACTTATATAAGCCCACAAGTCTCATAATAAGCCGGAAAATTGAAGCTTGTGATTTATTAGCCGAAAACAAATAAGCTCAAACAAACACCCCCTTAATTTATAAGCCGAAAACCATGGCTGCTTGTATTTTCAGCTTATAAAGGGATCAGCCGATAGCCATGAGCAGCCGATAACCATGGCTGCTTGTATTTTCAACTTATATAAGCTCACAGTTAAATGTTTTATAACATTTTTCAATAACGTTTTACAGTTTCCTGTCAAGATCAGCCTATAGCCAAGAGCAGCCGAGAGCCGAGTACCGAGATCAGCCGTTTGGTTAATGGCAGCCCAATCAGGGATTGCTTATTAAGAAGCTAGGGTGTTTAGTTTCGGCTTATATCAGTATGTAGGATTGCTTCTTAAGCTGCTAGGATTGCTTAGGGATTAGGGAACACGACACACCATGGGGTGTGGTCGTGATGTGTACCACGACTCAAGTAGTGTCGTGGGGACTTGCTATTGGGGCAGTGGTGGATACACAAGTAGGTTTGTCATCTCAACTGCCAAAGTAGGTGCAAAATATAAAAAGTCAAAAATCTCTTTTGTGCAGAAATGCAAAAATGCTAGGATTTATTGTGATTTTTGTGTTATGTTCTAGGGATTGAAATTTTTAGGAGTTGTAGTCCTCCACCTTGTCTTTGATGTCCTAGTGTTATTTTATTTTCGTAAATTTTTTTGTGGGGTCCACAGCCCTCCAAACACACCTACAGGGGGACTGACCTCCCCTGCACCACCACCTCAGTTATTCACCATCTTTACAAGCCCTCCCCATAAGCTCATCATTGGACCCCTGGTCCTGAAGCTTGGCTTACTTGGTAGCCCCCCACCTCAGCTCTCCATATCAGGTTTCACCTTGGACCCGTGATCACCCAGGTGGGCCCCACAGAGGGCTGCAAAATGGCCACTTTTAGCCTATTGTGGTCTGTGGTGAATTGGCTTGCTTATTTGAGATTGTTGGCTTATCCCTTGTGCTTATTCAGCTCTTTTTGGCTTATTTGATTAACAGCAGCCCACAAGGGCTTTTAATTTGTTAATTTTTAATTTTCGTTATTCTTTAAATTTGTTAATTTTTTATTTAACTTTTGCAATGTGTTTTGCCAATTGTTTTTATTTTGTTTTACAATTTGATAATTATGAGCTTATAAAAGCCTATACGTGGGCTTATGAGCTTATTTGATTTCGGCTTATATTTTATAAGCTTAAATTTTCCGACTTATTTGGAGATTTGTGGGCTTATATAAGTATATTATGATATAATAAACTTATATAAGCCGGAAAATTAAGTCTTGTGATATATAAACCGAAAATCAAATAAGCTCATAAGCTACAAATAAGATTAAACAAATAAGCTCATATTATTGTATGGTATTTGATTGTGTTAGACTATTGTAAATGATTTTAGAGTTTAGGACTTTAGTGATTAATTTTGGAAAGTCCCCGTCCGAAGTTAATCATCCCATAGAAAACCCGTCCGAAATTAATTTATTAGAAATTAATTTAAGAAAGTCCCCTGTTTGGGACTGCTTTTTGAATGTTTTGTCTCATTTAGGATATGAATGCGTATAATTGATTTACTATTTGTGAAAATTTCGACAGTGTTTCCCCTTTACTCCTACGAATATGTCTTTAATGCACATATTTGGGGAGTTGAGAGGAAATGCTGCCGAAATTTTCTCAATTATTAAATTCAGTTATACGCAGTGGCGAAGCTTGGATATTGTAAGTGGGGGGTCGGGATCTAAATTTTTTTTCCCTAAGGCTATATTTCAGGTATACCAAAATTTTTGGGGGGTCGAAACCGAATATACCGAAATTTTTCTACACGAAAACTATATACCCCCTACATCGCAAAAAAAATTTCGGGGGGTCGGGCGCCCCCCCCCCCCCCCCCCGGCCCCTATGAAGCTTCGCCTCTGGTTATACGCATTGATGAGGCGAAAAATGAACCACTTTTAGGGGGTCATTTAAGCCCGAATCCGAATTTATTTGATCAAATATTGCCCTAAATCGTTCCTTTTGTGATTTTAGGTACTTTGGGAGAGAAATCTGGAAAAGGAAGCAATTCGGACGTTTTTGGAGCATAAAAGTGAAGAAAACGCCAAAGTCTTAATTTTCCATGCTGGGAACAATAGGTGACGGCGTCAAGAGCAAATTTCATGAATTTCCATGACGACCCAGAACAGATTTGACGGCGTCACGTAGGAAGGGCGTCAAGAGTAAAAGAATCATGACGGTCTGGAAGTGTTTAAGTCTTGACGGCGTCAGAAGTGGATCTAGGCAGTCCGAGGAGAGTTTTGGCGGCGAGGTGACGGCGCCACAAGTTTACTCTTGACGCCGTCATACCTATTTTTCTATATATAGTTTTCTAATTTTCACACATTAAGGAGAGAAGTTTTGGGAGAAACCCTAAGTACGATTTTGGTGTAACTTTACAGGTTTTTCAAGGGTTCCAAACCCTTGATACTTTGCATGATTAATCAAGATAAGTGTTCTTCTAATTCAATCAATATGTCTATGTGTTGGTTGTCTATATCATGTTCTTGTCTTAATTCTATCATGCTAGGCTAGATCTATCTTGTGTTTGCTTAGATCTAATGAAACCTAGATATTGATTACGTGTTGATTACTTTTTTATTCTTGTCTTGGATGAATGATTTATATGTTAGGCTTAAGAAAACTGCAGATCTCCAAATGGTAACATGCTTGAACGTCTTAAGAAACATGAACCGAGGCGCACTAGGTCTTTATTGGTTGTATTTAATGCATGAGCCACTGTTTACAATCCCTATAGTTGTGCTGGGCATGGTGTAGGAGGAGATAAGAGCTCATAGAATTGGGGAGTTATGTGTGCCACCCCATGAATGGTATTAAGGAATACGATCCGTCATCCATGCAATTATAACAAGTAATTAACGTGTAAAAGATGTCTAGTGAGTAGTGAAATCTAAGTAAACGCATTTTCTCCAATTACTGCTCACAACTTTAGTATAAATTAGTTTATTTTCTTTTCTAGTATTTTATTTTGATTGCATCTTAGTATTGGGTTAGTTGATTAGCAACTAATTCCGCCCAGATCCTTCAAACCCGAGATTTTAATTGCTTTCATAAAAATATAAAAATACAAAAATAATCATCCCTCACCTTTAGAACTAGTATTTATGCTTTCTAATCCTAGCGACACTATTCCTAAGCTGAACGATCAATCCCCCGGTACTTGTCACTATACTATACTACAACGATCAGGTACACTGCCTGGTGGGGGTTGTAAGCTTCTCGAGATCCCTCGAGAGGTAAAGCCTGTTGCGATTCCCACGCATCAAGTTTTTGGCGCCGCAGCCCGGGGAATAGTTATTGTCTAGGTTAGAATTTTTTTTATTAGGTCTACTTGCTAGATTCCTTTCTAGTAAGATTTTATTTTTATTTTTAGGTTTTCTTTAGTCTATCTTATTTGTTTGTGTCTTTGTTCGTAACTCTTCACCACCTGCCATCATGGCAAATGACGAATCCATTAACCTTAGGATCACTAGGAGTCGTAGTTCCACTCGAAACCTTGTCTTGCCCTATGCGGAACCCGAAAGAGAAATGCATAGATTGAGACAATATCACTCAACTTCTGAACCATCTAGCATTGCCATCGATTTTGATGCACCGCTTTCTGAAGAAAATTCAGAAAATCATGTCACAACCCCTAGCTCCCAACCCAACGACGAGATGAGTACCCCCGCAACCCCCATTCCTAAGCGCCTTAAGGACTACTCCTCCCCGACCTCTCGTGGCTTCTCAAACGCCATTGTCTACCCAAACGAACACACCAACGAGGTCTTGCATGCAAACGATGTTTGGCTTGTCAAAAGTATGTGTAAATTTAGCGGACTAGATGAGGAAAATCCAATCCAACACATCAAGGACTTCCTGAAAATAGTGGACACCCTCTATACGGATGGGGCTACTAGAGACACATCCCGATTGCGATTCTTTCCTTTCACCTTATATGAAAAAGCCCAAGAATGGTATGACAAACTCCCTTCTGAATCTATCTTCACATGGGAGCAACTCATATCCAAGTTCTATGAGAAGTTCTTTCCACCTGGAAAAACCTCAGCACTTAGAGATAGAATCCTCCGTTTCCGGAAGGGGAAGGACGAACCCTTCTATAAATCGTGGACTAGATTCAAAGATTTAATAAGATAAGTTCTCCATCATGGCATTGAGCTTTGGCTCTTGGTCCAAATCTTCTACGAAAATATCTCCTCTAATGACCGAAACAGAATTAACCAATCTAGGAAAGGAAGATTGGCCAATCTTAGTGCCGAGGAAGGATGGGATAGGATTGAAGAATATGCTCAAGACCAGGATGACACTTGGGATGAACCTGAGTTGACTGTCAGCATTTCTGAGATCACCTCGGATCGGTTGAGCAAAATTCACAAAAGAGTGGATTACCTAGCTAGATCGCAATTACCTAAACAGCTGTCGAATCCTTACTTGATCTGCGATTACTGTGGAGGCCCGCATGAGGTAGAAGAATGCGGAGGAGCAGCCACAACTGAACATGCGTGCTTGTCAGGAGGGGACATTTATGCTGATCCCTCCCTTTTGCCTTTTTACCAAAATGACGATTACACCCTTTGGGGAAATCTGGTAAAGAAAAGAGAAGGGGAGGAAGGCCCTGAATTCAAAATCAGGAGCAATTTTGAAGATGACCTTGGTCACTTCACTCAAGAAAAAGACTTGCAAATGAAAGGCCTTAATGAACTTTTCGACGAGCAGCAGGAGGGTATTGGAGAATTTTTCAACAAGCTTAACTCAGCCCTAGATAATCTTCAAACGCCATCAGTAAGCAAAAAAGACTCCATGCTCGCAATAACCACGCGAGCTGGAACGACAACCAAGGACCCTCCTTACCCGAACTCGTCCCCCATCACCCTCGACCCAAACAAACCTGGGGAGGAGGAGGAGGATGTCGGCGGTGGTGCCCCAGACCAACCGCCTGTGACAACCCCTCCCCAATCAGCCCTGCCTAACCAACCTGTGAGAATCCCATTCCCGTCCCGATTAAGGAACCAGAAAACTGAGAATGATAACAAGAGGTTCTTGTCATACCTAAAAGACTCAGTTGTCACCATACCTCTCCTTGATGCTTGCTATCACATGCCAAAGTATAGCACATACTTCAAAAAGCTACTTGCTAACAGAAAGAAACTCGAGGGTCTTGTGACCCTAGGGGAAGAATGCTCAGTGGTAACCCATCGAGGGCTACCAAAGAAGGTAGACGATCCAGGCAGCTTCACCCTACCTTGCTCCATAGGACCTCTATCAATCAAGAATGCTCTTGCCGATTTGGGAGCAAGTATCAATCTCATGCCTCACTCTATGTTCCGTAAACTAGGATATTCTGGATTGAAGTCTACCCGTATGAACATCCAACTAGCCGATAGATCGGTCAAGTACCCCGTAGGGATATGCGAAAATGTGCTAGTCAAAGTTGGGAAATTCAAATTCCCGGTCAACTTCGTAATCCTGGATATGGAGGAGGATGACTTGGTACCTATCATCTTAGGTAGACCATTTCTTGCTACCGCTCGTGCAGTCATCGATGTCTACGATGGCAAATTAACCTTACGAGTGGGAGACGATAGCACAACCTTCGACATTAAGGATTCTATGGACCTCTCCTTCGAAGCAGCCAACCGGCTCTACTTTATCGGGGAAGTAGATGAACTCACAGATGTCATTGATAGTTGCGTCGATGAACAGATCGATGAAGGCTGGCTACGGGACGAGAGTTTTCTGCCTTTGCTAGAGGTGGAAAAGACGGAGGATGTCAGTGCAGTCTCCTTCTACCCCAGACAAGAGGCAACGGAGCATCTCGAGCTCCGAAAGCCCGAAAACAAGCTCAAGTCTTAATTTACGCATTGATGAGGCGAAAAATGAACCACTTTTAGGGGGTCATTTAAGCCCGAATCCGAATTTACTTGATCAAATATTGCCCTAAATCGTTCCTTTTGTGATTTTAGGTACTTTGGGAGAGAAATCTGGAAAAGGAAGCAATTCGGACGTTTTTGGAGCATAAAAGTGAAGAAAACGCCAAAGTCTTAATTTTCCATGCTGGGAACAGTAGGTGATGGCGTTAAGAGCAAAACCTTGACGGCGTCAAGAGCAAATTTCATGAATTTCCATGACGACCCAGAACAGATTTGACGGCGTCACGTAGGAAGGGCGTCAAGAGTAAAAGAGTCATGACGGCCTGGAAGTGTTTAAGTCTTGACGGCATCGGAAGTGGATCTAGGAAGTCCGAGGAGAGTTTTGGCGGCGAGGTGACGGCGTCACAAGTTTACTCTTGACGCCGTCATACCTATTTTTCTATATATAGTTTTCTAATTTTCACACATTAAGGAGAGAAGTTTTGGGAGAAACCCTAAGTACGATTTTGGTGTAACTTTACAGGTTTTTCAAGGGTTCTAAACCCTTGATACCTTGCATGATTAATCAAGATAAGTGTTCTTCTAATTCAATCAATATGTCTATGTGTTGGTTGTCTATATCATGTTCTTGTCTTAATTCTATCATGCTAGGCTAGATCTATCTTGTGTTTGCTTAGATCTAATGAAACCTAGATATTGATTACGTGTTGATTACTTGTTTATTCTTGTCTTGGATGAATGATTTATATGTTAGGCTTAAGAAAACTGGCAGATCTCCAAATGGTAACATGCTTGAACGTCTTAAGAAACATGAACCGAGGCGCACTAGGTCTTTATTGGTTGTATTTAATGCATGAGCCACTGTTTACAATCCCTATAGTTGTGCTGGGCATGGTGTAGGAGGAGATAAGAGCTCATAGAATTGGGGAGTTATGTGTGCCACCCCATGAATGGTATTAAGGAATACGATCCGTCATCCATGCAATTATAACAAGTAATTAACGTGTAAAAGATGTCTAGGGAGTAGTGAATCTAAGTAAACATATTTTCTCCAATTACTGCTCACAACTTTAGTATAAATTAGTTTATTTTCTTTTCTAGTATTTTATTTTGATTGCATCTTAGTATTGGGTTAGTTGATTAGCAACTAATTCTGCCCAAATCCTTCAAACCCGAGATTTTAATTGCTTTCATAAAAATATAAAAATTCAAAAATAATCATCCCTCACCTTTAGAACTAGTATTTATGCTTTCTAATCCTAGCGACACTATTCCTAAGCTGAACGATCAATCCCCCGGTACTTGTCACTATACTATACTACAACGATCAGGTACACTGCCTGGTGGGGGTTGTAAGCTTCTCGAGATCCCTCAAGAGGTAAAGCCTGTTGCGATTCCCACGCATCACGCTTTCATATATGAGAAGAAACATTCAAAGAATGGGTTAGGATTGCCTTCCATAGTTTGATTAGGTGAACAAAACGCACAACTCGTAATTGTATCATTAAAACGCACAACTTGTGAACATCTTTAATTCTATATAATTATTTGTTGCATCATTAAAACGCAGTTATGCCAATTGATAAGAGTTGGGTCTCATTACCTCGTACTAGCCTCGATTTTTTAAAAGGTCTTAAAGCTTTTTGCGCGTATGCCAAGGACTTTGTGAATATTGATGGGAATGTACGTTGTCCATGTGCTCGTTGTTATAACAATGGTTGGATAAAGTACGAAGACTTGTTTGATCACATACACTCAAATGGTTGGGACCAAAGTTATATGAAATGGTATAATCATGGTGAACCGGATACCCGAACATTGGTACCCAACACGAATCATCCTGGGACGAGTGACATGGCTGATTTCCTTCATGATATGTATCCGAATGAGCCAACTCAAGAAAATATTGGCGAGACAAGTAACGAGCCACCTCAAGCAACAACACTTTCTCAACGTAACGAGTTTGAAGCGTTACTTGCCACTGCTAACGACCCACTATACCCGGGCTGTACATGGATGTCTTCATTGGACTTTATGGCAAAGTTTACGAACATTAAGGTCAAAGGTAAAATGAGTGACACCACGTTTAACGAAACACTAAAATTTCTACGTGAATGCTTCCCGCCCGTTCTAGGATACAAAATCCTACCGTCATACTATGAAATAAAGAAAACATATAAAACGATCGGGTTAGGATACGAATCCATACATGCTTGTGTAAATGATTGTTTTTTATATCGGGGGGTCGGTAACGAAGATTTGCAGAATTGTCCCATTTGCGATGCTAGTAGATGGAAAGACAAGAACACACTGGGGAAGAAAGTTCCTAACAAGGTGTTGTGTTACTTTCCTATCATTCCTAGACTACAACGTTTGTACAAGTCTAAACACACTGCAAAACATATGACTTGGCATGCTTCTGGGCAGTCTACGGAGAACGGTAAGATGCAACACCCGGTTGATGGTAAAGCATGGAAGAAATTTGATATCGAGTATAAGAAAGAATTTGCTTTTGAAAAAAGAAACGTCCGATTAGGGTTGGCTGCTGATGATTTCAATCCGTACGGCAACCTTAGTCAGTCTTACAGTATGTGGTCGGTAATATTAACAACATACAATATGCCTCCTTGGATATGTATGAGAGAGACTTCTCTTATGTTGACGTTGTTAATTCCGGGCCCTAAATCACCCGGGAAGGACATAGATATTTACTTGAGGCCTTTGATTGAAGACCTTAAGACTTTATGGAAAGATGGGGTTATGACTACGGACGCTGTTACAGGCGAAGAATTCTGTATGAAAGCAGCGCTTTTATGGACTATCAATGACTTTCCCGCTCGAAGTAGTTTGTCTGGTGGAGTGGGCAAGGTTACAAGGCATGTCCGACCTGTAATATAGAGACTCCATCTATGCGCGTGTTAAACAAAACCGCTTATGTTGGTCACAAAAGATTCTTAAAAGCCAACAACAGATGGCGGAAGAACAGAAAGGCATTCTATACTCAGCTCGATGATAGACCACCTCTTAAAAAATATACCAGTCATGACATCTTGACTCAACTTGGGAGATTGCCTATACGTATCCCGGGGAAACATCCAAGTTTTGGGGGTGCGAAGAAAAAACGTGATTCTGACCGCGAATTGAATTGGACCAAAGTATCTATGTTCTACGAGCTAAAGTATTGGTATTTTCTTACACTTAAACAAAATTTAGATGTCATGCATATCGAAAAAATGTGTGTGAAAGTGTGTTGGGTACTTTGTTAATGAATGACAAATCAAAAGACACCAACAAGGCAAGACAAGACTTGCAAAATTTGAATATTCGTAATGCTTTGTGGCTCGTCAACAAAGGCGGTGAGAAGTGCTCTAAGCCTCATCCCACGTACTCTTTCACAACTGAAGAAATAAAACTTTTTTGTCAATTCATCAAAGGTACGCGTTTTATTTCAGAATTTATTTGTTCCAATTCAATTCGCGTATTCATTTCGAAAACTTATTCTAATATCATGATTTTTTTCCCAATTGATCAAAGGTGTTAAACTACCCGAAGGGTTCAGATCTAACTTCAAGCATAAAGTGACAAACAGTGATAACAACATAACAGGCTTGAAGGCTCATGACTGCCATATAATGATGCAGCGGTTACTTTCTGCTGGACTTCAAAATTACTTGAAGGATCAAACCACCGCAACACCTATAATCGAGCTTTGTTCATTCTTCAAACAAATATGCGCTCGAACTTTGATGGTGGATGACATGTTGAAAGCTAAAGAACAACTTATCAATATTTTGTGCAGTTTCGAGCAAATCTATCCTCCAGCTTTTTTTTGACATTATGATTCACTTGGTTATTCATCTACCCGAAGAGGCTATTCAAGGTGGGCCTGTTTACATGAGGTGGATGTATCCATTTGAAAGGTACATGAAAAAGCTCAAAAATTATGTCAGAAATGAAGCTAAGCCTGAAGGATCAATAGCGGAGGGTTATATTGCTGATGAAGCATTAACTTTCTGTTCGCATTATTTTCGGGGTGTTGAGACGAGATTTAATCGTCCTGACCGGAATGAGGACGGTCCAAGCCCAACAAGTCGATTTCAAGTGTTTCGATCAGCCTGTAAACTGAATGGTAAACAATCATTAATTCGGCTTGAACCGGACGCAATGCAGAAAGTAGTATGGTATGTACTACACAGCATCATGAAATCGACCCGTACATGAACGAGTACAAGAGGTACACGTTTTATTTCAAAATTTTGTTTTATGTAAGTTATTATTTGACGACTTATTCTAATATCATGAACATTTATAGGGAATTTCCTGGCAATGACATACAAGAAGGATTCCCTCGCTGGTTTGGGAACAAGGTAGACTTGTTGTATGTAAAACCCTGTAAAAATAACGACTATTACTCATCTATATCTATTCTTAACTTTTTTTTTCTTAAATTCGTGAATTGAAAGTAAAGGACGACCCAATTTGTACTTCCGAGTTGTTCGCTTTGGCTTGTGGACCATCTTGTGCTGCATTCTCAGCCGACTCTTGCATAGTGAACGGTGTGAAGTTTATCGTACACGACCGTGATTTACGTCGTTCAACCCAAAACAGCGGAATTTCAACTCCTAATCCTAGCGGAGGAATGTATTATGGCCAGCTTGAAGAAATTATCGAGCTTGAATATATTCCGTTCAAGGTTGTGTTGTTCAAAGTTAAATGGTTCGACACTAATAACAATGGTCGCATAAAAGGTTGTACGTATAGAAACAACGTTACACAAATTATGACAGATCGTGTATCGTTTGGAAGTGAACCATACATTTTTGCAACACAAGCAACACAAGTCTTTTACCTTGATTTCCCGGGTAAACGTGGTAATGTCAAGGCCGTCCAAGATTCTTATCATCGAAAGATTTAGAACCCGAATATCATCGTGGTAGAAGACAATCAGGATGTTATACATGACAACACATCATCACATGTCACACTCTCTGCTGAGTTGGATACGTTGAATTATGACACCGTAAATAGAGATGTTGAGCCAGCGGAAGTTGAGGCACCACCACAACCAATTATCACTTATGTCGACGACGACGAAGATAATATTGATTATGATGACCACGTTCCTCATGATTTAGCATCTGATGGTGAAGATTACGTCAATCATGAAGATGAAGCTGACACTAATAATGAGGGTTTTTATCTTAGTGATGAGGGAGATTGATCTCAAATTGTAATTTGTTAAATGACACTTATTCGAATGAAATTGTTATCGAGTGGTTAAATATGTTTATTTATTTATTTAATTATTTATTATTATTATTATTATTTTTTTGTATAAATTGTTATTTATTTCAATGTGTGTGTATATGCGTATATGTGTATATGTGTTTCTTCACTAATTATATTTTCTTGTACTAGTACGTTTACAGATGGCAGATGTTGTTGCTAGGAGCCATGGTGGCGATGGAGGCAATGAGCCACCCCGTGGTCCGACGAGGATAGGCAGTGATTCTCAGAGTAAGAATTTCTAGATTATTTTAATTAAACTTGATTATTATTTGAAATTGATAACTTGTTATTTTATATCATCATCACTTGAATTTGGTAACTTGTAGGATCTAAATCCAGACCTCCCAGACCTCCCAAGCCCAATGCCAAAATTGGGAAAGACGGGAAGTCGGTGCGTGGTCCCACAAAGAACACGCGGCTCCGCAATAAGAGGAAAGAGACTGGTCGTCCGGTATCGATCAGATTCCGGAAGAACGACAAAGGGAAGTGAGAGCATGTGGACGACCACGCGAAGTGGTTCTCCAACTTGGTCGGGGAATTGTTACGGCAATCAATTCCTATGCATTACAAATCCTGGTCGGCTGTTTCTGCTACCGCGAAGTCCCACATCGACGACCAGCTACGCGTAAGTTTTTTTTTTTTTATCTTTTATTTTTTTAATTATTGTGTTTGTTTATTTTAACTTTGATGTTTATTTAAATTTGATTGTTTATTTAAATTTGAATATTTATTTTAATTATATTTTATTGCAGCATTATTTTGATCTCGGAGAGCACCTTGCCAGTGCTGATGGAGAGGATATTGTCAAGAGTATCGAATATTATCTCCAAAAGCGATACGACGACAACAAGTGGCGGCACAAAAAGATAAATTTTACTGAGCAAGGTGGGATGGAGAAGCTGGAGGAGATCAAGGCAAAATGCCCGGAGAACATTTCGGAGTCAGATTGGGATGAATATGTAAATTTCTGGATCCACACTTTATTATTATTATTATTATTATTATTATTATTATTGTTATTAATAATAATAATAATACTAATACTGATAATAATAATAATAATAATAATAATAATAATAATAATAATAATAATAATAATAATAATAATAATAATAATAATAATAATAATTCATTTATATAACATTTTTTATTATTTATAATACTCAGGTTAAGCACTGGTCGAACCCGGATAATTTGAAGAGAGGGGAGACTAACAGGCAGAACCGGCTCGCCAATCCGACTGCCAGCCTTTATGGGTCGCATTCGTTAGCTGTTATACGCGATAACTTCGTAAGACGCTTTTTAATCATTTCATTTATATATATAGTGTTTGGTGAGTCGTTATTGAGTTTATTTATAAACAGCTGAGAGAACCCACCGACGCTGTGGATGGTAGAGACTTGATCGCGATGTACAGACACAACCATACGAGAGACGGAGTTTGGGAGTCTGCATTGTCCGAGACTAGATATGTAAGTATAATTTATTTCCATAAAACTCACCCACATTAATGCAAATATAATAAATCACGACTTATATATTACACTGCTTATTTTTTTGTAAAACAGAACCAGATGATACAGATGCGGACGGAGAGCACCTCCAGGGGGACGACCATGTCTGACCTCGATATTATGCACCACGTGATCGGTGGCAAGCAGCGAGGTCATATTCCTGGCATAGGTCCAGTCTTACCCGGCGGTGGTCGTCAGACGACCCTCAACGCCGCACGAGCTCGTGATCAAGCCTCCGCGTCCTCCCTGCACGAAACAGTCCAGAAACAAACCCAGGAGATGTCCCAGCAAAGGACACTGATTGATATGTTGGTGGGGTGGGCTAAGACACAGCCGGGTTTCCCCGCTGAGCTAGCGACTCAGGCGACGACATCAGGATCCCAGGGGGCTTCACCAACACCAGGTGAGTCTACAGGTACCCCGGAGGAGGGGAGTGGGGCTAGTGGGGGGACTCAGGAGTAGCGTATGGGTTGTTTGGGTTGATTTATATTTGTTTTGGGTTATGGACAAATGTATGGATAGTTTCATGGATTATTATGTCTTTATGTAGTTTATGTGTTAGGATTCCCGCTACATTGTTCCCACGTATAGTTTTGTAGCGTATAGCGGATTGCTAGCTTATGTAGTGATCATGTGATAACGGTTTTTGAACCGTATTTTGCGAATTTAGATACAAACACATGATTATGTTAATTTTTAACAAATTTGGATATGTATCATATTATGTTTCGCGAATTTGTGTCTTGAGTGTCTTGTGGTGTTGTAATTAGATTATATATAGGTTGTGGATTTGTAGTGATAATGTAAATTTTTCCGGAAAAATTCCGTAAAAAATCTGAAAATTACCCATTTTGCAGCATTTTGCTGCAAAATGGGTCAGACACTTTTAGTGGGGACATGTCCCCGCCAAAAGTTTGTTGCATTATTAGTAAGCACCACTTTCAGCGGGGACACCTCCCCGCAAAAAGTGAGTACCATTTACGTGTAAAATACTTTCAGCGGGGACACGTCCCCGCCAAAAGTTAGCACAATTTTCGTGTAAAATACTTTCAGCAGGGAAGTGTCCCCGCCAAAAGTGAGCACAATTTACGTGTAAAATACTTTCAGCGGGGAAGTGTCCCCGCCAAAAGTGAGTACCTTTTACTTTATAAAATACTTTCCGCGGGGAAATGTCCCCGCCAAAAGTGTTGCCACGCTGGCAAGTTTGACCTGACCAAAATTATTCACGCTGGCAGTGTGGGTCCCACTTGTCACCGCCAAAAGAGAGGTTCGTCGCCGCCGAAAGTTTACAGCGAAGGGCTTTAGCCGAGTCACTTTCGGCGGGGACATGTCCCCGCCGAAAGTGTTGGGCGGGGAGAAGTTCCCGCTGAAAGCGAGGAAATGTCCCCGCTAAAAGCAGCCAATGTTGTAGTGGATTCACAGGAATAGTCTTCTAACGATTCTCATATATCCATAGTACTTCAAAGCTTATTGGCGTTGAATGTAGTCTGTATGAACGTGTCTAGGGTTGGCATAAAGTAATTTTAAGAAGGTGTTCTATTGTAAAATAAATGATTATAACATTAGGCACAATATTGCTTTTGAGTCTTATACAGAGCTATCATGGATACACTGTTGTTACACTAACCATGGGGCATTCATTTTAACATAGCTTATGGGATCTGAGAATAGTGTAAATAGTTGAGCAAAGTTCATGGGTGCGGGGGAATATGGGAGACTGCTTTAACCGACCACACCCTATATTAAATTCTTTTAATTTCAAACCTTATGTTTATTAAATTTCTTCTGAATTCAAACCTTAATTCTAAGATCTTCATGGAAGAATAAGTTTTTAATGTAAACGGGGACTGAAATTCTTGGTGAAATTTGAAGCAACGGAACTTGGATCCATATGCCACAAGCCCACAAGCACTAAACTTGGATCTCGTGCTGTTGTAAGGGAATGCTAATTATTTATTGGAGATTTGGAGTCTTTAAGTATGTTGGTAATCTTATTCTTTTGAGCAGCTCATGTGCTTCTGTTTCTGTCTAATGGAAGTTTCCTTCACTATTTATTTTTAGGATATATTTTGTCGTTTACCTATTTTTTCGAGAGAAATAAACAAGAAGGTCACTGAACTATTCAAAAAGTTTAATAACAGGCACCTTAGTTACCAAAACAAGGTCGTTGGACTAGGCAATCTGGGTTATGTACCCTAAATTTAGTCCTAAGGACGCTCGAATATGATAAGATTATGATTAATATACATTTCAGAGTCACTAAATAAGATCTAACTCAAAGTTCAATAATTTGCC
The DNA here is from genome assembly GCA_030686995.1 of Artemisia argyi. Taxonomy (NCBI): domain Eukaryota; kingdom Viridiplantae; phylum Streptophyta; class Magnoliopsida; order Asterales; family Asteraceae; genus Artemisia; species Artemisia argyi. The sequence continues at coordinate 154,601,637 of CM060686.1, read as the reverse complement.
AAACTTAAAACTAAACTGAAAAATGTTGTGATTTACTTTGATTTAATTTTCTGCTATAATAGGTTGTACATACAGGACAAGTCATGTTACCCATCCCCGATCTTCCCCACCCCGCCACACTGAATCTTCACTGTCACACTTGTTTTCTGTTATTTGAAGATCACATGTTTGTGTTTTGACTACCAAATAAATATTAATCAGGGGTAATGTCGTCATTTTTTGACGGTGCTATTTCATAGTTTACTGGCCCCTTTAATGTTTTTGCATTTCAAAGGTTTGGCCACCCCATGTTGGAGTTACCGTTGCATTGTAAGCCACACATATTTTATGAGTGCCTCCCCTGATACATTAACGATTCGACTTGGGTTTTAAATTTAATATATAGCAGGTTCCAAACCATCTTTGGATTCAGTAACTTCCTAAGCACATAAAAATGATCACTTTGGCTTACTAATATTATAATGTAGGTGCCCTATAGCTGCTACTGTGCTACAGTTGATTACAAGATATATATTCTTATATGTTAAAGTTGAGTTAGTTAAGCTGTTCACTCTGCCTGTATTACCATGCTATAGTTTTACATCCGGCTTCTATCTCATCATTAGTATACGTTATAAAGATTGGTCGCGTGGTTATAATCCTTCAGTAGTTCAGTAATTAAGCTGCATTCATGAGATTTCAAGTTACTGAAAGCACACAAGTTCACCTGAAGTACTTGTTAGCTTCACCCAATTGAAACCCAATGCTGTTATATAAATTTACCGTTAGGTTGGTAGGAAAGGAATAAGATATGCAAAATTTATATTACTTTTAGACAGAAATGAGGCGTGGACTTCGAATATAATATACACACCTCCCACATGGATTATTTATTTCAAGAAATGTCAACGGTTGTCTCCCCTATGCTTTAGTATTAAAATGCAATACATGCCGACTAATGCTTGTCAATCTAGGATCACTATTGCAGTATTGCTTATAGTTTATGCATCTCGTAGCTTTTTAAACTACAATATATGTAGATCTTTGACTACATTTGCCTTGTAGTTTCTTTTTCATTTTGTCACTTTCTATGTCATTTTTATATTGTGGACACGGTTGAGTAGAAAGGTTGATTCCTGGTAGGATACCAACAATACCCTGTGGAAAAACTGAGTAGGATTACTTTGAAAACAAGAGTTTAGAGATATGTTTAGAATCAATGACTCAGCATTTGACAACTGAGCCTATAATATATAGAGAGGTTTTAGCAGAGGTGGCAAAACGAGTGTGTTACTGGTCACAATTAATTTGGGTCAAAACAGACAACGGGTCGGGTTGTATTAACCCATTAACACTATATTTGTCCAGATTTTTGACAAAAATGGGTATATATTCAATCTCTTTGATATGACTAAACGATATTACTAAAATAATAATGCAACTCTTTTGGAATAGAACAAATTAGAGGTTATGAATATACTTTAGATGATTTTCCACTCGTTCCACCCATTTTTATCCGTTTCTTTTGTAGCTTTTTTTTTTTTTTTTTTTTTTTTTTTTTCTGTTTGATCCGTAACTAATAAATAATTATTTGAATTGACCCATTCCCATTAGAATGTGTAAGAAGTTGTCACCTTCAGCCAAATGTTCTAAGAAGAATTTCTCAGTACAAATAGTTTAAATCTTAATAAGTTTAACACAAAGTCAAACTAAATGAGAAAGCAAGTAGACACATATATTAAAGAAGAGCACATGACTACTGCCATCTCCTGAATCGATCTCATTGTTAGTTTTAAACTAATTCACAAGCGCACGTGACTGCTTCTTGATTCAATCTAATGGATGTTTTTATATTAGTCTAAAACCTTACTTAACTACTATAATCTAAGGGTTTTGAAACAAGTATATAAACCCCTCAACCCCATCTCACTTTCATCACTCAAACTCACTTCATATCTTCCTTCTTATTAATCTTTTTACGTGTCCGACAATCCTATAAACCTTCTTATACACTCTTTGTTATGGACAAATTAGTGGTTTCCTTGCTAGTTCTACTAACCACTCTCCACTATACTACCAGCAATGCTGCAACTGATCCTGCTGCCTCAAACTACGTCAACGCCTCATGCCAAACCACCCGCTACCCATCTCTTTGTATTAGTTGTCTTTCACGTTACGCTTCTTCTATCCAGCAAAATGACCAGCGCCTAGCAAAAGCAGCCATTACAGTCAGTCTAAACAACGCTAAGTCCACAACTTTATACATTTCCAAATTAGCTAATTCCTCAGGACTAAAACCGGCTGTACACCAAGCGGTGAAAGACTGTGTCAACAGCATGAACAACTGTGTACCAAGTTTGAACCAGTCGGTTCATGAATTTGGGCAGATGACTCAGTTTAGAAGTCAGAGTAGTTTCGATTGGCACATGAGTAATGTCCAAACATGGGTTAGTTCCGCTCTAACGAATCAAAATACTTGTGCTAGAGGGTTTTCTTCTGATGGATCGATGGATGGACCTGTGAAGAATGCTGTAATTAGGAGGATGAATTATTTATCACAACTCACTAGCAATGCACTGGCGTTAGTTAATAGGTTCGCTGTAAGGCATAGGGCTGGTAATCATATTCCTTGAGTGTTTATTGTTGCTAGAACTGAAGTCTATAGTTTTTGGTTAGATACTAGACATACTACATATATGAAGTTATTTGTTTAGATCAATAATATTATAGCAACTTGTAGTTGTGCAACAAAAGTTATAAATGGTTACAGATTTGTTATGTTTTGTTTTGCTATGGGAATTATGTCACTATTCACAGGTGTTTCAAAGATTTTCATGCAAAATAGTTCTAGTAACAACATCAATGAATTTTCTAGTTCTTAAGTTCTGTTAGCCTTGTACAAATGTACCTAAAGTTCTATTAATTTTGTTATTTAAGTAAACCCATTAGATCTTATGTTATAACAAAGTAGTAAGGAAAATGTTTTTCTTGATTTCTTCAAGAGATTTTCTTCAAGAAGCACTTCCCTCATTTTATTATTGATCATAAAATATCACTATACTTCAATCATCTTATGTTATAAATTTGATCACCATTAGGTGTGTGTGAATCATGAGATTAGAAATTGTTAAAATAAAGTATCATGGATAACTAAACCAATCAATTGTTGGATATAGTTGTATTACCCCTGATGGTGATGGTGTAACACTGTAACGGTACTGCCAACAAGCAAAACAAAACTATTGTACACAACAGTGGGAAACGTAAACGTGAAACAAAACATAAACAGAAAGTAGATGAAGGTTAAAACGCAAAAACGTGATTGAGACTCATGTTTGACACAGTTTTCCTTAGACGGTATATATATAATAAGATGCAACTAAAATCAGACAAGTGACACTCTCGTTAAAATAAAATTATTTTTTTTGTTGAGTACAACAAAAAATTGTTAAAGTTCCGATGATTTTCTTTTTTAAATTGACAAAACCAATGTGATACACTTTGATTCGACATTAATGTATCAGGTTAAGGTGATATAATCTGATTCGACATGTAAATTTATAGTTGTGTTTCACTAATCCAAACTCATGTATCAGTTGGTTATTAGTTGATAAAATATTAACTCGTATTAATACTATATTTTTGTGTATTATTGCTAATATGGTTATTTATAAAATGGTTTTAGTGGTTGTTTAGACTATATCTTATTTTTACAACTTTAAGTTTGATCTTACATTAACCCTTTGGTCAATTTAAAAAAAAAAAAAAATCATCGGAACTTTAACAATTTTAGTTGTACTCAATAAAAAAAATTAATTTTATTTTAACGAGAGTGTCACTTGTCTGATTTTAGTTGGATATTATTTTTACAACTTTATAATTGATCTTATTTAATCTAGATTATATATATATATATATATATATATATATATATATATATATATATAGAGAGAGAGAGAGAGAGAGAGAGAGAGTTAGGATCAAATAGGAAGAATAATTAAAATAGGAATGATAAGAAGTAAGCACAACCACACATTTCAGATGTACCTACAAAAGTGGATGCATCTTCTTTCAAAATTTCCCTCCTAATTTGAAATGTGTAGCTACAATTACTTCTTACCTTTCTTATTTTAATTATTCTTTTTACTTGATCCCTTATATATATATATATATATATATATATATATATATATATATTTAACAACTTTAAATGGTATTCGGTTGTCTGTTCTCACTATACAATAGTCAAAGTAGTTGTACCGCCGGATTTAACCTATATATCTAAAAAATTCTCATAGGAGGAGATTCGAATCTCTGAAGCAATGAAATGCGCATTTATGTGTCTTGGCACTAGTTTGTTGGGTATATTTGAGGTATAGTTTAGGTTTCGTTGAACATCTTTACGTCGTCTCCAATGTTGAACCCGTGATCAACAACCCGGAAGCACTCTTGCACACCCGAAACTTAACTAAAAAAGAAACCCACGCATATAGACCTGAACATTTATGTTATTGATCAAGTAAAGAATGATACAGTACATTGAGAGCTCCATCATCATGCCTTTTCATAATCAATGATGGGATGAACGACCAGCTTATAACCGACTCCAACAAGGAGTGGTATTGAGTTGAAAACCATGCCACAACCGGCCATGTTACTTGCTTTCTAAAGCAAGTAATCTCCTCTTAAATTGACTACAAGTTAAGCTAAACAATCAAACTCGTAAACTAGATTATCCTATAACTAGCTACCTCTAACTATCGTCATTAATATCTAACAAATTCCACCTTAGTGGTGATAGTTAGAATTCTCCGATTTGCAGCAGCTTGAACCAATGCAAGAACCTCGAATCGGGTACCGCCTTTAGAGTTTTCATTCATATATTAACTATGTTCTATATTTGCATGTTTAATCCATGTGTAATTTGTTACTCTAAATTTGTCCATTGTCACGCAAGGATACAGGAGTATGGTTAAACTAAGAAAAATGTGAGAGATTGGTTATATTCTTTGAATACTAAGGATGTGTCTGTCAAACTCGCGTGTTATCTACATGCTATGGATATTAGACTTCCCCAAACCTACGATTTATCACTTTATGGATCGCGCGTCATTAAGTGATATCTCGTAAGTGGTTAAGTTTATTCGTCCTCAGACTTGAGATGCAAGTAGGTCTTGCATGTACGGATATCTCTTTTTGATTATAGTTCAACATTGTCCTGAACAAAGTAAAGGCTATTTTTGAAAGTGATATGAAGCACATGAATGACACATGCATATAATCACAATACAATCACCGGTGCTAACCAAAGTGCACGGCAAACCATTCACTTAAACACTTCAAGTCCTACACAGACATATATCACATACACATTAACACATAAAACACATTCATTATACATACCAACCTAAGTTCACATAGCGCATCACACTTTCCTTCTTCTAGCTTAAACATTTACCTTCCTCATTTCTTACACCTACGTTCAATGCTTCTACGAGTGGTTTAAGTCTAGGCAACCTATAGTGGAAACCTAATTCACTTAAACTAAATCTCTGATACCAAGTTATTACACCCCGTGCCCGATTTGACCAAAAATTTTGAATTTTAGCGGAAATGACCCAACTTTAATAGACATTCCGTTACTCTTTTGACCATTTACAAAAATCTATAGACATTCAGACCTTAAGACTATTTTAAAAAGAAACTAGACTCAATTACCTTCGAAACGCCGAATGGCGCGACCCGTGATGACTTACGTATTAAAAGATATGATTTTTCAAAGACTGCCAAAAACAATCCATCTGATCGGCATGCTCCCGCATCCGATTAGGATGGCCTGCAGCCGATCGGCAGAGCCCTCCAACCAATTGGTTGGAGGCTATTGACCCCCCAAAATCATTTCCAAGTTCGGTACTTGAAAACCCGACCTCCCGAACTCGATAATTCATCCAACTTTGCAGATTTACTTCATATATCATTGGCTCATTTTCATATAAAAACATTTACCATTTAACCCTTGGAATTATACTTTACAAATTGACGGGTTTTGGAACAAAACCCGTTTTGACCCATTTACACTTCAAACAACTTTTACCACTTTCTTTTCCCACCAAACTCAATCAACATCAATAATATAACACATTAAACTTACTCCATACACAAGTGATCCGTTTACATTCAAAAATGGGTATATTTACTCTTGTATCAAACACCCCTTTAACTTTGACTATAAACGCATAAGACATACTTTGACACACGATTGACCACCATTTCATTATGTCAAACTTGACATACATTTTGACACTTGACTACATGTTACCAACCATTAAAAGACTCTCGGGGGTACAACCTTGACATGAGCTCAGTATTCTACCTAGCTCTACTTTCTTACCCAAGCCTTGTAACATACGCATAACCAATCCATAATCCAAGCCATAGCATCTCCATTATACATAAACCTACAAAACATGGTTAACCATAACAGTAAGCGAATGCTTAGTAAGTAATTGGCTATTACATGATTAAAACTTCCATCATCACATATTCATCATGAACACAACACTATAATACATAGCCGTAATGCACCTAACACATAAGGCATTTAACACATACCTTAATTCTCCCATATAGAATTGACAAATTAGAAGCATTTTCAAATTATTAGCCCTAAAATTATTTATATACATGAATGCTCAAAAAGCTTGATAAAAGCTCGAGCTCTACTCGTTATGTGTTTCGGGCTAGTTTATAGGCCTTGGGCTAGGGCTGGGGCTCGAGCTCGATAAAAACTCGACTTGATCGAGTCAAGTTTAAATTCGATCTGAGTTGCTTGATTAAAATTTGGCTTGTTTGCTGCTCTACATAAAATAAAAATAGTATTGTCGGTATTTTGTATAATACTGTATTAACTAAAATTATTTATTTTCTTATGATAAAGAAGTTTTAGATATTTGTATATTAAATTGCTATATTTATTATCAGAAAAAGAGAGCAATTACTTATTAGAATTTTTGGTGGCCTTTTGGGCCTATACATTGGAGATATTAACTCATTGTCCTTTGCATCATAATTACACCAATGGGTCAATTTTACAAGAAAAACATTTATTATAATTGTCTTGTTGTTTTATACGGAGTATTCATTTCCATCTTATCATGGTCGTTACCTTATTACTTCGTATATCATTACTCGCATGGTATTCGCGTAAAGAAGGTGGCATAGAGACGAAAGTTTTTTAAAATTTTTTGATTTTACGTTTTTTAAACGAATATTATTTAAGAATTTTCTATAATGGATGATCATTTTTAAAAATTATATGTTTGTAGTGTACGATTGTGAAGAATTAATGTCATATTATTATTATTATTATTATTATTATTATTATTATTATTATTATTATTGTATTTTTTTTTGTTTTTTACTAGTATATATTTTGTTACTCGTTCTTTTTGTTTATATAATAGACGGGTTATTGTCACATTCAACAAACCATTCGCACATCCATCAAAATATATATCACGTTTGCTTTTTATGTAATGAACGATGACATCGTTTTTAGTCCCCCACATACAAGATGAGAAAGATGTCGATGTAACTTTTTATGTCAAAAAAAGAATATATAAACCTTATCGTCTGATCCCTTAGTGTGTATCATGTGCATATAATTGGTAGTCACATAACTGCATAACACTTTTGATTCAGTTAGATCATGTTTGTTAGTTACCGGCATAAATGTCACCTAACTAATGTATGCATAGAGGTTTTAGTTATTAAAGTTTAAATATAAATGCAATCTGATTTTACAACGGGATTTAATTATGGAAGAAAAAAATATCTGATTTTCAAAATTATGGGACTACTTTCGAAGATATAAATATCATGTTGGGATCATATGACTCAGAAATGATGCACCTGCCGACACTTATTTATGAATCATTGAATTTTGAGCATCAACGAGGAATTAGGCTGTCGCGCGTTGCAGCAGAGCCGATTTATGTCTGATTCGTTCCAAACAATTTTTGGTATAGTGCGTAATGTAGTGCAGTGATTTTATTATATATGATACAACAATCTTTACGATCAATTGGATGTCCTACTTTTTTTAGGCAAAGTACACTCACGTCACTTATGAAAATGTGCACTTTACATATTATTAGGCTAATTGTCTGAAAAAAGCATCAAACTTGTCATATTTTCCTTTTATAGGTACTTAACTTTTAATTTTTCTATTAAATTTATAAACTCTCTTAATCTTCCTATTGTAGGCATCGTTAAAATACTAAGTTGACATGTCAGCATTTGCTTAACATAATCCCCCATTTGCCTCTCACGTGAGGGCATATTAGTCTTTTCGTCTTCCTCTTTTTCAACTTATTATCATCTTTCGTCCATCTTCATCTTTTTCAAGAACGCCAAATCTAAACCCGCAAATATATACACACTGATTTTATTTATATGGCTGATGTTATCCATGTGCCCCTGAAATAACAATAAACACAACTCAACCCCTATTTCCATCCAAGCTCAACATAATCTCTTTCACACACACAAAACTCTCATCTTAACCCAATGGAAAGTCCCATCATCAACATTGCCCCTAATTCACTCGAATTTGAATTCTAGATACCACAACACCAGTCCACCACCGACCAGCTCTTCTCCGACAACATCCTACTCCCCCTCCACCATCAAAACTACCCCACCTGATAAAATCATCATCATGATTTCACTAAAAACACACTAAAAATAAACCCAGATGAAAAAGATCATTAAGAACCCACAAACACACCAGACTAGATGAAAAAGATTATAAAGATATCATCTTTGATCCTAAAAATAGAAACCCACTTGAAACCCACCGAACACCCGATGTTGGTTCAAAAAATAAGTATTTTTCGTTTGTTGGCGATTTCAGATGTCAATTCGGCGGTTCGCCCCCTTCCCACGGGTTCCCCCACCCCCTGAATAAGTAAGGCCCCGCTCTTTCTAATAAAAAAAGGGGCGAAGCGCCCATTTGAAGTGGCGAAGGCCTATGCTACAGTAAGAAAAAAAGTAGGTTTCGGTTACGAAGTCACTTAATCGAACTATAAAGAAAGAGAGGTTAAAGTTTCAAACACCCATCATCATTCCCATCAATATTTATTTTTTTCAAGATTCATCAAAAACCCATTATCATACTCATTAAGTCAGCCAATTCAACTTCAAAAGTTCAAAAATCAATTATTTTCAGCTTGAAACTCCAAAAAGTGTGAGTGGCGGATGGTGCGTGCTTGTGCAAGCAACGACAGTGGTGATTGGTTACGGCTAAGACGTCGGATCTGGTAGAGATGTGGGTGACAGATGTTGGTGCTTACCCCAAGATGATTGATGTTGTTGTTTAAGTTAATCAGTCATATCAGTTTTGGATTTGGGGTTTGAATTTTGATAATTAGTTAAGATGAGTGTGGGACTGGGAATGGATAAGGCTTGAGGGTGTACAGGTGACTAATGGTTGTACATTTGTGTTCTCGATCTAAAAACTAATTCTTGGATCAAGGATGGGCTCTGTACTCTTTTTATATCTTGAATGTTCTATAAGCTCGAAATTATACAAACTCGAGATCTTTTTTCTGTGTTTTGAATCTAGCTCAGTTGAGACAGATTTTGAGTTTAGTGAGTTGCTATTGGTTGTTATCATTTTTTGCTATAGATTTAAGATTCTTGTTAATGGTTTTGAGGAGGATGTGATGGTTTTACTGTTGTAGTTGTTTGAAAAAGGAGTTTGTAAAGGAAAGGAAAAATCAGAGAAAGTTGACATAAACAGAACAGATACACGTCTCATATGGAGTTATCTTTATTCTCGGAGTAGGTCAGCTGGGAATATACCCAAGACAGTGGTGGTGGTTGGGAACCGGAAAGCTAAAGGTATGAGTTCTCGGAGTGGTGCATAAATTTGGTGTTCTTGAAATAGATGAATAGGGGTTGAAGCTGATAATATGTTGAAGAAGAAGACGACAACGAAAAGACTAATATGCCCTCACATGAGAGGCACATAGGAGATTATGTTAATTAAATGCTGACATGTCAACATAGTATTTTAACGATGCCTACAATATGAAGATTAAGATTTTATGAATGTAATAGAAAAAATAAAAGTTAAGTGCCTACAAAAAGAAAAGGTGGCAAGTTTGATGCCTTTTCAGACCATTATCCCATTATTAATACTTCATGAGATTTAAAGTTGTCCATACTTAGCAGAATTGCAAATACTACCTTATGCAAATTATCAGTCTTCCAAAGTTCAGCCATCTTCATTTTCTTCAAAAGTTGTTGACAGTTCTTTGTTTCCTGACATTGATTTCTTGCAGCCAATCGACATACCACGCATCCTAAATGTCCATGTAGCCTTTTATGGCATGTCACTCCATCGCTTCTATAGTATTTCAAGGTACCGAATTTGTCTCTTTACTTGTTGCTACAGCCCTGCCAAATACAGAACTTGTATTTCGGGGTACCGGTGACTCAGACCTATGACAACTGATAGTTTAAGATCCAAGTCTATATCATCTTCAGCAACAATAAGGAAGAAAATTGCACATTTAATTTTTTTTTCCTTGTTGTAATTCAGTAAGTAAGAAGAAGCCGTTATGCTCACTTACTATTGCTCTAGATTATGCTATTTGTATATTCAAATAGGGGGAGATTATTGGGTCTGATTATTATCAGAGAGTACACCCTGATAAGGACCAGAGAGTAAGTCACACTCTGATGAAAATCAAAGGTCTTAGTCTCTGATAGTTATCAGAAAGTGTTACTCCCTGATTGTTATCAGAGAGTACACCCTGATGATTGTGAGTGATAGGTGTCTCACTAATGATCATCAGTAGATGTAACCTCACTGATATAAGAAATCAGTGAGCGTTCTATAAAGCTCAACCAGCTGCCAAGCTTTAGGGAAGTCGAAGACCAACTGAAGAAACAGTTTGTATAACTAATATGGTGTCATGGAGCAAGGTACAAGGAGCTATAAGCAACGCCAATGGGACTAAGGACTGAAAAATGCATTAGTATATGATGAATGAGCGGGAAACTCGTTGGGAAGATAAGCGTAAGGTCTTATCAAAGGACGATAAAGCAAGATCTTGGGTACAAAAGTTGTCAGCATTGGAAAGCTAAATGCACGCTCCACCTAGTATACTAGGCATGTGCTAAGCTACTTCAAGGTCGGCTAACCACGACACCCATGTGCATCCACAATATTCCTTGGCCTATTTAAACAAAACTTTGTAACTGGGATAAGTAGGATTCTAAACAAGCACATAAAATAGAACTTAGCTCTATATTTGATAGAATCCCCTCTCCCTGGAACTGCTAAGCAAAGCTAGCTTTCCAAAGGGAGTGTTACATTTGTCACTCAATTGGAATAGTTTTACCGAGGGCTATTCTACTGTAAATCTTTATTCAATAATAAAAGATTTACACATTGAAAAGTAAAAATGGTGTTATTATGATTTTGTTTGATGTTGTTACTATCCTTGTTCGAGTAAGAAGATTCCGACATTTATTTAAACCTTATGGACCAACAGAACTGTTCACTAAAGCAAGAAAAGAGAGTTTCCCAATATAGATGCATTAAATGAAAGATGTACTTTATTGTACTTCTCCTACAGGATAAGTGACATGCACTTACCTAACCCCACTTCCAATTACCTCGTACCTAGTATATAAAGGAATGTTTGTCGTAAGTAAAAGCTTTTCGCTTCACATTCTAATTGTTGAATTTATTGAAGTGCTTTTAATCTCAAGTTGAACTTACAAGGAGTCTCTCAGAGACTCATAAGTTCACCTGCAAACTTAGTACTTTAAGTTTGCATATTCAGAGAGCTGAGTTATACATTGTCATTCAATTAAGTGTTTTGCACAACGCTTTGTAACTCTTTGATTTATATCAATAAAGAGTTATACGTTGAAAAGTTACATTATGTGTTGTTACTTAAATTGTTTTAACTTTGGTTCTATAAAACTGACATAATTTGGGACAAACAGATATGATCCTTGTAATGACATTGTGAGATGATAAGATCTGGGTATATACATTATTTGAAACTGGATGAATATATATTTATAAGAAATCACAATGTGTACTTGATGCGTGGTTTTGCAACCTTGCAAAAGGTTTTACTTCTCAAGGGATCTTGAGAATCTTGCAATCCCCACTAGGGAGTGTACCTGACCGATGTAGTATAGTGAGTGGCAAGTACCGGGGGATTGATCGTTCTCTTGGGGAATAGTGTTCGATAGGATTGAAAACTGAGTCAATTAAGTCTAAAGGTGAGGGAAGATTCTTTTTGTATTCTTATAATTTTTTGAAAGTGATAATGTACCCTCCGAACAGGTCGAAGGACTCCCCTTCGGTCCTGCTCAGAAACCTAAATAATCGCAGGCTCTGGCTAGCCTCCTAACACTTTCACTGGCGTAAAACTAGTCACCAATGACCTAGTTACCAGATGGGAATTCGCCAGTTGAAGGATTAAACCCTTCGAGTATCCTTCGATGAAATGTAAGGACAGAGTAATGCCAAGTCCAAACATAGGGAAGACCAAGTCTAACCCACGTCACATCTCCCTCCTTAGCTTTCTCGCTAAACCAGGAGGAGTGGGACACTAACCCCTAGCGGTTTCCACTTATCATGGGACGCCCCCATGATCTTCGAAAAAGGTGTAAGCACTCTCCAAGCTGTTTTTATTCCCTATAAATAGCTTGGACGATCCACAAGTCTGGTATGCAATCTCAATAACTCTACCTTACTATATTCTCACTAAACTTTTTATACCAAATACTTATTCACACACCGGAGGTGGTTAGCGTATTTCTTATTTTCAGGTTAGACACAAGCTTGGCTCAACCACAACATCCCCTATATCCTTTGATCACCATCGAAGGCCTGGTCGTGCAAATTATTGTACAATTAGTGGCGCCATCCGTGGGACCCGCTACAATTGGTCTCGTTATTCCAAGCAAATAACCAGTCAAACATACTCACTACTTTTCCAGCATGAATCAAGAAAGAGAAGTTACACCCCCACCAGGTTTCTCGACTTTAACCCCAATACCAGTAACTGACACCAACAGTCTTCCGCCAATTACGGCATCCACCTTCACAACACGATCTCACCCTGAAATAACACCCAATCACCATGCATCGTCATCAGCCAACCCAGAACCTGTCATTAGCCCTGCCTTTGTTGAGGCTAATTACGAAGAACTAGAATCTTTGTTAAGGGCCCGAAGGAGACAAGTTAGGAACACAGAGATGCGAAGGGAGTTGGAATACTCCAGTGATGAATATGACGAAGAGATAGAAATGGAGCCGAGACCCTCGGTTCCTGGGGCTACTCAATCAATCCTACGTATTGGGTCCCTTGTTATTAGAAGGGTCAGTGGAAGATCGGTCGATTTGGAGGGAGTCCCTGAAAGGACTCCTACAAGGAGAGAGGGAACGGTTGCTGAAGGCTCTAATGGGAGGAGCCAACGAAGAGAAAACACGGAGGTAAACCTACCTCGACTATTAGCTCCACATTTAGGGAGAACCGAAACAGGGGTTCCACTACAGCCTTCCCAGGCATCTGGTGTGGGAGGCAATCTGCATTTTTGTTCAACACATGAGGAAGCCTTCCTCCCAATGGAATGAACCCCCCATTTAAACTCGGAGTTATCCTCAGAACCTTTACCCTCCCACGAGTGTACAACCGAGTAACAACCAGTTCCCACAAACTACTATGTCCTACGGGTAGCCCATGGCATACCCCTCGTATACTATGTACAACGGCTACCCTTTCAACATGGGAACACCTTATCGTCCTTATCCTAATCAAACCCCTTCGGGGGGTACCTCCTCCTCATAATCCATAAAACACCGTCCCTATGAACATGCCACCTTACAATTGTCTATATCAAGAGCCTGCGGGCCCTGCGACGCCTTCTGTAAGATGGATTGAAGATTATCCGTTACCCGACGGTTTGAAGATGCCTTCGCATATAGGCACCTATGATGGAAAAGGAGATCCAGATAACTTTATACACTTGTTCGAAGGAGCTATATGGATGCAAAAGTGGGTCATGCCCGTAGCCTGTCACATGTTTACCTACACCCTTCGAGATTCTGCACGTATCTGGTGGAATGGGCAGAAACTAGGCAACATCATTAACCTTGATGATCTAAAGGCTAAATTTCGTTCTCACTTTAGCCAATAGAAAAAGTTCACAAGAACACACCTCACAGTGCATAACATTAAGTAGAAGGAGAACGAAAGCACAAGAAGTTTCGTTACAAGATACACGGACGAAACTCTGCAAATCCTAGGTTTACATGAAGAACAGCGTATCTCCGGTTTCGTGCACGGCTTAAGGAACCGCAACCTGGTGGAGTTCTTATCCACGGACCTTCCGGCAACCTATAAAAAGTCTGATGGAAAAAACATACACCTGGATAGAAGCTAATGAGGTATCCACCAACGGGGCTCCAATTGATGGCAGAGAACACACCCACAAGCTCCCAAAGTCCTTTTCGTGGGAAGGATCGAAGAACAAGAACAAGAACCATAATAAGTTTACCCCTTACAGCAAAGGCCCGAATCATGGTTTGCTGGGAAGTCTGACGAAGTCCCCAAGGGAAATTCTAGCCACAGAAAAGGCTGCGAAAGCCTTCGAAGCACCCCCTCGTTTGGCGGGAAAGGGTAAGAATAGGGACACGACTAAGTACTATTACTTTCACGAGGACTTTGGCCACAAAACAAATAGTTGCCGGGAGTTGAAGAAACAAATAGAAGAGGTAGTAAGGTCTGGGAAGTTGATACACCTAGTAAAGGGAATAAATAATGGCAAGGAGAAGGCCACCGATACAGAATTGGGAAAAGACACCACCCCACAAGAGGCCCCCATTCTAATGGTTCACAGAGACTCCTACAGCTTGAAAAGGAGGGTCTCCGAGAGAGAGATGTCCGGAGTAGAAGAAATAACATTCCCGTCCGAGATGCGAAGGCCTCCCTCTAAGGATCCGGTATTCGTTAAGCTTAAGCCTTCGATTAGAGCCAAACAAGTGGAGCCAAAGATGCCTCTGGTAGGATTCTCGGGTGAACGTTTATGGCCCCTAGGAGAAATACCTTTGGAGGTGACACTTGGAGACGGAAGATTTGCGAGGACGGAGACCCTCAATTTTGTCATCGTAAGGTCACGGTCCCCCACAACCATGCAAACAATGGGCATCGTGGTCTCCACTGTGCATGCTATAGTTAAGTTCCAAACAGCACACGGCATTGGTACTATCTTCTCTAGCTACGATGAAGGAGATATACAGGAGGACCGATGGAGGAAGGAACAATGTAACCAAAAACCTATGAAACACATAGTGGAGCACATGAAAGCTGAGGAGCAAATTGTGATAAACAACTCCTATCCTGCACAAAAAGTGATGATTGGAAAGCAACTTCCCACCACTTTCAAGAAAAGGTTGGAAAGGCTGCTCAGAGCCTATGAGGATGTGTTTGTATGGAAATATTCAGACATAACAGGAGTTCCGAGGTCACTCATAATAGACGACAAGCCTTTTAGTATGGAACACAAGCTTAAAGAGTCCAAACACATCAAGCCAGCTAAGCAGAAGCCTCGCCATATGACACCTGAACGGAGCATGGCCATTCATAGGGAAGTTGACAAACTCACAGAGGCAGGCATACCCAGAAAGGTAGAAAATTCACCATGGGTCACTAATCCAATTGTAACCCAACGAAGGGATGGAGAATGGAAAATACATGTTAACTTCGAAGACATTAATAAAGCTTGTCGAAAAGGAAGTTCTTGTCGATAGGAAAACAACAGCCATAATTTGAATCTCGTTGGGAATGCTTCCTCAGTACGGACAAGGGATGCCATCAGATACAGATGGCAGAAGAAGACGAAGAAAAAACGGCCTTTCATGTGGGTAAAAGCACCTACTATTTCAAAAGAATACCCTTCGGTTTAGAGAATACTGAGGCTACATACGACAGGCTGATAGGAAGGGCCTTCGAGAAACAGATAGGAAGAAACCTGGGAGTTTGTGAAGGGTACTTGGTTACGCAAAGCAAAACAAAGGAAGACCTCCTTTATGATGTCGAAGAGACTCTTGTGCAGTTAAGGAGAATCAACCTAAAGCTAAATCCAAGAATGTGCTCCTTCGGCATTGAAAAAGAACGGTCGGACGAACATCCACTCGCAAGGCAAAGGATCAAAGCTAACGTAACTGAAGAAAGAATTACCTCGAAGGCGCAAACTCAAAGATCAACAGGGAAAATTCATGGTCTGAAAGACAAACTGGAAACACTAAGGGAGTTCTTATCGAAGGGTGTCAACAGGTCTTCATCACTTTTCAAGGCTCGCAATAAAGACATCAGGGAAGTATCCTATCAGTGGAGCATGGAAGCTGAAACAGCCATCCAAAGATGGAAGAAGTGCATGGAAATATTGCCAACGGTTACAACTCCAACCAGAGGTGAAATTTTGCTCCTACACATAGCAACATCCTTCGATGAGGTTGGCGCGATGCTCTTTGTGGAAAAAAGAAACATACAGATACCAATATACTTTGTTAGTAGGGTTTTACTAGATGTAGAATGACGCTACGTAGAGTCAGAGAAATTAATCTTACCTCTGGTTTATGCCACAAGGCGCCTCCGAAGGTACTTCAAGGATCACCCCATCAGGGTGCTTACTGATAAACCAATTGAATGGGCGTTCCTGAAGACTGATAGATCGCAGAGAATGGTCAAGTGGGCTATAGAATTGGAAGGGTACGACATAGAGTACGGAACAAGTAGTCTCCTCGAAGGTCAAACAAACGAACCTATGGAAGTGAACGAATCAAATATGTCTTCCAACAAAAGAACCGTAGAGGCTAAACGAGAAGAAAAACACCCCGGGGGAGATTTAAAGATGCATACAACCTCATGCAATCAGAAACGAGGCAAACGCTTCATTGAACCTAGTTTTGAGTCTGGGGTGGAGCAGCAGGCTTCAACACAATGACCTAAGAATAACAACCTTTTGCTCTCCAAGACTCAAAGTTCGTAGCAACCTTTATGTAATATGCTACTTGTCTAAGTTTCAAGCATAATAAACGAAGGACCTTTCTTATATCTACTTCGAGAAAGATGAATGGCGCAAGCCAAAATCTACAGTAGCCAAGTTGGGATGCTAGAAACCCTCCTCCAGCATACAAATGAGCTGACATATCCTTCATAAGTTTTAATGCAGGATTTGCAATTAGATGATTTTTCATTCATGTATTGATTTCTTCTCACAATGGGAAAAAAACATTAATGGTAGGTGTCTTAGTTTTCATTTCTTAAAATGATTTAATCTTCCCTACCAAATTAATGATATGATATATTCCCTTGAAATCTCTTGTCTTGTTTTATACAACAAGATTTTATCAACCAAGTATTTAGAGTTTAATGTTCGAAGAATGTAACAAGATACAACTATCTTGAAAAGCATCACATACGATTCACATTAACCTTCCTAAAGAGTCGTAGGGTATTCGAAGCTCTCTACACTAAAAGGATAAAGACGGAGTGGGTCGCGACCCTCCGTCAGCAATCAAATTATACGATTGCCAAAACCTCTTGGTTGAGAACATGAAGGGTAATCACTATAACCCTACAATATCTATCAACGACATTAAGAAAAATCATAGTAGCAAAAGCGGGACATATTACCCTTACATATTATAAATTATGCTAACATCTGTAGCATACAAAGTACCTGCAGCAACAAGGTAATAGAAATTGTATTGGCCGAAGCCTCACAAACACAAAAGCATAGGAATTTTCTAAGAGTAGGTCATAACCTAAGAAGGACAGATTGTTAATTGTTCTAAGGGTACACACCACCCTTGGGGCCAAATCACTGCAAACAGTGCAGCCTTCATTCTTCACAGGGAGACTTAGGACTTCCCTGGATAACTGGGGACGGGGCTTCTCTGGAATTGCCTTGGCAGGGGAGGAAGGTTCCTCAACATTAGTCTTGTCACCAGGAGAAGGAGGCTGCACCGTGGATTCCTTGTTCAATGGGGATGGAGGCTTCTCAGAAGTTATCTTCACTGATGGAGGCTTGACAGGAGTACCTTTTTTACTTGATGAAGGAGGTTGTGCCCTTCGAGGCTTCTTAGTAAGGAGTGCATCAACGGAAGCTGTGGGGTCTTTGGTTGCCTGACGGAGAAAAAGGAACTCTGCCATAGCTAGAGCATTGCTCGCATTGTCATACTCCTTCTCATGGGTGGAGCGGTAGTAGGGTACCTTTGATAGATCCACCGGCTTACTGGTCGCAGCAATCTCTTCAAGCATCGTGCATATCCCATAAAATATAGCAGCATTTACTAAGTCTGCTATCACTTTCCCAACCTCAACACTATGGTACAACTCCATAGCGATATAAGGAACAACCTTCGACACAACCGCAACCCTATCCTTCTTTAAAGCTTTGTATTGACGTTTCAAGCCATCCAACTCCTCTTGAAGCTTCATCTCTTTCTCTTAGAGCTTTGTTCTCTCTGTTTCCAGACCTTCACATTTGGACTCTAGAGTAGCAATTTCCTCCTTATATCCTCCAATCTTTGCTTCCTCAATACGCAGCCTCTTACATTCCGAACGAGCATCTTTGAGTTTCTTTTCTAGGCCCTGGATGTCAGATCGCAGGTCCTGAACCAAAGGGTTCTTCTCAATTTCCTCCATAGCTTCCTCACATTTTGCTTTAGGATCATCAAACTCCCGATCCCTCTCCTTTTCTTTGGCAAGAATGCCATCTATTTTTTCCCTAGCACCCTTTACTGTACGTATCAGATCCCTCGTACGATCATTCAAATGATTATCCATGACTGCTTGCCTCGTGTAGCTCTTGTCATGGAGATCACACAGCTCCTCCATAGACATATTATCCAAGACTCCTCTCCAGTTAGGAGGAGTAACTTTCTCCACCAACTGATGACAAGCAAGAGCATTCGGTAGCTCCTTGGTATTGGGCAGGCCTGCACAACGGACATTTGTTAGATTCATGAAGTATCACCTATTTTTATACAGAATAAAGATTATACTTACCATGGATGTCATCATCAAGAACTTGTGGCGTAGGCTGAATGGCTTTGCCTTTGGGAAATTTCTGCCTAGTGTTCCTCAAAGATAGAGTGGGCATCAAGAGTTTTCTTTTAGGATTTGCTTTGACAGATTTTGCTTCAGTACCTTTCCTGCTTCGTACCCTATCAGCTATGCCGAAGGATGCTACAATCATAATAGGTTCCTCATCAGAGGGTGGGTCATCTGACTCAGCAACATTCTCAACAAGCTGGGTTGACTCCTCTATAGCTAGGGACTTATCTGTCTTGGCAGGCTTTGCAGAGGCTGTTGGCTCGATGGCCAGAGCATCTAAATCATTGTTGTTCACTGAAACAGAGGGAGAACCAACCCCATATTTCACCTCATTTGGATCTTTGGGAAGAAAGCTTGTTTCCCTTGCTCCACCAGCTACAACGAAGTTTCTGAAAGACATTCCTGCAAACATGGAAGGAAAGAATAAATATCATTAGATAAGTCATTTAAATTATTAAAATAGGGATGTACATACTTTCTCCATCACAAATAATTTCAGGCTTCATCGGAGAACCCTCCCAATGATCAACGATACCAGCCATATACATGATAGGCTCAGGGAACGTTTACACATTCATTAGATGGCGGGCAAGACGTTGATACAACGGATTCCTTCAAACAATGTAAGGAAGCTCGTCATTGAAGCGTCTCTTCTCAACCATGTATGCCTCATCCAACAAAGCAGGGTAGTCCGAAGGTATGATTGTATCTTGAATATAAAAGAAATTCCCTTTCCAGTCCGGTATATTTGAAAACGGTTTTAAAAGCAAGTGGGGCACATCAGCATCTCCCCTATTGGCTAAAGTTAACCAACTCCCAGTAGGATAAAGGATCATAAAACCCCTAAGTACATTTAGTGTCGGCTCATAGCCTTAGGCTTTACACATCACAATGTATGTTGTTAGCTTGGCTAGGCCAAAAGGATTAAACCTAGAGATATGTACTTGGTAATATTGCATAAACTCTAGAATCAATGGGTGAATGGGTATTGATTCATGTGAAAACCAATTATATAATATATAGTAGTATATCGAAGTGATCCGCGTAAAATACGGATCACCCGAGTCGTTTCCCAACGAAGGCAAATGGAATCGAGAATATCGATTCGTGAAACCGTGAATTGAAAAGTGAGAAAGTGAAAATAGCAATCAATATATTCAAGTAATCACAAACAACTATGAAATATGCAAAGAGTGCAAGCTAATTATGCACCAAAGTGAAAAACGTAAAAACGGAAATGCAACCGCAAAATTTAAAACGTAACGTTTATTAAAAAATGATCCTACAAACTTGAAAATAATTTCTAAAAATCTTAAACTAATAAAAAGAATTTTAAGAAAAAGAAAAATATTTTTTTTGAGTTTTTATTTATTTTCTAGAATTTATTTTCTATTTATTGAATTTAAAAGTAATTAAAAATAAAAGAAAATATGATAAATAATGGGAAAATTACAAAAACTAATTTGAAAATCTGAAATATTATAAAAGAATTTTCTAAACTATTTTTGTATTTTTTAAAGCTTTTTCTGATTTTTATTGGATTTTTGTTATTTAAAATTGATTAAAAATAAAGAAAAATTAAGAAAAATATCAAATCAACTCAGAAAATTATGAAAAATTTACAGAAAATCTAGGATATTATAATGAGCTTGCAGAAAAATTTTGAAAAGAAAAAGATTAGCAGAAGTGCTTATTCAAGCAAAAACAGCTTATGGCAAGTGCTTATTTATAAGCACTTGCCAAAGAAACTTTACCAAAATTTAAACTCAGATACAATGGACTAAATGAGACTCAAATAAGCTCAGAAAGGAACAGTGGAAGCACAGAAACAAGAGATGCAAGCAATAAGCAGTCTAGTGTTAAGCTAATGAATAAGCATAAACCAAACAGATTAAGCAAGAAGCTCAGGATCACTTAAAAGTACATAAGCAAACTCAATTATGTTCAAATATAACAATCAAACTCAGAATTTAAGCGAATAAGAACTACTACAGTCTTATGCCAAAAATCAGTTATGATGCCAACCTGCCTAACTTGCAAGCACAAATGAACACATCAATTAAGCTCTTGAAAACTTAAGTAAGCTGACACAACTCAACCAGGGTTTGGAATGAACAAAAGGACTAATTATCAGACTAAAATAAGTTTGTTAGGACCCAGATTTAAAGCTGAAAAGGAGTGGCTAAGTCAGCTATGAGGCTGCAAACAGTCAAGCTAGGCTAAATTAAGCTAAAATTAAAGCAAGTATTTGATTATGCTAGAGTGAAAAAGATATGAAAAGTTAAAGATAAGCTACTAGAGATTATGAAAAATCATTTAAAAGGAAATTTAAGCAGAGGAAGGAATTAAAAATAAGATACCAAAAAGCTATGCTGAGACAGAATTCTGGTGCAGGGGAGCACTTAAATGTCGCAAGAAACTAGTTGATGCACAAGCTAATAAACACAAACCAAGATTCTAAAAGCTGTGATACATAAAATCTACACTAAATCTTACTTGTAAAACCAGTTACAACTCCTTAATCTTACTCTAACCTAATGATTTTAGAGATCAAAATGGCCCTTGTGTGACAGATATCTACCCTAACTACTTATGAAACCAGTTATGACTGTGCAGAGATGAAAACCAAATCCAAAATGAATTGTATGCAATAACTGTTTTAGAAGAACTATTATATGACCTGTACTAATCTAAGAGAAACACCAAAGATTACACTAAATGCACACTTATATGATCTATGCAAAACTAGTTATAAGAAACAGTTATATGAAATGTTTAATGAAAATCCAATGCAAGTCTTATACGACTACTCTAAATTACTTAAAAGTGCCTACAGTTTATATCAAATAACAACTGAAATCAAAATCACATCTGTAAACTGACCAAATTAGTCTAAATATTCTCAATTATATCTCGTGCCAAACACTCCTATATTTGTAGCTTACACCATAAATCTATTGAACAAACGTAAATCTCCAAACTATTGATCACTACAGCTATGTTAACACAAATGAAAGCTAATTAAACTATCAAACACAATTAAATCCAACTAAAACATAGAAACACAGTTACATTCAAAATTATGAAATAAAATGTAAGCAAAACTTACAATCTCTTGTATCTCAGCAAGAACAGAGATACTTCACTATGCTTGCCTGTCTTTTGGTAGGCTGAGTGCATCCAAATCCCACTCAAACTTGTCCAATTTCACCATAAATCACTACCAATCCCAATTATTGACCAATGTTGACTGCCTATGAACACTTGTACTTTTCAAATGAAAACAGTTCCAACAGTAATGAAAAAGCTTAAACTAACTGTTTAGAAATCAAGTGAGCTTATTTAAAAGCTTATTCAAAATTAGAAGCTTATTTTTACTTTTCTGATTTGAAGGAAATATTTGAACTAAATGATAGCTAAATTGAATTTTAGAAAATATATGAAGATAACTAATAGCTGATAAAACAGATATGAAATATAAGCAATAAGCATGTAATAACAACAATAAGCTAAATGATTTAAATGATGAAAACTGATTTCATTGAAATTTAAAGAAATTACAACTAAATCTATTCTAATACAATAAAAGGAAATTTTGGCAGAGTTTTGTTACACTAAAAACTCCACACTAATTACAATATCCTAAAGCTCTATTTATACTAACTAACTAAAGGTTCTAGTAGGAGGATAGCCACGGATTGCCAGCTTGGCAATCCGTGTGGTGTGCTTTCTGAGTGCCAATCTGAGCCCTTTGATCTTACCTAATGATTGCTCAATCAATATAAGCCTTTGGATCTTCTTTGGTGACGCGTTCCATCAAATCATAGGCTGCCACATATCCCCATGTGTGTTTCTTTGCTCTGACACGCATCTGACATCATCCTGACCATCTAGAAGCTATTTGATTGTACCAAATTACCCTTAATTGTGGTAATTAAGGGTGGGTACAGTAACTAGGGTTCATGGGATAGTTTTCTGGGTTGAGTGGGATGAAAAAGGGGGCGGGTAAAATAAACGAGTTAATAATATATTGAAAGGTTTGACCGTGGATTATTATGGCATTGACTAGATGAGAAAATGGGCAGGGTAAAGGGTATTGGTGTTTGGGCTTTATCATTTCTTGGACCAGGCTTGTCTCTTGTATTATTTTCAGATTTGGTTTAAATGAAAATCAAGGACCAATTATGTATTTTATGAAACTATGAGGACTGAATTTGTCACTTTTGCAAAGTTAATCCAAGGGCTACTTATGACATTTGATGAAAGTTGAGGGTTGACTTTGACAAAATAAGCATAATCTTGACAAAAACTTGTAAAGTCTTCCCCGGCCTCGGCTTTTGTACACTCTTTCCGTTCCCGTGCTCGTGATTGTCGTTTTTGCTCGATTTTTGTCCATTTCTTTCATATCCGTACCTGCACATTCAAAAACACAAAAACAACGTATTTTTGGCATAATTGGTTAGTTTTTGGTCTTTTGAGTCCGGTTTTGTTCTTATAAAAGTGAGTGAATAAGCACTCACCAGGTATCCTAAAGTTTGATAGAGTAAAAGCATGCGTATAAAGCCCTACATAACCTTTTGGTGCATTGAAAATAGCCTGATGCTTTTTGGGAAGCATGATTTTATACTCCTTAGGTATTGGATAATTCTCAAAAAACTCATGTAAAGCCTCTTTTGATAGAGTACATTTTTGCTCTTTGATTACAAATTTTGCGTTCATACTCATAGTGATAATGATAACAGATAAAGATCAAAGATGAAAACTTTACCTTTTGAACGGAGGGATATGAGAAGCACAGGGTATTACTCGGATTGTTAGACCGGAGAGTTTAACCGTCAAAAGGACTGTACGTAAATAAATTGGGCAGAGTAAAAATATATTAGGGTTGGGGTGGTAAACCATTTATATTGTTTGCCCACTTAATCTGAGCCGCACACGTGTCCCCCTTTATTTCTCATCTTTGCGGATTTCAAATTGATATTTCAAAAATAGATTAGCCGTTTGGAGTTACCGATGTTCCTAATATTATTTTTATATTAAGTCTGACGGAGGTAGTTTGCACAATAATTACCGCATTAAATGCGTAATTAGTTGGATGCACTTATAATTTGCATCATTCTATGGATACGAAGCATGTTTCGTAGGTGATCGTGATTTTTGAGTCATAAGTAATGTACCCTCGTTCATGTACATCACTTTCGACTGGGGGGCTTGATAATGTACCCTCCGAACAGGTCGAAGGACTCCCCTTCGGTCCTGCTTGAAACCTACATAATCGCTGATGATGTACCCTCCGATTAGCTCGAAGGACACCCCTTCGAATCTGATCATAACCTACATAATCGAAGGCTCTGGCTAGCCTCCTAAAACTTTCTATGGCGTAAAACTAATCATCAATGATCTAGTTACCAAGTGGGAATTCGCCAATCGAAGGATTAAGCCCTTCGGGGTATCTCTCGATAAGTTTTATGGACGGAACAATGCCAAGTCCAATACTGGTGAGACCAAGTCTTACCCACGTCTCCTCTTCCTCCTTAGCACCCCCGCTAAACCCGGAGGAGTGGGACACTAAACCCTAGCGGTTACCACAAATCATGGGACGCTCCCATGATCTCTCTCAAACGTGTGACCACTCTCCAGGACCGTTTTCTTCACCTATAAATAGTCCTGGACGATGACAAATCTGGTATGCAATCTCTCTCACCTTACTTTACTACGCTTATACTTAAAACTCTCATACCGATCACTTATTCACACGTCGGAGGTGGTTCGCAGGGCTCACCCCCTGCGCAATCACTTAACGTAGTGTTTTAGTATTTCTTATTTCAGGTTATATCCAAGCTTGGCGTAATTACAACACCCCTCATTTCCTTTGATCACCATTGAAGGCCTGGTAGTGCGAAATATTGTACAATCAATCGCATGCTCTGGCTAGCCTCTTAACACTTTCATTGGCGTAAAACTAGTCACCAATGACCTAGTTACCAGATGGGAATTCGCCAGTCGAAGGATTAAACCCTTCTGGTATCCTTCGATGAAATGTAAGGACGGAGTAATGCCAAGTCCAAACATGGGGAAGACCAAGTCTAACCCACGTTTCATCTCCCTCCTTAGCTTTCCCGCTAAATCAGGAGGAGTGGGACACTAACCCCTAGCGGTTGCTACTTATCATGGGACGCCCCTATGATCTCCGAAAAAGGTGTAAGCACTCTCCAAGCTGTTTTTCTCCCCTATAAATAGCTTGGACGATCCACAAGTCTGGTATGCAATCTCAATAACTCTACTTTACTATATTCTCACTAAACTTTTCATACCAAATACTTATTCACACGCTAGAGGTGATTAGCAGGGCCCAACCCCTGCGCAATCACTTAACGTAGTGTCTTCGTATTTCTTATTTTCAGGTTAGACACAAGCTTGGCTCAACCACAACATCCCTTATATCCTTTGATCACCATCGAAGGCCTGGTCATGCAAATTATTGTACAATCAGAAAGCAAGTAAAATTCTCGGGTTTTAGAAGAGTGGCGGAATTAGTTGCTAGTCAACTAACCCAAATACTACAAATGCAAATAAAAATAAAATAACTAAATAAATGTGAGAGACTTCTAATAAGGAGACAAACGTGTTTTCTTAGATTTCACTACTCCCTAGTTATCTTTTACCGATTGATAGGTTTGTTACAATTGCGTGGATGCTGAGTTGTATTCCTTAATAACATTCGTGGGGGTGTGTACGATATTCCTTAATACCATTTGTGGGGGTGTGTACGATCTTCCCCAACTCTATAAGCTCTTATCTCCTCCTAAGACGACACGTTAAGCGCCCAATCCTAGGGATTATAAACAGTGGATCATGCATTAAATACAACCAAATAACCGTATTACACATCTAATTCATGTTTCTTAAGACGTTCAAGCATGTTACCAAATAGGAGATTAGCCAGTTTTCTTAAGCATAACATCGATAAACATCCATCCACAACAATTAATAACAAACCATTCAATAAGTAATCAATAACTAGGTTTCATTAGACCTAAGTAAACATAAACAAACCTAGCCTAGCATGATAAAAGAAAGACAAGCGTAATATAGAAAGTCAAACAACACATAGACATATTGAATAATTGAAAGATTGCTTATCTTCAATTAATCATGGAAGAAAAGAGACTTTGAAACCTCAAAAAAACTGCAAAAGTCGACTAGGTTTCATACCCTAAGTTCCTACCAAAAGTCCTCTATTAATGAATGAAAAATAGAAGAGTATATATAGATTTTACAACTTGACGGCGTCACCTTTTAGGATGTGACGCCGTCATCTCGCCGTATTAGGGTTTCCTTGACTGCCTAGATCTACTCTTGACGCCGTCTGGTTGGAAAGGTTCTGGGCCGTCACTCTTTAACTTAAAACGTGACCACCTTGGTGAAATAACACGTGACGCCGTCACGTGCAAATGCCTCAAAATCTTTCTGGCCCGTCAAGTACAAAG
The DNA here is from genome assembly GCA_030686995.1 of Artemisia argyi. Taxonomy (NCBI): domain Eukaryota; kingdom Viridiplantae; phylum Streptophyta; class Magnoliopsida; order Asterales; family Asteraceae; genus Artemisia; species Artemisia argyi. The sequence goes on along the minus strand of CM060686.1, from coordinate 154,575,011 downwards.
TAAATATCCACCTCTTTATTAACAAGTGACGGCGTCACCTTGTAACATTTGACGCCGTCAGGTACTGTTCCAGCTTGAATTCTTTACTTTGTTGTTTTCTTCACTTTTATGCTAAAAAAATGTCCAAAATGCTATGTTTTCGAGAATTCCTTCCAAAAGTACCTAAAATGACAAAAGGAACGATTTAAGGCAACATTTGATCATATTATCACGACTTAAGGCTTAAATGACCCCTTAAAAGCGTAACACTTTTCGTCTCATCAGCACTTTTAAATTGTAACTTAGAATTTAATGTTTTTTTATGTGAAGGGAATTCTAACCTTGTCAAATGTACCGGGCCATTCTGTTGAACCATTCATAATCGATTTGTAATTTGTTGCAGTGTAGAAACCAATGGGTGAGAATGGGTCTCATATCTTTTCACGTGACCCTCACTTCGCAACTCGATTACAACATCTTCGATTTCGTTCCGGTCAAAATCCAGTGTGCATAAAAGCGGATGAGATTGGTATCATCATGATCGGAATGAGATGGCAGTGAAGATTATGTAATTTTCGGGAAGAATCGATGTGCCTGCGAGGAGATATGGCAAATTATGCGATCTTTGGGATGTAGTAAGCTATTAAATAAAGTGAAAATACGCGAGAAATAGGTGTGTAGTGGATACGAAAGGGTAAAAATGGCACAACATGATACAGTGTCCTGGTTTTTGCGATATGTTAAAAAGTTGAGTTAAGTTATAAATAATGGTCATCTTATATCACACTTTTGCAAATTTCCCTAAAATAATATGACATATATCAAAACAATCTAAGGTCACTTTAAAGTTTCACCCAAAATTGATGTATGTGATTGCTAGTCGTTCTAGTATTCCTTCCATCTCAAAATCATTGTTAAAATACAAGAATCACATAGTATAATAAAAATGAGGCTACTTTAATTTTCAACCACCTAAATAGAATATTCATTCACTAAATTCTCTAGTTTTTTATTAAAAGGAAAGTAAGCAATTATTTTTAAACATCATGAAAAAGAAATATAGATTATAATTTTGAGACGGAGAGAGTATTATATACGTAGTAAAACATATCCCTAGATATTGTTGAGCATGTGGTTAATAAACAATTATTTGAACCAAACCATGCATCATATCAAATGGTAGATGTTTAGAATTGTATAACAAGTTTATGTAAGTAAAAGACAATGGTGAGACTGTGACATCTAGTGCTGTGCCCACAATCATAATGTATTCAATCTGTGCCCATATATTACGACTCATTCGTCCCTTATCTTCGTATCTCTAGAGAGAGAAACAGAAGACAAAGGAAAGAGTGTGAGAGATGCGGCAATCAATTTTAGCATTGCTCATATTCAGCCTAGCCATAAGCCCAACAAGATCCAACACTATTTTCATTCATAAATCATGCAACACCACCTTGTATCCTCAACTTTGTTACTTGTACCTATCGCGGTTTGCAACAAGAATTGGAACCAGTCCAAGACTCTTGGCACAAACCGCGCTAGCTGCAACACTTAGCAACACACGAAAAACTACAAAAAAACTCCTAGCTTATTCAAGAACTCACAAGTTGACAAAGAGAGAAATGTCTGCACTGAAAGATTGCTTTGAAGAGATCGATGACTCAGCTTATGAACTACACAAGTCCATGGTAGAAATGGCCAAGGTGCATATGGGATCCGAGTTCTCGTTTAACATGAATAGTATCGAAACATGGGTCAGTGCCGCTTTGACAGATGATGATACGTGTACGGATGGTTTTTCCAGCAAAAATATGAATGGAGAGCTCAAAATCATGGTTCGAAAACATGTTTTGAACATTGCACATTTGGCTAGCGTCGCGCTATCTTTCGTCAACAACTTTGCAAAGGGGTAACTCGTTCGAAGGATCGTATCAATTAAAGGATTGAGGAAATTATTAAGTTTATGTCATCGTATAAAATATTGGTAGTCAAGTTTATAGATTTTTTTCCCCGATGTGACGTTACATCTTTGTCAAATAATGTACTCATTCATAAATCATAATATTGTCGTCGGTGAGGAATTTGTTATCCATCAATGCTTGTCAAATAGTTACTCAAACATGTATTCATACGTTTGTGCATTTTTACATGTCCATAGTATGCGTAACAGAAACGTTTAACTGCAAATATAATTGTTGTTAATTTTGACAAGCTTATGACATCTTAAGAGTAAACACTTTATTTCTTTTACATATTCATGTCATTAACAATCGAGATTATTTATAATAAGCGTGTTGTAGGGTCTAGATCGGAACACAAAGTAAAGCACATTCAATCAGACACTAGTACAATTTGACCCACAATAATATAGTAAGGTGTAGTGTCGAATCTTGGAAGTTTTAAAGCCGTCCATTATTTTATTTATATAGTTTAATTCATGAAATTTTATAATGGAGCATAAACAAAACGTCACAATCCGTTTATTATCTTATGAGAAATGCATTCGCATTATTTTCATTGTAAAAATAAAACACTAAAACTATATATAAGTCAAAATACAATATTCATAATAGTTGCTTTTTTTAGTAAATTGTCACATGCTTTCCTTTTATTTATTTATTTTCTTCTTCTTCTACTTTTTTTTTTTTTTTTTTTTTTTTTTTTTTTTGGTATTGAACAGTATCATGCATATCACCTTATTATCAAAAATATAAATTAATTAAATCCGTCGGTTACGTTTGTATGGCCATACAATTTTGTCTATTCAATAATGTCATATGGGGCATGGCTATGCCAACTTCACCCCATAAAATAAATGTGCATCTCCATTTCAGTAAAAACAAGAGATGATTACTTTCGGTGTACCATGTTAGTTGTTTCGTAAAAACTTTATGCATGGTCAATCACGAAGAAAATTATTGTTTTAAACCTTATATGAAAATCGATAGCTTGATTATAACGTCGTGTAATTTGCTAGTGTCACATACAGCGTAGACTTGTATTAAAAGTTTAAAACAACTTAATGTGTTTCATTAATAAGTTTGTTTAATAAATCGAGTATTAAATTTTGTTATCTTGATAGATACAGACATACAGTCGTGGCATATATTCCTCATCATCAATGATCATTCTTACTTTTGTATTCTAGTTTTAGATTCTAGCTTTATCTTTACGTTCAAGCATCTGAATTTTAACAATATATAATTATAATAAAAAGAAAAAAGGAAAAAGGATTGTAAACAAGAATTGATTAGAAATTAAAAATAGTTTTAGGGGTGTTTGGTTGGGGCAATTTCAAGGAAATTGGTAGAATTTGAAATTAAAATGGCTTCAACTTTCTTGTTTGGTTAACAATAAAGTAGTGGGCTCAGGAAATTTCATTTCATTTTCTTGTATTAATTGAGGTAAATGTGGGCCATTTATAATTCCCTCCATATGAAAAGCATTATTATTTCTTTGAAATTTTAAATAGCACAATTTGAAACTCTTGAACCAAACGCCCCCTTTAGATTCTAGCTTTTTCTGATTTGACACGACTCACGAGGTAAAAATAGCTACCAAAATTGATTAGAAATTAAAAGACTTTTAGATAATACAAGATGGCTTTTTTTTTTTTCTTTTTTTTTTTTTTTTTTTTTTTAATTGGTAATCATGATTTTCGACTTTTTGGCCGACTAATTTATTGGGTTTGAACTAACCGTTACAAAGACTCAAACTAGGTAAAGCTCTCCTTTTTCAAAAGATTGGCGTGACCACTTAAAATTGTTTGCACCTAGCAGCAATTGATCTTGAAACCTAACACATTTTGATAATACAATATATTAGCGTACGCTTTTTACTTTTGTTTTTCTGAAAAACGCTCTTGCAAGTTGCTTTCGGATCACAAGACCAGCCAAGCCACTTAGTATTGTTTCCTACTTTAGTAGGTTGCATGACCAACCAAGCAGTTTGCGGGTACGGAAACAAACGTGTTAAATCAACGATTTAAAGATAATTTTTCCACGTATATTGCTAGCTTTTTCTTCAGTTTTGAATATTATAGAGCGAACTGGACGACAATATTTCTAGAGTGGCATTGGTTATGAGAAAAAGATGTCTTTAAAATGATAGCTCCTAAATCAGATGGTGGTTTGGGTATTGACAGCCCTAAAGCGGCTAACCTTGCTCTTATATCTCGTTGGTGGTGGAGAATCGGATCAGATAAGAATGACATTTGGAACTCTCTGATTCTTAAAATTCATGGTAACTTAGACGGTACTAATCTTCAAGATCTAGTTTCAACCAACCATAGTTGTTGGTTGGGGTGCAAACAAGCCAAGTTTTTATTAAGCAACTTGAGCTCGAGCTTGAGCTTGACTCGATTGAGTAGAGGTTTTATCGAGCTCAAGCCCGAGCCCAATAAACAAGATCGAAACACATAACAAGCCGAGCTCTACCTTTTAATACCTCAAGCTCGAGCTTTTATCGAGCTTTCAAGAACATATATATTAGTATACTAATTAAATCTTTGTAGGAGGACCATTTAAATCATAATTCTCCCGAATGTTTTGCATAAGTTTTCTTTCCGCTCGAGTTCATTGCGTATTTTCTGTGATTAATTTATTGATAAGTTTGACTATTAAATTTAATGTTTGTATATGAATTCAAGCTTTTCGAGCCGAGCTCGAGCCTTACTTGAGCCTTACACGAGCCGACCTCAAGCCCGGATGATTAAAGCTTGTCAAGCTTGTTAATACAAATATCACATAAAAACGTTATTTATATTTTACGATCTTTGCTCAGTTTTGTTAATGACAAAGTATGAACTTTAGCTAGGAGTAAATCATCACTTTAAGTGTTTAAGTCTTGGTTAAACTAAGGTTTACATCTCTTTTAAACAAAACATTGTTTTTATTTGTTAAATTAGAAAGTGACTTGTCACATCACATTTATTCCTTAATATAGTAAGGTCACATCACATTTAGGGCAAGCTTTGTCAATATATATTTATGGTAAAAAGTGTGTTTGACTTACTAAGTGGTTGCTTGCTGATTGGTGCTAAACCGTCAACTTATATTGACCAAAGAATGGTCAACAAAGTTAAAAAGCCTAGAAACAATCTCTGGGTAATATAAGGTATCACCAGGTCGTTAAATCCCGACAAGGTGTGAATTGTGACTGAGCGTGCTTTGTGATCGGGTGTTTATTCACAGAAAAGGTTGGTGTTGAGAATTATTGGGAGATTATTAACAGAAATAGCTTAGGAAAGCTATATGATTGATTACTGGAACTTAGATTGAGAAGAAGTTACTTAAAACCTAAAAACCGTACGTTTGCTGAAAACGTGAACAAACGTACGAGAAATAAAAGTGAACGAGGTGATCTGAAAATGCTACTGGTATGAAAATAGTATTTTTACAAACCTAATGATTAAAGAAAATTTTTAGAAATTTAAAATTAATTTTTACACTATTTTTATAATTACTATTAATTAAATACTAATTTCTTAATTACTTTTAATTAACTAAATTAACCTAAATTACAAATAAATATGAAATTAACTTGGAAATATAAAAATTAAACTTAGAAAAATCTAAAATACTATAAAACTAATTTTAGAAATGAAAATATATTTTTAAGACTTTTTAATTAATTATTACTAATTATTAACTAATTATTAATTACTTTTTTATTATTTAAATTAACCTAAATTCTAATTAATTATTAAGTTACACTAGAAAATTGAAAATAAAATTTGGAAAAATAAAAAATAACTAAAAACTAATTTTAAAATTTAATTTATATTTTTTTGATTTTCTAATTAATTATTATTAATTATTAACTATTTAATAATTACTAAAACATAATTTAAATTAAGAAAAATACTAAATGATGCAAGAAAAATCTGAAAAAATTACAGAAATTATTTTTATATATCAGAAGCCTAGGAAAAATATAAAAATGGAAATTGCTTATTAATAAGCTGAAGAATAAGCCAATTGGCTTAAATAGAAGCTATCACTTCTATTAAGTTGGGCTTATTTGTAATTTTCTTTTTCAAAACTGCTTATTATATGAATTTAAGCAACTATTGTGAAGTGAGTTTGGCTGAGACCAAGTAAATAAGCACTTCAAGTGCTTATACCCTTGACAGTTGACTTTCTTTGACCAAAGGTGAGAATAAGCACAAATGGCCAAGTGTGGGGTCCACAATGATTAAAACTGATTCAACTAAGTTATGTGAACAAATTTAAGCAAGTTTCACACAAATAAGCTAACTGAATAAGCTAAAAATCCATAATAAGCACTTTGCTTGTTTGGTTTCTGAGATAGAAAAGGGACAACCTTTTGGGGCAATTCCAGGTGGGGTCCACAGGACCAATGGTCAAACAAATGGTCAAACCCCCAAGCCTGATAGGAGGGGGTTGTATGAAACCAAATTGGGTCAATGGGGCCCACTGGAGTGGTCACAATGAACCACCAAAGTGGTGGTTGTGACTGAGTCAGCTGGTGCACAGGGCAGACCCTTGCCCTGCAAGTGTCTTCCAGGGGTAAAATGGTCAATAAGAAAAATTCACAAAAATGTGAAAAGTATGGAAATCACAAGTACTACTGGTAGACAATACTCACAACAATTTTCAGAGCCTAAAACAACCCACAAAAATCACAACAAATCAAGCCATATTTGGAAAAATCTGAGACTCATACTTTTGAGTTTTTATAAAACTTTGATACTTTGACTTTTATGAAACTAAGATCCTTTTGTTGCTTGAATCTGTTATTTTAAGCTATATAATGACCAATTTAAGTAAAAACACAAACTTTGTGAATAGGTGTGATTGGTTTTGGACTTGAAAATCCCACACAGTTAACTGTGTGGGTGATATTGCTTATGATTTTGACTTAAGCTGTGTTTAAGATTCAGAAAATGGTCACCCTGACCATATATCACCCAAAGTAACTTGATGAAACACAGAGATGTATTATACAACCACTAGAACACTACAAACAAGCTACAACCAAACACCCTTTTTGTTGACAGATTTGGTAATTTTTGAGGAAAATGAGTAAACTAAACCTTGCCAAAGGATCACAACAGTTTATTATGACACACAAAACTAGATTGACCACAATTTAACAGCTGGCAACTACCAAAACTCAAATTCCCGTGTTTAGTTTAAAATGGCAGTCAAAACTAAAAATTGAGAGCATAAGAGTTTCTATTGAACAAGTACTATGTTTTAAGCAACAATTACACTACAAGATAATAGAAATGCATAAAAATCACAAAGATAACAAGTATAAGTAACAAAGCAGTAAAAGCTAAAAATTTCAAAAGTGACTCACAGTCACTTCCAAGCTGAGATTCAAACAACCAAGATCCAAGAACCACTCCTATTGACTTCCACAAGTCACTAATACCCAAAGCAATCCAGAATCCACCAATTTTCCAAGCTTCTTCAACCTTTGTCCATTTTTTTATATTTTATTTTTATTTTTCTTAATTTTTTAAGTATTTATTGAAACTGAATTTAGGAAGTTAGCACAAGCTTGTAAAGCTTCTAAAACGTTGTTTTCTGAGTTTACATGAGCTTATGAATAGCTTATACACACACCAGAACCTTACATTAACACTTGAAATATTTGAATAGAACTTGAAAATTCAAACAGAAAATAAACTTAAAAACTTGCTTTCATTGATTAAAAACTGAGTTACAAAGGTAAATTACAACTTTACTAAAGCTACAACTACAATATTACACACTTTCTAAGGCTTCTATGAGCTTAATATATAATACGACATAAAAATAAGACCTCTCTCTTCCCACATGGCTTCCTGGTCCAATTTGAGAGTCCCAAAGTGCTTCTAGTTGACCCTTGACCAAATCCCATCCATCAATTTAAGCTTACACCAATCCTAGCCCTTGATTGCAAATTTGGCGCCAAAACACAAAACGGAAATACTGAGTGTTATAGTTGAGGTGAATTTATTGTGGTGGTGGGGGTTGGTGTGGGTTGGTGTTGGCATTAATTGTGGTGGGCTATGGTGAAAAAGGTGAGAGGAGGGGGGAACATTTGCCTGGTTTTGCGTTGTATGTTGGGGGGAAGAAGAAGGGTTAACCGGGGTCAAACGGTGCATTTTTATTTTAAAAATGGGAGTGGGCTGGGGATTTGTTGGGCTTTGGATATTGGATTAGGCCTGGGGTTTGGTTTGGTTGGGCTTGGTTTTGGATAATAAAAAGGGTCCGGTTGGTTTAAATGTAGCACAAGGACCATTTTTGAAATTTTACCAAACTTGAAGGACTGAATATGTAACTTTCCCAAGTTGCTACCAAGGACCAAACATGCCAATCATCAACAAACCAAGAACCAATTTTGCCATTTTTCATTTTTCAAAATTTCCCCGGGACCTATTTTGCCATTTTTGAAATTTCAGGGACTAAACATGTAATTTTGGAAAACTTATGACCTATTTTGTGATTTTTGACTTTCAAAACCTTGGGTTGACTTTTACTTTCAAAATAAATGCATAGGGACTAATTTTGACAAGTTTTGAAAATTGGGGGACTGAAACTGCCAATATTGCAAACTTTGTACGTTTTTCCTTTGTTTTCGCACATTTTGCATTTAAAACACATAAAACACAATCCATGAGATAATTTAAGTATTTTGATAGCTTTTTGATTATTTTTGTATGTTTTGGCAGTTTAAATATGACAAAAATGATGAGTGTTTGAGCACTCATCAATCCCCCACACTAAACTATTGCTAGTCCCTAGCAATCTTTTTAGATAACTTGATGGATTTGAAAAACTCTTTACCAAAAGCCATCACTTCTGGAGTAGCCAGGTGTGAGAACTGTGGTACACCTGATAACCGTGTGATTTTGAGCAAACCACCAGCTGTCAACGGATTTGATTAGTCTTTACCAAAAGCCGTTTGCTTCTGGACTAGCCAACTCTTGATGGACCTAGTCAACATCTTGGTGAGCTGATTACTGATGAGTGCTCAAACACTCATCATTTTTGGTCAAATCTGAACTGCAAAACATACAAAAACACTCAGAAATGCATCAAAATACTAGAAATATTTCAAAATTGTGTTTTATATGTTTTAGATGCAAAATGAGTAAAAACAGATGAAAATCGTACAAAGTTTGCAAAATTGGCAGTTTCAGTCCCCCAACTTTCATAAAATTACAAAACTAGTCCCTGGTCATTCAAAATATGAAAAATTGTCACCAAAGGTCCTTTTACAATCATTAGTTGTCATATTTTGTCCTTTGGTGAAAATTTGGAAAAGTTTTGGAAAATTACAAAATTAGTCCCTGGAGTTTCAAACTTTGGCAGATATGGTCCCTGGTGGGATATTTTTGGATGAAAAATCATTTTTAGTCCTTGGAAATTCAAAAATATTCAATATTGGTCCTTGGATAATAGTTTTTCACAGTTTGGCAAAAATGATCCATCAACTTTCAAAAATGACAATTTTGGTCCCCGAGTGTTTTATTTTGGAAAATTGCAACTTTGGTCTTGGTATTATTCAAACTTGTCAATTTTGGTCCTCATAATATATTTTGGAAAATTACCTGATCAGCCCTTGCAATTTTCTAAATTACGAAATTGGTCATTGTGATTTAATTACTTAACCATTTGGACCCTTTTTATCTTAAACCCAAAATAAAACCAAACCCTTAAACCCCCCTTTTGGCCTGATCCACAAACAACCGCAAGCCCACACAACCCGGCCCAAACCTAAACTAATAACACCCCCTGGTCGTTGACCTCAGTCAAACCCCCCCAACCGACCACTGTTCATCCATCCTCTTCCCAGCTTTCACGCTTCTGTGTTCCCTCCCCCTCCTCTCCTTTCCACAAATCCCTCACCAAACCTTCACCAATACTTCCCCCTCTATTTATTACACCAACCCTGCATTTAATATCCTCACCTATCCAACTAAAACTACCCACTCCAATTTTCCCGCCAATGTGGAATTTGAAGGCTGAGATGGATTGGGACCATTCCAATGGTCAGAAAGGTGTGAGAAGGAAAGAGAAGGCTTCCATGGGTCTATAAAAGTCAGAAAACTGAGAAAGAAAGGGAGTTAGTTAATTTTTAGTTTTTAGCTTAATTGAGGTTTGATTTAGTTTAGTTTAATGTAAACTTTTAATTTGAGCTTTGTAATCTCTTGTTCAAGAGCAAATGTAACCTTTTAATTCAAGTAATTCAGTTTCCTGTTGCAAGTATTCATAATCTAATTTTATTAGTTAAACTAAAATTCAGTTGTGTTCTAAATTGCTTTCTTAAGCCTTAAATCTCAGTTACTAAGCTTAGTCAAGCTATACACAGCTTGTTGTGAGCTTAGTTGTGCTCAAAACACCATTTTGTCATAAAAAATTATCAGGTCAACAAAAGTCAACCTAAGTCTATGATTGTGGTAAGGTGATTCAGGGGTGATTTGTTGGTGGTTTTTGGTTAAAAAGCTTGCTGATAGGCTAAAATGAGCTTTAGGTCACTGACTTGAGGTATACTGTAATACACCGTAAAATCCCAGGTCATTTATTAATGCTAATTACCAACGTTACTCTTAACTAAGCCATTTTTGCGGGCTAATTTAAAATTTTTACATGAAACACTGTATGTTTGAACACCCGAATGTTTTAAACACCGTTTGTTTAGCACCCGATTGTGTATTGTCACCCGATATCACCCAAATGTCACTCTTGGATATCACCCAATGAGGTTAAACACCGGTAACTCCCACTTGCGACCCGACACCCAAATTGAACAACGAGAAATTATATATATATATATATATATATATATATATATATATATATATATATATATATATATATATATATATATATATATATATACGACACCATGTATATATTAACTTTTACGAATTTGTTATTACTATATATATATGAGCATATATATATATATATATATATATATATATATATATATATATATATATATATATATATATATATATATATATATATATATATATATATATATATATAAATGATGACACCGTTTAAATAACTAAGATTTTCACGACCCGACACCGACACCGAAATAAAAGTTACGAAAACACTAGTCGCGACACCCCATTCATTGGGCTGAATATCACCCCCTTAGCCCAAAGCTATATTATTATTATTTTTCTTTCCTTTTGCTTTACTGTTGGGCCGAACCACCACACTAGCCCACCACACCATACCTTTGTAATTGGACTAGATCTTGCACGAGCCCATTGACTACTTCTTTTGTTCTTTCTTCTTGGCTGCTACGAATGAGATACAAACGAACACCATGGTTTTTCCTTGCTAAAATATACACATGTTTTTCACTTTGTTGTTCCCTTTGAGCTTGACAATCACATGCCACAACCATTGACTTTGTAACACCATACAAGAGCCTCCCATGAGCCGTCCGACCCTTGGATAAACTTAGTACACGCCGAACACTTCTAACCACTAGGTATTGTGTTCCTTACAATCCAACACCATCAATAAATAAGTCCTCCAAAGTACCCTCATGACCTAAAACTAAGAATTAAATATGGGATGTAGCCTTGGAACCCTCTCAAACTCGACAAGACATCACAAGTGTAGGAGAGACAACCTTGTCGAGCAAGAAGTGACAATTCGACCTTGTTGTGTAACTTGGGAACATTCGAACCACCCTCACCCCCTATAAATACCACATTTAATGCACACCATTCACACACACTTGAAATCTCTCAACCCATACGCACCCTCTTTGGTTACTAGCACAAACACAAATATTCGAGCAAGGTTTTGGTTGAAGGAGCAAGGTTTTGGGATTAAGAGCTAGTTGGGAAGGAGATTTTGGAACAACGACACGTCTCGAGGAGGGTATCACTTTGGTTTGTTCTCGTTGCTCGTACACACGACCTCATCACCACCAAATCTTGGTGTTGTAAGTGTTATTCACTCTTTTCATTCGTATATTAATCTCATGCACGCATACACACGACACACATTTCTTTTACTCACAATGCACTTGTATGTTGTGTTACGAAACGCCTCGACACCCTTAAGAAAAGGGCTCACCATTTTTCATTTTTACGTATAAGCTATAAATATTTTGCGACACACTAATTCCTTGGCTCACCCTAAGTCGAACGCACTTAACATGCAAATCACACTCGGTTTTATACTATGAAAACAAAGCCAAAACTATATCCTAGTCGAGTAACACTCTAAACAAATAAAACACATCTTTGGGCCAAGGTTTGGGCTAACGAGCCCAAGTGTTTTAAAGAAAAAGAAAGGAAATTTCGGTTTGAAAATGAAAGGATTTTTGAGATGTTTTTCGAGACTTTCAAGCTGATTTAGAAAAGTTTTACAAGATTTAAATGATATTTTCATTATACAAAAAGTTTGGTTTTCGAAAACTAGACCAAGGACTATTTTTGCAAAAGTTTCCGTTAAGGGACTAAAATTGACAAAACCAAATTCTAATAAGAAGTCGAGGGGTAGAAACTGTAATTTGGCCAAAGTATAAGTAATAAATTGTAAAAGCTATGCCAAGGACAAAAATGTAATTAATTATGACCAAAGGGTAAAAAGTGTAAATTTTGTAAAGTTAAAGGTTGAATTGTGACAAGTTATATTTTATAATTAATTATACAATTGTTATAAAAACAAATATAAATATTTTTCTTTAACTTTAATATATAAAAATATATAACTTTATTAAAAATATTTAATCATAAATATTTTTAAAACAACATTATTTTCAAATGAGTTAATATTTATCGAACACCGGTTCGTGACACGATACAAATGACTACGAAAAGTTATTTGAAATATATTTAAGACACCCGAAACGGATATCACCGTACACGAGACATATCACATGTCATTTACGACACGAATCTAAAACACCGATTACAATATATATATAGGTCGCAAGTCGGAGGAATTTCATTGCTTATCATAGCAATACACCATCACTTTGAGCACCGTTGTGATTACACACCTTTCAGGTGAGTTCATGGTCCCACATTTTTAATTGTTTTTAAACTCCGTGGGGAGATACATGCTATAAATCGAACACAAGTATTTTTCTGTATGCTGTTATCACCTGATATTGCCTAAGTTGACACCTGTGCTACAAGTCCCTCATATCACGAACCTTAATCACTTGCGAGTGAGCGCGAATATAGTTGATAGATCTATTGGAATGGCAGCCCGCCTCTGTCAAGGTGATCACTTGGCAGGAGGTGTGCTATATTCGAGGTATTATGGAAATTTGGCACGTTTCCTGTCACCGAGGGCCACTTGTCATTTACATCCGTTGTGGTGTAGATGATTATTATTATCTTTATGATATGTCAAATCAATGTTAAGGCTTGCGTTTCGTGAGGCTTAGGAGCAATATTACACCCGATTTAGTCAAGACCTGTCTATCTTGGCTTGTTTATTTCAAATGCTTGACTTGTGTTCACACTATTACTATTTAAACTACTATGGATTCACTCAACCTTTGTGTTGACTTTTTAAGCATGTTTATCACAGGAAATTAGCAAGCATGGCGGCACGGAGCTGGCAAAGGGCACAGGACCTCCCTTTTGATTTCAATAATTATATCATTCTTTACAAACTCATCACCTCTTTTGTGAAACAATTAACATTTTGGAAAAATGTTTGTAACTCTGAATATTTGAGTTTTCATGGAATGATATTGCAAATCTTTTGAATTGTTTTCTATGAGTATGACTGTGTACTAAACTGTAATGACCCCGATTAGACTTCCGCTGCTTAATCAAATTTCGGGGTGTTACAGATTGGCATCAGAGCCATGGTTATAGAGAACTAAATGATTTTTTATCAAAACATTGGACTATAACCTCACCAGATTTTTAACAAACTATTTATCACCAAAGTGCCCTCCGTGCCAGCGCTTGCCAACGTTATGTTTTAAGGTTTGATTTTTAGCACCCATTGCATTTAGCTCACTATGACACTATGATCATTGTGCATGTAGCATTATGTAGACTAAATGACTTATATCACTGCTATTTTTGGGATATTACAGTACCATGTCGCCCCCGGTTATTATTTTGTCCGACAGTGATGACGTCGTACCAGCATCATCCACTCACCCTACTATTGACTTATCTGACTATGACACCCATGACACCCGAGACACCCATGATTCTGACCATGACACCCAACCTGTATCACCTGCTATACCATCTCCTGTTCCATCTGGAGACCCCTCTGCTGACACTGAGCCCTTTGAGGAGGGTGAGGTTGCTTCTACACCCATTGATTCCTTTGCTATTCAGCCTCTCTTTCAACCTGTTTGTGGACCTATGACACAGGGACAGTACCTTTATGATCAGTTCCTGACATCTCAGCAGTTTCTTGCGGCTGATGATCGTCCTACACCACCTGTTAGCCACCACTCCGGTTCAGATGCTGATGATGAGTCTTCTGACTCCGATACTTCTGACACTGCTGCTTCTGTTCCACCATCATCCCCGCCTGCACCAATTCATCGGCGCAAGCGAGTGAGGATTCTTGAGCCCTATGAGCCTGAGCCTTTCGGCGAGTTGTTTCGATACCATGAGGGAGACTATACCCGCGAATGCACGGCTCGGAAACGAGACTGCTTTTTGCCTGCTTCTACTGTTACACCACCTGTACCTACACCTGTATCATCACCCATATCTGTATTACCACCTGTTTCTATGCCAGATTTGACACCTGTGGCATCACTAGCACCCCCACCATCACCTGTATCGCCCCCACTTGAGCCACATCCTTACATGTTACCTACTTACACCGCACCCCACACCTCTGAAGCTTTACCACCCATGCCACCACCTACAGTTTTCTACTCTCAGACTACCACTGTACCGATACCTGCTACATCACCTATACCATCACCTGCTCCCACCGAGATACCCACCTCACCTGGCATTCATAAATTGGTTGATGCTCGTCGATGGTCATTTTTGTTAGACTACATACGTAGATGGAGATTAGCTGAGGGATCGCCTAGGGCTGCTGAGCTTAGAGATGGCTCTTCAGCGGTGTTACCGGTCACTGGGGAGCCGATACACCATACTATCCCTCTTTTGGCTGCTAGATTGATTAGACATGAGAGTCGTCTTGATGAGCTGTTGAGTGTTATTGAGGATATATCCTTGGAGAGGATAGAGTGTATGCAGGAGGAGGTCACGAACCTCGTGGTACATAGGACAGCTTTAGAGATGGTATTTGAGATGATGGGGACAGAGATCGAGGAGGCACAGGCTACCATCACTGAGTTTGGTCATCGTCTAGATGTTCAGAGGCACGAGATAGATGATTTGAGAGCGATTGCAGCCATTACACAGGAGATGATGGAGCATCAGGCACAGGAGTTAGCTGCATCTAGTTCTACCATCCATGCACTTTCAGCCACTATTGAGGAGATTCAGGCCCGTGAGAGATCCAGAGATATGGAGATGTTGGGGATGATCCGGATCATCAGAGAGCTATAGAGGAGATCAGGAGGCGCACCTAGACCTTCATAGATCTATGACATGTCATTGCTTACAGAGACATCTTAACTTGACGCCTGTGGCATTAATAATTGTTGTATCTTATTGTTTTGTAACAATGAATTCAAAAATTATTAAAACTTTATGTTGGTTACGATTGTAACGTATTGATATTGATTTATGATGTTCTAGTTGTTTGATCTTTTATTATGCTCCCATATTGAGATTCATTATAATTTCCATGTGTGTTGTTACATGTCGTGATGTTTATTTATGAATGATATGGTTATGTTGATGTATGTATTTATGGTGTGGTTGTGATATGTACTTTGTGATGATCTCGACTATTATGAGTTGGTTACACTATTTCTCTTGTTATTGATGTTTGGGATTTGTACTTATGCACTTGCGATTTTATAGAGTTATGGCCCCAAGGAAAACCGCTACTGCTACCTCGTCACCCGCTATGACCCAGGCTGCTATAAGAAAGTTGGTTGCCGACAGTGTTGCTGCAGCTTTAGAAGAGCAGGCTGCTGCAATGACACGAACTAGTAGCAATAACCGAGCCACTGCTGAGAGCGAGTCTGCTGCGACTCGAAAGTGCACTTATAAGGACTTCATTGCTTGTAAATCATCTCACTTCAAAGGAACTGAAGGAGTAACAGAGCTTGCTCGATGGTTTGAGCGAACTGAGACTATGTTTGTGAGGAGCGGTTGTGCCACAGAAAGCCGAGTCTTGTTTGCTACTTGAACATTGTTGGAAGACGCGTTGTCTTGGTGGAATGCAACTGCTCAGAAGATAGGTGTGGAGGAGGCCTATCAGATTACCTGGGCTGATTTTAAGGAAAGATGTTGAAAAAGTTCTGCCCTAGAGGTGAGATCAAGAAGCTAGAAGATGAGTTTCACACGTTGGTTGTGAAAGGAAATGATCTCAGGGCTTATGATAGGAGATTTCAAGAGCTTGCCACACTTTGCCCTTCAAAGGTTCCCGATTTGGAAAAATTGTTGGAAAGGTACATTGAGGGATTACCCAGGAGTATTGAGGGAAACGTCACCTCGTCTAAGCCTCAATCTTTGGATGAAGCAATGTCCATTGCCCAAAGACTACTAGACCGGGAGATTAAGCGTAACTCTGCTCAGGGAAACAACGATCACAAAAGGAAGTTTGATGATCGAAGGACAAACAACAACAATCACAGCAGCAACAACAACAGCAGCAACAACAACAACAATCGAAACCCCAACCGTAACTACCACCATGACAGAAACACCCACCACAACCAACAGAACCGACGACAGGAAGCTGTCAGAGCTTATGTCGCCGCACCAGTTAAGGATGCTAGGTATGCTGGACCTCTTCCATTCTGTGACAAGTGTAATATGCATCACAATGGACCCTGCTATGCTAAGTGCGTGTTAGGAATACAAATATTCCTGTAAAAGTCTCGGTCACCTAATGATTGTAATAGCATTAAGTTAGCTCGTAGTTAGTTTGTTTATTAGTTAATTAGTATTAGTTTTAGTAACACCGTGGAAGAAGGACGGGTCTTCACCCACTGTATGCCTGATCCACAGCCCGGGAGTGGGCGTAATATTGTAACTATAAATACCCCTCTCCACATGTGGAGAGGGTTGGACCTTCATTCACTTTAATCTAATATTTCTCTTTTTCTTTCAAGGTTCCTCTCCTTCTCTCTTTTCTTTCCTCCTCCTCACTTCTACGCCCCTCACATCACCTCTTGAACATGTTTCCTACATAATTAGTATTCTACAATTGGTATCAAGAGCCAAGGTTTCATCTTAGGGCCGTGTAGAATCAAATTTTATGATGTTTTGAGTGGTTTTGTGAGCTTGGAGTCACTTTCTTGGAAAACATCTTGGTTTTATCCCTCTAGTGTTGTTATACATGTTTGTGATGTACTTTTATGTTCATTAGTGTTTGTGGAACATTGTAGTGTAGTTTGTGTTACCATATCATTAAGCTATTTGAAGTTTGGAGTTGATTATGGGCGGTTTTCTTGGTTGCGGTTAAGTCCACTGTTTCATTGCTTGGTTGCGGTTAAGTTCTGCTATCTGCGATTAACTTGCTGCGTTTACTATTTCGGGAATACAAACAAAACGCAACGATAGTGACATTTTTGGACCATTATCACTGCGATTAGTTATCTGCCTGCGTTTAGTTTTCTGCGGTTAATCATTTGCGGTTAACTGTTCTGCGGTTGGGTATTTTCTGCGGTTTGGTATTATTTGCGGTTAGTATCTTTGGCCTGCGGTTTGCTTAAGTTGCGGTTAGTTCATACTGCGACTGGATTTTGTTGCGGTTTGGTATTATTTGCGGTTAGTGTCCTGCGGTTAGTATCTTTGGCCTGCGGTTTGCTTTGATTGCGGTTAGTTCATACCGCAGCTGGATTTTGTTGCGGTTTGGTATTTTCTGAGGCTAGTGTTCTGCGGTTAGGTCAAGTTGTGTTCTGCGGTTAGTATCTTTTGGTTTGGTAATTTCTTATTTGTGATGTCGACTTCTTCCGATGACATTCAAGCTGCGGGGTCTGACACCCGACCTCCGATGTTGGATAGAACTGACTATGAATCATGGGCTCAAAGGATACGGCTGTACTGTCTAGGTAAAGATAATGGGGTTAACATCCTGAAATCCATCGATGAGGGACCCTTTCAAGTGGGTACTACTAGAGACACGATTTCAGAAGTAACTGATCAACTACCGGCCGTGTTTGGTCCTGATAGACCTCGCACTTACAATGAGTTGTCTGAAGAAGAAAAGAAACGCTATGATGCAGACATCAGAGCTTCAAATATCATCATTCAAGGCCTTCCCAAAGATGTCTACAAACTAATCAACTTCAACACTGAAGCAAAGGCGGTCTGGGATAATGTCAAAATGCTTCTTGCAGGGTCTGAGTTAACCAAAGAAGATCGTGAGTCACAGCTATACGATGAATTTGAGCATTTCAAAATGAATCCAGGTGAAAGCATCACTGACAATTACGTCAGATTCCACAAGCTGGTCAATGACATGAGAGCCATCAAGATGACGATGCCCAACATACAGCTTAACTCCAAATTCGTGAACAACATGGCACCAGAATGGGATAGGTTTGTCACAGCTGTTAAGCTCAACAAGGGTCTCAGGCATACCAATCATGAACAGCTGTATGCGTATCTCCAACAACATGAGAAACATGCAGCTTATGATCGGCTAATGCGAGAAAAGCTCAATCCGTCTGCAACAAATGAATCTCTTGCTTTTGTCTCCAATGTTCAACAATCTTATCAAACCTCTAATGATCAAGTTCAACCATCACAATCATCCTCCAAGTCTACCCCTACCAATAGTCAATCATCAACTCCCTCACCATCTGCTTTGAATACTCAACTTGATTCTGGGTATTCTCACACTGACATGATGATTGATAATCTCTCCAACCAAGTATCCTTACTGGTCCAACAGTTCAAGGCTGCACTCCCATCTACTAACAACCAGCTCAGAATCTCATCTAATCCACGTAATCAGGCAGTCATTGAAGATGGTCAGGTAGTGGTGCAGAATGTGCAGGGAAGACAGAACTTCAACCAAAGAAATGTTGGTAGAGAGAATGGGCAGTACAGAGTTGGGAATGCTCTTCAAGCACAAGCTAAGCAGCCGAAATGCTACAACTGCGAAGGGTTGGGCCATATTGCTAGGAACTGCACTCTCCCAAAACGTCCCCAAAACTCTGAGTACTTCAAAGACAAGATGTTGCTGATGCAGGCACAAGAAAATGGGACTGTGTTGGATGAAGAAGCTTTGCTCTTTCTGGCTGGTAATGATGGGAACACCTTTGATGCTGATGTGGATGATCAACCTGTTCAGGACATGGCTCTTAATGACCCAAATATCTTTCAAGTTGAAGAGTGTGATGCATTTGACTCAGACGTGGATGATGAACCAACTGCTCAAACAATTTTCATGGCTAATCTGTCTGCAGCAGCATCCTCTTCACAGCATCCTGATTTATCAATCACGTCTGCCATCTCTGAGGTACCAAAATCTCCTAAACATGATCTGAATAATTCTACACCTGTACAGGGGGCATGTGACTCTGTACAACTCAAGAATATTGTCAACACAGACATCACTGATATGGGTAATACCAATAATATCCCATATGAAATGTATGTGAATGACAATGGACCCCCAGTTGTACCAAGTGACATGCCATCTATTGATTCTAGTAAACATGAGGTATATGAGCACTCTATATACAACCCTGATGATTCTCTGATCACTAGAATTGACACCCTTAAGGACCAATTAAACATTTATGAGCAGCGTGCTAAGTTTGAGCTGAATGAACGTGAGCAGAAAATGGAATGGCAACTGCGTACTTACATATCTGAAAACAATTCCAAACAAGAATCATTAAAAAGGGAACTAGTTTCTTTAAAGAACCAATTGAATCAAACCGTCAAACAAAAACTTGAGGTTCAAAAAGGTTTGACTACAATCAAATAAGAATTCAAAGATAAAGAAACTAAACTTCTAAATGACTTCTCAAAATTAAAAACGTTGAAAAATAAATTGGAAGATAAGTTGTACACACAGGGCCAAACCATTCAATCTGCTCAAATGATGGAAAGCCACAGGAAGTTAAGTGATGAATTTAGCGAACATGATACCTCCAAACCCAAAGCAAGATTCCTTAGAATAGGTCTAGGTGCACAACCTGCATTATATGACGCAAAAACTATGCTTGAACCTAACCATGCCCCTCCTGATACACGATCCTATGACCACATCAATGAGGCAGAGGATAGAACTAGGGCAAAACTTGCTGAACGTTTAAAGGATCCTAAATGCATTGCTAAGAATCTCGTGTTTCACTATGATTATGCAAATGACAATCATACTGCAATTTTTGTTCCTCAAAAGAGAATTTTTCCTGAAAAAGTGTTTTGGAATATTGACATTGAGAGAATGCAAGCTGAAAGAGTTGTAGGTAACACACGCACTATGTTTAGAATTGCTCACCCAACCGCCTATCCCCTGAACACACCTAGGCACCTTGTACCTTTCACTCTTCCCACACAATGCAATACTCTAATTGGGTTGTATGTGCTAGGTCAATTGTTCAACGACTTTGAGAAAAACTGTAAAATAAGAATTACACCTACAGGGATTACAGAAGGGGAAAGGGGTTTTGCGCAAACAAAACAGTGTTACCTAACTGAAGTTATGCCATTTTTTAAACTTCTAAAAGAACATTTTGAGGGACTTAAAAACACCATTAATGATGATGTGACTCAAATGAAAAAGGTTTTTGATGAAGTGGAAAGTGAGGGTAACCAACTTGCTATTGATCTCAAACACAGTGAAATTGACAGGAAAAACACTCTCATCGTGAATGAAAATTTGATTGCTAACTGCATTGCTAAAGATGTGTTTTATACTGTTACCGACTCTGCGCTATCTGCTCGACAATTTCATGAAATGTCGGTTACTTTGAATGTCTTCCAAAATCGTGTGATTGAGCTTGAGGGAGAGAATTACAAACTTACTGAAAAAATTCAAAACGATGATCATGATAACATGGTCAGGAATTTCTCAAAACTAGAAGTTGATAATCTGAACCTACAATTAAAATATCAACATCTAGAAGAAAGTATAAAAATATCAAATGCCAATATATCTTCGGATGTTCCTGAATTTGATACATGTTTTGAATTAACCAAAAAGGATGAAGTAATTCAAGCTCACTCAAACACGATTCGGAAGTTGAAGGTCCAAATTGCACAATTAAAATCGAACAGAAGCGATGTGACCAATACCAATTACCAGAAGTCTATGGATTCTCAAAATTTTCAAAAACAGGGCATTATCAATGAGTTACAACATGAAAATGAGTGGCTTCGTGCTGAAATGTCCAACGCTAAACAACGTTATAAAGAATTGTTTGAGTCTATCAAAACAACACGTGACCAAAACAATGAGAAAGTCACCTCTTTGTTAAATGAAATTGAGAATCTAAAGATCATGGTGAAGGGTAAAATGCCCGTTGTTTCATGTGATCATGCAATTTCCAATGTACATGCTTGTAATAAATATGCGTGCGATGCTGTGAATGTTTCTCTTCCCCTTAGGAACAATAAGTTAGTTCATAATAACTATCTTAGAAATCTTAAGGATTATCTGGCCATACTTAGAGAAACCATTGAAGATAAGAGGATTTCTAAACCACTTGATAATGTTATTATTGGTGCGTGCTTCCTCACTAATAGGGCCCAGGAATTATTAGAATATGCCATAGGATCATGCCCCAAGAATGATACCAAGTCGGATAGGACAACTGCTTTGCACCCTCTCAGTGGCAACAAGCATGTCACAGTTGACTTTCCCCAAACCATGTCACAATCCTCCATCTTGATCACCAGTAAACAAGTAGCAACTAATCAGACTAATGTTCCCATCATTGCTTCTACAGGAGTAAAAGGTGTATCTAATGCTAGCAAGTCACAGCCTAAGTGCAATACAAAGAATGATAGGACTTTGCCGGCTAAGAGCTCACTTATGAAGGAAGTAGAAGAATCATCTAGGAACAATAAAGTGTTGCGTAGTGAAAGGAATCGAGTTGATTCAAACATTTGTGTGAAAAATGATGTAATTAATTCGAATTCGGATGCTATTTGTAAGACGTGTAACAAATGCTTATTTTATGGTAATCATGATGCATGTGTTGTGTCCTTTCTTAAATCCACTATGCAATCACCAGTTATGAATGTTTCTAGTGTTAAACGGGCAAAACGAGTATGGAATAAAATAGGAAAAGTTTTCACTAATGTTGGTTATCAATGGAGACCTACTGGAAGGAAATTCACTCTGAGGGAAAAGTGCCCAGTGACTAGTATTACTAACTCTAGAGTTATGCCTATTAGGAAGTGGAGACCTACCGGTAGACTATTTCCAATAGAAGCAATAAATACCACTTATAGATCTAGTGCATCAAAATGTGAACACTCCAGTGAGATACCTGTTACTTATGATAATCCAATATTTGTGTGTTCTAACCAAACGGACCCCAATTGTGGGTGGGGCTCCAGCTTTTTCAGTTATCCACGATTGTCTGGTTTCAAATGCAGGTCGTACAAATCGTCCTTTGGTATTTCGACTCAGGCTACTCAAAACATATGACTGGTGATCGCTCAAGGCTCAAGAATTTCGTGGAAAAGTTTATTGGTACGGTTAGGTTTGGGAATGACCACTTTGGTTCGATAATGGGTTATGGTGATTATGTCTTTGGAGACAGTGTTATATCCAGAGTTTACTACGTGGAAGGACTTGGGCACAACCTATTTTCTGTTGGTCAATTCTGTGACACAGATCTCGAAGTCGCCTTCAGAAAGCACACCTGTTTTGTTAGAGAATTAGATGGTGTTGATCTTCTCAAGGGGAGTCGGGACACTAATCTTTACACCATCTCCATCGAAGATATGCTACGGTCCTCTCCAATTTGTCTGCTCTCTAAAGCATCCAAGAACAAGTCATGGTTGTGGCATCAACGTTTAAACCATTTGAACTTCGGTACCATCAATGAACTTACACGTAAGGATCTTGTTCGAGGCTTGCCCAGACTTAAGTATGAAAAAGATCATCTGTGTTCCGCCTGTCAAATGGGCAAGAGCAAAAAGCATACCCATAAACCCAAAACTGTCAATTCAATCATGGAAGTTCTTCATACCCTTCATATGGATCTTTGTGGACCAATGAGGATTCAAAGTATCAATGGAAAGAAATATGTGCTGGTTATTGTTGATGATTACTCTCGATTCACATGGGTGAAATTTCTACGATCAAAAGATGAAACTCCTGAAACCATCATCAAACTCATCAAGATGTTGCAAGTCCGTCTAAACAAAACAGTTAGAGTCATTCGTACTGATAATGGAATAGAATTTGTGAACAGACAACTTACTCTGTTTTATGAAGGTGTCGGGATTAGTCATCAAAAGAGCGTTCCACGAACTCCTCAACAAAATGGAGTTGTAGAAAGACGCAATCGCACCTTAGTTGAAGCTGCAAGGACTATGCTCATCTTTTCCAAAGCTCCTCTATTTCTTTGGGCTGAGGCAATTGCCACCGCATGTTACACTTAGAACCGATCCTTGATACATCCTCTCCACTGCAAGACTCCCTATGAACTGGTTCCTGGCAGAAAACCCGATCTTTCTTTCTTTCGAGTTTTTGGTGCACTTTGCTATCCAACTAATGACAGTGAAGACCTTGGGAAACTCAAGGCCAAGGCCGACATTGGTTTCTTCGTTGGCTATGCTCCAGATCGTAAGGGGTACCGAATCTACAACAAACGTACCAGAGACATAATGGAAACAATCCACGTTACTTTCGATGAGCTGACTGAGCAACCGGTTCCTGGACAATCAAGTTCTGGACCCGTACCTAATTTTTTGTCTCCTGGACCAATTAGCTCCAGGCTTGTACAGAATTCCTTACCTGCTGCTCCTTTTGTACCTCCTACAAGTAAAGATTGGAAGAAACTGTTTGATCCAATGTTTGATGAATACTTTGAACCTCAACAGATGAATGCTCCTGAAGCTACAATAGTTCAACCACCAGATGGGGTGGTGAATGATAAAAATGACAATAACGGTCTATCCACTTCATTGTCATGGGATTCTGAAGCTCCCGCCATCAGTCAATCGGTTAGCACGTCAAATGTCCAACCTTCACCTGTACAGCGAGCGGCAAATGTAGATAATACATCTGAAGTTAATCCTTTTGCTCCACCTGATAATGAGCCGTTTGTTAACATCTTTGCTCCTGAATCATCAAATGATGTAACATCCTCTGACGAATTTTACACGGCAACCTCAGTTCCTCATTCTCAACCCCATGAATACCTTCGAAAATGGACCAATGATCATCCTATTGACAACATTATTGGAAACTCTTCACGTCCAGTGTCAACCCGCAAGCAACTTGCAACCGACACATTGTGGTGTTTCTTCAATTCAGTCCTTTCTAAAGCTGAACCAAAAAGCGTCAAGGATGCAATGTCCAAACACTCATGGTTCACTGCAATGGTGGACGAAATTCATGAATTTGACCGACTGGATGTCTGGGAACTAGTACCACCTCCCGAGTGTGCTATGATCATTACTCTCAAATGGATATTTAAGGTTAAACTTGATGAGCATGGAGATGTCTTGAAAAACAAAGCTAGGCTTGTGGCAAAAGGATATCGACAAGAAGAAGGTATTGACTTTGAAGAATCCTTCGCCCCAGTTGCTAGAATCGAAGCCATAAGGATCTTTCTCGCAAATGCTGCAAGTCAAAATATGGTGGTTTATCAGATGGATGTCAAGACCGCATTCTTAAATGGGGATCTGAAAGAGGTGGTGTACGTATCTCAACCCGAAGGTTTTGTGGATCCAGAACGCCCTAATCACGTGTATCGATTAAAGAAGGCTCTATATGGGCTTAAACAAGCACCCAGGGCGTGGTACGACACATTGTCTAAATTTCTTCTGGCCAACAAATTCTCCAAAGGCGTTGTTGATCCTACACTCTTTACCAGAAAAACGGGCAAAAACCTCCTACATGTACAAATCTATGTCGATGACATCATTTTTGCCTCATCTGATCCCACAGAATGTGATCGTTTCTCCCAAGAGATGAGCTCTGAGTTCCAAATGTCTATGATGGGTCAAATGTCATTCTTTCTAGGACTGCAAATTTCTCAAAACCCCAATGGCATATTCATCAATCAATCCAAATACGCCAATGAAATTTTGAAGAAATTTCGTTTCGACTCCAGTGATTCAGTTGATACTCCTATGATTGAACGATCAAAACTTGACGAAGATGATGAGGGAATTCCGGTCGACCAAACCATGTATCGAAGCATGATTGGCTCCTTAATGTACCTTACTGCAAGCAGACCCGACCTTTTATTTGCTGTTTGCATTTGTGCCCGGTATCAATCCAAACCCACCAAGAAACATTTGGAAGCTGTCAAGAGAGTCTTTCGATACCTCAAAGGAACAATCCACATGGGCCTTTGGTACCCTAAAGAAACTTCTATGGCTCTCACAGCATATTCGGATGCTGATCATGCTGGATGTCAAGACACTCGTCGCAGTACATCTGGGGGTGCACAGTTTTTAGGAAATAAGCTTGTCAGTTGGTCTTCAAAGAAACAAATGAGTACATCTATCTCCTCCACTGAAGCTGAATACATTGCTATGTCATCATGCTGTGCTCAGATCCTCTGGATGCGATCTCAACTTTCTGACTATGGCTTCATGTGCAATAAGATTCCTATGTACTGTGACAACAAAAGTGCAATTGCACTCTGCTGCAACAATGTCCAGCATTCAAGAACTAAACACATTGACATTCGTCATCACTTCATCAAGGAGCAAGTTGAGAAAGGAATTTTGGAACTTTACTTTGTGAGGACTGAGTTCCAACTAGCCGATATCTTCACCAAAGCACTTTCTAGGGAACGGTTTCACTTCATCCTCCCACGCCTTGGTCTGAAGAGTCTCACACCTGAGGATCTCAGTTGTCTTCAGGAAGATCAAGAGGAGTAAAGGGTTTGCTTCACATATCCTTGTATAGTATCAAAAAAAAAAACCCATAAAAATCTGAAAAATTACAAAAAACTCAAAAATATTCTTCTCACGACATGTCTCTTGTGTAATCAATATTATGTACGTTTCTAGAAATGTCATTCAATAATGACACGGAATCATACATATGCTTGAGCAAGAGTTTTTCGGTTTCAAATAATGTTTTTCAAAAACATGTCGTATCTCAAAATATTCTCAAAATGTGGCTTACAGTCATTTCAGGCTGTAACCCGGACTTAAAATATGGCTTGTAGTCATTTCAGGCTACAACCCGGACTTCAAAAATATGGCTTGCTATTACTTTAGATAGCAACCCGTTTTTCAAAATTAAGGAAAACACGTCGCCAAAAAGACGGTTGTTCCTAACAAAGGGTGCCGTTCATCCGAGCGTGAATTACTTTATATTCATGCACCCTCGATCTAATGTACGTTTTAGTGCATTATTTCTTGATAAAGAAGAGAAGTCTTCTTTTTATCGCCAAATACTTTCCCTTCTATGATTTTTCCGGAAAGTATTTGTGCAAAACTTGGTGGTACCATGAGATTTTGTTTGGAAATCAATTTGCACTCAAACTTTGATAAAATTTTTCACTCAATCAATGACATAACTTATTTATGTTTTAAACATCCATCATTGATTGAGGGGGAGAGTGATTTCTCAAAATTTTATGTATCATCAAAACTCCCCACACTTCGTACATAAAACCTTGCAACAAAAAGATTTGTGATGGTTATGTGTCAGAATGAGTAAATTTTCAAAGAGTTTTCGTTAAAACTTCGAATATTTTGATAACTCTTCAAATCTGACACATAACAACCTCCCTCACAGTTTGAGGGGGAGCAAGAAAAAGTTCCGTTTTATCAGAAAATATTAAAATTGACCGCATTTCTCTCCCAAAAAAGTTTTCTAAATTATTTAAATCAATTGAGATCAAAAATCTCGAAAGGTTTGAAATTTTTGATCGGGGGAGAGAATGTGATTTAAATAAGAAATTTGATAATCAAATGTGATCTTTTAGACTCCATAATAGGCTCCCACATATGTGCTAAACACTTTCGTATATCGAAGCACATATTGAGGGGGAGCAAACGGCGTTTGTGGAAATTATACCAATGACCGACCATTTATCTTAATGCACGGAGTTATAAGGTTGGTTAAGGTTAGGTATAAGTTCCCATGATCCATCAGAACCGGAAGGATCTTCCCAGGGACAATCCATAGATAGATTAGAAGTCCTTAGGAATGATTAAAAAAAGGAGTAAAGTGAGAAAGGGAAGAGTGCGGACTGAGATAGAGCTAGGACTGGAACAAACCCAACAAGGTCTTAGTGGTGAAGTCTCGGTAAGCACTGAAGGGGTTGAAGAATGAAAAAGAAATGAAATGAGAAAGGGTGATAAGAAATAGCCCTCCAAATATTCAACCTTAGGGCAGAAACCGGGTTCAATTCATAATCTACTAGTGGTTACTAAAGTAACACTAGTATTGAAGACAAGACGTCATGGACCCAGTGACGCACTGCACTAAACTTCCCAACCACTCAAGTTCTCTTAAAAGAGCTTGTTTCATTCTCACGGGGAACCCTGTGCAATGTATCGACCACTCATTGCGAGCTATGTTGATACCTAAAACAGGAGACGCCTCCCCAGTCTCCAGGAGCGGATCAAAATGCACTATTGAGTCTAGAGCCATGAGATCATCCATAAATCTCGTTAGGACACATTCCAAATATGCTTATTGTTTCACACAATGTGGAAAGTAAGATAAAATATTTAGAGTCCTACGCATTATCCTTGTGGTATTGCCAGAACATCCGAGTCATATGAAAATATTCACGATGAAGATGGAAATCCTTCTAGAGCGAACATCCTTCAAGCTCTTGGTAGGTGACATGTGAAATCCATCTTGGATCAATGATCAAGTGACAACTGGAAAGCAACAATGGTGTGATTCAACATTGGATCAAACTTGTTCCAGGAAATGGATTGACGGATACTTTTGCTAAAACCTTTCAATGTGCTCACAAACTAATTTTTCGAGCACATTGATTGTGTGTTATCTTTCAAACAAAAGTATTTTTGATGGAAATGTGATTCAAAGTATAAAACTCTCGTCGTGTCTCAAAAATGTTTATCATATGACACGCGAGTGATTTCTATAAATCAATTTTTCATCAATCCGTGAATATCTATTCACCGATTCACTCTATCGTGATGTCTGCTTTGAGACGTTCCGGTATGAGAACATGCTAAGTATGAAGATTTCGAAGTGGATTCTTTGGAAAATTCATTACTACAAGCTGGAAATTCCTGTCAAGGAGAGTCTTCTTTAAAAGAGACTCTACCTGATCACAGGTCGGTTTTCACAAAACCGGAGGGTAGTCTGTCCTCGCAGAATGAATGACAAAGCCATATTCGTTCTCTATATTTATTGCTAACTGTTTTATTTCAGGGACACATATAAAGATGGCGTTGATGGCTCCAGTTTCCAGCTGAATCGGGTCAATCCATACCTCATGCTCACACATCCTCCACACCATCAATGAAGATGAGAGACTTGCTACAACAAATGTTGAGAGACTACTAACAACGTTTCCGCAACTCTGATGAAAAGGTCTCCTAATCCACAAACTCCAATGCAACGTCTCCAGATACAGAAGGGTGTGAGCATGATGGTCCTTAGTCACTACATCACATGAAGGCGATACTACTATGGATGAGCTTGGAGATTTACTTTGGCTGATGATCTCAAAGAAGCTCAAAGATCATACATCACAAAGGAACTCTAATCACAAGTTCGCTTGCTTAAAGTACGAAGTGTGTTGAAAAGAGAAGAATCAGATCCTACGAGCTACAAAGACTAAAGAATGCTTAAAGACCAAAGATCTTAATTTCAAAGGTGACCTCGCTTAGGGGGAGATTGTTAGGAATACAAATATTCTTGTAAAAGTCTCGGTCACCTAATGATTGTAATAGCATTAAGTTTGCTCGTAGTTAGTTTGTTTATTAGTTAATTAGTATTAGTTTTAGTAACACCGTGGAAGAAGGACGGGTCTTCACCCACTGTATGCCTGATCCACAGCCCGGGAGTGGGCGTAATATTGTAACTATAAATACCCCTCTCCACATGTGGAGAGGGTTGGACCTTCATTCACTTTAATCTAATATTTCTCTTTTTCTTTCAAGGTTCCTCTCCTTCTCTCTTTTCTTTTCTCCTCCTCACTTCTACGCCCCTCACATCACCTCTTGAACATGTTTCCTACATAATTAGTATTCTACAGTGCGGGAAATGTTCAAGGGTTGGACATAAGACACAAGATTGCAAGGCGACAGGAGCCAACTTGCAACCCGTGGCTGTAGTATGCCATGCTTGTGGAGAGAAAGGACACTACAGGCGTCAGTGTCCTAATAAGGATAATAATGCACGTGGGAGAGCATACGTGCTGGGAGATGGAAATGTCCAACAGGATCCGAACGTAGTCACTGGTACGTTCTTTCTAAACAACCGCCTCGTTAAAGTTTTATTTGATTTCGGAGCCAATCAAAGTTTCGTTTCTGTTTTACTTGCACCCCTGCTTAATATTACACCCACCCAACTAGACACGACATATGAGATTGAACTAGCCGATGGAAAGCTAGTAAGCACTAACACTATACTCCGAGGTTGCATCCTACAACTATTAGACACCCCATTTGTCATTGACCTTATGCCTATTAGACTTGGTAGTTTCGACGTCGTTGTAGGAATGGATTGGTTATCCGAGAACCACGCTAAGATCATTTGTGACAAAAAGGTCGTTCACATTCCACTGAATAACGAAACCCTGGTTGTTCGCGGAGAGCGAGGTAAGACACGTTTGAGCGTCATTTCTTGCGTCAAGGTTGTGAAATACATCGAACGAGGATGTCAAGTGTTTTTAGCTCAAGTCACCGAGAAAAAGTCGGAAGAGAAGCGACTCGAGGATGTGCCAGTAGTCAGGAACTTTCCAGAAGTTTTCCCTGAGGACTTGCCTGGCCTTCCGCCGACTCGTCAGGTGGAATTTCAAGTTGACTTGATGCCAGGAGCCGCACCCGTAGCACGAGCACCCTATAGGCTAGCACCGTCGGAAATGAAGGAGTTATCTGGACAATTGGAGGAATTTTCAGATAAAAGATTTATTCGCCCTAGTTCATCACCGTGGGGAACCCCGGTGTTGTTTGTGAAGAAGAAGGATGGAACCTTCAGGATGTGTATCAATTATCGTGAGTTGAACAAACTGACGGTTAAGAATCGATATCCGTTGCCAAGGATTGACGATTTATTTGATCAACTGCAAGGATCGAGTGTCTACTCGAAGATTGATTTGAGATCGGGTTATCACCAACTGAGAGTTAGGGAAGAAGACATCCCTAAGACAGCTTTCAGGACAAGATATGGTCACTACGAATTCCAAGTAATGCCATTCGGTCTAACAAATGCACCCGCTGTATTTATGGACTTAATGAACCGAGTGTGCAAACCCTATTTGGATAAGTTCGTGATTGTATTCATCGATGATATCCTTATTTACTCGCGTAGTAAGGAAGAACATGCAGAACATTTGAAGGCTATACTAACACTGCTCAGAGAAGAGAAATTATACGCCAAATTTTCCAAGTGCGATTTTTGGATTGAGAAAGTACAATTTCTCGGGCATGTTATCGACAGTAAGGGTATTCATGTGGATCCCGCCAAGATCGAAGCTGTTAAAAATTGGGCGTCACCTACGAGTCCTACCGAGATATGCCAATTTTTAGGTCTTGCTGGATACTATCGAAGGTTTATTGAAGGTTTTTCAAGGATTGCTAAACCTTTGACTGAGTTAACACAAAAGAAGAAGAAGTTTGAATGGGGAGAAGAACAAGAATCGGCATTTCAGTTTTTGAAGCAAAAGCTTTGTGAAGCACCAATATTAGCACTACCCGAAGGAAGTGAGGACTTCGTGGTATATTGTGACGCATCAATCCAAGGTTTGGGTGCCGTATTGATGCAAAGACTTAAAGTGATCGCTTACGCTTCTAGACAACTTAAACCCCATGAGGAGAACTACACTACTCATGATCTAGAATTAGGAGCGGTGGTATTCGCTCTCAAGATCTGGAGACACTACCTATATGGAACCAAGTGTACGGTTTTCACCGATCACAAGAGTCTTCAGCACATTTAGATCAAAAGGAGTTGAACATGAGGCAACGTCGATGGCTAGAGTTGCTAAGTGACTATGATTGTGAAATCCGTTATCACCTAGGGAAGGCAAACGTTGTAGCAGATGCCTTGAGTCGAAAGGAACGACTTAGACCCCTCAGAGTTAGGTCATTGGGTATGACAATTAGATCACCACTTCCATCTCAAATTCTTGAAGTTCAAGCTGAGGCCCTTAAAGAAGAGAATAGACCGCACGAGAAGATTTACGGCATGCCTGAAAGCACGAATGGATTTGTCAAGAAACC
Organism: Artemisia argyi; assembly: GCA_030686995.1. NCBI lineage: Eukaryota > Viridiplantae > Streptophyta > Magnoliopsida > Asterales > Asteraceae > Artemisia > Artemisia argyi. The sequence goes on along the minus strand of CM060686.1, from coordinate 154,543,408 downwards.
AGATGGAAGGCTGTGTTTCAAGGACAGAAGTTGGATTCCATTGTATGGAGGAATACTAGATCTCATTATGCACGAGTCTCATAAGTCTAAATATTCCATTCATCCTGGTTTGGACAAGATGTATCAAGATCTAAAGAAGTTGTATTGGTGGCCAAACATGAAAGCTGACATTGCAGAGTATGCCGGTAAGTGTTTGACCTGCTCAAGAGTAAAGGCTGAACATCAAAAACCATCCGGTCTTTTGATTCAACCTGAGCTGCCAATGTGGAAATGGGAAAGGATTACAATGGATTTCATTACGAAATTGCCCAAGACATCGAGTGGGTTGGACACAATATGGGTTATTGTCGATCGTCTCACGAAGTCAGCACACTTCTTACCGATCAAAGAGACTGATGATATGGATGTTCTTGCACGTTTGTACCTTAAGGAGATAGTTTCCCGGCATGGAGTGCCTATTTCTATTATCTCCGACCGAGACAGCCGTTTCATGTCTAACTTTTGGCGATCTTTACAGAAAGCCTTGGGAACTAAGTCAGATATGAGTACAGCTTACCATCCACAGACTGATGGTCAAAGTGAAAGGACAATACAAACCCTGGAAGACATGCTCAGGGCATGTGTGATTGATTTTGGAAAAGGCTGATATAGACACCTACCGTTAACAGAGTTTTCATATAACAACAGTTATCACGCTAGCATTAAGGCTGCACCGTTTGAAGCACTTTATGGAAGGAAGTGTAGATCACCAGTTTGTTGGGCTGAGATTGGAGATGTACAACTCTCAGGTCCCGAGTTGATTCTTGAAACCACTGAGAAAATAGTAAAGATTAGACAACGATTACAAGCCGCCAGGGATCGGCAAAAGAGTTATGCCGATGTGCGAATTAAACCGATAGAGTTTCAAGTTGGAGACAAGGTCATGCTTAAGGTATTACCTTGGAAAGGGATGATTAGGTTTGGAAAACGTGGAAAGTTAAACCCAAGATACGTTGAACCCTTCGAGATCATTGAAAGGATCGGTCTCGTGGCATAAAAATTGGAACTACCTGAGGAACTCAGTAGAGTACACAACACCTTCCACGTGTCAAATTTGAAAAAGTGTTTATCGGATGAAACACTTGTGATTCCATTGAAAGAGATCAGAATCGATGACAAGTTGAACTTTATTGAGGAACCCGTTGAGATTATGGATAGGGAGGTCAAACGACTTAAGCATAGTCACATTCCCATTGTTAAAGTCATATGGAACTCTAAGAGAGGACCCGAGTACTGATGAGTGCTCAAACACTCATCATTTTTGTCGTATTTAAACTGCCAAAACATCCGAAAACGCTCAGAAATGCATCAAAATACTTAAAATATCCCAGGGATTGTATTTTATACGTTTCTAATGCAAAATGAGCAAAAACAATGAAAAACGAACAAAGTTTACACAATTGGCAGTTTTAGTCCCCCGACTTTCAAAAAGTTACAAAACTAGTCCCTACGCATTTGTTTTGAAAGAAAAGTCAACCTAAGGCATTTAGAAATCAAAAATTGTCCTTAGGTAAAAACTTTGGAAAATTACACTTTTGGTCCCTGCAGTTTGGGAAATTGACGAAATCAGTCCCTGGGAATTTTAAAAGTGAAAAAAAATACATTTTGTGGTCCTTTGGTAATTGGAATGTGGCAAGTTTGGTCTATGAATTAATTTGATCAGTTGGCAAAATAGGTCCTTCAAATTTGCAAAATTTACAAAATTGGTCCTTGTGATTATAACCAAATAAAAACCATACGGACCCTTGTATTTTTGGCAAACCCAATCCACACCAAAATCCATTATCCCAGCCCATCCATAAACCCCAGCCCAATGACCCCAAGCCCACCATCCCTTTATAATAAAAGAAATACGGGGTCAAACCCCAAGTCAACTCCTCCCACCCTCACCCTTTTGCCGCCATTAACCTGACACCACCACCACCACTGTACCTCCCAACATTTATGTCCCCCTACCTTTTCCCCCTCCTCTCCAACCAGCCACCCTATCCCACTCACCTCCCAAAGTCAACCCCCAACAATATTATTACCCCCTCCTCCCACCTTATATCACCAAATCCTAGGTCTGCTAAGTGAAGATGTGGTCCAATCAATGGCTAGGAAGTGCTCCCAGGTGACAAAGACAAAACAAAGACACCAGACAAAGGGTACAAAAGAGAAAAAGGAAGAAGACAATAGCTGGTTCAACTTTTTATTTTACTTTTTGGTATTTATAAGTTCAAATGTAAGCCTGGGATGGCAGTTAGTGAGTAGTTTTAAGTAGTTTTTAGTGTACTCTTCTGAATTCAGTAGGCATATTAGTTTGTAAAATTTTCAATATCAATGAAAATGTTTTAAGCTTCTTAACAAGTTCAAACAATTATTTTTTGCTTTCATTAATTATTTCAAGTTCTTGTGTGATCATGATATGAGTTAGAAAACTTGTTGTGTTGTGCCTACATAAACTCCCTTGAGTTGATTGTAAGTTGTCCCAAGTCCATTTAATTATTTACTCAGCTCTCATAAAAATTTCAAATAATAGAAAGGAAAAAAAAAAAAAAAAAAAAAAAAAAAAAAAAAAAAAAAGAGAAAAACAGAAGATAAAATGGAAGTCTTGGATTGCTGGTTCAGACAAGAGTAGCAAGGATTGGACATGGTTTAGAGCCCAGTGGGGGTATATAGGTTTGGCTCTTATGATCTTGGTCTCATTTGGTTCAAGCTGTGGACACTTGTAAGAAAAGCTCTCATACCAATTTTTAGTACTTCTTTTATTTCTGCCCATTTACTACTATCTGTTGTTGATTGTTGTTTGTTAATAATAATTTAAGTTAGTTTAAGTTAATTTAGTGTTTGCTTAGCTCTATTCTGCAATCTGCTTGCTTTAGCTAGGAATGCATTTTCAGAAGGGGTGTTTGGAATAAGGAATTGAGTAGGGTTGTAGTTGTGATTTTAGCCTTGAGTTATTTTATTCACTGACCTTAAGTATAAGTGAGTCAAAATAACCATTTGCTTGGTCATATTCTGGGTGAAAGTCAATAATTAATCCATCTCTTCCACAACTTATCTGTGGTGGATTTAAGCTTCCAAAATCTGAGAATCACTCCTAGATTAGGTGTAGTTGGTAAAATTGGTTTGTTTTAGTCTAAATAAACATCAAGTAATCATTTTGAATCAGTCTAACTTCACCATAGTCAAAGTTCTCAACATTTCAAAAAGTCAAAGAATTTGCATACTTAGATTTTTGGCAAACTTCAAATCATTCCTGTTGATATAAATAATTGACTGAAAACATTATTCATATCTTCCGATATCTCTATGTTTTGATAATCACAAAACTTAAACTAATCAAACCAAAGATCATGACGTAAACATGTATTTAGTAATAAATAATCACTTTCACCAACAAATCACTTAAGGTATGAATAAACAAAGTGTTTAGTGCAATGTATGATCAAAGGGGTATTTAATTAACTAATACAAAGTTTATTTAATTATATAATCTTATTATATATTTTTGAAAAACACTTTTGGTAATAAGGAAAAATGTTTTAATCATACTAAATATATGATTTCAAATATTTAACCAAAATCAGTTAGTTTTTCACCAAATAAACTTTCCCCACTAAAATACAAGTTTTCTGGCCGTTACAGTTGGGCGGTCCCCTTAATTTTAAGGGGGCCGGCCATGCTTTAAGGGGACCGGCCACGCTCCTCTGTCAGAAACTTTTGCCTATAAATACCACCTTAAACCTGGATTTTTTCCCTACTGTAACACCCCCAATTCATGGATGCAGCGGAATTCAAACTGGGTGTTACTCGACGGCACAATAGTCACAATGATAGAAAACGAACTCCAATTGAGTCGTTTTAAAAGATGTATCATTCAAAATATATAAATATCAGAGATTACAAAATGAGGTCCCAATTGGTTCCATGTTTACAATGTATAATAAACGAGTTTTTGAATGATAAGTAAATTTATAGCCCTCTTGAGTATCCGTGTCCTTCCGTGCCATCCTTAATCGTCATGAACCTGAAATACATGCTTGAGAGGTCAACACAAAGGTTGAGTGATATTCATAGAGTTTGTTAAATCGTTTGAACACAATGTGTTGGTAGTTAAATCGTTTGAACACCATAATCGTAGTGTTTGTAGGTAAATCGTTTGAACACCATAATCGTAGTGTTTGTAGGTAAATCGTTTGAACACCATAATCGTAGTGTTTGTAGGTAAATCGTTTGAACACCATAATCGTAGTGTTTGTAGGTAAATCGTTTGAACACCATAATCGTAGTGTTTGTAGGTAAATCGTTTGAACACAATATGTTGGTAGTGTGAGCTATAGACTCACACCAATATTTGGAAAACAATGATGGGCTACGTTGTTATATGCCCGGAAAGGTTATTATACACTAAGCTTATGAAACCAAAACGTTAACGTGTACCAATATCGATCGGCAGATTTATCCCGGTAGGTACTTTGCCGTCATACCTAATGTCTCAAATATTAATGCATTTGTTTGAACTAATCAAAACAAATGGGATTCGTCAATCCCAATAGGCCTATTCACAATATTCGCGCTCACTTGCAAGTAACCCTCGCAAGTGATTAAATGGTTCATAATAAGGGATCTAGGTTTGGCAAGGATGTTACTTAGTGATAATAAAACATAGTCGAATAGCATACAGTAGAAAGCATTGTGTTCGAGTAGAAAATAATAGCATGTATTCCCCCCAAGGGTTTGTAAAACATTGAAGTAATGTAAAGTGGGGCTATGAACTCACCTTAAGTTAAGATAGCAAGTAATGAATGTAACGGTTGAATCGTGTAGGTTTCTACGAGCAACCTATAATAGAATGTCGCGACTTAAGATCGGAGTAAAGACTATGAAGTAGTGCCTATATATATATCTTGCATTATAGTCCATGATGTGGTATGATGTATATTGTAAGTCCTTGAAAGAAAAGATTCATGAAACATGTATGTTTTGTATATCGTTTACTACCGTTCGGGCCGACATAATTCAGAAGTCATGTTAGTAAGCGTTCGAGGAGCCAGGACACTTTAACTCGTAAATCCACAACTCAACTCGACGGCTTACATAATGAACTCCTCACATGAGGCTCCCTACTATTGTAGTAGTTGATGAAATATATAGATATAAGTTTTGATCCGAAAAGTTACATGTCCGATACTTGAATAAACTTAGGAAAGTTTATTTGTACATGAAGATTGTTATTAGGGGTAGTTTCATAAGTCTTGTATGAACATTTTCTCTTTGTAATATCTCATGGTTCCTTTTTAGGTGAAGTAGATTCAAATTGCTTGTTCAATTTCTCGCTAATTCCTTGTTTCATGTTTTCGCCTAAATAAGCTTGTATGGTCGTTTCGTCATGGCCTAGCCATGACCTTTGGTCCTTGTTCCAAGGTCATGAGACCCAACCTTGGCTCTAGCCATGGTGGTGGTCTTGTTTATAGTTCATAATAACTCTTGTTCCTTTTTAAAGTATAACCATAACTTAATGGCTTATTATATGTAAATAGCTGTTAAGAAATTGTGAAATATCTTACTCAGAAAGTGTTTTCAAGGCTCGAGCTTCTTTGTTCCTGAACGAAAACGTCGTTCCGGACAACTTTCGTGTTTTAACTTTTTGATGAATCGGACCAGAAGTGGGACTTTCAAAAAGTCAGAATGCGATTCAGGAAGGTTTAGGCAGATTTGCCGGAAATCTTTGGTAACTTCAAATGGGCGTAACTTTTGACTCGTATACTCGTTTTAGGTGGTTCAATTTGCTATGGTTTCCTTGTTAAGTCCTCTACTGTAATATGTAATAATCCAACATCATATTTTTACCATTTTGATCAGGTCTTACCAAGAAAGTCATTAGTTTACTTGTTTTAGTAACTTGTTGTAACAATCAATAACAATAACTTGTTTTGGTCATTTTTATACATCATGGACATAACTACAAAACATAATATAGCACAAATAATATGTAAATAACATGATAATGATATTTAACAAGAAGTATGTTAGGGTTTGCTTACAACTTTTGGCTTTCTACAAGAAAGGTAAGTAACATGTAAGGTACGGACTTTGATTGAACTAGGATCTCTAGCTTCCAACTTCTCTAATCTCTTGACACCAACTTGTGACTACTTGAGAAGGCACTTGAAGTCTCTACAAGACACTTCTTGTGTGGATGGAAGATCCCCAAAGGATGGAAGAAACAAGGACTTTGGATCAATCAAAGCTTTACTAGAGCTTTGGAATTGATATGGAACTTGTATTCTTGAATAATACTTGAAGTAGAGAGAAAATCATGAATGTGTTTGTGTTTGTGATGGTATGAACGACCAAAAAGGGGAGGGGAGGGTTTTATAGTGTGTTGAGGAGGTTAGTTTACTTAGGAAATGTGGCTAAAAAGGTTACACATGATGCCTAATGGCTTAAATGGCTAAGAAAGCTACACATGATGCATAGTTGGTTGTTTTTAGGCCATATACTTTCCAAGGCTCATCACCAAGCCAACAAGGCCTTGGTGATTCACTTATACACGTTCATGCACAAGGGAGGGGGGCTAGGTGGATGATTCTTGACCTTATATAAGTTACGGAGTGAGTTTAGTCCCGAGAAACGCTAACGGTAAGCTGTTAAGTCACGAAACGTAAACCGGGTATCGTAAAAATACGAAACTTGGAAGAATGGTTAAACATGTCATTATACTCCATAATAAAATATAAAATGAGTGGTAGGTTCCATTTGGGTGTAAAACCCTGCTAAAAACTGGAAATACGGGTCTAAAACGCGTAATACGTAAAATGTACGAAAGTTGCGTAAAATTGAGAAAAGTAAAATGTAACTTTTCTAATAGGATAATATTGATTTAAAATGACTTATAATGTCTAGACTGGGCTCAGTCTAGTGTCGGTTGGTATTAAATGTCTTTTAGACATCAAACCGTAAGCCTAAAAATCACGAAATGACTTATAAAATCAAGGAATGATTTTTGGTCAATGGAGGAGGGAAAAATATGTTGACTTTTTCTAATAAGTTGAAAACTCAAATCTTTTTAGAAACGCGGTGCAGGTATAGGCTAAGGTTACGGCTGAGTAAAAACGCTTAAAACTGAAAATTCCAGTTTTTCGCGGCCGAGGTTTATTTTGGTCATGTTTTTCTCAGTCATGATTTATTCTCAAATAAATCATGAGTGTGTCAAACATTTTTCTGATACGGGGAAAATTAACGCGACCGAATTTCGTTGTACGTAGAATTTTTGAATGACGTTTTACCCTAAAACATATAATTCCGTGTAATTCCTTAATAACTTTCACGAAAATGAGCTTATGAATGTCAAACTTTTAATTTGCCATGGAAATGATTTATCACTCGATAAAATCAAATAAAAATCAACTTTCGGGAAAGTTTCGGGAAAAATGAATAGTAAAAATGAATAGTAAAAGTGAATAGTGAATTTTCCGGGAATAGTAATTAACCTGAAATTGCGAATTGTTACAGTCTCTACCCCTTACAGGGAACTTCGTCCCGAAGTTCTTTGTGTGTCATATGTTGGAGTGATGTCGATGAAAAGGTGTGGTTACTTATGAGGACTCGAGTCTTGAATTACCAGTGATATAGTTTGATTTGTCTTAGAATACGGTGTGTCAATAGAAATTGATAACATAGTTGAATATCAATAGAGATTCATATAATAGTCGAATATCAAAGGAAATTGATATAGCAATCGAGTATTAATAGGAATTGATATAGTAGTTGAATATCAAATAGAACTTGATATAGTTGTCAAGTATCAATAACAATTGATATAAGAATCGAATCATGGAATAAGCGTTGAACATGTGGTTGGACCAAGTCCTGTTTGAATTGTACGGCTGCCCATGCATATGGCTACATGGCTTCGCAATGAGTTTGGTACGACTGCGCATGCGTATGGTTACATGGCCCCGTAATGAGTTTGTTTGTTATTGCACTATCATTATGAAAACCAAAAGTAAATCTCGTACTAATGGAAATTGGGATAGTTGTTGCAATCATAGCCTAGTAGGTAATCTGTTGTTGTATCTAGTGTTTATTGACTTCATACTTATGTTATTTCGGATATAATTAAGCCCACTTGTTTATAATTCTTTATTTACATAGAGAGGCATCCCAAACAATGTAACTAAAGGAATATAAACGTATGGTTCGATGATTTATAATTTCTTTATTTAAATGAAAAGGCATCCCAATCCATTCAAATAAGGACATTATAAATCATCCTACTCAAGAATTCCCGACACAACATTCATACTTAGCCGGTGAGTTACAAGGTAGTGTATTATGAGATGATACTGGTGTTCCAAAAGTACAAGATGAATATTCAAACTTGTAAAGCTGATGAGGGTACTTGTGGTGTAACTAAGGATGATTTGAGCTTTAAAAGTGCATCAAAATCTGTAAATGAGCTTGTGGTTCCAACGGTTGTGAAGATAATGTTATGATATGTTGATGAATAAAAGTGTGTAGTGTATGCTTAACATTAATACTCTTAGGTATAGATGTTGAGTTTGCTTTAAAAATCTTAAGAGATTTTAAAAGTTTATGATGGAATGGTATCCTAAACAGGATGGTACTTCTACAGGATGAAGAGAATAATTGATAACTATCCCAAGATAGTAGTTCGGATTATCTCATAAATGAAAAATTTCAAGAATGAAATTAGGTAACACAAATAAGGTGTTAAGATTTCGCTGAGTGGTAAGACATTATCGTGTCTCTAGATTGTCTTAATGTATTCTGGTGGTTTATCGAGTTCATGTAGGAAATCAATCTAAACATAACCCTAGTACAACTACTATCAGTATTTGAAAATTCTAAGTCGAATATAGTTAGTCAGACTATATTCCACTGTCCCTAGGTTAAATATAGGTGACTAGTCCATATTTAGCCAAGGTTCGATAAAATTTTCAAATACCTAAACTAGGTATACTTTTGATATGTCCGTTGCTTTCGGGAAACTGTCCACTAAACAAAGGCGATGTCAAACCCTTAAGTTGCAAGTCCCGTCCATACAAGACTTGTAACGTATGTTTTCATTTTCCATTGCATAGAAGGTAGTAAGGGTAGATACGTATGGAAAGGAAGTTTTAAGTATTTCTAAAATAGAACATACTTGGCCAGGATCACGAACTTTTAATAATGAAGTTTTCATAAGAAAACTTTGATGAATGTAGAGAAAGTTCAGCTTTTGTCGATGATGGATTAGTTTGTCTTTTAGAAATCTCATATTTCTTGTTTTGAAATCGATAGATTGTAACGGGTTTTTTTTTTATATCATAAGAAATGATATTGATGATGTAATGGAATAATTCTAGAGACCATTTGCACAAAACACAATGTCTCGGAAGTAGGTTAGACCATTGTGCAATTCACAATGTCTGAGAAGTAGGTTAGGCCATTGTGTGACTCAAAACATTTGAGAAATGGTTAAGACCATTGTATAATACAATGTCTTGGAAAATGAATGAGACCATTGTATCTCACAATATCTTGGAAAATGAATGTTGGAGTAGGAACATGATTGGGAGAGTGTGGCTGTGCTGAAATGCCTTAGAATAGGCATACACAGATATGTTTAGTCCATTGTTTAGATAAATGATTGAAAATAAACCGAGTTTATATATCAATATAGTAATATGTTCATGTAGTATAGAATGCCTAGTGTGTATATATCAATATACGTATGTTCATGTAGCATAAAATGCTTATGGGGAAATGCTCAATTATGTTTAGGGTACATATATCAATATGCAATTATGTTTGTGTAGCATAAAAATGCCTACGGAGAAATGCTCAAAATGGGTATATATGAATATACTAATATGTTTGTGTAGCATAACATGCTTACTAAGTCCATAATCGTCTGGAGGATGGAAGACACGGAGAGCGGAAGGCTATAAAATGTTTTTGCTTGTACATGTGGTTATAGTTTAGGTCTCAATTAGACCCGTTTCTCTATAACCATGGCTCTGGTACCAATCTGTAACACCCCCAATTCATGGATGCAGCGGAATTCGAACTGGGTGTTACTCGACGGCACAATAGTCACAATGATAGAAAACGAACTCCAATTGAGTCGTTTTAAAAGATGTATCATTCAAAATATATAAATATCAGAGATTACAAAATGAGGTCCCAATTGGTTCCATGTTTACAATGTATAATAAACGAGTTTTTGAATGATAAGTAAATTTATAGCCCTCTTGAGTATCCGTGTCCTTCCGTGCCATCCTTAATCGTCATGAACCTGAAATACATGCTTGAGAGGTCAACACAAAGGTTGAGTGATATTCATAGAGTTTGTTAAATCGTTTGAACACAATGTGTTGGTAGTTAAATCGTTTGAACACCATAATCGTAGTGTTTGTAGGTAAATCGTTTGAACACCATAATCGTAGTGTTTGTAGGTAAATCGTTTGAACACCATAATCGTAGTGTTTGTAGGTAAATCGTTTGAACACCATAATCGTAGTGTTTGTAGGTAAATCGTTTGAACACCATAATCGTAGTGTTTGTAGGTAAATCGTTTGAACACAATATGTTGGTAGTGTGAGCTATAGACTCACACCAATATTTGGAAAACAATGATGGGCTACGTTGTTATATGCCCGGAAAGGTTATTATACACTAAGCTTATGAAACCAAAACGTTAACGTGTACCAATATCGATCGGCAGATTTATCCCGGTAGGTACTTTGCCGTCATACCTAATGTCTCAAATATTAATGCATTTGTTTGAACTAATCAAAACAAATGGGATTCGTCAATCCCAATAGGCCTATTCACAATATTCGCGCTCACTTGCAAGTAACCCTCGCAAGTGATTAAATGGTTCATAATAAGGGATCTAGGTTTGGCAAGGATGTTACTTAGTGATAATAAAACATAGTCGAATAGCATACAGTAGAAAGCATTGTGTTCGAGTAGAAAATAATAGCATGTATTCCCCCCAAGGGTTTGTAAAACATTGAAGTAATGTAAAGTGGGGCTATGAACTCACCTTAAGTTAAGATAGCAAGTAATGAATGTAACGGTTGAATCGTGTAGGTTTCTACGAGCAACCTATAATAGAATGTCGCGACTTAAGATCGGAGTAAAGACTATGAAGTAGTGCCTATATATATATCTTGCATTATAGTCCATGATGTGGTATGATGTATATTGTAAGTCCTTGAAAGAAAAGATTCATGAAACATGTATGTTTTGTATATCGTTTACTACCGTTCGGGCCGACATAATTCAGAAGTCATGTTAGTAAGCGTTCGAGGAGCCAGGACACTTTAACTCGTAAATCCACAACTCAACTCGACGGCTTACATAATGAACTCCTCACATGAGGCTCCCTACTATTGTAGTAGTTGATGAAATATATAGATATAAGTTTTGATCCGAAAAGTTACATGTCCGATACTTGAATAAACTTAGGAAAGTTTATTTGTACATGAAGATTGTTATTAGGGGTAGTTTCATAAGTCTTGTATGAACATTTTCTCTTTGTAATATCTCATGGTTCCTTTTTAGGTGAAGTAGATTCAAATTGCTTGTTCAATTTCTCGCTAATTCCTTGTTTCATGTTTTCGCCTAAATAAGCTTGTATGGTCGTTTCGTCATGGCCTAGCCATGACCTTTGGTCCTTGTTCCAAGGTCATGAGACCCAACCTTGGCTCTAGCCATGGTGGTGGTCTTGTTTATAGTTCATAATAACTCTTGTTCCTTTTTAAAGTATAACCATAACTTAATGGCTTATTATATGTAAATAGCTGTTAAGAAATTGTGAAATATCTTACTCAGAAAGTGTTTTCAAGGCTCGAGCTTCTTTATTCCTGAACGAAAACGTCGTTCCGGACAACTTTCGTGTTTTAACTTTTTGATGAATCGGACCAGAAGTGGGACTTTCAAAAAGTCAGAATGCGATTCAGGAAGGTTTAGGCAGATTTGCCGGAAATCTTTGGTAACTTCAAATGGGCGTAACTTTTGACTCGTATACTCGTTTTAGGTGGTTCAATTTGCTATGGTTTCCTTGTTAAGTCCTCTACTGTAATATGTAATAATCCAACATCATATTTTTACCATTTTGATCAGGTCTTACCAAGAAAGTCATTAGTTTACTTGTTTTAGTAACTTGTTGTAACAATCAATAACAATAACTTGTTTTGGTCATTTTTATACATCATGGACATAACTACAAAACATAATATAGCACAAATAATATGTAAATAACATGATAATGATATTTAACAAGAAGTATGTTAGGGTTTGCTTACAACTTTTGGCTTTCTACAAGAAAGGTAAGTAACATGTAAGGTACGGACTTTGATTGAACTAGGATCTCTAGCTTCCAACTTCTCTAATCTCTTGACACCAACTTGTGACTACTTGAGAAGGCACTTGAAGTCTCTACAAGACACTTCTTGTGTGGATGGAAGATCCCCAAAGGATGGAAGAAACAAGGACTTTGGATCAATCAAAGCTTTACTAGAGCTTTGGAATTGATATGGAACTTGTATTCTTGAATAATACTTGAAGTAGAGAGAAAATCATGAATGTGTTTGTGTTTGTGATGGTATGAACGACCAAAAAGGGGAGGGGAGGGTTTTATAGTGTGTTGAGGAGGTTAGTTTACTTAGGAAATGTGGCTAAAAAGGTTACACATGATGCCTAATGGCTTAAATGGCTAAGAAAGCTACACATGATGCATAGTTGGTTGTTTTTAGGCCATATACTTTCCAAGGCTCATCACCAAGCCAACAAGGCCTTGGTGATTCACTTATACACGTTCATGCACAAGGGAGGGGGGCTAGGTGGATGATTCTTGACCTTATATAAGTTACGGAGTGAGTTTAGTCCCGAGAAACGCTAACGGTAAGCTGTTAAGTCACGAAACGTAAACCGGGTATCGTAAAAATACGAAACTTGGAAGAATGGTTAAACATGTCATTATACTCCATAATAAAATATAAAATGAGTGGTAGGTTCCATTTGGGTGTAAAACCCTGCTAAAAACTGGAAATACGGGTCTAAAACGCGTAATACGTAAAATGTACGAAAGTTGCGTAAAATTGAGAAAAGTAAAATGTAACTTTTCTAATAGGATAATATTGATTTAAAATGACTTATAATGTCTAGACTGGGCTCAGTCTAGTGTCGGTTGGTATTAAATGTCTTTTAGACATCAAACCGTAAGCCTAAAAATCACGAAATGACTTATAAAATCAAGGAATGATTTTTGGTCAATGGAGGAGGGAAAAATATGTTGACTTTTTCTAATAAGTTGAAAACTCAAATCTTTTTAGAAACGCGGTGCAGGTATAGGCTAAGGTTACGGCTGAGTAAAAACGCTTAAAACTGAAAATTCCAGTTTTTCGCGGCCGAGGTTTATTTTGGTCATGTTTTTCTCAGTCATGATTTATTCTCAAATAAATCATGAGTGTGTCAAACATTTTTCTGATACGGGGAAAATTAACGCGACCGAATTTCGTTGTACGTAGAATTTTTGAATGACGTTTTACCCTAAAACATATAATTCCGTGTAATTCCTTAATAACTTTCACGAAAATGAGCTTATGAATGTCAAACTTTTAATTTGCCATGGAAATGATTTATCACTCGATAAAATCAAATAAAAATCAACTTTCGGGAAAGTTTCGGGAAAAATGAATAGTAAAAATGAATAGTAAAAGTGAATAGTGAATTTTCCGGGAATAGTAATTAACCTGAAATTGCGAATTGTTACACCTACCTTTTTGCACAAAAACTTTCTGTTCTAGATCTCCATTTCAATTCTAAAAATCCTTTGATCATTTCATAAGCCTTTGTTTCCAAGTGATCCAAAGCCTCATTCTTTCAAGTGCAAAGAGAAGAATACTTCTATTAGAAGTATTACAACTTAGTATCATCTTGCTATCTAAGTTGTTTGTTTACATTTCCTTGTATATCTTTCATACTTTGGTGAATAAGGTGTATGTATTAGTTAACTAGATTTAGTTGAAGAATCTAGAATTGTTGTAAGTGTGAAGTGTGACTTGAAGTGAAGAAGAAGGGTTAGATAGTAGTGGTGATAGGAGATTGTAGCAATAGGAGCTTGTAGTGAAGAAATTAAGGATCTCTAGTGGAGAAGACTAGAAGACATTTGTAGATTGAAGTTGTGAAGACATTAGTGGCTTGAAGGTGTCAAGACATTAGTGCATTGAAGGTGTGAAGACATTAGTGGCTTGAAGGTGTCAAGACACTAGTGCATTGAAGTTGCAAAGATATTAGTGACTTGAAGGTGTCAAGACATTAGTACTTTGAAGGTGTGAAGAGAATAGAAGATTGGTGTATAGAAGATTGGTGTGTAGAAGATTAGTGTGAAGAAAATAGTAGATTGGTGTGAAGATTGGTGTGTAGATTGGTGTGTAGATTGGTGTGAAGATTGGTGTGTAAATTGGTGTGTATATTGGTGTGTACGGTTTTCTCCGCCATAAAGGAGGTCTTTGATCTAGTGAAGAAAACTCTCGAGTAGGTGACTCGGGGAGTGGAGTAGGGCAAGGAAGGTGTCCTTGTAGCCGAACCACTATAAATCCTTTGTGTCTCGGTTTGATCTTTCCATCTCTCACTCTTTGATTTATTACTTACTTGCATTTCACACATAGTCATAATTTATAGTATTGTGCATATGATTGATTTCACATAAAGATCAAACTAAAATCCATTCATAAAACTAATCTTACAAAAACCAACCTAGTACATATAATTATATCTATACACTACTATACATATATATGCTTACATAAAATATATGAAATTGTATATTCTTTCCAAACATTATACATAAGCATTGTATATATAAAACCTTTAATAAATCTTGTATTTATACTTTTGTAGTTAAGTGTTTTGAAATTGTACATTATACATAAGTAGTATTTATACAAAATCATAAATTAACTAGTTTATATATTTATGTATTAAAGTGATTTGAAAGTTTCATCTTAGAAACTATCTTTTACAAATAAGCAAAACGAAAAAGACGTAAAACTATTCAACCCCCCCCCCCCTTCTAGTTTTCCACAATTGGTATCAGAGCCACGTCTAACAAGATTTTTAAAATATACTGTATTTTAAAACTTGTAACGATCTATGGAATTCGAAAAATATCTAGAAGGAGAATTTACGCAAAAACCACCATTATTTGAAAATGATCATTTTCTTGAATGGAAAAATAAATTTGAAAATTATGTGAAATCAATAGATCTTGATCTTTGGCATATTATTTCAATTGGTGATCTTAAACTAACTAAAATGGATTTTGAAAATCAATATAATAATCTTCAAATAAAAATTGGTAAAAATACTAAAGCTAAATTACTTATTTTCAAAACTCTACCAAATGTTGAATATGAAAGATTATTTCCTTGTAAAACGGCAAATGATATTTGGAAATGCCTTTTAAAGTTTCACCAAGAGAAATGTAAAACCAAAGATGATAAACTTGATATTGCACATGAAATTGTTACTCTAGAAAATTTAATAGATAAATATTTAGTTGAAATAAACACATGTACTACTAGTTCAAATGTGATCATTGAAGGCACTAATAATGAAGAACACATGTGTCAAATCCGAAGAAAGCATGTTAATAAATCATGGTGCAACAAGGACGATAAAGACGATGTAAATACGGAATACGTGAACATCCTAACAAATGTTAATACAAATAGTGATGACAAGGATTACATGCTCCAAGATCCAAGCAATGCTACAAACAAAACATGGAGCGACATGAACAATGGAGTTGATCACCGTATAGCGAGTGAAGAGTGTACAAGTACAAATAAGGTACAATTCAAAACCAAACATTTTTGCTATGATCAATTTACATTAGAATTTTCAAAAATGGAAAATAGCTTCAAACACTTTTGCAACATTGACTCAAAAATTATTTTTAAAAATGAATCTTCAACATCCGCTGAAAATAACTTTGAAAAAGAAATAATTTTAGAAGACAAAATGTCTAGACTTGAAAGTAATATTGAAATTGATCTTGAATGTAAAAATTGTCAAGACTATAAACATGAAATTAAAATGGAAAAGGAAAAACTAAAATATTAGCAAAATTCGAAAATAGTTCTAAATCTTTAAAATATCTACTTAACATTCAAAAGTCATTTTATGATAAAACCGGATTAGGATATACGGCAGATGAGTATTTGACAAATACATCAAAACAAATAAAATTTGTTAAACCTAATGGAAAAATTTAGAACTATTATTATTTACATCCATTGATTATTTCTCTAGTCAAGAAAGTTATTGTTTGTTTGCTAAAACAAACAAATAATGAATTCTTGTACTTCTCGATGACATCCTCTTCATATGCATTTAAGTGCATTGGATGTTCGCTACTAATCAAATCGGACCCATGAGAATCTGGGTACCAAGCTCTCTGTCATGTGTAGGTAATTAACGATCAAAGGAACTACTACTTTTTGGATCGTTCTATTCGCTTTCTTTCATTTGATGACCATTGTCTTTATGGTGTGTTCGTTACTACCTCATGACGAAGGATTCTTGTTCTACCATTCTTAATCTGCACGACTTGTGATGATTGGTGCGACCGATAGTGTTTCTATGATCAAGTCTCCTTGATCCTTTTTGCATTAGGATATTACTTCGCTTCTTCAACTTGCTTTGGGGAAAACCTTCCTGAAGTTTTATATTGCTCTCATGACCACTCTTAAAGAAGAGCTGGACCTGAGGTAAGTTTTCTTTTCAAAAACTTGCCTACATTACATTAAGATAGAGTATGCTTCAATTAGTATATTAATATGTTTTAATTTACAAGTTGCTATGCTTTTAGATCATGAATACCAATATATGCATACATAACATTAGGATAATTAACCCTCTTATTGCTATATCTATTATCATTTGTTTTAGTTTTCATCTATATTGATAATCTTCTATGATCTAGAATAGAATGCTTGACACTTGTGCTATATAATCTTACTAGTTGCATTAATAGATGTGTTATAATTAAGACTTGCTAGTGACTCAATATTACAATGTGTCTTGTATACATGCATATATACATATGTCTATATTGCATTCATTGATGAATTTCTTTGTCCTTTCCTATCTCATTGCATTTAGATGTTCAATGTCTACCATATCTCTCTCACATCTTTAGTTGCCATTAGAGATGATTACATGTGACAATGGGCTGAATCGATTCTCTTGAAGTATATCTTTCACCTGAAATTTCTTGATTATCAAAATCAATATGTCATATTTAAAAACTTCTCTCTTTGAGTTAAAACCCTTCGAATATCTATTTTATGCTTTTTCGAACAACATGCTTAATCATAAGCTATCATAACATTATTTTGATCTTTATCAAAGCAGAAACATTTTTCTTTTTGAAACAAAACAAAATTTGTCCTAGTAGGATACAAACTTGAATGTATTTCAAAACATTAAGCCAAGTATTAGTGAATCAAGAATACTTCATATTTGGTAATCTTCGATAGGTAAATTTAGGAACTCGATTTCTTCTAAAAAGAGAATGACTACTGGAGAATCTATTGACTAGAAATTCAATTTAACCTAACGGTTGAATTGCTTCTATGTGAGAAGTTGGGTGTGTGTAACCCGTAAAAATGGTCGTGTTTAGCCTGAATTGAGCACCACTAGTAATAGTCTCATACTCATTCTCCAACTTGATTAAATTGCACTTCCTATATATACCTAACGCTAGTTTACTTTTGTGAACCTTGTTTCTCATTAGATTCTTTCGTTCCCAGATTTATGACATTAAGTGAAAACTTACTTTCAAACATTGTTGAATAAAACTAAAAACATTTTATTTAAAACATTATTATTTTCTCACATATGTCATAAATTTATGTGAAAATGACATCCACAATCTAATCAAATCATTTCATGAGAATCATGGTTTGCCCATATGGATCTTGTTTGTAACAAGTCTTGAAGTCCATATAATCATATCTGTCTATTTGTTACTTGTCAACAATCATCAACATGTTTGTTCTAGGCTAAATGTTATCATCTTCATATAGTTGCTCATTTAGCTTACTTGGCTTGTTGTCTCCTTTGGTGCATATCTTAATTGATAAATTAATAGATAGCATGATTATTAGAAATTAATTGTCTACTTTAATTAATTCTATATCACTCTCTACATTCATGAATAGTATGCCCCATATTGCCTCAAAGAGTTGAACTTACTTGAATCCAAAAACAAAAACACAACCTTTTTTGAAAATTTTCTGTCAAAAACCCATTTCTGGCATTCTGGGAATCACCAGATGGGCGGCCCCCTTAATTATATAAGGCGGCCCCCTTAATGATTAAGGGGACCGGCCCCTAATTAAGGGGACCGGCCATCTGATGGTCGGGGATACTGTTTTCTTTATCACTTTTTGACCCACTTCAGCCTATACTTCCCAAAATTCACAAACATATTTTGTCCCATACTATCCCTCAAATTTTCCTTCCTAAACCACATTTCTCATACACTATAAATACTCTCCTCCCACCATTAATGCCATCACACCCAAACATGTCATCTTCCAACAACCAAAAACCAAAGATTTCAAGAACCGCAAGGATCTCTGTCAAACCCGTTTGGAGGAGGAAACTTGATTCTTGTCATAACTCTTGTGATGTTGTTTCAAGTCAACCAACAACTCAACCTCAAACCCACTCAAATGAGTCATCCCACAACCTATCTTCCACTAATACCCTCATTAATGCTTCCTCTTTTGATGAGCATGCTCAATCCCAAAACAACAATCCCAATATCTCAATCAACACTTCACATATTGCTCATTCAACAAAGACATCATCCACTCATGAAGAACATCTTCCACCCATATCTTGTTTTCATGATTACCCAAGCTCAAACATGTCTCCACCACCTAGAGTACCACCACCACTTCCTACAACCTCACATGCCACTCCAATGTTGCATGTGCAAACCTTCACCCAAGACAACTATCATGCTCCACCACCATCACCTTCCTCCGAACACTTGAAGTTCGTTGAGGAGCTAAAAGAGGCACATGAGCTTAGTGCTCTTTTAGCATTACATCTTGCTCAACGCAATTTGGATCCACCACAATCAAGCTCACCATCATCACCACATAACAAAAACCAACTTGAGAAGCATGTTAACAATTGCCCTTGTTGCATCTTCCTTCAACAACAAACCATTGCTTTGAATGAGCACTTCACTTGGATTGAGTATCTTCTTACTAGATCTCAACAAACCCCATTACTTGAACAACATCACAACCCTCAACCAACAAACTCCACTTCAAATCCACCACCTCCAAGCTCTACAAACTCACCAACACCCATGGAACCAAGAGTTTACCTCCACTAAACCACCAAGCATTTGATATGCTTATGTTTTCTCATTTTCAAATAAAACTCCTCAACCATTTTGGGATTCAAGAAAGTTTGATGACACTTCTTGTTGGCACTATAGGATGTTCTATGTTATTTAGAATTCTATTTGTATTGCCTTTGTAACAATGATTATGGGTTGACATAATCATTTTTCTATTATTGAATGGTTTAATATATGTTTCTTATTCCATTGTGCCATGATTATTACTTGTTAATATTATGCTATATGTATTTGCTTGTGCCATGCTTGTGCTTCTAATATTTTTCTTGCAAGAATTACTTTCTCGAAACCTTGGTGCCCTCAAACGAGGGGGAGCATACATCAAGGGGGAGTTTTCTACCCGTTTAAACTTCTCTCACGAAGTTTATTCGGCCTAACCTTTTTGATTCTACAAAAGGGGGAGAAGTGAATGTAAACTTACTAAATACTTGTCTAAATATTAATTTTTGGATTTAATAAGTTTAGGTTTTGTAATCATCAAAAAGGGGGAGATTGTTGATATAAATAATTGACTGAAAACATTATTCATATCTTCCGATATCTCTATGTTTTGATAATCACAAAACTTAAACTAATCAAACCAAAGATCATGACGTAAACATGTATTTAGTAATAAATAATCACTTTCACCAACAAATCACTTAAGGTATGAATAAACAAAGTGTTTAGTGCAATGTATGATCAAAGGGGTATTTAATTAACTAATACAAAGTTTATTTAATTATATAATCTTATTATATATTTTTGAAAAACACTTTTGGTAATAAGGAAAAATGTTTTAATCATACTAAATATATGATTTCAAATATTTAACCAAAATCAGTTAGTTTTTCACCAAATAAACTTTCCCCACTAAAAGACAAGTTTTCTGGCCGTTACAGTTGGGCGGCCCCCTTAATTATAAGGGGCGGTCCCCTTAATTTTAAGGGGGCCGGCCATGCTTTAAGGGGACCGGCCACGCTCCTCTGTCAGAAACTTTTGCCTATAAATACCACCTTAAACCTGGATTTTTTCCCTACCTTTTTGCACAAAAACTTTCTGTTCTAGATCTCCATTTCAATTCTAAAAATCCTTTGATCATTTCATAAGCCTTTGTTTCCAAGTGATCCAAAGCCTCATTCTTTCAAGTGCAAAGAGAAGAATACTTCTATTAGAAGTATTACAACTTAGTATCATCTTGCTATCTAAGTTGTTTGTTTACATTTCCTTGTATATCTTTCATACTTTGGTGAATAAGGTGTATGTATTAGTTAACTAGATTTAGTTGAAGAATCTAGAATTGTTGTAAGTGTGAAGTGTGACTTGAAGTGAAGAAGAAGGGTTAGATAGTAGTGGTGATAGGAGATTGTAGCAATAGGAGCTTGTAGTGAAGAAATTAAGGATCTCTAGTGGAGAAGACTAGAAGACATTTGTAGATTGAAGTTGTGAAGACATTAGTGGCTTGAAGGTGTCAAGACATTAGTGCATTGAAGGTGTGAAGACATTAGTGGCTTGAAGGTGTCAAGACACTAGTGCATTGAAGTTGCAAAGATATTAGTGACTTGAAGGTGTCAAGACATTAGTACTTTGAAGGTGTGAAGAGAATAGAAGATTGGTGTATAGAAGATTGGTGTGTAGAAGATTGGTGTGAAGAAAATAGTAGATTGGTGTGAAGATTGGTGTGTAGATTGGTGTGTAGATTGGTGTGTAGATTGGTGTGAAGATTGGTGTGTAAATTGGTGTGTATATTGGTGTGTACGGTTTTCTCCGCCATAAAGGAGGTCTTTGATCTAGTGAAGAAAACTCTCGAGTAGGTGACTCGGGGAGTGGAGTAGGGCAAGGAAGGTGTCCTTGTAGCCGAACCACTATAAATCCTTTGTGTCTCGGTTTGATCTTTCCATCTCTCACTCTTTGATTTATTACTTACTTGCATTTCACACATAGTCATAATTTATAGTATTGTGCATATGATTGATTTCACATAAAGATCAAACTAAAATCCATTCATAAAACTAATCTTACAAAAACCAACCTAGTACATATAATTATATCTATACACTACTATACATATATATGCTTACATAAAATATATGAAATTGTATATTCTTTCCAAACATTATACATAAGCATTGTATATATAAAACCTTTAATAAATCTTGTATTTATACTTTTGTAGTTAAGTGTTTTGAAATTGTACATTATACATAAGTAGTATTTATACAAAATCATAAATTAACTAGTTTATATATTTATGTATTAAAGTGATTTGAAAGTTTCATCTTAGAAACTATCTTTTACAAATAAGCAAAACGAAAAAGACGTAAAACTATTCAACCCCCCCCCCTTCTAGTTTTCCACAATTGGTATCAGAGCCACGTCTAACAAGATTTTTAAAATATACTGTATTTTAAAACTTGTAACGATCTATGGAATTCGAAAAATATCTAGAAGGAGAATTTACGCAAAAACCACCATTATTTGAAAATGATCATTTTCTTGAATGGAAAAATAAATTTGAAAATTATGTGAAATCAATAGATCTTGATCTTTGGCATATTATTTCAATTGGTGATCTTAAACTAACTAAAATGGATTTTGAAAATCAATATAATAATCTTCAAATAAAAATTGGTAAAAATACTAAAGCTAAATTACTTATTTTCAAAACTCTACCAAATGTTGAATATGAAAGATTATTTCCTTGTAAAACGGCAAATGATATTTGGAAATGCCTTTTAAAGTTTCACCAAGAGAAATGTAAAACCAAAGATGATAAACTTGATATTGCACATGAAATTGTTACTCTAGAAAATTTAATAGATAAATATTTAGTTGAAATAAACACATGTACTACTAGTTCAAATGTGATCATTGAAGGCACTAATAATGAAGAACACATGTGTCAAATCCGAAGAAAGCATGTTAATAAATCATGGTGCAACAAGGACGATAAAGACGATGTAAATACGGAATACGTGAACATCCTAACAAATGTTAATACAAATAGTGATGACAAGGATTACATGCTCCAAGATCCAAGCAATGCTACAAACAAAACATGGAGCGACATGAACAATGGAGTTGATCACCGTATAGCGAGTGAAGAGTGTACAAGTACAAATAAGGTACAATTCAAAACCAAACATTTTTGCTATGATCAATTTACATTAGAATTTTCAAAAATGGAAAATAGCTTCAAACACTTTTGCAACATTGACTCAAAAATTATTTTTAAAAATGAATCTTCAACATCCGCTGAAAATAACTTTGAAAAAGAAATAATTTTAGAAGACAAAATGTCTAGACTTGAAAGTAATATTGAAATTGATCTTGAATGTAAAAATTGTCAAGACTATAAACATGAAATTAAAATGGAAAAGGAAAAACTAAAATATTAGCAAAATTCGAAAATAGTTCTAAATCTTTAAAATATCTACTTAACATTCAAAAGTCATTTTATGATAAAACCGGATTAGGATATACGGCAGATGAGTATTTGACAAATACATCAAAACAAATAAAATTTGTTAAACCTAATGGAAAAATTTAGAACTATTATTATTTACATCCATTGATTATTTCTCTAGTCAAGAAAGTTATTGTTTGTTTGCTAAAACAAACAAATAATGAATTCTTGTACTTCTCGATGACATCCTCTTCATATGCATTTAAGTGCATTGGATGTTCGCTACTAATCAAATCGGACCCATGAGAATCTGGGTACCAAGCTCTCTGTCATGTGTAGGTAATTAACGATCAAAGGAACTACTACTTTTTGGATCGTTCTATTCGCTTTCTTTCATTTGATGACCATTGTCTTTATGGTGTGTTCGTTACTACCTCATGACGAAGGATTCTTGTTCTACCATTCTTAATCTGCACGACTTGTGATGATTGGTGCGACCGATAGTGTTTCTATGATCAAGTCTCCTTGATCCTTTTTGCATTAGGATATTACTTCGCTTCTTCAACTTGCTTTGGGGAAAACCTTCCTGAAGTTTTATATTGCTCTCATGACCACTCTTAAAGAAGAGCTGGACCTGAGGTAAGTTTTCTTTTCAAAAACTTGCCTACATTACATTAAGATAGAGTATGCTTCAATTAGTATATTAATATGTTTTAATTTACAAGTTGCTATGCTTTTAGATCATGAATACCAATATATGCATACATAACATTAGGATAATTAACCCTCTTATTGCTATATCTATTATCATTTGTTTTAGTTTTCATCTATATTGATAATCTTCTATGATCTAGAATAGAATGCTTGACACTTGTGCTATATAATCTTACTAGTTGCATTAATAGATGTGTTATAATTAAGACTTGCTAGTGACTCAATATTACAATGTGTCTTGTATACATGCATATATACATATGTCTATATTGCATTCATTGATGAATTTCTTTGTCCTTTCCTATCTCATTGCATTTAGATGTTCAATGTCTACCATATCTCTCTCACATCTTTAGTTGCCATTAGAGATGATTACATGTGACAATGGGCTGAATCGATTCTCTTGAAGTATATCTTTCACCTGAAATTTCTTGATTATCAAAATCAATATGTCATATTTAAAAACTTCTCTCTTTGAGTTAAAACCCTTCGAATATCTATTTTATGCTTTTTCGAACAACATGCTTAATCATAAGCTATCATAACATTATTTTGATCTTTATCAAAGCAGAAACATTTTTCTTTTTGAAACAAAACAAAATTTGTCCTAGTAGGATACAAACTTGAATGTATTTCAAAACATTAAGCCAAGTATTAGTGAATCAAGAATACTTCATATTTGGTAATCTTCGATAGGTAAATTTAGGAACTCGATTTCTTCTAAAAAGAGAATGACTACTGGAGAATCTATTGACTAGAAATTCAATTTAACCTAACGGTTGAATTGCTTCTATGTGAGAAGTTAGGTGTGTGTAACCCGTAAAAATGGTCGTGTTTAGCCTGAATTGAGCACCACTAGTAATAGTCTCATACTCATTCTCCAACTTGATTAAATTGCACTTCCTATATATACCTAACGCTAGTTTACTTTTGTGAACCTTGTTTCTCATTAGATTCTTTCGTTCCCAGATTTATGACATTAAGTGAAAACTTACTTTCAAACATTGTTGAATAAAACTAAAAACATTTTATTTAAAACATTATTATTTTCTCACATATGTCATAAATTTATGTGAAAATGACATCCACAATCTAATCAAATCATTTCATGAGAATCATGGTTTGCCCATATGGATCTTGTTTGTAACAAGTCTTGAAGTCCATATAATCATATCTGTCTATTTGTTACTTGTCAACAATCATCAACATGTTTGTTCTAGGCTAAATGTTATCATCTTCATATAGTTGCTCATTTAGCTTACTTGGCTTGTTGTCTCCTTTGGTGCATATCTTAATTGATAAATTAATAGATAGCATGATTATTAGAAATTAATTGTCTACTTTAATTAATTCTATATCACTCTCTACATTCATGAATAGTATGCCCCATATTGCCTCAAAGAGTTGAACTTACTTGAATCCAAAAACAAAAACACAACCTTTTTTGAAAATTTTCTGTCAAAAACCCATTTCTGGCATTCTGGGAATCACCAGATGGGCGGCCCCCTTAATTATATAAGGCGGCCCCCTTAATGATTAAGGGGACCGGCCCCTAATTAAGGGGACCGGCCATCTGATGGTCGGGGATACTGTTTTCTTTATCACTTTTTGACCCACTTCAGCCTATACTTCCCAAAATTCACAAACATATTTTGTCCCATACTATCCCTCAAATTTTCCTTCCTAAACCACATTTCTCATACACTATAAATACTCTCCTCCCACCATTAATGCCATCACACCCAAACATGTC
Organism: Artemisia argyi; assembly: GCA_030686995.1. Taxonomy (NCBI): domain Eukaryota; kingdom Viridiplantae; phylum Streptophyta; class Magnoliopsida; order Asterales; family Asteraceae; genus Artemisia; species Artemisia argyi. The sequence goes on along the minus strand of CM060686.1, from coordinate 154,518,067 downwards.
ATCTTCCAACAACCAAAAACCAAAGATTTCAAGAACCGCAAGGATCTCTGTCAAACCCGTTTGGAGGAGGAAACTTGATTCTTGTCATAACTCTTGTGATGTTGTTTCAAGTCAACCAACAACTCAACCTCAAACCCACTCAAATGAGTCATCCCACAACCTATCTTCCACTAATACCCTCATTAATGCTTCCTCTTTTGATGAGCATGCTCAATCCCAAAACAACAATCCCAATATCTCAATCAACACTTCACATATTGCTCATTCAACAAAGACATCATCCACTCATGAAGAACATCTTCCACCCATATCTTGTTTTCATGATTACCCAAGCTCAAACATGTCTCCACCACCTAGAGTACCACCACCACTTCCTACAACCTCACATGCCACTCCAATGTTGCATGTGCAAACCTTCACCCAAGACAACTATCATGCTCCACCACCATCACCTTCCTCCGAACACTTGAAGTTCGTTGAGGAGCTAAAAGAGGCACATGAGCTTAGTGCTCTTTTAGCATTACATCTTGCTCAACGCAATTTGGATCCACCACAATCAAGCTCACCATCATCACCACATAACAAAAACCAACTTGAGAAGCATGTTAACAATTGCCCTTGTTGCATCTTCCTTCAACAACAAACCATTGCTTTGAATGAGCACTTCACTTGGATTGAGTATCTTCTTACTAGATCTCAACAAACCCCATCACTTGAACAACATCACAACCCTCAACCAACAAACTCCACTTCAAATCCACCACCTCCAAGCTCTACAAACTCACCAACACCCATGGAACCAAGAGTTTACCTCCACTAAACCACCAAGCATTTGATATGCTTATGTTTTCTCATTTTCAAATAAAACTCCTCAACCATTTTGGGATTCAAGAAAGTTTGATGACACTTCTTGTTGGCACTATAGGATGTTCTATGTTATTTAGAATTCTATTTGTATTGCCTTTGTAACAATGATTATGGGTTGACATAATCATTTTTCTATTATTGAATGGTTTAATATATGTTTCTTATTCCATTGTGCCATGATTATTACTTGTTAATATTATGCTATATGTATTTGCTTGTGCCATGCTTGTGCTTCTAATATTTTTCTTGCAAGAATTACTTTCTCGAAACCTTGGTGCCCTCAAACGAGGGGGAGCATACATCAAGGGGGAGTTTTCTACCCGTTTAAACTTCTCTCACGAAGTTTATTCGGCCTAACCTTTTTGATTCTACAAAAGGGGGAGAAGTGAATGTAAACTTACTAAATACTTGTCTAAATATTAATTTTTGGATTTAATAAGTTTAGGTTTTGTAATCATCAAAAAGGGGGAGATTGTTGATATAAATAATTGACTGAAAACATTATTCATATCTTCCGATATCTCTATGTTTTGATAATCACAAAACTTAAACTAATCAAACCAAAGATCATGACGTAAACATGTATTTAGTAATAAATAATCACTTTCACCAACAAATCACTTAAGGTATGAATAAACAAAGTGTTTAGTGCAATGTATGATCAAAGGGGTATTTAATTAACTAATACAAAGTTTATTTAATTATATAATCTTATTATATATTTTTGAAAAACACTTTTGGTAATAAGGAAAAATGTTTTAATCATACTAAATATATGATTTCAAATATTTAACCAAAATCAGTTAGTTTTTCACCAAATAAACTTTCCCCACTAAAAGACAAGTTTTCTGGCCGTTACAGTTGGGCGGCCCCCTTAATTATAAGGGGCGGTCCCCTTAATTTTAAGGGGGCCGGCCATGCTTTAAGGGGACCGGCCACGCTCCTCTGTCAGAAACTTTTGCCTATAAATACCACCTTAAACCTGGATTTTTTCCCTACCTTTTTGCACAAAAACTTTCTGTTCTAGATCTCCATTTCAATTCTAAAAATCCTTTGATCATTTCATAAGCCTTTGTTTCCAAGTGATCCAAAGCCTCATTCTTTCATGTGCAAAGAGAAGAATACTTCTATTAGAAGTATTACAACTTAGTATCATCTTGCTATCTAAGTTGTTTGTTTACATTTCCTTGTATATCTTTCATACTTTGGTGAATAAGGTGTATGTATTAGTTAACTAGATTTAGTTGAAGAATCTAGAATTGTTGTAAGTGTGAAGTGTGACTTGAAGTGAAGAAGAAGGGTTAGATAGTAGTGGTGATAGGAGATTGTAGCAATAGGAGCTTGTAGTGAAGAAATTAAGGATCTCTAGTGGAGAAGACTAGAAGACATTTGTAGATTGAAGTTGTGAAGACATTAGTGGCTTGAAGGTGTCAAGACATTAGTGCATTGAAGGTGTGAAGACATTAGTGGCTTGAAGGTGTCAAGACACTAGTGCATTGAAGTTGCAAAGATATTAGTGACTTGAAGGTGTCAAGACATTAGTACTTTGAAGGTGTGAAGAGAATAGAAGATTGGTGTATAGAAGATTGGTGTGTAGAAGATTGGTGTGAAGAAAATAGTAGATTGGTGTGAAGATTGGTGTGTAGATTGGTGTGTAGATTGGTGTGTAGATTGGTGTGAAGATTGGTGTGTAAATTGGTGTGTATATTGGTGTGTACGGTTTTCTCCGCCATAAAGGAGGTCTTTGATCTAGTGAAGAAAACTCTCGAGTAGGTGACTCGGGGAGTGGAGTAGGGCAAGGAAGGTGTCCTTGTAGCCGAACCACTATAAATCCTTTGTGTCTCGGTTTGATCTTTCCATCTCTCACTCTTTGATTTATTACTTACTTGCATTTCACACATAGTCATAATTTATAGTATTGTGCATATGATTGATTTCACATAAAGATCAAACTAAAATCCATTCATAAAACTAATCTTACAAAAACCAACCTAGTACATATAATTATATCTATACACTACTATACATATATATGCTTACATAAAATATATGAAATTGTATATTCTTTCCAAACATTATACATAAGCATTGTATATATAAAACCTTTAATAAATCTTGTATTTATACTTTTGTAGTTAAGTGTTTTGAAATTGTACATTATACATAAGTAGTATTTATACAAAATCATAAATTAACTAGTTTATATATTTATGTATTAAAGTGATTTGAAAGTTTCATCTTAGAAACTATCTTTTACAAATAAGCAAAACGAAAAAGACGTAAAACTATTCAACCCCCCCCCCCCTTCTAGTTTTCCACAATTCCCTAGGGTTTATTTGTGTAAGAAATCAAGTAAGATATGTTAATTCTGGATTATTGATAGCTTGTTTACCAATTTCAAAAAGAAAATTGAATTTTGAAATTGTGTAGTCCATTGAAAATCAAAGTGGAAGTTAGTAGTTTGACTGAAAAGCTCCCCTGCATCAGTTTTTTGAGAAAATTGAATTGAGCATAGAGTGCTCAATTCTGGTTGAAATAACTTGTTCATTGTCAAAATTGAAAGCTTTGTAGGTGGTAATTAGGGTTTAGGAGTCAGTTCCCCTACAGTGCTTATCACACTACTTATTTTGAGCTACTTTTTGGGTTCATTTTTCATGAAAGCTGCTGTTTGATCTCCCTATAGCTGAGCTTGATATTGAGATTGTTCTTGTTGAATTGTTTTGTTGTTGTTCAATTTAGTTTCTGTATCTAGTTGAATTTGTGCTATTTATTTCCCATTATAAGTTGTTGTGAGCTTGCTGTGCTTATTGTCACTACTGCTACATATCCTGGTTACTTTTCTGCTTATCAGCTTTTATCTTGCTAGATTCAGTTGTCAGAATGTTGTTTTAGTGTGTTAAAGCATTTCATTGTAATGTTATTTGGATGTTGTAACTTTTGGTTGTAGCTTATTAGACCTTTTAAGTGTGATTTGAGCCCTGCTTAAGCTTGTAACATACCAGTCTGTGACCCAACCTTTCAAGGGTTGAACAGTGCTGCAAACTAAGCCATAAGCCTGCATCCTTGATTCTATTTGAAGCTTTCCAGGTCCACTAGTGAGAGCAAGTCTCATTCTACACTCTCATTTACCCTGGTGGGTCCCACACAGTCTGAAAGTTGGCCATTTGGCCTGATCTCTGCTCAGTTTTGAGCTTAAGAGCTTATCACATCATTCAAGCTTATTCATATGCTTATTCCTAGTATAGTTGCTTGTTTCAAATTGGTTTGAATATGTTTTATCTTAGTTGGTCATAGTATAGCATTACTTTTAGCTTTTTCAAACAAACTTAAGTCCAAATAAGCTTAAAAGCTTTGGCTGTTTTGCTTATTGAGTTACATAGAGTTTAATTTTGAGTTGTATAAAAAGTGTCTTCACAAATAGTGTTAGTATTTAGTAGTAAAACAGTTTGGTAAATGAAAATTTTGAAAACGACAAAAAAAAATTAGAAATGATAGCTTCTATTTAAGCTATCTTGGCTTATTTTATGCTTATTTATAAGCAACAATTGTTCTTAAATTTTTCTTAGGCTTCTGGTATCAAAATAGATTTTTAGGAATTTTTTCAGAATTTTCTGTAATAATTAGTATTTTTTATAATTTAGTTTAATTTAAATTAATTAATTAAATAGTTTTTAATTAGTAATAATTAATTAAAAGTTAGGAAAAATAGTTTTTCTGTTTCAAAATTAGTTTTATATAATTTTAGATTTTTCTAAATTTAATTTTCATTTTTCTAGTCAAATTTCATAATTATTTATAATTTAGGATAATTTAGTTAATTAAAAAGTAATTAGTAATTAGTAATTAATTAATAGTAATTAATTAAATAGTGTTAAAATTATTTTTCTTTTTCTAAAAATTTTCTTAAGTCATTAGGATTGTAAAAATATAAATTTCACGTTCGTAGGACTTTGTTTACTCCCGTTTCACTTTTTTATTTGCGTGTTTGCGTTTATTTTAAACTAAAACACGCGTTTTTAGGTTAAATAGCGTTTTTAAGTCATCTGATCATCAGTAATTGTTAATTAAGTGTTTATAAGTCATTTTCCATCATTATCTCGTAGTGTAACCATAATAATCAAATTCCTGACCTTTCCGATTAATCACCCGATCCTTTAAAACGTTTACAAATACAATTGCACGCCTCGTCGGGACTTAACGACCCGGGGATTCCCTAAACTCCTTGGTTAGTTGGTTTTTGACATTTGACTTGGTTGACCATTACCTGGTGAACTTAGTTGACCGTTCGGGACCAATCAAGTATACTTGGGAGCGTGAGGATCAAATGCGTGCCGAATACCCACAACTATTCATTAAGACAACCCCGAGCACCGATTCAACTTTGGATTCCGGGACGAATCCAATCTAACCGGTGGGTACTGTAATACACCGTAAAATCCCAGGTCATTTATTAATGCTAATTACCAACGTTACTCTTAACTAAGCCATTTTTGCGGGCTAATTTAAAATCTTTACATGAAACACTGTATGTTTGAACACCCGAATGTTTTAAACACCGTTTGTTTAGCACCCGATTGTGTATTGTCACCTGATATCACCCAAATGTCACTCTTGGATATCACCCAATGAGGTTAAACACCGGTAACTCCCACTTGCGACCCGACACCCAAATTGAACAACGAGAAATTACTAATATATATATATATATATATATATATATATATATATATATATATATATATATATATATATATATATATATATATATATATATATATATACACACGACACCATGTATATATTAACTTTTACGAATTTGTTATTACTATATATATATGAGCATATATATATATAAATGACGACACCGTTTAAATAACTAAGATTTTCACGACCCGACACCGACACCGAAATAAAATTTACAAAAACACTAGTCGCGACACCCCGTTCATTGGGCCGAATATCACCCCCTTAGCCCAAAGCTATATTATTATTTTTTCTTTCCTTTTGCTTTACTGCTGGGCCGAACCACCACACTAGCCCACCGCACCATACCTTTGTAATTGGACCAGATCTTGCACGAGCCCATTGACTACTTCTTTTGTTCTTTCTTCTTGGCTGCTACGAATGAGATACAAACGAACACCATGGTTTTTCCTTGCTAAAATATACACATGTTTTTCATTTTGTTGTTCCCTTTGAGCTTGACAATCACATGCCACAACCATTGACTTTGTAACACCCTACAAGAGCCTCCCATGAGCCGTCCGACCCTTGGATAAACTTAGTACACGCCGAACACTTCTAACCACTAGGTATTGTGTTCCTTACAATCCAACACCATCAATAAATAAGTCCTCCAAAGTACCCTCATGGCCTAAAACTAAGAATTAAATATGGGATGTAGCCTTGGAACCCTCTCAAACTCGACAAGACATCACAAGTGTAGGAGAGACAACCTTGTCGAGCAAGAAGTGACAATTCGACCTTGTTGTGTAACTTGGGAACATTCGAACCACCCTCACCCCCTATAAATACCACATTTAATGCACACCATTCACACACACTTGAAATCTCTTAACCCATACGCACCCTCTTTGGTTACTAGCACAAACACAAATATTCGAGCAAGGTTTTGGTTGAAGGAGCAAGGTTTTGGGATTAAGAGCTAGTTGGGAAGGAGATTTTGGAACAAGGACACGTCTCGAGGAGGGTATCACTTTGGTTTGTTCTCGTTGCTCGTACACACGACCTCATCACCACCAAATCTTGGTGTTGTAAGTGTTATTCACTCTTTTCATTCGTATATTAATCTCATGCACGCATACACACGACACACATTTCTTTTACTCACAATGCACTTGTATGTTGTGTTACGAAATGCCTTGACACCCTTAAGAAAAGGGCTCACCATTTTTCATTTTTACGTATAAGCTATAAATATTTTGCGACACACTAATTCCTTGGCTCACCCTAAGTCGAACGCACTTAACATGCAAATCACACTCGGTTTTATACTATGAAAACGAAGCCAAAACTATATCCTAGTCGAGTAACACTCTAAACAAATAAAACACATCTTTGGGCCAAGGTTTGGGCTAACGAGCCCAAGTGTTTTAAAGAAAAAGAAAGGAAATTTCGGTTTGAAAATGAAAGGATTTTTGAGATGTTTTTCGAGACTTTCAAGCTGATTTAGAAAAGTTTTACAAGATTTAAATGATATTTTCATTATACAAAAAGTTTGGTTTTCGAAAACTAGACCAAGGACTATTTTTGCAAAAGTTTCCGTTAAGGGACTAAAATTGACAAAACCAAATTCTAATAAGAAGTCGAGGGGTAGAAACTATAATTTGGCCAAAGTATAAGTAATAAATTGTAAAAGCTATGCCAAGGACAAAAATGTAATTAATTATGACCAAAGGGTAAAAAGTGTAAATTTTATAAAGTTAAAGGTTGAATTGTGACAAGTTATATTTTATAATTAATTATACAATTGTTATAAAAACAAATATAAATATTTTTCTTTAACTTTAATATATAAAAATATATAACTTTATTAAAAATATTTAATCATAAATATTTTTAAAACAACATTATTTTCAAATGAGTTAATATTTATCGAACACCGGTTCGTGACACGATACAAATGACTACGAAAAGTTATTTGAAATATATTTAAGACACCCGAAACGGATATCACCGTACACGAGACATATCACATGTCATTTACGACACGAATCTAAGACACCGATTAAAATATATATATAGGTCGCAAGTCGAAGGAATTTCATTGCTTATCATAGCAATACACCAACACTTTGAGCACCGTTGTGATTACACACCTTTCAGGTGAGTTCATGGTCCCACATTTTTAATTGTTTTTAAACTCCGTGGGGAGATACATGCTATAAATCGAACACAAGTATTTTTCTGTATGCTGTTATCACCTGATATTGCCTAAGTTGACACCTGTGCTACAAGTCCCTCATATCACGAACCTTAATCACTTGCGAGTGAGCGCGAATATAGTTGATAGATCTATTGGAATGGCAGCCCGCCTCTGTCAAGGTGATCACTTGGCAGGAGGTGTGCTATATTCGAGGTATTATGGAAATTTGGCACGTTTCCTGTCACCGAGGGCCACTTGTCATTTACATCCGTTGTGGTGTAGATGATTATTATTATCTTTATGATATGTCAAATCAATGTTAAGGCTTGCGTTTCGTGAGGCTTAGGAGCAATATTACACCCGATTTAGTCAAGACCTGTCTATCTTGGCTTGTTTATTTCAAATGCTTGACTTGTGTTCACACTATTACTATTTAAACTACTATGGATTCACTCAACCTTTGTGTTGACTTTTTAAGCATGTTTATCTCAGGAAATTAGCAAGCATGGCGGCATGGAGCTGGAAAAGGGCACAGGACCTCCCTTTTGATTTCAACAATTATATCATTCTTTACAAACTCATCACCTCTTTTGTGAAACAATTAACATTTTGGAAAAATGTTTTTAACTCTGAATATTTGAGTTTTCATGGAATGATATTGCAAATCTTTTGAATTGTTTTCTATGAGTATGACTGTGTACTAAACTGTAATGACCCCGATTAGACTTCCGCTGCTTAATCAAATTTCGGGGTGTTACATATACTCACCACATCTCAGCTTAATTTCCATTTTTAGTTTTATAAATATGCTTCTGTGAATTGCTTCTGTCTGATTACTTTTAGTTGTTACTTCTTGTTGTTTAAGACTTAATGTAGCATGTTTTAGATCATTGCCTTAGTTTCTCAGCTTTGATAAGCATTTGGTAGTGTAAAACTCAACCCACAGTTAGTATTAGGGGTGTTTGGTAGAAGCTGTGTTGAGAGTCCTAGTCACCCATTGCTGTTTTAGTCTCTTGTTATGAGTAGTCCTAGGTTAGCTTAGGTCTAGTGTAGTCTAAAAAAAACCAAGCTTCTTTTATAAATAAAGTCAAAACATCAACCTAGTAACCCTCACAGTTAACTGTGAGGGAATTAGATCCCATAAACCTTGATTTCAATACAAAGTTAGATTAGATTGCTAGATGTAGACTCATTTAGGTTTAATAATCACTTACTAATCACTTAGAAGCAGCAAAAACTCATAAAAGTCAAAACTCCAAGTTTTAGCAAAAAAGTCAAATGTGCATGTATTTCAGGTTTTTACAAAAATTCAAGGAATTTATTTGATTTTTGTGTGATGATCTAGCCTCTGAAACTTGTTCATATTTAAACTCTCTCACCTTGGCTTCAAGAACCCATACTTGTTTTATTTTTATCATTTTTTCTGAGCATTCCCAAGCCTCCAAAAGTTACTTGCAGGGGGATTGTCTCCCCTGCATCAGCAGATAACATCACTCAACCACCACCTTTGGTGGTGGCTGCAGCCTATTCTAGTGGGCCCCATGGTTCACTTTTTGGATCTTTGAACTACCTAGGTGGGGGGCTCTCCATTGCAACCAAGTTTGTGCCCCCAATCCTCCTAGTGTGCCCCCTAGACAGTCACTAAGTGTGTCCCTTTTTCTGTGATTGAGCAAGGTTCTCATTGTGCTTATTCAAGCTTTTTAGCTTATTCAGACTGCTTATGTGGTTGATTCTTGTCTAAACATGTCCTAACAACTTATTTGGATCAGTTTTAACCATAGTGGGTCCCATTTGATCTCATTTTAGCTAATTTCTTACCTTGGTCAAACAAAGTCAATTGTGTGGCTTTTTGTTTCATAATCAGCTTATTTTTTATTTTTACCAAAGTTGTTTTCATTAAAGTTTTTCATTTTTAGTTATAAAATAGGTTGGTAAAAGAAAAATTCCAGAAAAACAATTTAATTTTTAAGTGATAGTTTCTATTTAATATAATTTTAATTTTAATTTTCATTTTTATATTTTTATTAAGTACTTAGCTATTTTATATTTTTCTTAAATTCCTCATATATTAAAGTATTAATAGTAATTTTCTCAGATTTTTATTTTGTTGTTTAGTATTTATTAGAATTAATCTTAGTTTTGTTAATTATTAATTAATAATTAGTTTTAAATAGAATAATTAGTTTTTATTAAGTAAAACCTAATTTTTATATTTTTTCTAGCTTTTATAAGTTATAATATAATTTTAGAAATTTTCTTGTAATTTTTACTGGTCATTTTCTATTTTTCTTAATTTAAAATAGTTTAATTAGATAATTAATAATTAATTAGTAATTAATTAATAGAAAATTCATAAAAAGACAAAAATACTTATTTTTATTTTTAAAACTTGTTTTTAGTTATTTTATAATTTTAGAAATTTTATTTTCATTTTTCTAGTATTTAATTAGTATTAAATTATATTTAAGTGTTTTAAATATTACGTAGTAATAATAAGTATTAAATAGTATTTAATTAATAATAAATAATTAATTAGTGTTAAAATTTATTTTCTTTTTCTAAAAAATTTCTTTTACCTTTAGGTTTGTAAAAAAGTCATTTCAACCCCTGGGTGTTTTCAGATTTCAGTTTTCACTTTTTATTTTGTACGTTTACGTTTTATTTAAATGTAAACGTACGTTTTTAGATTTTAAACGTTTTTGGTTTTTCTAACTTTCCCGTCTTATTCATATAGCTTATTTAAGCTATTTCATTGTAGATTCCTTAGTTCAGATCACTCACAAACCTTTCCTATCCAAATTCACCCGATCACGAAACCGTTTTATAACTATCACACCTCGTCGGGACATAACGACCCGGGGAAACCCTATACTTCCGCGGAGCATTGACTCTAGGCTGTTTGACTTTGTTGACCATTCTTTGGTCAATTTAGGTTGACCGTTTGGAGCCAATCAATTACCAATTATGGATTTTCCACTGCCTTTACCACAAGGCATAATCTTGTGGGCTAGCCAACTCATTCGCTTTATGGGATATGGCGAGTTGAGGTACCATACAATTTTGAGCAAATTGCAAGCCATAAACGGATTTGGGTTATCTTTACCAAGAGCCGTTTGCTCCTGGATTAGCCAATCCCTTTGTCGGTTAGACCTGGCGGACTGATTACCACAAAAATTTTGAAATAAAGTGAAAAATTTTTGAAACTTTTGGCCAAGAACGGGGGTACTAGAAGATATATTTTGATAAAATTTGCTAGAATTCCCCCCCCCCCCCCCCCCCCCCCCCCCACACTTAGAAATGAATATTGTCCTCAATATTCAAAGTCCCGACTGTTATGCCGACTCTTTAAACGGAAAAAGCTAATATTCGAATCTAAGTTTGGAAATACCATATTTCACTTTATTTCTATATATACACACACCTTTTTTTTTTTTGAACTTATATACATATATACGTTTTTTAAAAAAAGCGGGGGGTTGGCCATTCCCCCACACTAGGTGGTAGAAAATAGAAAGAATCAGAGATACGGGTGAAAACCCGTATCGTGCTATTGTTTTTGTTCATCGAGTCGCTAGCTTGACTCGATATCCGAATTCAATTGTCCTTGGGGAAAGTTTGGAGATCCGGGACAACCATAGATGGTATGTCCTCTTCAAAGTAGTGTTTCAACCGATGTCCATTCACTTTGAAATTAGGACCGTCATTTTGAGATAATTCAACGGTACCATAAGGATAAACCTTAGCGATAGTGAATGGACCAGTCCATCGGGTTTTGAGCTTTCCCGAGAAGATCTTGAGTCTAGAGTTGAAAAGAAAGACTCGATCACCAACGTTGAAAACGCGGTTCTTGATTTTGGAGTCATGAATCTTCTTTGTCTTTTCTTTGTAGATCAAAGAGTTCTCGTAAGCTTGATCACGAAGTTCGTTTAATTCATTTAGTTGAACTTTTCTATGATCACCCGCAGTTTTGAGGTCAAAATTGGCATGCTTGAGAGCCCAATAGGCTTTGTGCTCAAGCTCGATCGAAAGATGGCACGCTTTCCCGTACACAAGTTTGTAAGGCGTACACCCAATGGGTGTTTTGTAAGCCGTACGGAAAGCCCAAAGTGCATCATCTAATGTATCCGACCACGATGCACAATTTTCACCTACAGTTCTTTCTAAAATTCTTTTAATGCCCCGATTGGAAACCTCGACTTGTCCACTTGTTTGAGGGTGGTACGCAGTAGAAAGACGGTGAGTTACACCGTACTTTTGCATGACTTTGTCGAATTTGTCATTACAGAAGTGCATACCACGATCACTAATAATAGCACGTGGAGTTCCGAATCGGGCAAAAAGAGCTTTTAGGAATTTCACAACTACTCGGGCATCATTTGTGGGTGAAGCTTTCGCTTTAACCCATTTTGACAAACAGTCAACTGCCACGAGTATGTATTTGTTGCCATGAGAAGATGGAAATGGCCCCATAAAGTCGATGCCCCAGATGTCAAAAATTTCACTAACTTGAATTTCATTTTGAGGCATTTCATTCTTTTGTGAAATATTCTCGTGACGTTGACAAGCGTCACAGGATTTGACCAATTCTTGGGCATCCTTGTAGATCGAGGGCCAATAAAAGCCGGAATCAAACACCTTTTTGGCGGTGTAGCTGGGATTATGGTGGCCCCCCGTGAGACCAGCATGGCAAGCCTTTAAAATTTCAGTGGCTTCCTGACCATACATACACCGCCGGATGACTTGATCCGCGTAAATTTTGAACAGGTAGGGGTCGTCCCAGAAGTAATATTTTACATCTTTGAAAAATTTATTTTTTTGTTGGGACGACATCACTTTCACAATGAAGTTACCCGCAAGATAGTTTGCGAAATCGGTAAACCATGGGGTAATCGAGTCTCCACGAAACGAAACCGCATTGAGGGTTTCGAGAGGAAATGTTTCATTTATTTCCTTTTTCTCGAAAGCATCTTGGTGAGGGTTTTCAAGACGGGAGAGATGATCAGCAGCTAGGTTCTCGGCTCCTTTTTTATCACGAATTATGATATCAAATTCGTGTAGGAGGAGAACCCAACGGAGTAGTCTCGGCTTTGCATCTTGTTTTGCAAAGAGGTACTTCAAAGCCGAGTGATCCGTACACACTATGCTTTTGGTCAGAATCAAGTATGACCGGAATTTTTCAAAAGCATACACCACAGCTATAATTCTTTTTCAGTGGTGGTGTAATGACTTTGAGCCTCGGTCATAGTTTTGTTGGCATAGTGTATAGGCTGAAAATGTTTTGTTTTGCGTTGCCCCAAGACTGCCCCTATCGCATAATCACTAGCATCACACATGAGCTCGAAGGGCAAGTCCCAATCGGGGGCAACAAGAATCGGTGCCTCGGTAAGCTTTTTCTTTAATGTTTCAAAAGCTTCGATGCACTCGGGGGAGAAGATAAAAGGAGCATCCTTTTCGAGGAGATAGGTCATAGGCCGGGCGATTTTAGAAAAATCTTGAATAAACCTATGGTAGAAACCGGCATGACCCAAAAAGCTCCTAACACCATTTACGGTTGTGGGATGAGGCAATTTTGCAATGACGTCCACTTTGGCTCTGTCAACCTCAATCCCGTTTTTTGAAATTTTATGGCCGAGAACAATGCCCTCTTTGACCATAAAGTGACTCTTCTCCCAGTTTAGACATAACTTTGTGTCTTCACAACGTTTTAGCATGTTGTCTAAATGGGAGAGGCATGATTGGAACGAATCCCCAATGACCGAAAAATAGTCCATAAAGACCTCCATAGTTTTCCCGATCATGTCGGAAAATATGGCCATCATACATCTTTGAAACGTGCCCGGAGCATTACATAAGCCAAATGGCATACGTTTATATGCGAAAGTTCCATAGGGGCACGTAAAAGTGGTCTTTTCCTGATCTTGCGGATCAATGGGAATCTGAAAGTAACCCGAGAAACCATCGAAGAAGCAATAGTACTCATTCCACGCTAATCTCTCGAGCATCTGATCCATAAAGGGCAGAGGAAAATGATCTTTACGGGTGGCGTCATTTAACTTACGATAGTCAATGCAGACACGCCATCCCGTAACCAAACGAGTTGGAATTAACTCATTCTCCTCGTTTGTGACGACAGTAATGCCACCCTTTTTTGGAACACAATGAATTGGGCTGAACCAAGAACTGTCCAAGATAGAGTAAATCAATCCGGCCTCAAGAAGTTTTAAAACCTCTTGTTTGATAACCTCGTGAATTTTTGGATTCACCCTTCTTTGTTGTTGGACTGCAGGTTTGAAGTCGTCCTCCATTAAAATCTTGTGAGTACAAAATTCAGGGTCAATGCCCTTGATGTCGGAGAGACGCCAAGCAATTGCTTGTTTATGAGACTTCAAAACCTTTATAAGAGCAGCCTTTTCCTCAACACTTAAGTCTTTAACAATTATGACGGGCAACTTATCATCACCCTCCAGAAATGCATATTCAAGATGAGGCGGCAGGTCCTTAAGTTCAACCTCGGGGAAGTCATCAGTTTTCTCAACATTTTTGACTTCCTCCTTATGAAGTGTTTGTGGTAGAACAGGAAGAGGAGAGGGATCTTCGTTTAACAATTTTTCAAGTATGAGAATATGCCTCTCGGGGTCAATCTCTTGGCTATCGATTCCATCGGGAATCGAATCACTTTTGAGAAAGGCCTCAATTTCTTCTAAGATGAAGTCACTTCCCTCAAACGGAGTGAGGGAAGGAGAAGAATTGGCAATGATGGGATGAGAAGATTGAGTGAGGTTTTCACTCGAAGAATCATCAATGAAACCTAAAATCTCTTGAGCATACTCCTCAGCAGCAACATCGATGACATCTATTCGGTTTACTGATTCAGAGTCATAATTGGAGGAGTATCTCGAAGTTTGATTCAGGTTGAAGGTAATGGCTTCCGATCCAACACGTAATGTGATCTCATGCTCAAATACATCGATAAGAGTGCGCCCAGTTCTAAGGAATCCCCTTCCCAGAATGAAAGGGACCCTAGAATCGGCATCAAAGTCAACAATTACAAAATCTGCAGGAAAATGGAACTTTCCCACTTTAACGAATACGTCCTCGGCAATGCCAAGAGGACGAGAAATCGAACGGTCGGCAAACTCTAAAGTCATGCACGTGGGAGTGATTTCGGGAAGAGAAAGTTTCTTCTACACAGAATATGGCTTCAGGTTAATGCTAGCACCTAAATCAGCTAAGGCGAAGCATTCAACCATACCCGGGAAAGTACAAGGAATGAGAAATTTCCCGGGGTCTCCAAGCTTTTCAGGAAGCTTTTTCAAGAGAACTGCTGAGCAGTGCTCATTCAGAGGAGTTCTTGCCATCTCAAAGAGTTTTTCTTTATTACTCAACAGATTTTTGATTGTAGATGCAAACTTGGGCATCAAGAGAATAGCGTCCGCGAAGCTAATATCAAAGTGCAAATCTTGGAAGATTTGGAAAAATTTATCCATTTGGTGATTAGCTTTTTCGCGGAGCTTTTGTTCATTGAGACGTGATGGATAAGGAATAGAAGTTTTGGATTTTGGGTTGTCCCCTAGAGTTTCTGGTGGTTCAAAGACAACTCCAGGCTTACATCTGGTTTCAGGATTAACCTGAGGTTGGACGTGTGCTGTACTTCGTGGGCTAGGAGTTTGCACCTTGTCCTTTGTCACCTCAGGTTCACGATCCACTACCTTTGGAGGAGAGGAAGAAGAGGTAGTAGGAATCGCGGATTCATCATATGAAGCACCACTTCGTGTTGTGATCGCCTTACCATCGCCCCTCGGGTTAGCGATCGTGTTGCTCGGTAAAGTAGTACCTGAGCCCGAGGGTCAATCATTTAAAGACTTCTTGATATCAGAAATCTGGCTGACCAGCAACTTGTTCAACTCATCTTGGGACTTCATGAATTGTTTTAACAACTCATCAGATGAGGGCCCGGTTGGAACAATGGCTTGATTCGGATTAGGAAGATTTTGAGCACGATTGTTCGGATTGGGGCCTTGATTGAAATTTCCTTGGTTTTGATGATGGAAATTCCCTTGATTCTGGTGATTGTTTCCATGAAAGTTTCCGGGATTGAAATTACCCTGACCTTGGTTCCGGTTAAAGTTTCCTTGATTTTGGTGTTGGAAACCTTGGTGTTGGAAACCTTGGTTTTGATTTTGGAAACCGTGACCCTAATTGAAGTTACCTTGGTTTTGATAACCTTGGTTCACTTTTTTTTGATTTTGGCCACGGTTTTGGACATTTTGGTTTTGATTAAAACCGGGAGGTCCAGGATAATGGTGAGGACGATAGTTCGGGTCCATAGGAGGGCGGTATTGATTGCCTCCTTGATTTTGGGACCCGACAACAGCATTAGCTTCATATGGAGTACCATCAGTAGCTGTGCAGTTGTAGTAGGCATGCGGCCCACCACAAGTCACACAGACTTCCACTTTTTTAACCTCAGCAGGGGGAGGATGTTGTGGAAATGAAACTTTCTTTGTTTTGGCGAGAACCAAAGCTTGGATCACTTCAGTGAGTTTGCCAAGCTTAGCATCCGTGCTAGATTGACCCACAGAAGATGAAGAAGAAGGACCCGCATTGATTTGAGAAACAATCGGTTTGCTTCGTGTAGAGCGGACCTTGGACTTGTTTTCTATGATCTGTAAAGCTTCTTTTGTGGTTCTACTCAAGAAATTACCTCCCACGGAGGCATTGAGAGAATCCTGATCAGCTTGGCTCACGCCATTGTAGAAAGTATCGAGTTGCATCAACTCGGAGAAACCATGATGTGGACATTTGCGAAGTAATTCTTTGAAACGATCCCACACTTCACCAAAAGATTCATCATATTTCTGAGTGAACTTGGTGATTTCGTTCTTAAGACTCGTGGTCTTGGAAGGTGGGAAGAATTCATTCACAAATTTTTTCACAAGATCTTCCAATGTCTCAATAGATCGTGGAGGTTGTTTTTCAAGCCAAATCCGGGCTTGTCCCTCCAGGGAGAATGGGAAGAGAAGAAGTTTTATTGCTTCGCAAGGGACATTCTTGTATTTGATGGTCGAAGTGATTTTATTGAACCATTGAATGTGAGCATGAGGATCGTCCCTCTCAAAACCGTAGAATTAACTTGAGGTTACAAGATTGAGTAACCCGGTTTTGAGCTCAAAATTATCAGCCACGCTGGCTGGAACAACAATGGCATCTCTGTAACCCTCGATGCGTGCTTGGAGAAGCTCACACATGGGGCGGTCTTCCGCTATGGTGACAGTGGGTGTGACAACAGTACGGATCTCAGATCCGACTGTTGGTGCAGAACGTCTACGAGGTCTTCGAGATTTCCGGACAAGCTCACGTAATGGGCTAGTGGACCTTGAAGAATGAGTGCGCATGCACTAGGGATAAAAACTTTTTGGACAATATTTTTGGTATCGTCCCGTAATCTAAAATCGTTTTTCTTTAAGAATCACCTTAAAAGAAAACCGAATCAGAAAACGTTACGATATGTTTTGTTGTTTTTAAATTTTTTTTGGTGTTTTAACACTTTAGGAAAAGTGTTAATGACTTTTTTGTGTTTCGATTTTGAAAATTTACACAAGTGGTGGTATTTGTACAGTGAGTGAGGTGAGATAACACAAATCTTGAAAGACGCTGCAGA
Source organism: Artemisia argyi (assembly GCA_030686995.1). Classification (NCBI taxonomy): domain Eukaryota; kingdom Viridiplantae; phylum Streptophyta; class Magnoliopsida; order Asterales; family Asteraceae; genus Artemisia; species Artemisia argyi. The sequence continues at coordinate 154,500,653 of CM060686.1, read as the reverse complement.
AACGCGCACACCTCTCCGGCAGCGGCGCCAAAAATTGATTGGTGCTAAACCGTCAACTTATATTGACCAAAGAATGGTCAACAAAGTTAAAAAGCCTAGAAACAATCTCCGGGTAATATAAGATATCACCAGGTCGTTAAATCCCGACAAGGTGTGAATTGTGACTGAGCGTGCTTTGTGATCGAGTGTTTATTCACAGAAAAGGTTGATGTTGAGAATTATTTGGAGATTATTAACAAAAATAGCTTAGGAAAGCTATGTGATTGATTACTGGAAGTTAGATTGAGAAGAAGTTACTTAAAACCTAAAAACCGTACGTTTGCTGAAAACGTGAATAAACGTACGAGAAATAAAAGTGAACAAGGAGATCTGAAAAGGCTACTGGTATGAAAATAGTATTTTTACAAACCTAATGATTAAAGAAAATTTTTGGAAATTTAAAATTAATTTTTACACTATTTTTATAATTACTATTAATTAAATACTAATTTCTTAATTACTTTTAATTAACTAAATTAACCTAAATTACAAATAAATATGAAATTAACTTGGAAAAATAAAAATTAAACTTAGAAAAATCTAAAATACTATAAAACTAATTTTAGAAATGAAAATATATTTTTAAGACTTTTTAATTAATTATTACTAATTATTAACTAATTATTAATTACTTTTTTATTATTTAAATTAACCAAAATTCTAATTAACTATTAAATTACACTAGAAAGTTGATAATAAAATTTGGAAAAATCAAAAATAACTAAAAACTAATTTTAAAATTTAATTTATATTTTTCTGATTTTCTAATTAATTATTATTAATTATTAACTATTTAATAATTACTAAAAACTAATTTAAATTAAGAAAATACTAAATGATGCAAGAAAAATCTGAAAAAATTACAGAAATTATTTTTATATACCAGAAGCCTAGGAAAAATATAAAAATGGAAATTGCTTATTAATAAACAGAAGAATAAGCCAATTGGCTTAAATAGAAGCTATCACTTCTATTAAGTTGGGCTTATTTGGAATTTTCTTTTTCAAAACTGCTTATTATATGATTTTAAGCAACTATTGTGAAGTGAGTTTGGCTGAGACCAAGTAAATAAGCACTTCAAGTGCTTATACCCTTGACAGTTGACTTTCTTTGACCAAAGGTGAGAATAAGCACAAATGGCCAAGTGTGGGGTCCACAATGATTAAAACTGATTCAACTAAGTTATGTGAACAAATTTAAGCAAGTTTCACACAAATAAGCTAACTGAATAAGCTAAAAATCCATAATAAGCACTTTGCTTGTTTGGTTTTTGAGACAGAAAAGGGACAACCTTTTGGGGCAATTCCAGGTGGGGTCCACAGGTCCAATGGTCAAACAAATGGTCAAAACCCCAAGTCTGATAGGAGGGGGGTTGTATGAAACCAAATTGGGTCAATGGGGCCCACCGGAGTGGTCACAATGAACCACCAAAGTAGTGGTTGTGACTGAGTCAGCTAGTGCACAGGGCAGACCCTTTCCCTGCAAGTGTCTTCCAGGGGTAAAATGGTCAATAAGAAAAATTCACAAAAATGTGAAAAGTATGGAAATCACAAGTACTACTGGTAGAAAATACTCACAACAATTTTCAGAGCCTAAAACAACCCACAAAAATCACAGCAAATCAAGCCATATTTGGAAAAATCTAAGACTCATACTTTTGACTTTTTATAAAACTTTGATACTTTGACTTTTATGAAACTAAGATCCTTTTTGTTGCTTGAATCTGTTATTTTAAGCTATAAATGACCAATTTAAGTAAAAACACAAACTTGTGAATAGGTGTGATTGGTTTTGGACTTGAAAATCCCACACAGTTAACTGTGTGGGTGATATTGCTTATGATTTTGACTTAGGCTGTGTTTAAGATTCAGAAAATGGTCACCCTGACCATATATCACCCAAAGTAACTTGATAAAACACAGAGATGTATTATACAGCCACTAGAACACTACAAACAAGCTACAACCAAACACCCTTTTTGTTGACAGATTTGGTAATTTCTGAGGAAAATGAGTAAACTAAACCTTGCCAAAGGATCACAACAGTTTATTATGACACACAAAACTAGATTGACCACAATTTAACAGCTAGCAACTACCAAAACTCAAATTCCCATGTTTAGTTTAAAATGGCAGTCAAAACTAAAAATTGAGAGCATAAGAGTTTCTATTGAACAAGTACTATGTTTTAAGCAACAATTACACTACAAGATAATAGAAATGCATAAAAATCGCAAAGATAACAAGTATAAGTAACAAAGCAGTAAAAGCTAAAAATTTCAAAAGTGACTCACAGTCACTTCCAAGCTGAGATTCAAACAACCAAGATCCAAGAACCACTCCTATTGACTTCCACAAGTCACTAATACCCAAAGCAATCCAGAATCCACCAATTTTCCAAGCTTCTTCAACCTTTGTCCATTTTTTTTATATTTTATTTTTATTTTTTTAATTTTTTTAGTATTTATTGAAACTGAATTTAGGAAGTTAGCACAAGCTTGTAAAGCTTCTAAAACATTGTTTTCTGAGTTTACATGAGCTTATGAATAGCTTATACACACACCAGAACCTTACATTAACACTTGAAATATTTGAATAGAACTTGAAAATTCAAACAGAAAATAAACTTAAAAACTTGCTTTCATTGATTAAAAACTGAGTTACAAAGGTAAATTACAACTTTACTAATGCTAAAACTACAATATTACACACTTTCTAAGGCTTCTATGAGCATAATATATAATACGACATAAAAATAAGACCTCTCTCTTCCCACATGGCTTCTTGGTCCAATTTGAGAGTCCCAAAGTGCTTCTTGTTGACCCTTGACCAAATCCCATCCATCAATTTAAGCTTACACCAATCCTAGCCCTTGATTGCAAATTTGGCGCCAAAACACAAAACGGCAATACTGAGTGTTATAGTTGGGGTGAATTTATTGTGGTGGTGGGGGTTGGTGTGGGTTGGTGTTGGCATTAATTGTGGGGGGCTATGAAAAAGGTGAGAGGAGGGGGGAACATTTGCCTGGTTTTGCGTTGTATGTTGGGGGGAAGAAGAAGGGTTGACCGGGGTCAAACGGTGCATTTTTATTTTAAAAATGGGAGTGGGCTGGGGATTTGTTGGGCTTTGGATATTGGATCAGGCCTGGGGTTTGGTTTGGTTGGGTTTGGTTTTGGATAATAAAAAGGGTCCGGTTGGTTTAAATGTAGCACAAGGACCATTTTTGCAATTTTACCAAACTTGAAGGACTGAATATGTAACTTTCCCAAGTTGCTACCAAGGACCAAACATGCCAATCATCAACAAACCAAGAACCAATTTTGCCATTTTTCATTTTTCAAAATTTCCCAGGGACCTATTTTGCCATTTTTGAAATTTTAGAGACTAAACATGTAATTTTGGAAAACTTATGACCCAAGTGTAATATTTTGTGATTTTTGACTTTCAAAACCTTGGGTTGACTTTTCCTTTCAAAATAAATGCATAGGGACTAATTTTGACAAGTTTTGAAACTTGGGGGACTGAAACTGCCAATATTGCAAACTTTGTACGTTTTTCCTTTGTTTTTGCACATTTTGCATTTAAAACACATAAAACACAATCCCTGGGATAATTAAAGTATTTTGATAGCTTTTTGATTGTTTTTGTATGTTTTGGCAGTTTAAATATGACAAAAATGATGAGTGTTTGAGCACTCATCACTTGCAAGTTTAGTGTTTGACTTGATATTATGAGATGTGGCATTGTTTGGTTTGCAAGGAGTAATGAGATGTGACCTTGTTTGGTTTGGAAGATATATTGCAAAAACCAACTGCAGCCCTGGCGGTACCCTGGGGATACATGGGCGGAACCCTTCTGAGGGGTCCGCCGTATCCGTCAGACCTGCAGAATGGTTTGCTATAAATACCAAACCATTTGTTAGTTTTGAGTCACCCTTTTAGGACATATTTTCACATACTCTCTAAACTAACTCAGTAACATTTTGATTTGTGTGATTCTCTTATGTAGCAAGGGACTTCACAAGATCATTCAAGAAACTACAAGCTTCAACTCTAAAGTTGCAAGTCTTGGTAGCTTGGTCATGTATAAGCTTTGGTAGTTTATACTTCATTTGTGTCATGTATGTAGAAGTAAGTGGTTAGTATTTTAGGCCTCAAAATACGTAGTGTGTCGGGAGTTGTTGTACCCTTGTAAAAGAACTAACGGGAGTGGTTGTACCCTTGGTAAAGAACTCGACATCTAGCTTAGTGTCGGTAAAAGTGTAAGCGACGATGGGAGTGGTTGTACCCGTGTAAAAGAACTCGAAATCTAGCTTAGTGTTGGTAAAAGTGTAAGCGACGTTGTAAAGGTTTTCTCCGCCGGTGAAAGGAGCTTGTTGATTAGTGCTTATTACTCTCGAGTTGGAAACTCGGGGCGTGGATGTAGGGCAAGGAAAAAGAGTCCTTGTAGCCGAACCACGATAAACAATCGTGTTGTGGTTTGATCGTTTCTTTCTTTATCTTTGCTTATTACATGTTGTTCTTTAGTTAGAATTTCTAGTTACATATAAAGCTTTTAAAAGAACTAAACAAGTAAATATGTGTTTGTATCCTCAAACAAAAGTAAAGCTTTTCAAATAACTAAACAAGCAAAGTTAGGATCATCACAAGCAAAGCTTTTCAATATATGAAACTAGTAAAGTCAGAATTGTTATTTACATAAAAAGCTTTTCTAAGAATCAAACATATAACGTTGTGTTTATATCTTTAAGCAAACGTAAAAGTTTTCTAAAAGATATTCAAAGTTAAATATAACATTAAGGATTCAAAAATCGGTAAACTATTCAACCCCCTTCTAGTTTTCCACAATTGGCATCTGGAGCTACGTTACTCAAGATCTTTAAAATAGAATGTATTTTAAACCTTGGATCGATCCATGGATTTTGAAAATCTCAAAGAAGGGCAACCTATTCAAAACCCACCGCTATTTGAATAAGAAAACTTACTTGATTGGAAAAGTAATTTTTGAAAACCATGTGAAATCAATTGATCAAGATCTTTGGCATATTATGTCTTTTGGTGATTTCAAACCAAAGAAAACAAGTTTTGAAAATTAAGATAACTATCTCAAACTTGATAAAAATACTAAAGCTAAAACAATGATTTATAAAGCTTTAGTACCTAATATGAAAGAATGTATTTGTGTCAAACGGCTAATGATATTTGGAAATATATGTTAAACTTTCATCAAGAAATATGTCAAGTCAAAATCAATTTGATCTCACATATAAATTAGAAGTCTTAGAAATATTAATTGATAGACATTTAGTTGAGATAAATACATGTACTACTAGTTTTAATGTTTTAAATGAAGGTGTAAGTGAAGATGATTATTCATGTCGAGCTCTTTGTGGACTTGCTTACGATTCATGGAATAACACGGATGAAGATGAAGCCAACCATCCGGTTTGTGATTCTCAACTAGATGAAACATCAAGCAAGGTACATTTTAAAACCAAACACTTTTGCTTTGGTAAATTTATCCTAGAGTTTTCTAAACTAGAAAATGAGTCTAAACGGTTATGCAACATGGACCTAAAAACTATCTTCAAGAATGAATCTTCAAAATCTTTTAAGAATATCTTTGAAAAGGAAATCTTGTTAGAAGATAAAATGTCTAGAATTGAGAGTTATGTTAAAATTGATCTAGAATATAAATTGTGTCTAGATTACAAACATAAGATTAAAAAGCAAAATGAGAAAGGAAAATTATTAGTTAAATTTGATGAAAGCTCAAAATCTCTTGAAAGACTGTTGAGGAGTCAAAGGTTGTTTAATGACTAAACCGGATTAGGACTTAACTCAAAAGCACCATAAACTAATAAAACAAAGCAAGTAAAATTTGTCAAACCTAGAAGAAAGATTTAGAGATAATTCAATCTCTAATAGAAACTCATGATAAAAGGATTAGGATTATCATTCTCTATGCTTTTATATGATTATCTAACCTTCTTGGATACATGAGTTATTGAGTTTCAAAGCGTGTCATCAAACCAAGATTTTACGCGTAGTGTTTATCCTCTTGATAGCATCTCTATGCAATTTAAAAGGTACACATTACTTCAACTCGACATTGATTGTTTTTTTCTTTTGTTTCTAGCATTATGTGTTGGAATATGTGTTATTAGTAATACACTAAAAGTGCTTACTTGCTATTAGTAATAACTAAGATTAGATTCTATGTAACAAGGAATTTCGTCATTAGTATTTGTTGGAGTTATAAGGTGCTTTGGTTCTTTAACCATCAAGAGATAAACACGAGAAACTCTTGAGTGAGTCTCACACAACTCTTGCTTACAAGGAAGCTAACTAAGAATTTCCTAAGTGTTAAAATGTCTAACACTTTTGTGATGCTTGCAAAACAAACTTTTGTTAAACAACATTCTCTAATACTATACTTTGAGTCTTAAATTGTGTTTTTCTTCAATCACTCTTTTATGATAATCTCACATAAAACACACAAGGTGAAATAAATCACACAAGCATACATTTGGATGTGTGAAATAAAATAAGTTTTCAACATCTAGGATTTACATATCAAATGTAACACATAGTCACATGATGTTGTACCTCTTGGACTTTTTCAAAACAAATAGAGTTCATAGTTTCTTAAGCAAGAAAACCCAAAGAGTCGAGGAGTCGTTGAATATAAAATTTAACGAATGATCTCCTCCTTCTAAGATATCATCTTTGATAGATGATGACTTAGTCGAAAGTCCAATGATGACAAGACAAGCATGGAGTAAAAGTACAAAATAACATCTTCTCACCTTGAGTCAAACATTGAATCAAGCAAAATTGACAATAGTTATAAAACATGATTTATAGATCATAGTTGTGTCTAAACAAATTCAACAAAAACAATTTTTGGAATTTAGAGTAAAACAACTAGTGAAACAAAATATACGTTTCGAAGTAATCATGTGATTATATGTGTCAATATTTGAAAGCCTTTTTGATAATAAAAGCAAACTCCAAAAGCAAGGGATTTTAACTTAAAGACATTCTTAGTTACTCTCTTGTTTTCAATGGTTAAGTTATTGATGACTTGTCAAGAATGAGATTAGTAAATCCGTAGGTAAAACTGAACGTAGAGAAATGTTTGGAAGACTACTTGTTATCATAACAATTAGATCCAACATTATGTTTAGCATTTGTCTATGTGCTCGTGTTAAAGAAGATCCTCGAAAAACTCTTTAGTTGAGCTTGTTTGGATACATCATAAGGTACTACACAACTAGGATTATGGTATCCCAAAAGAACGGGAATAGAAACCATAGTATATGCAAAATGGAATTATGTCGGTAATAAGTTGATAAGAAAAGCACAAGTGGTACTTGCACTTTTATACTTACTTACCCAATGAGTCTCCAAAACACGTAAGGTTCTCAAATTAGTTTTGGATGGAGAAGCACATCAACAAGCTCTACTTGAACAAGCTAACTCACATCGACAACGGAATTCATCTCATCAACATTGTTATCCCTTCAACAAAGGAAGCATCGACTTTGGCGACAATTCAATCCATTATGTTTCTTAATAGACATATTGTGATCCATCATCATCGCCTTGGTAAGATTGTTCGTTGAGGAACGTCTTAACTAAGAAAGTCTTCTACGATAACTATTCCATCAACACGTTCACAAAATCTCTTGAATGTGAAGCATTCATAATTCCTAGGCTTAGTCAAAGACTCATAAGACCTAAAACCTTAGTTTTGAACATTAGGATAAAACGACAAAAATCAAGACAATTCCTTTTGAGTTTTTCCCTGTAGCTTCCACGGCACCCTCAGACTATACGGGCGGAACCCATTTTCTGGTTCCGCCTGGTCCGCCAAAGCCACAGATTGTTTTATTCTTAATTTCAAAACCAAACACCCTCTTAACTTTAACATTAACTTTCAAACAGCCATCACCCTCTAAAAAACACATATCCTCATGAATTTTAGGGCTTTCAATCCAATCCCTTCAAATCTAACTAACTTTGTAAGTATTCTAATCACAATTGCATATTTGATTCAAGTATAACATTCTTGCTTACAATCATTAACTAGAATCTTAGGGTTTATGCATAAAACTTTTTGATTCATGAAAAACTTGGTGGCTAGTCAATTATGTATTTCATTATTTAAGAATTGTATCTTTTTGTTGATTAATTTGATTTGCCAAACACACCAAGTGCATTGTCTTTCAAAAATCGCATCCAAGACTAGAACATGATTCATCACCACATTGTTAAAACAAATAAAAACATCATTAAAACATCACTTGCATACTATCTCTTGAATGCTAAAGGGGATACATAACTAATATGTATTTTCGGGTACGTTCAATCGAAGACACATTCAAATAGGAAAGTGTTGGTTATCTTTTGTTTTTATAACAAAATTTGCATAACAAAACAATTTGGAATCAAAATGAGTCAAGATAACCAAGTCTCCACATTGTTTGCATATAGGAACACATTAGAACATCCACATTGTTGAAAGTCATTAACATATAATTTTGTGTTTTCTAGGAATCAACATGCCTCCCGCTAATAAATCCGATCACAAGGAAACCCTTAAGTACATGCCCAAACACCATAGGACCAAAGGTCTTAACCCGGTTCAAGTAGAAACCTTTAAGGCTTTAGAAAAACGCTATGTTCACGAAGGTAGAACCATTGATCCATCCTTTCTAGAAGGAACATCTATTCGCCAAAACTTTGCCGCAATTAACTTTGATTGTCTCCTTGATATAGATGAGCCAATTTGTCCTAGGTTCATCTTGGAATTCTATGCAACCGTAAACCTTTCCACAAGTGTTGTTGGTAAGATATCATTAAACTTCACAACCAATCAAATACCACATGACATAGATTTAAAAGACTTAGCTATCATTCTTGGTGTCCCAAATGGGAACTTGCCTCTACACGGATAAGTGGCCCATTTCAAGTCTTGATTCTATTGATCGTTTTTATCCATACGACACACCTCTTGCTAGTAAGGAAACTATTAAGGAACATCTCTTTGTTAGAACCTCTACCACTAGGGTGAATCGTTCGGGGAATATTGTAGATAAGGATCCTTTTGGTATGGAGCTCAATGAGCTTAAACCGCAATTTAAGAAGTGGGAAGAAATTCTTAGAGCTAACGTCATAAGTACCATAGGAAATAGAGATCACATCAACACATGCCTTTGTTACATGCTCTATAGCATTTCCACCGGTCAACTCTTCAACTTAGCCTACTACCTTGCCAAAAGAATGGCCGACATACCCTTAGCTGGAACAACCGCTCTTCCCTATGGAATGCTTCTTACCCGCTTCTTTAGAGCAATCTCACCCATTTCTCCTAATGAAAATGGAATGCACCTTGACTATTCTCTCGTTCCTCACATCTTCGTTCCTTTAAGTGATAAACGAGTTTACAAAGGTAAGGGCAAACGTACTCGATCACCTACACCATCATCATCATCATCCGGCATGAGCGAGGACGATAAACTTCCTAACTCTAAGTTACCTCCTTTAGAATACCTTCAAGAACTCCCCGTCATTGATAATGCATCCGAAGAGTTCAAGCAAACCAAAGGAATATTCAAATGCTTTGGAAGGTACCTAAACAAGCTCAATAAGAAGATAGACCGGTTGTGAGAAGATTAAGGAGTGTTTGGCTTATGAATGCTTTAGAATCGTTTATGTGTTAAACTATGTGATTTGTTTATTTTTCACTTTCATGGTTTTTCGGATTATGTTTGTATGAACTTTTATGCATAATGACAATATTTGAGGTGTTTGTCAATCTTTATGCTTATGGCAAATTTCACTAAGTTTAGTGAATATCGCTAGCTCCCGGTCAAAGTCATATGATATGAGTATTTACATGTTCATTTTTTGCATTTCCTAACCAGATACGCATTATATTTTTGATTTTAGGAGTTTTCGAAAATTTTGAAAATCGTCTCGCGGGTCAAAAACGCGGAATGCCTAATTTTTGAGCTCTGGCAAATCTAGCGGTACCCAAAATTGGGTTCTGCCAGTGTATTTTCAGGGAATCACAGAAATGGCCCAACGGACCAGGTGGTACCCTCAAATGGGTTCCGCCAGTGTATTCTGAGGGTTCCGCCAGACACCTGCAGAATTTTTTTTTTCTTAAGTCCAAAACTTGTAAAGTGTCAAAACCATTATCCTAAGTGAGAAACATCTTCCAATAACCATATTAGAACAACTCTTACTCACTAAAACAATTAGGAAGGCACTTCCCTCCAAATATTGAAATTCAAACATAACCAACTCAAGGAACCCTTTTAAAGGATCCTTCAAACCATTGAAACATTTTCAACCAAATCACATCCCATGATCACAAAGCATTGAGTGCATATATTGGTCTTTCACTCCACCTTATTCCATTGGTTTGACTTTCAATGATTTGACATGTTCATGAAAACAATGTAAATCATTTGAAACCTCAATCTTTGAATGGTAAAACATCAAATCCAAACACCCATTTCAACATCTCCTTCATCCTATAAATTTTAAAGTTTTGCTACAATTCAAATCACACCATCTCCATTAAAACTTCTTCTCTCAAAACATCAAAACCACACCTTTGAAATGACTAAATCCAACACATCATCCGAGTCATCAAAATCCTTCTCAAAAACCACTAGGATTAGTGTTAAACCTTGTTTCTTCAACAAAACCGTCAAGTCAAGCTCATCTTCTTCAAGCGATGCTTCGCTTAACATTTCTTCACCTATCCAAGATTTCCTTAACCTCACTACCTCAACACAATCCCCAACACATTGTAATACCAACGTAATTACCTTTCAAGAATTGCTTAATCTTGATACTCCAACACCCTCTCCAACACATTGCTACACAAACATGGCCACCATTCCTCCAACAACTAGACCTTCAAGTGATTCATCATCACCTTCTCAACAAGCTCAACTATCAAAAACTCAATCACCTCAATCACCAACAATTTCACCAATGGAACTTTTCCATACACCACCAACATCACCACTACCTTATTTGGAAACATTAGAAGACATATCACCCAAATCATCAAGTCCACCATCCTTGTCACTCTTTGACACCATTGCTCAAATGGAAACCCAACAACAACCTAGTGAGCAACTAGATGATGAACCTCATCAACCATCATTAGTAGAACGGTTGGCTTACCGTTATGCTAGACCATCCATTTTTCCAAATGATCAAGGTCATACCCACTCACAATTATTTGTGTTTCACCCAATTTACAAAGACTTTCATGGCAATCCTTCCGGCGAACCAAGCTTCCGCCATTTTGTTCAAAACCAACAACCACCACAACAACAACAACCATCACCACAGGAACCTTCCCAACATTTTGAATCTCTACTTTCTTCTTATAAGAAAATAGAAGCATCCATATGGGAAAAACCTCCAAACCTTCATAATGAGATTGACACTCATTTAAACCACCTTCATGCCTTCAAACGTATGGTTGACTCTCAAATCAACCATATCATGGTTTTACAAACAACACTCCAATCAACAAATGAAGGAAGCAAAAACACTACTCAACCATCCACCTTTGCTCCTTCAAGTTCAAACCATCCACCACCAACATATCAAACCACTCTTCCACCAAACTTTCCACGCCATGATTGCAATCATTGTGAAAGAACCGCTCACATTAGTGAAGGGTGTCGAAGGGAAATTCGTGAGCTATCCGAAGAAATGAGGTTTAGTATTTTGGATCTTCTACAATCCTCGCCTCACACACCTCAACCTTAGAGTCTACAAAATGAAACAAAACCGTTTCTTTTGGAAAATGTTTCCCAATTAAACCAACAAACTAAAACCGTGTCATCCTTTCAACCTTTAAAATAAAGCCCGCTACAACACTCCAACCCACATTTTCATCCTTAAACAACCTCAGCCTTGTTTTTGGAAAATGTTTCTCATTAAGGAAAATGATGATTTCCTTGTAGCTTTTTAAGTCCTTAGTTTATTTTTAGTTTTTCTTTATTTTTAAGAAGTATGATGGTGTAATCCAAATTTCTTGTCATTGACTTTTTAAGTCAAAATTTTACATGAAATGAATTTCATTCTACTACAAGGTTTTCATTGTTTGTTGACCATTTAGATATAATAAGTGAACTATACCTTGTATGGTACCATACATATATCTTGTGTTTTTGAAACTAACCTTTCTTTTTGTAGGATCATTATCCATGTTTTCCTTCCTTGATACTCCATTTAGGGGAGTAATATTCAAGGGGGAGCATGAGTGGTGTATTATTTCACTTCACAACTCTTAGTTGTGTCTTAAACATGAAATGCTTTCATGACTTGTCTTGTGCAACAACTAACCTTTTTCTTGTAGGTTCAAAATCCATGTCTCCTCTCTTGGCACTCCATTTAGGGGGAGTATCGTCCAAGGGGGAGCAAGTGCTTACTTCCGCTTCGCTACTCTTCTTTTTGTTTTGACAAAAAGGGGGAGAATTTATATAAACTTGTCCTTAGTGTGCTTATCACCTCATCTTTACAAAAACAAGTTTTTATACTAACTTTAAGAATTTATATAAACTTGTCCTTAGTGTGCTTATCACCTCATCTTTGCAAAAACAAGTTTTTATACTAACTTTATAAGACTTAACACTAAAACTAGTGACTTACTTATAAATAAAGTTTATGTTTTGTCATCAACAAAAATGGGGAGATTGTTAATACAAATATCGCCTAAAAACGTTATTTGTATTTTACGATCTTTGCTAAGTTTTGTTAATGACAAAGTATGAACTTTAGCTAGGAGTAAACCATCACTTTAAGTGTTTAAGTCTTGGTTAAACTAAGGTTTACATCTCTTTTAAACAAAACATTGTTTTTATTTCTTAAATTAGAAAGTGTCTTGTCACATCACATTTATTCCTCAATATAGTAAGATCACATCACATTTAGGGCAAGCTTTGTCAATATACATTTATGGTAAGAAGTGTGTTTGACTTACTAAGTGGTTGCTTGCAAGTTTAGTGTTTGACTTGATATTATGAGATGTGGCATTGTTTGGTTTGCAAGGAGTAATGAGATGTGACCTTGTTTGGTTTGGAAGATTTATTGCAAAAACCAACTGCTGCCCTGGTGGTACCCTGGGGATACATAGGCGGAACCCTTCTGAGGGGTCCGCCGTATCCGCCAGACCTGCAGAATGGTTTGCTATAAATACCAAACCATTTGTTAGTTTTGAGTCACCCTTTTAGGACATATTTTCACATACTCTCTAAACTAACTCAGTAACATTTTGATTTGTGTGATTCTCTTATGTAGCAAGGGACTTCACAAAATCATTCAAGAAACTACAAGCTTCAACTCTAAAGTTGCAAGTCTTAGTAGCTTGGTCATGTATAAGCTTTGGTAGTTTATACTTCATTTGTGTCATGTATGTAGAAGTAAGTGGTTAGTATTTTAGGCCTCAAAATACGTAGTGTGTCGGGAGTTGTTGTACCCTTGTAAAAGAACTAACGGGAGTGGTTGTACCCTTGGTAAAGAACTCGACATCTAGCTTAGTGTCGGTAAAAGTGTAAGCGACGATGGGAGTGGTTGTACCCGTGTAAAAGAACTCGAAATCTAGCTTAGTGTCGGTAAAAGTGTAAGCGACGTTGTAAAGGTTTTCTCCGCCGGTGAAAGAAGCTTGTTGATTAGTGCTTATTACTCTCGAGTTGGAAACTCGGGGCGTGGATGTAGGGCAAGGAAAAAGAGTCCTTGTAGCCGAACCACGATAAACAATCGTGTTGTGGTTTGATCGTTTCTTTCTTTATCTTTGCTTATTACATGTTGTTCTTTAGTTAGAATTTCTAGTTACATATAAAGCTTTTAAAAGAACTAAACAAGTAAATATGTGTTTGTATCCTCAAACAAAAGTAAAGCTTTTCAAATAACTAAACAAGCAAAGTTAGGATCATCACAAGCAAAGCTTTTCAATATATGAAACTAGTAAAGTCAGAATTGTTATTTACATAAAAAGCTTTTCTAAGAATCAAACATATAACGTTGTGTTTATATCTTTAAGCAAACGTAAAAAGATATTCAAAGTTAAATATAACATTAAGGATTTAAAAAGCGGTAAACTATTCAACCCCCTTCTAGTTTTCCACAAAGCTATCAAGCCAAAATCAAACCTGCCTTATAAATTTCAAGCCAAGCTCAAGCCCTGTCAAGCTCGAGCTCGGTTTGACTCGATTACACCCATAATTGTTGGAATACACCATATGAGTTTTCATTTCTTTGAACCTTTTTGACGCAAGGTTGGTAATGGGAATTCTATTTATTTCTAGACAGAACCTTGGTTGGGCCATCACGTTCTCTTAAGGGTATTCCCTTAAGAATGGTAATGATAATGATTGATTTGATTGATTGCAAAACTCAGTTATATCGTACATAAATATTACTCTACAGAATATTCTAGACTCGGGCTTGGGCTTGAGCCCGTTACATATCATAGACTAACATTTCCCTGCAGTCCGAGAGGCGAACTAGCGAAAGCTCGGACTGGAGAGTAAAAGCTAATAAACAATAAAGTAAAACTAATAAAGAATTGTTGAAGAAGACATTCGACAGCAAGCAGAAGCACATCTTCAAGCAGCAGTAAACATAAAAATGAAACAAACAGGATAAACCAAAGTATCCGAATCAAACAGGATAAACCAAAGTATTTTGACCAAATGTGATAAACCATAGTATCCCTTACCAAATAGGATAAACCAAAGCATCCTGACCAAACGGGATAACCAAAAGTATCTCCTACAACTAAAACAAACGGGATAACCCAAAGTATCCCCTACAACTAAAACAAATGAAAATCAAAAGAAAATATGAGAAAACGAAAGTTGGTTCTAAAACTTTGACCCCCAAAAACCTTCCAAAAAGATTTATAAATAAAAACTAAAAACAACTATTACATAAACCAACATATTGAGCCAACCATTACGACTTACTACATTGGGTAAAAAAAAAAAAAAAAAAAAAAAAAAAAAAAAAAAAAAAACACCAACAAATAGCTAAAGCCACTGATGCCATAAGCAAACACAAACCACCAAGAGATGATAGTGTCTCAACAGATCCGATTAGATCTGACCACACTCCGTGGATTCAAGTTCGGTGATGAACTTCCTGAGGTTATGATTATGTTCTTTTTCGTTGGATCAATGAGGGGGTTTTGGATGTTTTTGGATCAATGAGAGGTTTTTGGATCTTGTTGTTTCTAGATGAGATGAGTGGCTGTGATGTTGATTATTGTATTTGTTGTGATGAATGAGTTCTTAAGAGTGCTTGTGATTGTTGGTTTGTTTAGAAAATAAAGAATAAGAGCATTCAAAGAGTAGTGGTCTGTGTTTCTTTCACGTAAAGTGGAGTATGGTGGATTCAGATATGGTGGTGTTTGACGGGTAGTATAGAGGAAATTAAGATGGAGAATAGTGATATACATGCTCCGGACTGTCAGCCAAAGCCGACAGCCGAAAAAATTAAAGCATCGGCTGTTTTAGGGTTTTAGATGATCATTACTCTATAATACCATGTAGAATGGTAATGATAATGATTGATTTGATTGATTGCAAAACTCAATTACATCGTACATAAATATTACTCTACATAATATTCTAGAATCGGGCTTGGGCTTGAGCCTGTTACATATCACAGGCTAACATTCCCAAGATTGTTTGCACTTGATATGTCACAGGATTGTCGGCTTGGTGATTGATGTCAAAGCTATGGTGATAACTTACTTTGGAGGTGGGCTTGGTGTCGACCCACTATTAGGAGTGGTATTGAGTTGTTAGAATTTTAGTGAGCTTGGATTTACTTTGTAAATTTTGTTTTGGAATAGGAGAAGACGGTTTGAATTTTTAGCTAAACAACTCAAACTCGTTCTTAGTTAGATTCGTTCGGGTTGTTATCAATAGATGAGGGCCGGTCTTGGTTAATCGCCTAACTGGATGGTATTCGAAAGTTTTAATCTTTGTTTGACGTGCTCAGATAAACCAAAATCGATAGAGTGGAGTTGGACTTAAAAGGGATTGACATACATTCAATCCCTTGTCTCCATTTGTTATAATCATTCTAAAACAACTAATATATTCTAGCTAAATGTGATTGGGTGTCTCACTTTTAGAAAAATATTATTTTGTAGTGGGGTTTTGTATTAAATATGGGTTAGCTCCTTTTAGAGGTTATTGATTTCGTCAACGTCAACAGCCTTAGTTTGGAAAAGAATAAGGTATTTCAAGCCTTGCAACTTTTATGTTTTGAATCAGTCATACTCTTTTCATCTTAGCTGATATCGAATGTACAAGAAACGAGATAGGTTTTTGTGGACAAAAGGTACTTGACGGAGGATTTCTTCACCAAAATTCATCATTTTTTCTTTTCTTGGTTGAATAGTCAATGTAGAAAATTTTCTCTTGACCGGTGTTTATGGCATTCTTATCCTATACATGCATGTTATGTTTACAATTTATGAGCTCATGTAATATGTTATTTGCCTTTTAGAGCATGTGATTGTTTTTATTTTTTTTAATAAAGAACCGTTAAAAAAAATAAAAAATAAAAAATAAAAATAAAAAATCCCTTTTTTTATGAAATATTCATGCTATATTACATTTTATCAAGTTATATTAAATGCGAAATTATATACGAGTACTAGGCTAGTCAAGACATTAAGTATTAATAATAGTTAAAAGTAAACATTAAGATTGTATGCATTTATTTATTTATTTATTTATTTATTTATTTAAACGATGAATTGCATTAAAGAAAAAACTCTCTAGTAAAAGAGAAGAGGTAATACAAAGGATTGTTTGGCCAAGAGTTCCAACAATTAATTTTACGATCTCTATTTTTAAGTCAAAGAAAAGAAAATATACGAATATAATCGAATATGTCACTTTTATTCAAAGGTTGAGATTTAGAAGTGACACTATTTCGGTACCGTCACAATAGCCACAAAGAAGCTGCAGTAATGACATACGCACGATCTTTAGAATCCTTTGTAGCTCTCCAATCGTCGATCCATTGTAACCATTCGTAGCAGGAAGATAAAGAAGTCATATTAACATCAATCTACATGCGAATAAGCCTCCATATATTGATAGACGTATCACAACCAAAGAAGATGTGGTCATTAGATTCCAAACCCGCATTGCAAGGACACGTAATAGACATAATCTCTAACCCGCGAAGATAAATTTAAACGATTCGGAAATCTATCCGAAACAAGACGCCAAATGAAAATATTTACCTTTCGAGGTAATAACTTAGACCACCTAGTACTTGAGCTTAGAGACGGGAGGAGGCAGTTATCAACGTGAAGTCTCGTATCAAGCACTGAGAAAACGCCACTAGGAGCAAGTTCCATTGCCAAGAGTCTCGTATCAAGATTGTATGCATTTTGAGGGTTAAAAAAAAACGATGGCTAACTTTTTTAAGTTGTATATATCTTTCAGCCCTCCTAGTGTGTAACAGTCCCTACTAAATTCATTTGTTATCTTCGAATTTACAACTCCAAAGTCCAAATGCATGCATGTATTATTAGAGGGGAAAAAGTGTTTTTTCTTCCTAGTTGTGATTAATATATCTAAATATCTAATACCATTATCGTCTTCACTTAGTGAATAATAGCTTTTATTTTAGAATATCAAAGCGTAGAGGAGTAGTAGATGACAAATATATGATAGAAAAAAAGACATAAATTAACGTAAAAGAAATAAACAAATAGAAAACAACATAATACTACAATCAAACTTAAAGATAGCAAAACTAAAAGATAATAAAAGGAAAGAACAAACGAAATATACAACAATATGAAAAGGTATTCGTTCTGATGAATAAAGAGAGTATAATATTGTCAAGACAAAATATGCGGTGCATTTAGTTTGACAATAACCAATTCCTTTCCTTTTCATAATTGTAATATGAAAAAGAGTAGAAGTGAACTTACCAATTATAGAGAAAAGTTAAACACAAATCACTAATTCTTTAGAGATTAAACGAACATTTCGATTATTCATTTTTTTATTAAATTAAAAAATTCACTTTCATTCTAATTTTTAAAAAGTAAATATCCTCACAAACTATTAATCGTTACGCGAAACAAATTATGTCATCACGATGAGAATTAAATCATCTTTCGTTCGAGATGTTTTTTCAATCGGCGTGTTTCCCCAAAGGTTGCAACTCTTCTTTCATTTCTTTAATTCCTAAAGTCGGAGATGCGAAATTTGTGTCGGATTTTAGGCCTATTAGTTTAATTGGATGCCAATATAAAATTATTGGTAAACTTTTAGCTAATAGGTTTAGTACGGTTATCGGGAGTTGTGTGAGCTTTGAACAATCGGCTTTCATAAAAGGAAGAAACATCCTAGACAGCCCCTTAGTCTTGAACGAATGTATGGCATGGTACCGTAAGAGGAAAAAATCTCTTATGGTCTTCAAAGTTGATTTTGAAAAGGCGTTTGATTCGTTGAGATGGGATTACCTTGATGTAATTATGGAACAACTAGGTTTCGGTAATAAATGGCGTATGTGGATCGCTGGCTGCTTAAAGAATTCTAGGGCTTCTATCTTAGTTAACGGCTCTCCTACCTCTGAATTCGAGTTGTCAAAGGGCCTTCGTCAAGGAGATCCAATGTCTCCCTTCCATTTCATTCTTGCTATGGAGGGATTACATGCCATGGTTTCTAAGGCAGTAAACACGGGGTTGTTCAAAGGCGCCTCTATTGGCCACGGTAGCATAAACATTTCACATTTATTATACGCTGACGATGCTATTTTTGTAAGCGATCGGTCCCATTCCAATGCTTATAATTTGATATGTCTCCTTCAGTGTTTTTATATGGTGTCTGGCCTGAAGATTAATGTGCATAAAAGCAAGCTTTTAGGTGTCAATGTTCCTGATGACGAAGTTTCTAACATGGCTCTTGTCCTTGGTTGTGGGATTGCAAAGCTACCAATGATGTATTTAGGAGTGCCTGTTGGATGCAACATGGGGCGACGTGACTATTGGAAACGTATAGTTCAGAAGTTCGAATCAAAGATGTCTCGATGGAAAGCTAATGTTTTATCAGTTGGAGGGCGTTTATCTCTTATCAAAGCGGTCCTAGGTAACCTCCCAACATATTATATGTCGTTATATTTGATGCCTAAATCTGTGCAAAAGCACTTAGAATCCATGCGCAACAAATTTTTCTTAGGAGGTGATATAGATGAAAAAAAGATCACTTGGTTCAAATGGGAAACTTGTTTAGCTAGTAAAGATATGGGTGGTCTTGGCATTGGAAGCATTTTCGCGTTAAACGCTGCCTTGCTCTTCAAATGGGTTTGGCGATTCCGCACTTCTTCCAATGGTATGTGGGTTAATGTGATTAGATAAATACATGGGATTGATGGAGGTATTGGGAGTAGTAGGGCTGGGAAGTCGACACATAGCCCTTGGAATTGCATTATCCAGTTTCCAAGCTTCAAGCGAAGGGCATCGATTTATTAGCTTTATGTACTCGTACAGTTGGAGACGGGCGCTCGATCAGTTTTTGGGAAGAAAGCTGATGTGGGGGCGTTCTTTAAAAGAAAAGTTCCAACGTGTTTATGCCTTAGAAGTGAATAAATCATGCACATTTGCTCAACGTATAAACATTGAAGATTGGTCCAGTGTGCTCAGGAGATCCCCGAGAGGCGGGGTTGAGTCGAACCAACTCGATGATTTGTTGCAGGCCATCCATAATGTGACCCTTTCTGATTATGCTGATGGCTGGAAATGGGAGTTGGACTTGTCTGGTTTTTCAGTTTCCTCCGCGCGAACCCATATAGACGAACATAATTTACTTGGTAGTTTCACGTCTACTAGATGGTTGAGATATATTCCTATCAAAGTTAACGTTTTCATTTGGAAGTTGAGGCTCGATAAACTTCCTACTTTGACTAATATGGATAAAAAAAAAGGAATTGATATTGTTTCCCTTTTATGCCCCGTTTGTAATGCTCATGTGGAGAACGTTGATCATCTCTTTTTCTCGTGTGGGATGGCTCAGGATTTATGGGGCCTTCTGGCTAGATGGTGTATGTTGGATATTCCGGAGGTCTCTAACATCGTGGGATGGTTTTTTTGGTTAGATGCTGCTCATGTGTCGAAACATGTTAAGACTATTCTTGAAGGGATCGCTTCTACTATGTTGTGGTCTAGTTGGAACTTCCTCAATGCTTGGATTTTTTCGACCACTAAACCTAAGAAAGCGAATATTTGGGATTCTATTGTTCATCAATCTTTCTTGTGGATTTCATCTAGAAACCCAAAGTGTAGATTTAGATGGCTAGATTGGTTAAGAAACCCTATTGAAACTCATCCTTCTTTGTAACCCTTTTTTGCTAGCGTTTGCTAGCTTTTAATATATTGCCGCCGTTCAAAAAAATCATCTTTCTATAGAGAGGCACTTTTGTATATATTTTTGACGAAGTTTTTTTCAAGATTAGTGTTAAAATTTTTGCCTAGAAAAAACACGTGATTCATAAATCACAGTTGATTTGTTATTTAAAAATCAGATGTGATTTTTTCAAATTATATATATATATATGGTCCCTTTCTTGCGAAAATCACCTTATCTGCGGGAACTGCGAGAACCACACTTTTACAACTACACAATGTACATCATTTAATGCTCCATAGGATTTTGTTATTTTTATTTAATTCAAAAGGGTAAAATAGTAAAAGACATTTTCATATATATATATATATATATATATATATTGTAATTCCCATAATTCTTAAAATTTGGATTTTTTTTTAATAGTCATGGTGCATACATGATTTTTATACCTAATCATTATTCTTTTGAAATCTCAAGGTGTGTGCATGTTTTTTTTTTTTTTTTTTTATTATTATTATTATTATTTTTTCAAATAGGCAAAGGTGCATACATGTTTTTTTCCTCCAAATAATCAAGGTGCATATATGTTCTCAAATAGTAAAAGTGCATATATGTTTTTTTTCCAAATAGTCAAGATGCATACATGTTTTTTTTATCAACCTACCAATATTTTTATAAACACAAATTAAATGTTACATTTCACTTGATTATAAGTACACAAACACATCTAATAATCATATATCTCCAAAAATTTGCAAATTATCTTCATGTATATTCGTGTTTATCCATTTCGCGGTCTTAAATGATATCATCATCTTCATCAATCAATCTGAAACAAGCATGCACGAAAATAATTAAATCACAAACAAATAAGAAACGAAAATTAATTACAACATCTAGCATAACGCATATGCATAATCTTGTGTATATTAAACTAATGATGTAAACATGTTTTTTAATCACAAACACAAAACATATATGTTTTATAATCCAAAACACAAAACATATATTTTTTTTTAACCTATACTAATCCCAACAAATATTTCCAAACGTCAACCTATACACAAAACATATGTACCATTTCACTGATTTTATATTTAACCTTGGAACACATATGCACCATTTCACTAATTTTAAATTAACCTTGAAACACATATGTCCAAATTTTTATTGATTTATATGAGCCATAAAACAAGGGAATTGATTTGCACACTTTTGTTTTTGATTGGGACACTCTAAAGAATGCATCAGATAGTTGTACCATATTTACAGCATGCTTTAATTACTTGTACCGTGAGTGTGCCAATAAAAAAGAGGAGTGTGCAAATCACCTCCCATAAAACAAGGATGCACCTTTTTAATTACTACCATCCATTAACATGTACGCACCATTCCTTAAAACAAATATGCAACATTCGATAAAACATTAAATAATCTATTCATATTAAAGATATGGATCTGATTGAGTATATTCGTATTCTATATTGATTTTATGCTTAGTTTTTAACTTTGTTTATTCGTATTAGAAAAAGAAATCTAGGAGTACTATTGTTTGGTCTTTTTGACAAGTTGTTTCTTGTAGTTAGGAGGTGTGTGATCAAATGCACTAATGTATACCAATACAATCAAGCAAATCCACTAACATTATCAAATAAAATCGGATTAAATTAAATATATAAACTTATATTGAACATGAACCTGATTTAATAAACATGAAAATACTGAGCAACCATATTGACTTCGATGATGATGATGATGATGAAAAAAAAAAAAAAAAAAAAAAAAAAAAAAAAAAAAAAAAACATGAAATCCCCCAAAATGATTTTATGACTCATTGATTTGTATAAACAGATATCTCATAATATTATATCCTCATCCTTATCTGACATTAATTAGTTGTTGATTTCATAAACTAAAAACAATTCCAAAAACATAAAATGAATTTAAAACAATAAATTAGATGAAAAAAGTTGAAGCGTATAAAAGTAAACCAACCTGGTAACACGATGAACAAAGTGGAGACACGAATATCTAACCGGTATCCAAACAACTTATCTGATTATTCACGTCATATCAAATTTGAAACGAGTGATTAAGAGAGGAGGGGGCGGCTAGGGTTGAGAGGGAGAAGAGATAGATCTGAAAAGTGAAAGAAATATATGAAACGGTTTTTGATATTCAATCATTTTTTATGGAAAAATTAATTCTCATTTTGCCCCTAATTTAATTTTTTCTATCAAATTAAGTTACAAATAATTTCAAAAATACCATTATGCATTGACATGATGTACATTATGCATTATTAGGAGTAAAAAGGGTGGTTCTCGCAGTTCCTGCAGATAAAGGTGGTTCTCGTTAGAAAGTTACACTATATATATATATATATATATATATATATATATATATATATATATATATATATATATATATATATATATGGGGCGTTATTGTGGTGTACAAACTTAAAATAGATAAAATAGGTACACATGTGAACCGTTGGATCAAAATTGATAGATGAGATTAGATATTAAATAGATGAGTGGCACATTTGTAATTAAATTAAAAACGAATGGCATTTGTGTACCAATTTTCCATACATGATTATATCTGGTGTTGATCCTCATTAAGTATCAGTTACCAAAAAAAAAGTTAGGTAGCAAGAATAACGCAGCCCCAACCTTCCCCTCCTCCCGCGATCCTACCGGATATCATGCTATTCCATATTAACATCATAATCACGAAAATCAATGAATCAATCATCCATCCCCAGATTTCCGTTCTAATTTTTTTCTTTAAATACAGATAGCGAAGGTGTATTTGCAAGCATAAACAACAAGAATGGCGATTTTTGAACCTAAAGCTATTGACAACGGGAATGAAGAAGAAATAAGGCTTGGTAATTGATACATTGTTCTTTTTTTTGTTATTTTTTTTAGTAAATCGGTTAGACTATTTGTTAATGTGGTCGTTGGTTTTTGGTTTTAGTCAGATGAAGTGGAAGGTTGACAAAACATAGACAACCCATGGAAGGTACTCAGGAATATGAAACTATCGATCTAACTTTTGCTGATAGTGAAGAAGAACAAGGTATTGTTTCTATTAGTTGGTATTGTGTATTTCTTCTTAAAAACAAACATTTTTTAATTATTGGATTGTGATTCAATTGACATATGTGTATTAGCTACACGATGTGTATGACTTGAATGAGTTGGATAAGCTAGTTACTTACATATTTGTATGAGTTGATTGAGTTGTATAAGTCATTAGATGGTTGCTTACTTATGGCAATTTGAATAAGCAATTTGAATAAGCTGCTGAAACATAACATGAAACATAATCACCCAGGCAATTTGAATAAGCTACTTACTTACCAATGTGTATTAGCTACTTATGTTTTTGTGTGAATAAGATATAAACGTGCATTAGCTACTTAAGGGTGTCGTTGTGTATTAGCTACGTATACCTGTTTTCAATTAAACTATTAGGTGATTATGTGTATTAGCTAACTATAGTCATTTTGAAATAAGGTATTAGGTAATTATGTGTGTTACTTGAAATATATGTTCAGATGTATTAGTAGATTTGGATTCATGTGCATCAGTTGATTATGTGAACCACTGTTTATGTGCCGAAGTTGATAATGATTCATTTTCATCAGTTGATTATGTATATTAGTTAATAAGGTGTAATAGTTGAAATAAATTTATGTGTATTACTTGATAATGATTCATGTACTTAGTTGCATTCATGTGTAGTAGTTGATAAGGATGCATGTGAATCAGCTGCACATGTTGTTGTAAAGTAAGTGTATTAGTTGATGAATTACGTGTAATATTTTGTATGTTGTTGTTAGATAGTGTAAAGCAATTTTGTTTTCCTTGATGAATCAGATAACGTTATTGATGGAGTAAGCGAGAACGTTATTGAAGGAGAAAATTGGATAAAGGAAATGTATCAGATAAAGAAAAAGGACACAATGCTTATGTGGATAATAATGTGGCAAATTTTACTGAAAAGTTATCTAAATGTCATTTTTATAAGTTGAGGACTTGTGTGAAACAAAATAGTAGAGTAACGCAAAGTTCAGTAATCTGGTTGTGTACTAATAAAAATAGCAAAACTTAAATAAAACATTAATTAATTGGTCATTGGTAAAACTATCATCGTCTGAAATGTAATTGTAATGATTATGTTTTTGTTAAACCGTGTATTTGTTTGGTAGAGAATTATTTTGGGACCGAGGGAGTATATTTTAACGACCCTTTATTTGTTACAGGTTGTTGAAATCTTGGAAGGGTTGGTTGAACAAGGTTCTAAGACAATGGATGTGAGGAACAGAGATGAAGTTACCCTAAAGGATGAAAGCTGCTGTTGCTAGCAAACAATACGGACAAGAGTCTATTTTGTGTCCTCTTATTGCTGATGTACTTTTTTAGTTTCTCATAATAGTAGATTTCATTATGTTTATCTAATTTCAAGTTAGAGTGTGTCGATAATGTTAAATATCTAAATTTGCAGGCATGCATTCAAGTTTGCCCAAAGAACCCTGTAAATTTTAATGTCGATAATGTTAGTTGCAAAACTCTTGGGTGGAGGTCTACAGTACAACAGTTAGAGGCATGGTTCTGAAAGGTGACACTGTTGGGAGTATAAAGAGAATCGAAAAGTCAAAGGTAATTTTGTTTCTCTTCACAGTGCAAACTTGTCAAGCCATCAAAAGTTTATTTTTTATGAACTTCATTAGGCTATCTTTGTGACTTATCATCTGTACCCTTAAAATCACAAGGATAGTGTATCCTTTAGAAAATGATTGTCATTCCCTAATAGAGCAAGCTGAATTGAACAACCGATGCTTTTTAAGCTTCTACTTTCCACTTACCATTAGATATTTAACATTATCGACACACTCTAACTTGAAATTAGATAAACATAATGAAATCTACTATCATGAGAAACTAAAATAAACATAATGAAATTAGATAAACATACGGTCTGATACTCTGATGTCTATAAAGTCAAATCATCAAATAGGATATAGATGTGCCAAAATGGACGGGTTCGGTAAGTGGTCATCTTTAATTCGGGTTGGGTCATCTGGCAAACACGTCTGTCCATTTTTTTTTTAATTTAATTTAATTTTTATTTATAAGAACACTAAATATGTTAAGTGTGAGTTCAAATACTATAATTCTATAATAAAGGAACTTAGGAGATTTTGTGCATTTGAATATATTCTTGGGTTATTTGTTAGTTGTTATCTAACTTTTAAAATTGTACTCATTTAACTCGTTAGAGATAATATATAACATATACTGACCCATTTACTTATTAATGGTTGACTATATCCTGTGATAGGATATGATAAAATATTAGGCATCTACAGGCCTTGGCAAATGACAATAGGGTGCGTGGTTAGCCAGTGAGTGCTTTTGGTTAAGAAATTATGAACTAACATGCCATATTACAAAATGCAGTCAATTTTTTTTGTTTTATCATTTTTTAATTAGATGTAGCTAATATATAGTCTTCTTGTGAAATCCATTGGATTGTCCACTTAAGTTATGAATGGTTCTAACTTGATGCCTTTGATCTAACTTATATATCTGTTAGATGTGGGATACGCTTAAACTGTATATTGTTATTGTAGGTGGTTGTGATTGCTGGTGGTGTTGATATAACTACAACCGAGACCAAAGGAACTGTCTTGACTCACAGTGCTGAGCAGGTGCAGTCTTAAGGGTTCTTGTACAACTCTGCTTTTATTCTTGATTTCCCATTTCTAGTTATCTTATCATGTGTGGTATATACCTCTATACTCAAATCTGAGTACACTAGGATGTTAGCCAACGAGGCGTGAACCAAAAAGGTATGTTGCTATGATGTTAGCCAACGAGGGTGTGCGGCTACTGTGGCAAGTACGCATACCATGATACTAGGAACTGCCCTGCAAGGTGCAAAAAAATCGAAGGACATGACGTGTACCAAGTTGTGTTCAAGGACATTGATGTTTACGGCACCGAGTTGCTATGTTAGTTTGTTAATCACCTCGTACTTGTTTTGAACTACTTAATATGTTCTTGTTATCGTGGACATGACATGTGCCAGTTGGTTGTTGAATAAGTTTGTATATTTTATTGCAACACATAATCTGTGCTCGTGTGCAATGAAAATATTTATGTGAAATGACATGGACATTGTTGGCCTTTATTTCATATGACAAACAAAGTGTTTGAATCACACTGTACAAAATTAAACTTCCAAACGGAACCAATGCCATAGCTATTATATGATGAAGCAAATGTAAAAAAACTAAAAATCATTTGAGTTTTAAAATTAATTGACAACCTGTAACTAGCAAGCAAAAAATGACATGATTCTATCAAAGTATAAATTGATAATAATCACTCCAAAAGGATATTTTCAAATGCCTCCAAAACAGTATGAATTGCTTCTCACGTACTTTCTAAAAATATCCTTAGCAGTCTAGACGAAGCTAAGGCTGGGCACAGAAGGTGGAAACGATCGACTCATCCGATCGATTCCAGTACACTATTGTGGCTACTCGATCGACCCACGAAAAAAAACACAAACGATCGGCTTGAGGATCGAAATTTCTTTCTTTTACTTTGTTGCCTTTTTGATCAAACCATTGCCCCTTTTTCTTTTGAAAGGGGATTCAATCTTTTTTGTGTATACGATTGTGTGTGTGTTTAAATGGGTGAAGAAGAGAAGATGATGTTTATTATATATTTTTTAATTTTTATTTTATTATTATTATTCTTTTTAGTTGGTAGTGTTTGGGCTGTTCACATGTGACGTTTAATTTTTTTTTTCTTTTTTTTTTAGATATTATTTAAAAAAAAAAAAAAAAAAAAAAAAAAAAAAAAAAAAAAAACTGAACTTGGTCGCCCTTACTGGGGCACTGAATCGCCAGCAGGTCGCTGGTGAGAGAAAGTTGATGTAGCAGTAAAAAGTAAAGGGATTGAATCCCCTTACTGTGCCCAGCCTAATATCGAAAGTAAAATAAGAGTAAAAACAGTAGCACTATTACAGGTCTCAAAGCTCAAAATCACATGTTCGTGACAAAGATATTTATGATAAGAAACTAGCTTGAACCAAACCACAGTTAATGCTCTTTATAGTAAATACCCTTATAGTAAATATCTTAATGCTCAAAACCAAGATTACTATAATACTCTTATAGTAAATATCTAATTAATTAATATAATTTATTACGATCTCATCTTTCAATTTTGATCTAACGGTTCACGTGTGTACTTATTTTATCTATTTTAAGCTTGTACACTACATGAACGCAAATATATATATATATATATATATATATATAAGGATCAAATGAGAAAAAAACTTAAAATAAGAAGGATGAAAAATAATTATAACTACACATTTAAGATGCATTGACTTGAATTAGATGCATCCTTAGTATTTTAGATGCACCATAATATATTTTCTAGCAAAAAATTAGATACATATACATATATTAGATGCATTTCATCAAGTTAGACGAATCCTATACATTTTTCATCCTCTACGGGTCAAATTTGTTGTTAGTACTATTTTGCATCGTTTTCACTTCAAAATCACTTTCGAAACTAATTGGGATGCATCTAAATGAATAGAGATGCATCTAAATCAAGTCGATGCATCTCAAATGTGTGATTATAATTATTTCTCATCCTTCTCATTTTAAGTTTTCTTCTCACTAAATCCTTACCCTATATATATATATATATATATATATATATATATATATATATATATATATATATATATATATATATATATATATATATATATATATATAATGTGTGTGTGTGTGATCTTTCACACGTAATTTTTAAAATAACAAATCACAATTTTCAATACTAAAAAATGAAGCTCGAAAGAAAAAATGTCAAAAGTATATTGAAGTGCCCGTTTATTGAAAGTTAAAAAATTTATCGTCATAATGGTATATTTTTCATAGCTTGAAGATTTACCGTTTGTAATAAATTTTATTTTCACAAAAATGAATGGCTCAGCTTTTCGCATTTGATCTTTAGAAAATGTATGATTTGTGTTAATCTCAGCTCATTAATAATATCAATTCGTTGGAGTTGTACTGTAATTGTGATAATGAATATTTCCATGTACATTTTGGATTTTCTTTCCTAATATGATTGTATTTATCACTTAAAATAAGTAATTATGTTGTTATTAAATATGATATAAGATCAGGAACAAACTTTTTTTACATACCAAGGGACTAATCTCCACCTTCCATCTTCTCTCCATCTTTATTTGATCTAATGGATGAGATTAATCCCAACAATTTGAAAAACCCATTTTCTTCATTTTTTTTTCAAATATTAATATCTTTCAAACCGTTAATCGTTAAGCCAAAAAAAATATACCGTTACGCCGGACATTTAATTATCTTTCTATAGATAGACACTTTGACATATTTTTGACAAAAAAATTTTTTTCGTCTTTTTCACGTTTTTTTTCGTGGCCGAAAAAATCATCTATGATATTACATATCATATCATATATGATATGTAATATCATATATGATATGATATGTAATATTATATATGATATCACATATCATATATGATATGTAATATCATATATGATATTTTTTCGGCAACGAAAAAAAACGTGAAAAAAAATGATTTTTTTTTTTCGAAAGTATATCAAAGTGCCCGTCTATAGAAAGATAATTAAATGCCCGTCGCGATGGTATAATTATTTTCGCTTAACGATTAACGGTTTAAGAGATATTTAAATTATAAAAAATAAGTGAAATATTAAAATGCTTTTAATCTAAACCATTGATTTTCTTTTCAAATGAATGGTGAGAATGAGTATCTTGGTATGTGAGAAATGTTTGGTTTGTAGAATAACTCAACTCATTAAGGGGGCGTTTGGTCGGAGCAATTTATAATTCCGGAATTTTAAATTCTAGAAAT
Source organism: Artemisia argyi (assembly GCA_030686995.1). Taxonomy (NCBI): domain Eukaryota; kingdom Viridiplantae; phylum Streptophyta; class Magnoliopsida; order Asterales; family Asteraceae; genus Artemisia; species Artemisia argyi. The sequence continues at coordinate 154,471,218 of CM060686.1, read as the reverse complement.
TAAAATTCTTGAGAATTTATAATTCCGGAATTTAAAAAACTTTCGCATGTTTGGTTGACAGAAATTTATAAATATATATTTTTAATATAAATTTCATAAATATTCTCTTTAAAAGTTTATAAAAAAATTATAAAAAAAGTTTTTAAAAAAATTTATAAAACCTTTATAAAAAAAGTTATAAAAAAATTTATAAAAAAGTTTATAAAAAAATTATATTTTTTTTAAAAAGATAATAAAAATTTATAAAAAATTATAAAAATTTTAGAAAAAAGTTTATTAAAAATTTATAAAAAAAAGTGTATAAAAAACTTTTTAAAAAATTTACAAAAAAAGTTTATAAAAATTTATAAAAAAAATTATAAAAAAATTTATAAAAATTTTATAAAAAAAGTTTATAAAAAAGTTTAAAAAAATTAATAAAAAATTTATAAAAAAAAAGTTTTTAAAAATTCTATTTAAAAGTTTATAAAAAAACGATAAGAAAAAAAATTTATAAAAAATATTTGAAGTAAATTAAAATTCCTCACTTTTTGGAGACATTCTAATTCTCTCATTTTAAAGAATTTTAATTTGCTCTGTCATTTACAATCCCCACTCTCTAACGAACCAAATATGATAATTGAGGGAATTTTAATTTCAAATTCCCCAAATTCCATCAATTTGCTCCAACCAAACACCCCCTAAATATAAACAAAAGTCTACTCTTTTTTAAAGAAACAACATTCTTAAAAAGTTGTCATGCCTTAAAAGTCAAATTATTGTTACACAGTTTAAAGCACCAAAGTTTAATGTTTTATGATATTTAGATTGTCGAACATAACACTATTAAATGAGACTAGACGAGTACCCGCAAATAGAAATAGGATTTTATAATGATAGATAGTTTTAATGATAAAAAAAAGTTTATATGTTATAAACAAAAAATAATAAAAGTTTGAGAATTTGGGGATTAAACATAATGTTTTGAAACCCGATTTGACCCGGGCGGTTCAACCGGTTAAACCGTTCTGGTCGAAAAATGGGTCAAATTAAACCTGGTGAACCCGCCGGATTGAGCCAAAAAAACGGGTCAAACCGCCGGGTTTGAAGCGACCTGGGTCGACCCTGTTTTCAATGTGCATTAATAGTGTGTTAATAGTTTCCAGCTTTGCATATTCTTTTTGAAAATAATATAAAAATTTCTTAAAATATTTTAAATTTCTTAAAATATTTTAAATTTCTCTCGTATTTGATATTTTTTAACTTTCTACATTTCATATTTAACCACTTTCATTTTACATGTAGTATAGATTATGCAAAGCTGCTAGACTTAAGAACATGCCATATCAATCAACGCTTGCAGTAGAACACCAATGATTAAATGAGATTGTCCAAACCATATCATGAATTAAATAAGATAAATTAAATAATTGAACTTGAGTTATATTAGATTATTAGTAATTATACTTATCTCATTTCAAAAGTTTTAAGCATAAGTAAATACCATTTATATGTAGTAGAGATACCATTTTCACCAACGTATAATTTGCTTTCATGTTTTTGTTACCATGCCTTAAATAATACCGAAATTAGATTCAATCATAAAATAAAAAGCTATTTTCCTTTTTTTCTGAAGTAAATAATCGCAAAACACATATATTAAAATAAGTATTGAAGGGTAATGTTTATGTGAGAAATTTATATTTGATGAGAACGTGATAACTTTTTGAACCAAATGTCCAAAAAATTTGAAACAATTTCACAAGGTTGAGGATGACTGTACAACAACAACAATAACAACATACCTAATCCCGCCTAGGCGGGGTATGGGGGAGGTGGGATGTAGACAGATCCTACCCCTACCCCAGGTAACCCTGCAGGTAGAGAGACTGCTTCCAGACAGACCTCCGGCAAGTGTGTGCAAAGTGAGCTCGAAGTAAAGAAAACGAGAAATAGAAAGCAAAAACAAAGAAAAGCATAAAAGCAAACAAAGCAAAACAAACATAAAGGCAAAAACGACACAACATGCATATAAGCAAACATAAAAGCAAAACGACACAACAAGTAAAAGAGCAAACAAAGCAAAACAGCAAGACAAACAAAGACAAAACAACCAAAACAAAACCACCTAGACAAGCGCCAGCAAAAAAAGGGTGCGAGGGGGACACAAGACCAAGGCCAAACCAAGCAGCTAAGACTAAAGAGGGCAACGTAAAGGGCCTATAGCTAAGGCAAAGCAAAAGAGCAAGCAAAAGGCACAAGCACAGGGGCCTAAAGCCTAAAAGCACAACAAAGGCAAAACCAAAGCACTAGCCGAGGCAAAGCAAAAGCTCCTATCTCCTAAAGGGGGCAAGCCAAGGGACCCTAAAAAGCCTCAAAACACAACAAACCCCAAACCCTCTACCAACCTATCCCCAAAACTAACCACGAATACTAATCATATCTCTCCACGCGTTCATATCTGAGGTCATGTCCTCGGACAAGTGAAGCTCCTCCATGTCGAGCTTAAGCCTATCCTCCCATCTAAGTTTAGGTCTACCCCTCTTTCTCCGACCATCTAAGATTGAGGATGACTGTAAATCAAGAATTCTAAAAATAACTGAAATTCGCCTAATAAAAAATAATATGTAATTTTTACCGTCAATCACACGAAAATCACTGTTTACATAAGACATTGGAAAACCAAATGTCAATAATAATAATAATAATAATAATAATAATAATAATAATAATAATAATAATAATAATAATAATAATAATAATAATAATAATAATAATAATAATAAAATCTTAAAAAAAAATCTTTAAAAAAAATTGAAAAATACACTAGGTATAGGACATTAGTTAATGAAGAATCCTAGAAAAAAAAAAAAAAAAAAAAAAAAAAAAACATACGTAAATTGTTACGAAAGAATACATATACATATTAAAATAAGCACATGTGAAGAAATTGTATTTTATCATTTCATAAATATTTACAAGCGAATTTCAAACTTTTTTGAAAGATTTTTCATTCACTAATTTTCTATACTTTGTTAAAAATTAAAATCTTTAAAAATCTTTTATATAATAAAAGAATTACATCATTTCGGAGTGTTTTTGAAAATCCCTTCTCATTGAAAAAAAAATTGGACCAATAGCAGCGCTCAATTTTGCCACGTAGGTGAAATCGAGCAACATGATTTGTCAGTAAAAAGTCAAAATTAAATTGATTTTGGTCAAACTTAATAAATTTAGTAGATAAATTTGGTTAAGAAAAAAAATGCATAAAATATAGGTGTCAAATTTATAAAAACAAAAACTTAAAAAAAAAGAGAAAGTAATTAATAAAACTTTAGTGATTGAATTTTAAATAATTTATATAGAGTAAAGTGTAAAATTAAAGTTTTCATGTTTTTTAATAACTTTACAAAAAACACAAATAACCCCTTACACTTTATACCCCCATACTTTATAATAGTAACTTTGTTTAAAATTACATGAGACTTTCATCCATTAAAATTATAAAATTTGGTAAATATGCGAATTAGTTTTAATATACGTTAAATATTTTTTTAAACTAATGTTAGTTTTAAACTTTTATCCATTAGAATATTTTTTTAAATAAGAGCTCATTTGGTAAATATGCGAATTAGTTTTAATATACGTTAAATATTTTTTTAAACTAATGTTAGTTTTAAACTTTTATCCATTAGAATATTTTTTTAAATAAATACTCATGTTACTATTTAAAAGTTTAATTTATATATACACGGGTTTGAGATACGGCTAAATTATTAGTAACGGGAATATAAATATTAAATGGTAAGCACGATACTGTGATATAAAAATAAATATACATGATTCTACTTATAACAACGACTCATGAAATTGTTATTTAAAATTTGTATATGGATATCAATAAAAACATTTTAAAAACTTTACGGAGCATATTCTAACTTCATCAACGCTCATTATGTGCTACTAAATTCACACATTTTATAGAACATGATATCGATAGTTAAAGTTAAACGACAAAATCAACCTCAACATCAACATGCCTGTCAGTTAAAAACGTTATACAAAGCTAATTATTAAAAATAAAATAAACAAACACTTTGGTTAGATAGTCATTGTTTAATATAGAAGGTGTTTTATTTAAATTATATTAAAAAATGAATCACAATTCTTATTTGATAACAATCACCTCCTAAAAAATTAAAAAATAAAATAAAATAAAATAAAAAATAAAAAAAAAAACGTTGGTGTTTTCCTTAACTTTATTCATTGACGTGATGTTTTATAAAAAAATAATAAAAAAAACGTAATAGTTGACCGTTGTAAACGAATTAAAAGTATGTACATGAAAATTATTCAGCAAGAATATACAGTTTTAATCAGATTATTACGTTACTCTACTGCGATAATGTTATTGAGTTGGTAATCACATATGTGAGATACAACCATTATTCTATACTTATGATTTATGTGTAAACCTCTTTTTGCTTCTGAATAGAATCCGAAAGAGACCTCAACAGAACTTTGGCTTATACCTTTTCTAGCTGATAGTATTTAGTAACTTTTTTTTATGGTTTAACTTTTTTGTTATACACACCAACTTTTTGTAACTTTTTTTTATGTTTTGTTGAAAACTTCTACACTTAACATTTGTGTTTTTACTATAAACACTCTAAGCTATAATAGAATTAGTTGTGAGTTCAGGGGTTTTTCACTAGGCTTCTAAAAAAACCTTATAGCTTTATCATACACTTATTGTATTATGGTAATTGAATAAGCCAATAAGCACCTTTAATAAGCATAACCAAACACCCCTTTAGTTCTAATATGAAGTTTTCTTATTTGATGTTATAACTAACTTTGTTGTTATCCTCGCTATAATGCAACACATTAGTGGTTTTTGCAGTTTTATTATCTTATCACACAAACTAAAGTGTAATGCAATTTGTTGTGTGCGTTTTTTAGAGGAGGATTAAGTATCAACACTTGATTGTCGTGAGATGATTTTCTATGCCTGCTCAAGTTATAAATGTATAATTTAGTTGAGTTGCTGATTTAGATAATACATGAATGTATTTTAATGTACCAAAGATGTGTTTTAGTGCCAATATAGGGAATTTTATGGTAGAAATTCTTTTCGGAGTGTAATTTGTCTTTGAATGAGTTAATGAAACTTAGCAGGTGTTTGCTATCACTGATAACACTATAAGTGTCAACCAACGGTCTAAAATATGGGTGTCTTTTACTTTGATGATTTAGACCAATTGTAAAGAAAGTTGCATTAAAGTGAAAGGTCGGTAAGGATTCAAACAATCCTAAAAGACTTGCGAATATACTTTTTGTCATTTTTTCATGCATTTATAATTTATTTATACAAGTAATAATAATTTCCTTATATAGTTCGGGCTTAGAGAAAAATTATTCTTATACATTATATATAAACGTAAGATTAAATTTGAGTTCTACCCATTACATATTTTTTCGTTTCTCTTTATGTAATAAAGAAGCTATAGTGTAAGCATCTATGTTAATTTGATAATTTTATGATCAAACATGAGAAGTAAATAACACAAACTTATGAAAATACAATTTTCCAAACAAAAATGTACATTAATAAAAATGATGTGATTGTTATTCATAATTAAGAAAATGAATCAATCCTCAAAGCTATTTAAATATACTACATATTTTAACGAAAATATAAGTAAAAGAAATAGCACAATTACAAAACAAATCGTAAATTGATAGCACGGGTTTGCAAAACTAAAAGCATATATCACTAACATCTCATGCAAGTCAAGTATTATCATGTGATTTTACTTGAATAATAAAATATAATTTTTAATCCAAAAACATTCTCCTAAAATAATATGTAGGTTATAACATATACTTATATTTTTAGTCCACCAAGTAAAATCATTTGAAACATGTTAAGTGGTTCATTTCTTAATCAATAATAATACACAATTAAAACAAAATTTTATCCCTTCTCATTGAAAAAAAAATTAGACCAATAGGAGAGCTCAATTTTGCCACGTAGGCGAAATCGAGCAACGTGATTGGTCAATAAAAAGTCAAAATTAAATTGATTTTGGTCAAACTTAATAAATTTGGTGGAGAAATTTGGTTAAGAAAAAAAAATGCATAAAAATATAGGTGTCAAATTTATGAAAACAAAAACTTAAAAAAACATGAAGTAATTAATAAAAATTTAGTGATTGAATTTTAAATAATTTATATAGAGTAAAGTGTAAAATTACAAGTTTTCATGTTTTTAATAACTTTATAAAAAACACAAATAACCCCTTACACTTTATACCTCCTATACTTTATAATAGTAACTTTGTTTAAAATTACATGAGATTTTCATCCATTAAAATTACAAAATTTGGTAAATATGCGAATTAGTTTTAATATACGTTAAATATTTTTTTAAACTAATGTTAGTTTTAAACTTTCATCTATTAGAATATTTTTTTAAATAAGGACTCATTTGGTAAATATGCGAATTAGTTTTAATATACGTTAAATATTTTTTTAAACTAATGTTAGTTTTAAACTTTAATCCATTTGAATATTTTTTTAAATAAGGACTCATGTTACTATATAAAAGTTTAATTTATGCGTACACAGATTTGAAATACGGCTAAATTATTAGTAACGGGAATATAAATATCAAATGGTAAGCATGAGTTACATTGATATGAAAATAAATATACGCGATTCTACTTATAACAACGACTCGTGAAATTGTTATTTAAAACTTATATATGGATATCCATAAAAACATTTTAAAAACTTTACGGATCATATTTTAACTTCATCAACGCTCATTATGTGCCACTAAATTCGCACATTTTGTACAACATGATATCAATAGTTAAAGTTAAACAACAATACTAACCTCAAACTCAACATCTCTGTCAGTTAAAAACGTTATACAAAGCTAATTATTAAAAAAAAAAAAAAAAAAAAAAAAAAAAAGAAAAGAAAAAAAAAATCTGTTAGATAGTCATTCTTTAATATAGAAGGTGTTTTCTTTAAATTAAAAAAAAATGCATGCATCACAATCCTTATTTGATAAGAATCACCTCCTAAAAAAAATAATAAATAAATAAATAACGAAAATATAAGTAAAAGAAATACCACAATTACAAAACATATCGTAAATTGATAGCACGTGTTTGCAAAACTAAAAGCATATATTACTAACATCTCATGCAAGTCAAATATTATCATGTGATTTTGCTTGAATAATAAAATATAACTTTTTTATCTTTAGTCCACTAAGTAAAACTATTTGAAACATGTTAAGTGGTTTATTTTTTAATCGATAATAATATATACAAAACACATTTTGTATAACATGATATCAATAATTAAAGTTAAACAAAAAAATCAACCTCAACCTCAACATGTCTGTCAGTTAAAAACGATATAAAAAGCTAATTATTATTAAAAAAAAAAACAAACAAACACATAGGTTAGATAGTCATTGTTTAATATAGAAAAAAAATGCACGCATCACAATCCTTATTTGATAACAATCACCACCCTAAAAAAATAAATAAAAAATAAACTTAGTAGTTGGCTTTTGTAAACGAATTAAAAATATGTACATGAGAATTATTCAGCAAGAATATATAGTTTTAATCAGGTTATTACGTTACTATACTATGATAATTTTATTGAGTTGGTAATCACGGATGTGAGATACAACCATTATTCTATACTTATGATTTATGTACCTCTTTTTGCTTCTAAATAGAATCCGAAAGAGACCTCAATAGAACTTTGGATTATGCATTATCTAGCTGATAGTATTTAGTAACCTTTTTTATTTGACTTTTTTGTTATACACACCAACTTTTAGTAACTCTTTTTTATGTTTTATTGAAAACTTCTACACTTAATATTTGTGTTTTTACTATAAACACACTAAGCTATAATAAAATTAGTTGTGAGTTCAAGGGTTTTTCACTAAGCTTCTAAAAAAAGCTTATAGCTTTATCATACACTTATTGTGTTATGGTAATTGAATAAGCCAATAAGCACCTTTAATAAGCATAACCAAACACCCATTTAGCTTTAATATGAAGTTTTCTTATTTGATGTTATGACTAACTTTGTTGTTATTCTCACTATAATGCAACATGTTAGTGGTTTTTACAGTTTGATTATCTTATCGCACACACTAAAGTGTAATGCAATTTGTTGTCTGCGTTTTTTAAAGGAGGATTAAGTATCAACACATGATTGTCCTGGAAGGATTTTCTACGCCTGCTCAAGGTATGAATATATAATTTAGTTGAGTTGCTGATTTATATAATACATGAATGTATTTTAATGTACCAAAGATGTGTTTTAGTGCCTATATGGGGAATTTTATGGTAGGAATTCTTTTCGGAGTGTAATTTGTCTTTGAATGAGTTAATGAAACTTACCAGGTGTTTGTTGTCATTGATAACACTATGGGTGTCAACCAACGGTCTAAAATATGGGTGTCTTTTACCTTGATGATTTAGGCCAATTGTGAAGAAAGTTGCATTAAAGTGAAAGGTCGGTAAGGATTCAAACAATCCTAAAAGACTTGCGAATATACTCTTTGCCATTTTTTTCATGCATTTATAATTTACTTATACAAGTAATAATAATTTCCTTATATAGTTCGGGATTAGAGAAAAATTATTCTTATACATTATACATAAACGTAAGATTAAATTGGAGTTCTACCAATTACATCTTTTTTCGTTTCTCTTTATGTAATAAAGAAGCTATAGTGTAAGCATATATGTTAATTTGGTAATTTTATGATTAAACATGAGAAGTAAATAACACAAACTTATGAAAATACAACTTTCCAAACAAAAATTTATATTAGTAAAAATGATATGATGGTTATTTATAATTAAGGAAATGAATCAATCTTCAAAGCTATCTAAATATGCTACATATTTTAACGAAAATATAAGTAAAAGAAATACCACAATTACAAAACACATCGTAAATTGATAGCACGAGTTTGCAAAACTAAAAGTATATATCACTAACATCTCATGCAAGTCAAGTATCATCATGCGATTTTGCTTAAATAATAAAATATAATTTTTAATCCAAAAGCATTCTCCTAAAATAATAGGTAGGTTATAACATATACATATGATTTTTTATTTTTAGTCCACCAAGTAAAACCATTTGAAACATATTAAATGGTTCATTTCTTAATCGATAATAATACATAATTAGAACGAATTTTTAAAAATCCTGTACGTGCACAAGTATTATAACTAGTTATGATTCAAAAAGTTTTCACGTTCTCATCGAATATAATATTCTCACGTTCAAATAGTGAAACCTAATTAAATAGACTCACCTCTGACACAAAAATTAGCTTAAAATTCAAATAATATCTATAAAATTCCAAGTTTCAACCCGGCCCACAAGAGTGGGTTTTAAAAGCAGGGCTCAGGCCACGAATCATGGTTCTTGCAAGTGCCATGCACCACTCAAAATTTTTATTGGCTCACAACTACTTTTCGTGGACTTCCTTAAACCAATAATTTTCATACACAAAGACATAACGTTGAGTCGTTGACTGAAACATTTTTTGAAAGAGAAACCAATATCTCAAATGGCATTTGATACAAATTTTAGCCACTAACATTATAGAAAGCAAGGACAAATGAATTAATTATAACATTGTTATGAGCATCTAATTATTTTTCAATAAATCATCACTTTCATATATTTTCGATTTTTTTTTTCGATACAATATTTTGCTTAACAAATCACATGTATATTATATGAAAAACGTAGAGGAGGATACGTTTCGGATTAAAAACTTAAATCTTTTGTATCAAACAACCGATCAAGTGTAACATAATATGAAAAGTGACAATGATATATCTATGACTATAACGATAATATATCACAACAACACAATCATAATCACATCACAAAGCCATAACACAAACATAGACAACATCCAAGTATAAATGAAGGTGATAAATGCAAATGTAAAGGTAAGGCAATAAGTAAAAGGAAATGCAAACCGGACACCGATGATTTATAGTGGATCAGTCACGAAGCTCTTCTTCGCTCTACTCCACTCCCCGAGTACCCAACTTGAGAGTTACTTCACTAGATCAACAAGCTCCTTTCTTGGTGGGGGAAACCTTACATATGTCGCTTACAATGTTTACCGATACTAAGCTAGGTATCGAGTTCTTCTTCGGGTACAACCAAACCCGTTATGTTTATGGCCCAACATAACAAACCGTCTAACCGCTTACAAGTTTACCGATACTAATCTATGTATCGAGTTCTTCTTCGGGTAGAACCAAACCCGTTATGTTTTGTGGCCCAACATAACAAACCTTGTATTTTAAGGCATAAACACATAAACCTCCCAACCTCTAGTTTGTTTGTTGTATAATAGTGATACAAGGTGGTGTATGATGATGATACAAGACATGTATGTTTAGTGGATGTAAATGCCTAATCTAAATAAACTTCTCATCAAAAGAAGTCTTTAATGAATGAGGATCACAAGTGCCCCAATCTTGTTATGATGGATCTTCATATTTGTGTGCTTGTGGTGGAAGAGGATGACATGATCTCTAGCTTACTTGGATGAATGATCAAGGAACACATAGTCTTGAATAGGTGTGTGAGTTGTGGGTTCTTCATCATCCAAGGAGGGTGGAAGTAACTTGCTATTTATAGGCAAGGATTACTTGGAGAGAAAGGGTCTTTGCTTGCTCACCAAGTCTTGTGTAATAAGATGTTCCCTTTGCTTTCTCACCAAGTATTGTGTAATAGGAGGCTTCATTTGCTTACTCATCAAGTGTTGTGTAATAGGAAGTCCCCTTTTCTTGCTCATCAAGTAGTATGCAATAGAAAAATACTTCTGCCCAAAATATCATGTCCGACGGATCTGCCGATCCATCCGTTATAAATACGGATCCTGAAATTATGCATTGTTGATTTGTGTCAACGAGTAAATTGCACATTTTACATTATGTATTACAAGTTACATGTTTGTCATCATTAAAACATAAGAGATCGTTTAGATTAAATATCGTAATATTTGCATAACATAATATAACATTAATCTGTAAGTTCAAACAGTTAACATATTGCGTAAATGGGCATAAATATTCTAGAATCTTAAATGATTCATCATTTTTGCCGTTGAAAATACACATTTTTAGCTTTACAACCATATATTACACATAATTTTTGAGCATCCAATAAATACAGTTTATTCATAAAACTTGAAGAATTATATAGTCAAAACCGCTTGATGTATCACATGCGATATAACATTAATCTATAAGTTCGAAAACTCAAGATGATGTTGTAAAGAACACAAAAAGATTCACCATATTTTGTATCTAAAAGTACATATCATTAGTTTTCTAACCATCTATCATAAATAATATTTGAACATTTAAATCAATATGGTTTATACATAGAAGTTGGGAAGAAAAAAAAAGGGGGGGGAGGGGAAGAAATGATATTCAAACTCGCTTGCTATATCTCATGTGATATAACATTAATCTGTAATTTCGAACACTTAATACAAAGCATATTCAGTTTTCGAATCCACAAATTAGTGTTACTCATATATCACATGTGATATATCAAGCGAGTTTGAAAAAAAAAAAAAAAAAAAAAAAAAAAAAAAAAAAAAAAAAAACTATATTTATTCAAAAATTATGTGTGATATATGGCTAGAAAGCTAACGATTTGTACTTTTTAATTAAAAAAAAAGTTTATCATTTGGAGTTCTACAAAAATACTTATGTCTATTTAACAACAACATGTTGAGTGTTCAAATTTACAAATTTGTGATATATCACATGTGATGTACCATACAAACTCCTATACAAAAAAAAAATGGTTTGTCGAAAATATATGAAAAGGTCGTTCTATTGGTAATTAATTACTTGTCGTAATTGTGAAATCTGTCCGCCTAATGATTTACGGTTTTTGAGCTATATTACTTTCAAAAAATAATGGTGAAAGTCGATTTTAATTAAAAAAAAGATGATAAAGGATGGAAATGAGAGTTTTATATTAGTTAAAAATAAGTGGCTATGATTACTCATTCAATACCCAGTTTACCTTATTTATCTTGAAGACTTGAAGCTTTTGTTCATTTCTCTTTTCATGTTGTACAATAATTTCATTGAGTTGTTAAAACGTTGTATAAATTACTCAGTTCATAAATGCCTCTTTTTGTAGTATTCAATTTTAGCATTATTGACAAACAGATTAATAGGATTAGGCGATGTTTAAATTTGACTTGAGATGAACCTAGCCTAACTCAAACCATGATTCAATCAACTTAAAATTGAATTGAGTTGAGCCTTTGTTATTTCCTACAACCCTAACCCTAGCTACGAAAACATGTCAACATGACTATGTAAGTATCAAAATATGTTAAGTTTGTCATCCCTTGAACATGTCATGTTACAAATTGTATAAAGCTTTATTTCATGCATTTACTTCGCGTTATGTTACATGTTCCATCATTGAACAACTACTCTGCAAACGCGTTAAACCAAAGGTTCTATCAAACTTGGCTCCGGTTTTGAGCCTCAAGTATAAGTCAAAACAAGCTCGAACTTGCATCAAGTGAACTAAGCTTGGGTGTTTCGGCGCACGAACTGAACCCAACAGAGAAATACGAACATGCCCCAAACTAGCCAGCCAAACCTTGCATCCGCAGTCCTTTTGAATTCCTTTTTTTCTATCTCGGTCTAGTCCAAGCCAGTCCAATGGCATCCCCAACTCGTACAATTTTTTTACAAAGTCGGTTCAAACTCGAGTAAACCAATCAGCCGATGTTAGCTTTTGGATTAGCTCATGGTTAATAAGCTTATAAGCTCAAAAGTGTTTGGTTTGGCTTATGTTGGTAAATGACTAAAAAGGACATGGTTAATACAAACCCATTTCAATCTTTCGACTCTGTTTCCCGACTCTGTTTCAGCCTCCGATGGGCGAAATATAAATGGGCGACTCATCTCCTTCTTATCCTTATCACTCCGTGGTACAAACAACTATATGCCTTGTTCAATTAATGAAGACACTAGTATACTTACATTATTACCTAAACCTTTATCCGGCAACACAATAATTTAGCAGTCACAGTATCTCCGGCTAAGCCATTTCTGGTTAACTCATTTACAGCGGACTCTTCGATTAGTCGTGGCAATCATCACGCTAGGATTTCGGGACTTGATACCCATCATTACCCGCCTCAAGAAACCATCTTTGTCGTCGATTGTGCAAGCAACCATGTTTTTTTCATCGAATAAGGATTGGATATGTACTGTTGCGTTTAATTTTGTGATTCATATATTAGCATGAATCAATGAGTGAGGGTGTTGTTTTGATCTTCATTATTGAGAGATGTGAGAGGATTTGATATAGGTCGATATAGAAGTGAGGGTGTTGGTTATGTTTATGTCTGATTATCATCAGTGGTGAAGTGATGAAAACAAGTGATATGGAGAGAAGGGTAAAAATGTACATTGACAATGAGTGAGTTTACATAAGCCGAAGGCCTCATAAAAAAGCCTCATTTATTTAGCTTATCAAAAGACCCATAAATAAGCTATATAAGCTTAGCCAAACACTTGGTTTGGGCTTATGAGCTTATATAAGCTAATAAGCTCATAAGCTCAATAAATAAGCTTAGCCCAGCACCCTCTTAGGCTGCGTTTCTTTTTTCTTAGTGGGAAGGGAATTGTAGGCCCCACTCATATAATAATATTTGTTTTTGAAACTGGACCCACTAAATCCCTTGCTTTGTCTGTACGAATAGAGGGAGAAATTTGCAATCTTCCACAGACAGACACACTAATAAACGTGGGGCCCATATACCTTTAGCTAAGAGAAAAAAAAATAAACACACCCTTTAGTCTAAGTTCTTCCTAACTCTTGACCTTCGGTCCGATCTGATCCGACCCGACCCGACCCGATCAGGTGGAGTCTAAAGCCCGTACTCACCCCTAAACAATTGCAAATTCGACACCACTAGAACATATTTATAATTTCCAACCTATGTAACATCTATCTTATCACATATTTCCCACACCACAAAAAAACTATCCAATTTTCTTGTTCTTGTTCTATCCAAAAACAAAACCCCATATATTATCATTTCCCGTTATCAACTTATCCCCCTCTTCACATTCCAAAGTGTGAGACTCTTAAAAAAACCCAATGGCGGCAGAAGCTGTTGCCATGTCATCACTCTGTAACTTCTCCGGCAACAATGGTGCTGGTGGGTCATCTACCAGGCCCCCGGTCCGACGGTTTCTTCTTTCTCCGGGTAACAACTCTTTACGGAGATGTCAGTATACTAACAGGAGTATGACGTCATCGTTTTTTGGGAGACAAGGGTTGATGAGGAATAGTAGTAAAACGTTGGGTGGGTTTGGGAAGAGGAATTTGTCTGTTGTTGCTATGGCTGCTGGCCCTGAAGGTTTGTTTCATTTCAATTTATGTTCTTTTAGGGTTTATGGTTAAGGGGGTGTTTGTTTCGGCTTATATAGCGTGCTTATGGCTTATTTGGTTTTGGGCTTGTGTTTCATAAGCTCACTTTTTGTGGCTTATTTTGAAATTTTTCGGCTTAGTGGGCTTATATAAGTTCATTATGACATAATGAACTTATAGAAGCCGAAAAGTTTCAAAATAAGCCGCAAAAAGTGATCTTATGAAACATAAGCCCAAAACCAAATAAGCCATAAGCCGGCTATATAAGCCGAAACAAATACCCCCTAAGAATACAAGTACTTTTTCATATGTAGTCGGATGGTTATCAAAGCAAGGATGGATTTGAGTCTCTTGGGATCATTTTATTTGAAATCTTCTACCGGCTTAGAAATAGAGTAAAAATGTATAATGACGGAATGACCAATATTAGACGAATAAAAATTTGTATTTGCATAGCGTTGAATGATATAATTCTTCAAGTTTCATTACCAGTTGATGCAAAATTATTATATTTTGTTACTATTTGATGATATTTACTTGCTACTATGGATAAAGTTACATGTTTTTTTATCAGCTAACATCTTTTGCTAGTATACAAGAGTTAACCGGTTACATACAATTTGGTAAAAAGATGAAACTTTGGGACTCGGGTATAGTTGTCAATGGTTGTCACTGAAATTTTGTTTTTCAATTCTGAGGCCTCATTTCTTGTCGTAAAATCAGCAAAATGGAGCAAAATACAGTGGAACTTTGGAATTATATTAACTTAACAATATAGCTTGAATCTTTATATTTAACAATTTGAGGTTAGCTGAATCTGTTAACTGCCGAAATAACTCGAAAATTTCATGAAAAGGAGATGCATATTGATGTTATTTTAAGTGAATATGGAGTACTTTTTACAAAAGTTCAACACGTTATCTTGTATAGCGGTTTGTCCAATCTTAAAGTAGGTATTATAATGTTGGACGTTAAAGGTTGAAACTGTATCCTAGTTTCTTGTTAAATAAGTTTGGGTATTTGGATGAGTTTTTGATTATGTCAAATTGTGTACTGTAACTGTCGTTTCATGCAAGTTATTTGAATTTGTGATGCTGAATATACAGGGACACCAATCTACTACTGCTATTTTGGTTCTTACATTTCATATTTGTGTTTGTAATCTACAGATGGGAAGCGTGAGGTTCCATTAGAGGACTACCGTAACATCGGTATCATGGCTCACATTGACGCCGGAAAAACCACCACAACCGAACGTGTTCTATACTATACCGGTAGAAACTACAAAATTGGTGAAGTACACGAAGGTACCGCCACCATGGACTGGATGGAGCAAGAACAAGAAAGAGGAATCACCATTACATCAGCAGCAACCACAACATTCTGGAACAAGCACCGAATCAACATCATCGATACACCCGGTCATGTGGACTTCACACTTGAAGTAGAACGTGCCCTTAGGGTTCTTGATGGTGCTATTTGCTTGTTCGATAGTGTTGCTGGCGTTGAACCTCAGTCTGAAACAGTGTGGAGACAAGCTGATAAATACGGTGTCCCACGTATTTGTTTTGTTAATAAGATGGACCGTTTGGGTGCTAATTTCTTTAGAACACGTGATATGATTATTACAAATTTGGGTGCTAAACCACTTGTGCTTCAACTTCCAATTGGAGCAGAGGACGTCTTTAAAGGGGTTATAGATCTCGTTAGGATGAAAGCGATTGTTTGGAGTGGTGAAGAGTTGGGAGCAAAGTTTTCATATGAAGATATTCCTGCTGATCTTCAAGAACTATCTCAAGAATATCGGGCTACCATGCTTGAAAATATAGTTGAACTAGATGATGAAGTGATGGAAGCGTATCTTGAAGGTGTTGAACCCGACGAAGCAACGGTTAAGAAGTTAATTAGAAAGGGTACTATTGGAGGTAGTTTTGTGCCCATTTTATGTGGGTCTGCTTTTAAAAACAAAGGTGTTCAGCCTTTGCTTGATGCGGTTGTTGACTACTTACCTTCACCCCTTGATGTGCCACCTATGATTGGTACTGATCCCGATAACCCTGAAATTGAAATTCCAAGGGTTGCAAGTGACGATGAACCGTTTGCTGGACTAGCTTTCAAGATCATGAACGACCCATTTGTGGGGTCACTTACTTTTGTAAGAATATATGCTGGAAAGCTTGCTGCTGGATCTTATGTAGTTAATTCAAACAAGGGGAAGAAAGAAAGAATTGGGAGGTTACTTGAAATGCACGCGAATAGTAGAGAAGATGTTAAAGTAGCGTTGACCGGTGATATTGTGGCTCTTGCGGGTTTGAAAGATACGATTACTGGTGAAACTTTATGTGACCCTGACAAGCCGATTGTTCTTGAAAGAATGGATTTCCCTGATCCTGTTATTAAAGTTGCTATTGAACCCAAAACTAAAGCTGATGTTGATAAGATGGCTAATGGTTTGATTAAGCTTGCACAAGAAGATCCTTCTTTCCATTTTTCACGAGATGAAGAAATTAACCAAACGGTTATTGAAGGAATGGGTGAATTGCATCTTGAAATTATTGTTGATAGGCTCAAGAGGGAATTCAAGGTTTGTTTTCCTAATTATGGTTTTTCATTATTTAAATTCCTCGTGGTAGTTTGTTACTGCTATTTTGACCATATAAAAGATGACTAAAAGATAAAATCATTGAGATTTTAGCATAAGAATAAAATGCCGAAAATGATAACTTAAAACTTAAAAGTCCTAAAGCTGCCAATGTGTGGCATCCACTTTTCTCGCTCATCATAACTCAAAAGGTAGCATACGTTAAATCTTTGACCAAAAAGGAGTGAGTAAGGACAATGAATCCATGTTTTAACAGATAAAGAGGCATTTTTTTAGAAAAAAAGTTGACAACTTATGAAAAAATTGGGTTCTTAGAGTTGAAAAAGATATAACTTTCACTCCTTTGTGTGTCAAAAAATTAGCATTCATTCTTGTTTTGCTCAGAAGTATTTTTGGTATTTTATGTTCCTTTTTTTTTTTTTTTTTTTTTTTTTTTTTTTTTTTTTTTTTTTTTTTTTTTTTCCGATAATATCCATTGTGGAAGAATAATATTAACAATTTTTGAAAGGGAAATAGAAGTATGAAATTGGTAAAATGGTAATTATATCTGTCTATTTGAGTCTAGGTAAACATTTTTGGTTGCAAGTGGCTAGTTATATATTGGTGTCTGGTGAATAGGCAATTTGGGACAGACCCTTCTCTTAATTCAGCCTGACAATTTCTAACAATCAACAGTGTTTATATAATGAAACATTTTTAACGCCTCATTGCATGCAAATCATCAGGTAGAAGCAAATGTAGGTGCACCTCAAGTAAACTACCGTGAAAGCATATCACGTGTGTCAGAAGTAAAATACGTTCACAAAAAACAATCCGGTGGTCAAGGTCAGTTCGCAGATATTACGGTTCGGTTCGAGCCATTAGAGGCAGGCAGTGGATACGAGTTCAAGAGTGAGATCAAGGGAGGGGCAGTCCCAAGAGAATACATTCCTGGTGTTATGAAAGGGCTAGAAGAGTCCATGTCAAATGGTGTACTCGCTGGCTTCCCTGTTGTTGACGTTCGTGCAGTATTAACAGATGGTAACTACCATGATGTTGACTCTAGTGTCTTAGCTTTCCAGCTGGCGGCTAGAGGTGCTTTCCGTGAAGGTGTTAGGAAAGCGGGTCCTAAGATTTTGGAACCCATTATGAGAGTCGAAGTTGTGACACCTGAAGAACATTTGGGTGATGTTATCGGTGATCTCAATTCCAGAAGAGGACAGATTAATAGCTTTGGTGACAAGCCCGGTGGTCTCAAGGTATGTCCACTCATTTCCACTTCGTTTTGGTTAACAGATTTTATCTTCACCCATGATTACGTAACCAACTTTAAAAAACTTCTTAATTAACATGACAGGATCAAATTTCCAAAACCTGTAAGTTAAGCTAACCAACTTATATTTGTTGAATAAAAAAAGAAATCCGAATATCTCAAAAACATCTATTGAACGGAAGCTACCAATCGAGTCTTTTGATCAATATGGTGACGTGGGTAACTTTGACGAAATTGACATTTTAACATAAATGAAAACATCTTGAAAGTTTCAGCCAAGCGAATTTTAGGTTGGTTACACAACAAAATTGGGACTAAATTGTGGTAGTAGTCGACCGTTACATAAAATTTGCGTTCTTATAGATCGATTGTGGTTTGTTGTAGGTGGTGGATTCACTAGTGCCACTAGCAGAAATGTTCCAATATGTGAGTACCCTGAGAGGGATGACAAAAGGTCGGGCATCATACACTATGCAACTAGCGAAGTTCGATGTGGTACCAACACACATCCAGAACCAACTTGCTGCTGGCAAAGAAGAAGCTGTCGCAGCTTGATCTTTTGTCTAATTGCGCTGTTTAATATTTGTAATTTTCACTCCACATGTCATATTAGGACAATACAAAAAGCCTCCAATTTTTCATCATACATTATACCGAGCCACATGTTTATTTTATCCAATTCGTAAATTTGTGCTTAAATAATTTACATGTCCTGATTGAGTTACATATTCAGTATACTCAGTTCACAGGTTTTTTTTGTTATGGACCACAACTATCTGCTGAAGTTTGAACACGTGACCTAGAAAATATGTACTCCGTACTTACTAATTTTTGGATGAGACCTGTTGTGAAGAACTGAAGATGACTAGACTAACTAGTAACTAGGTAGGTGATGCTTATTATTTAGAGCAAATTCAAAAAATGGTTCATTTTTGCCTAGTTGATAGGGCTGAGCAAAACCGAACAAGGACCGACCCGACAAAACCGACCTAACTGACCAAACTCGGTTCTGTTTCAGTTCTATAGTTTACCGATTTTCAGTTTCGGTTCGGTCTGATTTGAGCCAAAAACCGAGAAAAACCGACTTACACTGACTGAAACCGAACTGAGTAACTTCGGTTCGGTTCTTGGTATAGGTTACTTCAATAGATTTTCACGTATTTAAAAAAGGAAACATTTGGTTGGTGAAGTTGTTTGCTAGACCGACGGTTACGTTTTTTTTTGCTAAACTGTACTTTTTCTGCGACCACTTTTTATCTTTTTGCAAAAAAATATTTGGAAATTTCAAAAGAATTTAATCTTTTTTTTTCTTCAAAAAGACAAAAAGTTATTGCATAAAACTAGTATCGTCTAACAAAAGAAGTAGGTCCTCTCATTTGTATTTTTGTGCGACCAAACTTTTTCTTATTGCAAAAAAACAAGAGAGTTTATTTAAAGAGAGTTTATTTAGAATTTTTAAAAATTCTTTTGTTTTTTCTACGAAAAGACAAAAAATGGTCTCACACAATTACGGTCCAATTTGGGTGATCTACATGAGAATGATAATGATGCTGATTTAATATAGCAGTTGCATAATTTTGGTGTTCTAGTTTTATAAATGTAGTTAGTATGGTCGTTTTGTGGCGTGTCACAGTAGTTGTTCAAGTGGGTTGCTTGAGGTTAATATGGTATTTCAGCCGCATTCTATTGTAATTAAATGTGTGTTATTTTTTCTTTCTTTTTTTTTCAAGAAAACCTTTAAAAAAATAAAAAATAAAATAAAATATCATTTCACGTGTATGCTCCGGTTTAAAACTGGTTTGAAGGTAAAATAACTCTCAAAATCTTATATGGATGCTC
Organism: Artemisia argyi; assembly: GCA_030686995.1. Classification (NCBI taxonomy): domain Eukaryota; kingdom Viridiplantae; phylum Streptophyta; class Magnoliopsida; order Asterales; family Asteraceae; genus Artemisia; species Artemisia argyi. The sequence continues at coordinate 154,451,041 of CM060686.1, read as the reverse complement.
TAGGTTTTTACTTATAAATGATAATTGATTTGCACACTTTGAAGTTTGATTTGGATGCTTCATTTGTGCATTAAATACTTGTATAATATTAAACATTCTGCTTCAACTACTTGTACTTTGAGTGTACAAATAATACTCACACCGTCTAAAATATAAGTCCAATTTAACTTTTTTTAATCAAACATTAACCTTGAATATTTGTTCGTATTATATAATAATTGATGCAAAATATATAAATGAATTGTATTTTAAATGTATTTTCAGAGCATGAGGAGCCATAACGCCGGTTAGGCGTTATTCTTATGTGGCAAGCTTTCAACGTGAGTTATGACGTTATGGCCATTTCCAAGCCTTCTGCGTTGGGGCTGCGTTTCAACGTGAGCTATTCCAGCAACTTGTGTTGCAACGTGAATCTTCAAACTAAAAAAAAAAAAAAAAAAAAAAAAAAAAAAAAAAAAAAAACCCAAGAGTTATTACTAGCAACGGCTAGCTTCAAAAACCAAAAAATAAATAAATAAATAAACGTTACTAGCAACGGTTAGTTATCTTTTAATAAGTTTTTTTTTTTTTTTTTTTTTTTTTTTTTTTTTTTTTTTTTTTTTTTTTTACCACCTATATAAACTCATCTTATCTAACCCTTTTACAAACACAAAAATAAAATCATCTTTATATCCAATAAAAATTCTTTCACAATGGATCCACATAATCTAACTTACGCCGCACATGTGAGCCTTTCCGATATCGAAGATGAAGCCGACACTTTAGCAATTTTTGCCGCTTATAGTACACGAGAATAGAAGAAGAAGAAGCCCAACATCTCTCCGGATGACCTGTAACCTAATTTCCTGTGAGCGTGAGCTTGCAGAAGAGCGTTTGAAGTCCGACTATTTTAATGAAAATTGTAAGTATCCTCATAGAGAATTTCGTAGAAGATTTCGTATGAGCCGGAAATTATTTCTTGAAATAGTTTTTGCTATTGAATCATATACTGCCGATCCTCTTCCGGATAATTTTGCATACTTTAGCCAAGCACCCGATGCTACTGGTCGGATGAGTATTAGTGTTCTCATGAAATGCACTATGGTCATACGACAACTCACCGGATGCGTTCGATGAGTATTTGCAAATGAGTGCACGTACCGGACGTGAATGTCTAGATAATTTCAATATGTGCATTATTGATTTGTTTAAGGCAGAGTTTATAAGAAAATCAAATATGCATGACGTTCAAAACCTATATACAAAACATGAGAACGAACATGGTTTTCCGGGAATGCTTGGTAGCATCGACTGTATGCATTGACAATGAAAAAATCGTCCGGTTGTCATGACAAGGGCAATATGTTAATGGTCATAAAAAACACCCGACTATATTGCTTGAAGCTATTGCGTCATAGGATTTGTGGATTTGGCATGCATTTTTTGGTGTAGCGGGTGCGAATAATGATATCAATGTTTTAGATAATTCGTCGTTGTTCGATGACATGCTAAATGATGAATCCCCTGTAGCTCCGTTTGAGGTGAATGGAGTTGTGTTTGAAAAAGGGTACTACTTAGCCGATGGAATTTACCCACAGTGGGCTACTTTCGTCAAATCATTCACGAATACCATTGATGATAAACACACTTTATTTAAAAAGCGATAAGAAAGTACACGAAAGGATATTGAACATACTTTTGGTGTTCTCCAAGGACGATGGAGAATAATACAACAACCAGCATGTGCTTACCAGGTTACCAAGATAAGTAGAATCATGTATTCTTGCATCATATTGCATAACATGATTCTAAAAGATCAAAAGTATGTACTAAGTGAATACAAAGAAATTTTCCAGGATCCGGCTAGAAATATGCAAGACAGATGGATTGACAGATGTGATAAGCGTCGTCAAAAGGTGTTGGGATCAAAGTTTATAATCCCAACACGTAAATGGAACGACATTATCGGGATTACATTTGTTATCCCATTTAGCCAAACCACAAGGACTTGTTATGTAATATTGCAATAGTATGTTGTGTTAGGCTATATAAGCCCTCCTAGACTTCACTAGGAGGGTGAGACTCTTTGTGTAATTTACTTTTCCTTATCAATAAAACACATAGTTTTTCCCTTCTCTCTCTACTCTCTCTCTCTAACCATGGAGTTCATATTCTTCTATCATACACGACCTCCCGAATCATAATAATCAATCAAAACCACGATCCTATAAAAGGCAAAAGAAATGCGTGACAAAGATGTTCATCTTAGTCTCCAACACCATCTTATGGAGCATATTTGGCGTGAACGTGAGGATTTTATGGAAGAAGATGACGACTAGTTATTTACTTATCGTATTTTTCGCTTCCTATTTTAATTCGTAATTTTTTATGTAATGTTTTTTATTTCGTATTGTAATATTTAATTTTATTAATGAAGTGTGTGAATATTTAATGAATGAATTGTTGAGGGTAGAATTTGTAGATTGTTATTTAAAAAAAAAAATGTGAGGCACTGAAAGTGGTGTTATTGGGTGTTATGATTTCATGGTATTTTTGGGTGTGACCAGTTGGCAAGAAGGTGATCATATCACCAAAATGGGCCCACATCACCAATTAACTCCCTTACCCCTCACCATTTTCACCATTCAAGCACACAACCCAAAACAATATTCGGTGAAGGCATCACCAAATGTAAAAGCAAAAAACTTGGGCCCCATGTGTACCTTTTTTATTTTAATTATTTTATGTGTGAGTGTGTGTGAGTATTTAGTAGGGTATATTTTTATAAAGTGAATATTTAATTAAAGGTGAAGTCAAAGATAATGATGGTTTCCCTTGCACTTTAAAAGGTGAAGAGTGGTGAAGAGAAGTGAGAGGAGAGAGAAATCTGACGTGGCGCTGATGTGTATGGTGAAGAAATGCTTGCCTTGCCTAGTAGCTTTATGTTATTTGGTGTTAAGATTATGTGACGCTGATGTGGCGCTGAGTTATTTCATAACTCAAGTTATGATTCCTCATGCTCTCATTTGGTATAATTTTTATCAAATATTATATACTACAAACAAAAATGTTAAAGTCAAAGTTCGATTTAAAAAGTAAAATTGAACTTATATTTTAAGGTAGATGAACTATTTTAAGGTGTGCAAATCATCAACCATTTTAAGGGTGCGTTTGGTATGCTGCGAGGAATGACAATGGGTATGAGTTTGATAGTAGTGGTGGGTCCCTCAACTATGAAAGATCCATTCCCCCCTATAGAGTTGTATATGGAGTATGGAATATATTAGACTTTCATAGTCATAGTTGTGGGCCCAGCATTCTAAACAAACACAAACTATCACTTTCATAGTGATAGTTTGATTCCCATAGGTGGAAACCAAACGCACCCTAAATATACTTGTTTGAATGACCTCATAAATAATTAAGGGTCCATTTGGTTGGGGTCCTTTCAAAATAGTTTTTGGATTGATAGTAAAAATCAAGTTTGGTATGTGTGAGTGACCCTCACAATTGAGAATAAATACCAAGTATGACTGGTGTATAGAATTTCTTATCACTCCCCAGTCCCATACTTTTACCATTTCTTTTATTTTTATTTGAGCTCTTTTTTATTATTCTCCACTAATAATTTTTTTATTTATTTTCAAAAAAGTAATATTTTTAAATTTATATATTTATACTTATTTAAAATGTAAATAATATATTATTTAATTATATTTTTCTCCTTTTTAATCTTAATCCAAATCTACTACTATAAATTAAAATTCAAATCCTAATTTAAACCATCTACAAACCAAACGAATACTAAAGAATTTAAATAATTGAAAGCCGGACATTAAAGCTGGGCTTTGAGTTTTACCGAAATTGGTCATACGGTGGGTTCCATTAGTTGACTTGAGGCCTTTGTGTGTTGCTTGGTTTAATGGAAGTTGCTGGATGCTGAAGAAAAGTATTTGGCTATTTGTACCCCTGTTAGTAGTGTGTTGACTTACTTTGCGACTCACTTGTTCAAGAAAAGTCTTGGTAGCCTTCTTAACTTAAGAAAAACTTTAAAATTTATGTAAAGCTTTATTTTTTATATCATTTATAGCCCGTTTTTCTTTTATGTCAATATGAAATGAAAAACTTCTAAATCTTGAATTTTTTTATAATTAGATGCATTTAAATTATATGAATTATAAAGTTTTAAGAACTTCATGTATAAAGTAGATATATTTATAAAATAAGATATATAAATTAAAAAAATTTACTATGACAAACTTATAATCTTTTTGAAAGATTTACCATTATGCATGCCATTAGTTGTTAGTCATTTAGTCTCAGATAAATTAATAAATATTCAATTATGTAAAGCATATAGTTTTGAAAATTTTAATTACATTATCCATCAATAAAATTCCCTTTCACATTTTAAAATCTTTTTTTATTGGTTGTAATATAAATATGGACACTTATTTAATAATAGCTTATAATAAAAATCAGCGTTTTAAAACCCATGTTGACCCGGCCGGGTTAACCGGTTCGATCGGTTCCGGCCAAAATAACGGGTTAAAAAACCCGGTTTTTAAACCGGGTTAAGCGGTTATACCCGTCGGGTTTTGGGTGACCCGGGTCAACCCGGTTTTCAAAACCTGGTCGGGTTTCGTTTTTTCAAAATTTTTTAATAAAAACCCGGGTTGACCCGGTTGAAAAAATAAAAAAATAATAAATTGAAAACCGGGTTGACCCGGCGGTCGAACTAATGTCCGATGACTCGACCGGGTTGATTTCAAACCCGGTTTTCAAAATATTGATAAAAACTAGTACGTTTAAAATTAATACATGAAAAGTAGCTTTTAGCCATCATTAGAGCGGGAGGTGCAACTCGTCAAGCCCCTTCGCGGGTCCACCGTGGAGGCTCATTGTGCCTCGCCACTGCACCCCACCCCCTCAACTAATCTCGCCACTTTGGAGCTTACTCGTCTGCACGCCGAATATATGAATTGTATTTTTGTTAGATTTATTTTCTTTTTTCTTTTATTTTGTGGATCTATAAACAATTTGTGTTTTTGTTTTTAAGTGTGTGTATGAAGATGATGCGTGGCAACATTTTTTTTTTTTTTTTTTTTTTGAAGTTGGCTTGATTAGTAATGAAGTGGCCTTTGAATTGGGTTGAATGTGGATTAAGTGTTTTTAATTTTTTTAAGTTTTTATTATTATTTTTTTTAAACTTATTTATAAAAAGTGTTATTTATATTTTTATTTGAATAAAATGATTTTAGTTTATTTGAAAATTTGAATAAAAAAAATAAAATTGTAAGTAGTGGACCCCAAATGAGTATGTTGAGGTTAGTTGTTAGTGAGGGGAGGGGGCGTGTGGAGGTTTGTTAGAGCAATAGGTACCTTGACACCAAGTTATTCAATAACTCAGTGTCACGTCAGCGCCACATCAGCTTTAACATTTTCACCTTAACTCACCAAAAAACACCCTTTACCTTAACTTACCTATAACTCACCTTAACTCATGTTCACCTCAATTATTTTCAATTTCAACCCCAAACTTTAACAAATACTTCATTTAAAACTAACATAAACATTTATAAAACACAAATTACATTAACTATTATACTTAACCACAAATTACATTAACTGCAATAATTAAAAAGAAAACATCTTAATTAAACTACGATAATTAAACATAAAACATCTAAATTAAACTACGATACTTAAACATAAACTACGAATCAAGAAAACGAATCATCCGACACATAACCCTCGTGACTCGAATAGAAGGCACTCGAATCGTGTTAGGAATTAAATATTCCATAGATTTGATGATACAAAGCAAGAAGAATGAAACATGAAGAATACTGAAATGATAAGCAAAATATACTAGAATGATGGTACTGCTAGTTCATTCTTAAGGTACTGCTAGTGTATTTAAAGGTACTGCCAGTTCAAAGAAGGTACTGCTAGAGCAAAACAAGGTACTGCAAATAAGAAGATCACGAAAAAGGTATTCTGTAAGTTTAAAATAAGTTTTTCACAATTGGTATCAGAGCCAGGGGCTCTCGATATAGGATATTAAAAGGTTTTGGTTTGTCGAAGAATGCAGAAAAACAAGAAAAATTCAAAACTGGTTCATATTTTAGTAACTCACTGCAGGGCTGTTTTCAAAGGGCAATAACTCCTTCGTTAACCGTTGGATCGGGCTGAAATTTTTTATGGAGATTCTACATATATCAAGGTATATTCTCATCGAATGGATCCTTAATCTGAGCTCTATATTGTCAGGTATAAATTTTTGAAAACTGCTGCATAGGTGTTTCTGAAGTTCGAATTTTTCTGGGGTTCGATATGAAAGTTGAATATAGTTTATTTGATAAACCTTATATTGATCAAAATTGATAATTTGTTGATCATAGAGCATAAAACAGGTTAGTGACTCTAAAAAGTGTCACTAAAGACTAAAAAGTGTCGTCTTTATACTTTAAAAAAAAAAAAAAAAAAAAAAAAAAAAAGACGAACTGGTTGTTTGCTCATTAAGGTTTGATGACGTTCATATGGAAGTTTCTGCTCTTACACACAAGTAAGGGAAGAATCACACACACAGAAGAGAGTTGGTTCTTAAAAGGTTTAATGGCTTGTTTATCAATTTATTATTGGTGAAAAAGGTCATTTGTTGCTTATTTGAAGTTAAGGTTGAATTTTTCAAAGTTATGTTTTATCATACCTTTTGTTGAGAAGGTAACTTGTTTATGCTGCAATTTTATATGACTACGAATTGACAAACACTTAAAGGAGTAACTTTGTAGTGCTCAGTGTCTCATAGAAGATGAGTTTATTGTCAAGAGATTGCGTTCTCCCTATACCAAAAGATTGGGTATACATTTGAAGTCAGATTTAGTACAAGATATAAGACATAAGGTTGGTTTATTCTGCTTCTGTATCAAGTCAGAAATGATTGGTCTTTCTTCATCAGTCATAAAAGCCTACAGATATGGAGATTTAAATGGTTAACATATGGGTTTCAGGGGAAGCTTAAATGTTCAAATGTTTAACTATTTATTATGTATGTGTATCACCACAGAGAAAGTTATTGATTCTTACAATTGTTAATTAGTATTAGTTCGTAGTTGTAAAGATCATATTTGTAATATTCTCTATTTGTTGATAACAAAAAGGGGAAGAGATGTGGTGGATAGCATAAATTAAGGGGAAGACAGTATAAGTTTCATTCATGGTGAGATTTAGTTATCTCAATTTCTCTACTTCGTCTAGGGAAATTCGTACAAAAATATTTTTGTTTTGTAATCATTAAATAGGGGAAGATTGTTAGGAATTAAATATTTCATAGATTTGATGATACAAAGCAAGAAGAATGAAACATGAAGAATACTGAAATGATAAGCAAAATATACTAGAATGATGGTACTACTAGTTCATTCTTAAGGTACTGCTAGTGTATTTAAAGGTACTGCCAGTTCAAAGAAGGTACTGCTAGAGCAAAACAAGGTACTGCTGGTACAAAGAATGATTCTGCTGAATATGGATTCTGCTGAAGACAGATTCTGCTGATAGATTCTGCTGGATCAATGAGTCACAATGCTGCTACAAGGATAAGATCGAAAAAGATATTTATTTTGTATGAGTCATGATTATACAAAATATAATATCTAGATATTTTATGAAGTCATCAAGTTGAACACTCAAGATACAAGTTGTATCTTATTGACTTGACACATCATGAAGCAAGTGGATGACTAAAGCTTATCAAGTTGGACACTCAAGATACAAGTTGTATCTTATCTCCTTATGTTATAAAAGGAAGATCACGCCATTAGATAAAAAGTGTGGTTAGATGTTAATCACCATGGTGCTTCATACTTACATATTACAACAACACCAAGTGTGTTAAAATGTAAAGCACCAAAATGAGTGTGTGTGGGAACATCATACGAGGGGTATGATGAACATTAGACATGGGGTCTAATGTTGTTAGGTTTGTTTAGCCTCAAGGATCTTCGATCCCTGTTATTGTTTTAGAATAACCGTGCTATATTTGATCAAATAGCATTGGGGCTGTAAGTGTAATAACACTGAGAAAGTTTGGCAAAAACCTTGTTGTTATAGTATTGTTTCTTTCATTAGAATATTCCGCCAATATTATCATCATGCTTTTCATAGCCAAAATCCTAGATCAAAGGTGTAACAACCTTGAGCCCATAAACGATCAAGTTAACTTATTTTAGAAGATCACGAAAAAGGTATTCTGTAAGTTTAAAATAAGTTGTTCACAAATCGTCCTCACTCGATGGCACACGGGGCAATCCCATTCGTATTCGTCATTCTGCTCGACGGTTTCTCTGATCCTCTTTACCTTTTAAGTACGCCTCACGCTCTCTTGCCTCACGTTCTTCCGCACCTTGAACACGTAATAATTCTTGCATATCTTGCTGAAACAGTTCTTCATCAATCAACCCTCTCCAAATGGGTTGGTTTTCCACCGGTGGATTGTTCATCGGTTGATCGTAGATATAATGCTATTTACAAAGAGTTACAACGTACAAGTCAAGACCCTTGTCGTCTCAGCAATGCAAACCGAATTTATCATGAATGCCATGGTGGGAGAGGGTTAAAATATCAACATGTGTGGTTCATTCTGAGAAACACGTGGGCATAGGACAAAGACGATGAGTAATGGTGTTTTATGTCAAGTATTTCCGTATCGTGTCTTTCTGTTTTTCGTATCGTGTTTATTTGTTTCTTGTATCGTTTGTAACTTGGTGTAATGTTGCTTTAACTTTGAAATTGAATAAAAGGCTTAACGGCTACTTTTCCAACGGCTATTTGTTTACCAATTAACGCAAGTTAAAACTTAATCACAAGGGGGCCTTATGAAATTTTTGTTTCTTGAAATCTAATAATGAAAACTTGTCCACGGGGAAAAGTGTATTTTTTTTTAATATAAAACACGCTTAACGCTGCGTTAATGGGATAACTTCCCACGTTAACGCCCCATTAACGCAGCTCGGTGGTATCTTAACGTTGTGTTATTGCAGCCAAGTTATGGGATAACGCGGGTGTAATGTCAAGGTACCTAATGCTCTTAAAGTGACGTGGCACCCCGTGGGCCCCAAATGACGAATGGAGGTTGCTCACTGCACCTTGTCTCTTATACATCACGGGACACAACGTTTATACTTTTATTATTATTCGAGCGATCAAGATTGAATATTGTTACTCCGTATTTAATCCCTTATGTACACCCCCCTCCCCCCCCCTCGAACAATCGAGAACCTTTCATCACCATCCTCTCTCCCTTTATATATAAACCCTAATCCCACTCTCTTTATCTTCCGAAAAGACGGCAATAATAATAAATCACATGCACTAAACACACCTTCAAAAAAACGTACGCACACACACAATAGCAGACGAAGCCAAAGCTAAAGGCAACACCGTTTTCTCCTCCGACATCTACACTGATGCCATCAGTCACTTCACCGACACGATCAACCTCGCGCCTGACAACCACGTCCTTTACTTCAACAGATCTGCTGCTTACGCTTCGTTAAACATAATTATCTTTTATTCAGTCGGTTCAACACCTTAAAGATCCATAACCGAACCTATTGTTCCTTGAATAACCAAAGTGGAGAATACAATGGTTTATTCTTCGGTAGGATACTTGGTTTATCCTAGTCCGGGATACGTTGGTTTATCCCGTATGAAAAAAAAGGATACTTTGGGTTATCCGCAAAAAAGGGATACTTTGGGTTATCCCGTATGAAAAAAGGATACTTTGTGTTATCCACAAAAAGGGATACTTTGAGTTATCCAAGTTATTTTGGTTTCTCCAAGTTTATCGGTTCGTGACTTTCTGTTTTCATGATCAATCTCCGCTTGCTGTTGGATGTCTTCATCAAACAACTAGTTATTGCTTTAATGTTTTATTTTGTTTTCTGCTCCAGTCTGAGCTTTCACGATTTCGCCGCTCGGACAATGGGAGAGATTAGGTGATAGGGTAGTTGGACTAAGCCCGTCTTATGGGTTGCGTCCATTACGATTTTACTATCATTTGTCATATGTACTTTATAAATAGTCTATGATTAATAAAGTTTAGCCATAAGGGTTTACCCATCATCCAACATATGTTACAACCATTACACCTACTTAGATTTTAAACAATTAAATCAAGTATACAACTACATTATGCTCTAAGACACAAATATATTGATTGATCAACACCTACAATTAATATAATCCATAAAACACATTTTCAATTAAAATTACAACTAATGAAGGTTATCATACAAATCAAACAAAGTACCACAAAATAAAAGACAATGAGTAATGCTATACATTCCTACAATTTCCTCCTACTCCACATAAAGTTTGACATTCTAATCCACTATTTATCTCTCATAATCTCCTTCATTGATTGTTACACTTGCTGTAATCATAGAGGTAGTAGGAACATGAAGTAGGAATATTTATCATTTTCCAAAACAACATATGTAGAGAGTGAAGATCAAATATGAAATAAAAGTAAAATGAGAAGAATAAGAAATAACTATAGCTGCACATTTCAGATGCACCTTAAAAAAAATGCATTTTTCATGAATTTCTCCAACTTCATTTGAAATGTGTGGCTATAAATATTTCTCATTCTTCTTATTTTATTTTCTCTTCTCACTAGATCCTTTCCATATATATAGAATGTAATACTCACACAAACATTGATTTTTCATATAGATTTAGTGATACAACCGAAAAACACATACTGTATAAGTGTATACTAGAAAGGTGCCCGCGCGATGCGGGGGTGGATTGTTGGGGTGAAGAGGAGGGAGGTGGGGTGGTGGAAAGTGGTTGTTGGGTGGTTGTTGAGGTGGTTATAAATTGTTGGGGGTGTTTGTTGAGGTGGTTATAAATTGTTGGGGGTGATTGTTAGGGGTGGTTGTTTCTATAATTAGTAAGTAAAAGTCTGAATTTTTAAGCCTTTCTAATTATAGAATAATACCAAATACATTATATAGTAGTATAGATAAAGGGTAGATCTAATAGGAAAACTTATAAAAAAATTAGATATAAATGTAGTTGATTGGTAGATTAGACAAGTAGTATAAGGAAGTGGTTGGTAGAAGATCGATGTTAATGAAGAGAGAGCGCACAACATATGAAGGATTGGATGGATAATTAGTGGTGAAGGATTTAGGTTTGTTTGAATTAGAGAAAATTAGGTTGTTTGACAAATACAATTTGGGCTGAAATGCTATAACATGCCTTGATTTAAACAAAAAGATAAAATCTACTAACTCACAAAAATAAACGTTTTCTTCTACCTTAGACTTTGAAAAAGTTAATTTCAATCTAATTTTTGTTTATTTATTATATTATAATAAAGTATGTATCAATTAATCGTAATATATAATTATGAAAGTATATTAAGTTTTGCCGATATAATCCTAGTTATCAATGGTAAATATAAAACATGTTTGCAATGTTTTAAAATTTTAAAGAAAAAAAAAATCTTATTTAGTGATTAGAATGTGAAATTTTCATGCTGTAAAATATATAATAAGTTTATGACATCACCTTTTAAAGTTATTTTGCTCCTTTCACTAAGTAATAATCACAAAAATTGAATATCATAAAACATTACTTGTTCGTAATTACCGGATTTTTGTTTGTAACGCTTGGGTACCAAACTAGTAAGCAATAACAAAAGTACAAAACATGAATTGTAATATATAATTTAGTTAATTATATAAACATATACAATATTTTTAATAAATAAAGTTAAAATAATCAAATTTAGTAATAAAAACATTACACAAACCGGAATTAATAGTTATTAACTAACCCAAATTTGGGAACAATTGTATTAGCGATTTATTTAAACCAATAGTAATTAATTAATCCCCTTGTTTACACCCCCAGAACCATCCAGAACCTTTCAACACCTTCCTTTATATATAAACCCTAATCCCCCTCTCTTTATCCATCTCTTCTCAATAAACGACACTTTCGATAATAAATCACACGCACTAAACACACCTTCAAAAACACACACAATGGCAGACGAAGCCAAAGCCAAAGGCAACGCCGCTTTCTCCTCCGGCAACTACACCGACGCCATCAAGCACTTCACCGACGCGATCAACCTCGCGCCTGAAAACCACGTCCTTTACTCCAACAGATCTGCTGCTTACGCTTCGTTAAACCAGTTTAAAGAGGCTTTAAACGACGCTGTTAAAACAGTCGATCTGAAGCCTGATTGGGCTAAAGGTTACTCTCGGCTCGGCTCGGCTCATCACGGCTTGCGCCAGTTTAACGAAGCTGTATCCGCGTATAAAAAAGGTTTAGAAATCGACCCGAGTAACGAAGCGTTGAAATCCGGCTTGGCTGAAGCCGAGTCGGCTCAGAAGGCATCGGCTCGGCGTGGGTCGTCTGGACCTGGCTCGGCTGGGCCTGGTGGGGCTGGGAATTTGTTTGGTGATGCTTTTGGGCCGGATATGTGGGCTAAACTAACGGCGGATCCAGCGACGAGATTGTTTATGAGCCAGCCTGATTTTGTATCTATGATGCAGGATTTACAGAGGAACCCGAGTAATTTGAATTTGTATTTGAAGGATCAGAGAGTTATGCAGGCGTTGAGTGTTTTGTTGAATGTTAAGATTCAAGGTGGGCCAGGGGGTGATGACGTGGAGATGGGGGAGGAAGGGGAGACTTCGAGGGAGTCGAATGAGCGAAAACGCCCTGCGGAAGAGGAGAAGAAGAGGGAACCTGAGCCCGAACCCGAACCCGAGCCGATGGAGGTGAATGAGGAGGAGAGGGAAGTGAAGGAGAGGAAGGAGAATGCGAAGAAGGAGAAGGAGAATGGGAATGCCGCGTATAAGAAGAAGGAGTTTGAGAAGGCGATTGAGTGTTATTCCAAGGCGATTGAGTTGGATGATGAGGATATATCGTTTTTGACTAACCGGGCTGCGGTTTATTTGGAGATGGGAAAGGTATAAAGTTGTGTTCTTTTTATTTAATTTGATTGTTGTGCTTTTTATTAGTTACTAAATATGCCTTTAGTGTTAAGGGGATGCTGAGTTTTGATTATGATGACAATTTAGGGCTCGAGTAGTTAACCTCCTTTAGTAGTAGTGTGCGTTTTTAACAATAAGTTGACCTAAAACGTACATTGACAAAGAAAGTTGAGAACTTTGTAGTTGTTTTCTTTTATTTAGCATAGTTTTGTATTGATCGAATCATGAGTAGTAGGTTAGATGCTTTTTAGTGTCTGGGTATGTATCTGATTATTTAGGGGCTGAATAGTTGCTTCTGGCTTAATTAGTATTCCATGTCAGATAATCACTTGAACACGATGCCAAACATTGAGCTAGTATTATTGTGCCTTAGTAATGATAGATTGAGTTAAGTCGTGGTTTGACAGAAAAAGTTGGGAACTTTGTAGATATTATCACACAAATGTGCAAATTTTCTATAGTAATTAGTTTTTGACGAATAGGGCTGCTGTGAATTTGGAGATGGAAAGGCGTAAAGCTGTTACTTTTTGTTGCTTGTAGTGGTTTGGCAGTGAATTTTTAATATTGGTAGTTTGATTAGTGTGGTTTTGAATAGTAAGTTGCTTTTTAGTGTGGGGTGTGCTATAAAGAGTATGATAAAATGACAATTTAGGGGATAATTAGTTTAGCTTTGGGTAATTGGTTAAAGCAGGTGCAACATAACGTGTAATGATTATAACAACTTCAGATAGCAAACAAATTCTAACACTCTCTTCTATTTGTCGGTTTGTATTTTATGTTGCAATGCAAACATCTCTAACTACTGTGCTTTGGTAAAGGTTATTTGAACCAAATAGTGCCTTTACAATGAGAAAGTTGAGAACTCTATAGATATTATATTATTCAAGGAGTGGAATGTGCTAGTTTATTAATTTGACTTGTGGTATATCTTCACAAACATTGGAATGTGCAAATTTACAACTGGTTTGGTTTTTTACCGGCGTAACAATTCAAGCTATATATGAATATAAAGTTAAAGCCTCAAAGACCAAGCAATCTGTAATAAAAATCTGAAGTGTAGAAACATTTAATCTGATTAGTCTTGTTATGTTTCATATCATCTCATGACTTGATCTCTATGCTTGTGATGCAAGGGAAGTGTACAGGAAGTTTTATATTTGGGTATTTCTAGCCTGCTTTAGATTGTTTGGCCGATCTTATGCTGCGATTGTTTGGATAATCTTATTCTGTTGTTTGCCTTGATGCATTAGGCATGACCATTGACTGCATATCAACTGTGTATTAGTGTAGAGTTATAAATCACATGCTATCTTACTAGGTTATTAGATTTTAGTGTTACACCACTACATAATGATGTTAACTGTGAGCATCTGTTGTTTACAGTATGATGAATGCATCAAAGACTGTGACAAAGCTGTGGAGAGAGGAAGGGAGCTTCGTTCAGATTATAAGATGGTTGCAAGGGCTTTGACAAGAAAGGGAACCGCTTTGGTTAAAATGGCGAAAGTCTCCAAAGATTATGAACCTGCAATCGAGAGTTTCCAAAAAGCTCTTACAGAGCATCGTAACCCTGACACTTTGAAAAGGCTCAATGATGCAGAGAGAGCTAAGAAGGAATTAGAGCAACAAGAGTATTATGACCCTGAACTTGCTGAAAAAGAGCGTGAAAAAGGTTAGCATGCTATTCCTCATATTTGATTCTCATAGTGGCAAAATTGGCGCCCCTTGTGGGTTGGGTTGTGGGTTAAAACTTATTGTTGTTCTATGCATTGAAAATACTCTTTTATTTATTTCAAGTGTTCATAAGTAATTGGGTCGAATTAGCTGCCTCTACTGTATTCTATTTTCTTCATCCATCATATTAGATTATTTTTCTAAAATCATTGATAATAATTTAAATATACTTCAGGAAATCAATACTTCAAAGAGCAGAAATATCCAGATGCTATTAAGCACTACACTGAAGCTTTGAGGAGAAACCCCAAGGACGCAAAGGTAATTATTTCTTTCGTCTTTGATAGGTTTATGTGCTCTGGACTTTACTCAATTACGACCAACAAAGCAGAACCTCGTCGACTAAAATCAACGTTTTGTGAAAGAGCGGTGTTATGTTTCCATGTTAGCTATGTGTTTTTATTAGGTCTTCTGTTATGAACACGCTTTGATGGCGGTTGTTGGTTTACTTTTTGCAGGCATACAGTAATAGAGCTGCTTCCTATACAAAACTTGGGGCCATGCCAGAGGGTCTGAAGGATGCAGAGAAGTGCATAGAGATTGATCCAAAATTCTCAAAGGGGTACACTAGAAAAGGTGCAATCCAATTTTTCATGAAGGAATTCGACAAAGCTTTAGAGACTTACCAGGAGGGTTTGAAACACGACCCTCAAAACCCAGAGTTGCTAGAGGGCGTGAGAAGGTATGATTACAATACTTGCTCTCTAAATTGATGCTCACTAATTTTCATTATATTTACACGTGTCGGCTTGTCATTTTCAGCTGTGTGCAACAAATTAATCGAGCCAGCCGTGGAGATCTGTCACCTGATGAGCTAAAAGAAAGACAGGTATGATTTCTTCTACTTTATAATCTCTCCCTTTCTATGGGTGTTTGGATGCACGTTACTCAAGCGGCATTGTAATTTTTAGAACACCAGTAAAGGTCACCCGAAAAACTACTCCACAGTTGCAAACATGGCTTTAGTGGTGGAGAATTGAAGATAGAAAGTTTAGTAATATTGTCATCTGCTCTAATGATTGTTTCTTGTTTGCAGGCAAAGGCTATGCAAGATCCAGAAATTCAGAATATTCTCACAGACCCCGTAATGGCACAAGTAAGTTTTTGTTTCCTTTGCCACAACTATTAAAATGTCGTTAGATTTCTGTTGTTTAATAGAGAGTTTGTTGGGACACAGGTGTTGAAGGACCTTCAAGAGAACCCGAAAGCAGCACAAGATCACATGAAGAATCCTTCCGTGATGAATAAGATTCAGAAGCTAATCAGCGCTGGAATTGTGCAGATGAGATGAAGCTTTTTCATAAAACTTGTTTCCTTTTTCTGTTTAGATGCAATTTGGAAAGAACACATTTATTGGGTGTCGTTTTGGTGAATCACGATTCAAACTGATCAAAGTTTTGGTTTAAACTTTTTAGGTTTATAAACTTTGCAATGATTTCTGTTTTTGATTTATATCTCGGGTCTAATCTTTCTGGCTAGTTATACTCTTTAACGTCCTGGTCACTGTAAGCATGTATCACCAGATTTGCATATACATCTTCTATGTTAGCAGAGCAGCATGTACAAATCATAATTGGGTTAAACATGCAAGTATCTGTTGTATGTGCATATGACAGGACTAGCTACTAACATTTTGAGATTTGACCTATGCAAGTATATGCACATATAGCTTATTATAATAACCACATGAAACTGCGTATACAGTTGGTTATAATTGACAAGTTCTTCGTTCCCAAAAAAAAAAAAAAAGGAAAAAAAAAAAGAAAAAAAAATTAAAAGTTTGACAAGTTCAGTCCAATCTCTGTTCATTAAGGGTTATGCATTATAGAGAATGAAGTTTAAACTTATTAGTCTTTTCAATTAGTCTATGCAACATAATTCAATCGTTGTTGCAACTGGAGATGTTACAGCGGTAAGAGGAAGCTGGTGATGGCCGGTGGAGCTAGGATAAAAAATGAGAAATAAAAAATTAAAATGAGAAGGGGTAAGAATAAACCACAACCGTATATTTGAAATGTGTGGCTCTCTTTATATTTCTCCCCCTCATTTGAAATGTGTGGCTCAAATATTTTCTCATTCTTCCCACTTCAAATTTTATTCTCGCTAGATCTCTTCCCGTGGCCGGTGTTGCAAAAAGTATAATAACGGTGGTTTGAAGACCAGTATCATATCTTGAACTGTTGATGTTTAATGTGGGAGTGAAGATGGAGATTCGTGATTTGGTTCTTTCAATGCGATGGAGTTGATTGAGGTTTACAACTAATTCGTCCATACATAAGGTGAAGCCAATGTTCTTTCTATACAAGTTAATTTGTTTTGGGAAAGTAAAGAAATAGAAGCTTCAAGGTATAAGGTGAAGCCCATGTTCTTTCTATACAAGTTAATTTGTTTTGGGAAAGTAAAGAAATAGAAGCTTCAAGGTGGTTAATAAACGAGGATTGTAGGAAATGCGCTTCACTGCAGACATGAGTTGCTAAAATCTAATTCTGCAGTTGATCTACAAAAAGCATTGAACACTTTTAAAAAAGGAAGCAATTATACACGGCTGAAGAATGAAAATAACATGCTGCAAGCAAAACAATAGCACCGGCCAAAACAATAACCAGAAGGGATATGAAATCAAAGACACACTGCAGTTGAAACCTACAAATTTGACCAAAAAAAGTCACATATAACCAAATGAACATACAGAACCTATCTGCCTATACCAGCTCGAGGATTAAACTGCTTTTGATGTGAGCTCCCATGGATTACTTTTCCGGCTAACCCAACTTGATGCAGAAAATCATACAGTTGAAGCTGAAACCATGAAACATCTTGCAAGCTTGCAATTAATTTCAGTTAGAAAGTTTACATACTATGTTAAAGTTACATTGGTACCTGATGGAGGCATGAGGCTACTAGAAGTAACAAAATCCTCGCCTTTCGATATTTGGCAATTAGAAGATGTACTCATTAGACAGGATTTAAAACCTTGTCACTTTGCGAGATTTGAAGTTAAAGTACTTATTTGTCAATAGGCTCAAATCAAAACTAAATAGTCAAATTGGCTGATGGCAAAGATTTTGGTGCAAAAGGTGAACTTTATATATTACTTTTCCAAACTTTACATCATAAGTATAAGAATCACTGGTTTGACATACCCAAACCAGTTACACATACAACAGAAATACAAGCACTATCCAATATCTGACAAAACACACAGGAAGTCTCATAGTACTACACACTGATAGCATTCCACACAGAGCACTGCACCTTTGCTGACCATATCAAACACCATTTAAATTCACCTTTTATTGGCACCATACCATCTAACTACTTTTCCATATCATCTCCCCACCAAAGCCATTCAACCAGCACCCACAATAGCAGAGGTAGAGAAGATGTATGGCTTCGTTAGGAACCCAATCATTCCAGTCAAGGGCTCTTCTAGGACCTCTACATTCCCCTCTTTACAAAAGGCTTCAAGGTTCTAGAAACACTCACCTTGAACGAGAATCTACATGCCCCCTTGGTGGTACACTGAAATGACCAAGTAGGGTCAACTTGTATCCCTCACTATTCCAATCATCCCATGCACCACCCTACAAGTTCATTCTACCCTTCACAATAAGGAAATCCACTTTATGGACAATTTTAGGGTGCGTTTGTTATGGACATTTTGTTATGAAGGAATGCAATCACACACATAATCTATTATTTGGTATATATGTATGGGTATAAAGTAATGAATAATCTATCAAAAGTGATTCCTCATCATATTGGTAGGATTCAAAAATTCTTTGGTAGTCTGGGATTCACAACGACTAGTTTTCTGCATCTCATTAATGCTATCCGTCTTTTTTCATTATTTTACTATTAAATATACAATCAATTTTAATAACAAATTATAAAACTCTTATATTTTTATAATAACTATAAATTTTATCTCTCCTCCTTTTGAATCATACCGACACCCATTCCAAATATCATAAAAAAACCAAACGGGCCCTTAGTACTTAGAATTACTTGAAGCATACTAATCTGCAATTACCTCCACCAAGGCCTATAACAGATTAGCATGATCTTGTAGAACTAAGTATTCAATAGCCTAAGATATAGGGCCATCTTATGTGATGAAAACAATACAGAGTTTACAAAAGACTTACTATAGCCCAAGATATAGGGCTCTGATGGCAAAGATTGAATGACAAAAAAATTGCAAAAAACACTCTAGTTAATAAAAAAAACTCACTATTGTATTTATGGGCCAAAATCGAAAAAGAAACAAAAAGAACAATTTAAGGCCAGTTTGGTTGGTGGGGTTTGGATTTAAATTTAGGATTGATGGTGAAATACTTTCTTTGGTTGAAAAAGAGAGGGTTTGAAAATGGGAGTCAACCCCTCATTTGAGAGGATACTCAAATCCGGTCCCTTAAGCCTGGTTTTCTAACATGTTACTTTTCATTACACTCTCTTTTTCTTTTTGTTTTTCTTTTACTTGTCCTATCCGAAAATATATGTACCATGAATGACCTACTAATTATTAATTTTATTTCACTTGTTCTATCCACAAAAATAATGACCCACTTATTATTTTAATATTAAAATAAATATAAATCTCAACCTCATTTTATATTATAACATACAAAACAAAAAACTTTTAACACAATTAAAATTCAAATCCAAATCCAAATTCAAATTTAAATCTAAATCCAAATCCAAATTTTAATACTAAACCCAACTATAACCAAACGGGCCTTAAAACTGTAGTAAGTCGTTCTGACGTTCTCATTAATATATTTTAGAGCTTTTAATTTTCAAACAAATTTCCCAAAAACTTTATTCAGGCACTCTTCAAGTTGCCACCAAAAAACATTACACACCTGATTATGTTTCATGTTTGCAACTTCCAACATGGAACTCACAATGATAGGCCACCAGTTGAACAGCCACACCGTATAACTGCTTTTTATGAAGACTAAACATGCCATCAAAAGTCAAAACGGCCCCCTTAGCTCACTTGATGTATATAACTATACATTTTATATTGTTCAATATATAGAAATTTGGGCAGTAACAATCCACACTATTATGCAAGGTAGTGATAAAATCAATGTTTACATGGTAAAGTGAACTTATATATCTCGTCAAATTCAACTATCTAAACTAACAAAGATGTCAAATTTATCCTGTAAGCACACGAGAAAAGTAAACAAAGCCTAATCAAGATTTAATGATGCGTAAACTTATGATTAATAGCCCAATTACTAAAGTCCATACAAAAGAGTATGAAGACTACAATACAAAGAAGATTCTAACTAATGATCCAAATATAATATGAAAAGGCAAGGAATTCCTGAGTGTTTTTATATGTACTTATTAGAGTCTCCCATATAATCTTATATTAAAATTTTATTCTGATTTTTTTAAGAAAGAATTATATACTGTACATGACTATTAGAAAGTTGGACAAAAGATGTTGGGGGTGCCAACTCCTACAAAAGACATCCATTTACCCAATTAGCCGTGTGCCTCTTACGACCTTCTGAAATAGTCCTCTTTTCGTCGTTCAAAACTAGTTACAAAAACATCGCTTAGCTTGCCTGCGAAGACATGAACCATAAACACTAATTAGCTAGGATATATATAAAAGCAATCAAACACTAATCACCCACAGCTAAAATGTAACTTTGATGTCATTTTCGTACAACGATGTTATAATTTTCTACTGTGTGCATATGAAAATGTCATTTCCAATTGCATTCAATAACTTGAATGGATGGTTTTTTCTGCAATTTTGGATAAATATGAACAAACCCAAATTTAAAACTTGTTTTAAGGTTAAGGGGAAAAAAAGGAAAACTTATAAACAAATCCAACTCTTTCAAGACTTTCATACGGTAAGCATAAAATCCACCAACTTATGTCAACCACCACCACCCATCTCCTAATTTACCTCCAACATCTAATAACTTAACCCTATCTTAAGAGCAACCATCTTTATCTGCTTTTTAAGAATCACAAGTAAATGATTTGTATTTATTATTATTATTATTTTTTTTTGTTAAAAAAATTTGAAAATTTGTCTGGATGTCGATGGATGGAAGACACTGTTTGGAAGGTCGATTTTGGAGTTAATTGCAAAAATCGTCCCTAACGTTTACTGATATTGCAGATTTCGTCCCTAAAAGTTTAAAATTGCAAATACCATCCCAAAATCAAACTATTTGGCAAATTTTGGTCCCTGGTAACTGACCCCGTCACTTTTTTTTTTTATTTTAATGGATTAAATACGAGGGCAAAATTGTCTTTTTACGTGTGGTCCCCCACTTTAAATCTTCCACCCATTTTCTTTATATACTAACCCACGACCCATCTCTCTCACTCAAATTAAAACCCCCAAATTCAAAGCAAACCCTAATTTATTATTATCTAATTCATCAGAAACCCTAATTGGAAATGGTCAATTGCAATTGTCAACCACCAAGACAAGCTGTCATTCGTACTTCATGGACTCAAAGAAACCCAGGACGTCGCTTTTATTCTTGCTCCCAAATTGTAAGCTTTAATATGGTTTCATCCTTATTGATAGATTATTGAAATTTTCATTTAAGTGTTTTTACTTATACTTGTTTGTAGGTGACTGATTGTGGGTATTTTGACTGGCTTGATCCTCCCATGTGTGCTCGTTCAGTCCAGATCATTATCAACTCCTAACCCATCTGCACCATCCTGTCCTAACCACTCAATAGCCAACATCTTTCTACCCTTTTGCAACCCAATGGACTTCCCCTTTCTATGTGTTTTAGTTACTACTGTTGTATCAACATGCCCCTCATCTAAATCAACTACTTCCACATTCTCAGTTAACTCAACAATTTGGGCAGGTTGATTAAATTTAGGCATGTAATAACTCTCAACTGTAGTCTCACCATGTTCAATGAAAACATCAATTACCTTATTATCTTTAACATATTGGCCAAGGTTATTAACATCATCATCACCTGCCAAAGCCCTTAGTCCCCAGTCTAATGAGTTATTTGGTATCTTAAAATGATAGAACATGATATCCCTTGGATCATATTTTAACATTGTAACTATGGAATGAATGACATCAACATTAAATGATTCTATATCCAACAAGTCTACGTACTGGATCTGACCACCAAAATACCTCCTATTAGGTGATGGCGTGAAACATCCACCATGAAACACCTTAATTGAGAACACTTCAGGATGATCAGCTGTTTAATAAGCATAAAACTTTAATTAGAATAGCACATTAAAAACATTTTCTCACATTATCATTTTGATTTCATGTTCTTACCTTACACTACGTGTGGATTGAATGTTGAATCAGCCTTTCTGAAATACCATTCTTGTAGCCCAGTAACCATACTTTTAGCTTTCAATATCACTTCAACTTTGAGGATCAGATTTGCATCAAAAAGGAATGTGGGGGATTTAGATAGTTTTTAATTTAGGGTTTAGATTATTAATTTAGGGAAAAGAAAAACAAAAAGCGTATATAAAGAAAATGGGTGGAAGATTTAAAGTGGGGGACCACACGTAAAAAGACAATTTTGCCCTCGTATTTAATCCATTAAAATAAAAAAAGTGACGGGGTCAGTTACCAGGGACCAAAATTTGCCAAATAGTTTGATTTTGGGATGGTATTTGCAATTCTAAACTTTTAGGGACGAAATCTGCAATATCAGCAAACGTTAGGGACGATTTTTGCAATTAACTCTCGATTTTGTAACGGACAGTGTTTCGGGCTGTTATATTTTCGTTAATTGTATTATAGTACAATACAATATAACAACGAGAGGTTCAGTTAGATGATGCTCACATTATCACATAAAATAACATGTCTCATGCAATGGCGAAGCTAGAAAATTTTCAGTGGGGGGTCGGGATCTAAATTTTTTTATTGCTTAATGTATAAAAAAAATTCACAATTAAAATGGGGGGTCGAAATCGAATATACCGAAATTTTTCTACACGAAACTATATACCCCCTAAATCGCAAAAAAAATTTCGGGGGGTCGGGCGCCCCCTCCCGCCCCTATGTAGCTGCGCCATTGGTCTCATGCTCGCATATATTTACACGAGTTTTCTTTTCTCCTTTCTGCCTATCCAGTTTAGACTGCTCGTAATGGCAACCCAACCGATTGATCGGTTGGGTATATGCAACGCGTCCCCCCATGACGAAGCACCAAAAACGACGCGGCCCCAAGCCAATTTGCTCCGTTTGGTTGTGCAGGCGACCGAACTTTGCGTTTGGTTTGTGAGTATGTTTTTTTTATTTATTAATTTTTGTGAGGTATGTATTTGGTTGTGACTAAGGTCGCCTTAGTCATGTGTTTGGTTTAATAGAGAAATTTGATGTGACGCTGAAGTGGTAAAAGTGACACAAAAAAAGTTGGGTTACCATAAGTACTAGTCTTAGCTACGCTCCTTTTTTCCAGGCTTTTTCTAACGCAAGTCTTTTGAGTTTTGATCCTCTAGAAAGGGGAAAAAAACCGTCATGTGGTGACAAATGCCCATTTTTTTAACTCTTAGAGCATCATGTACCATAGCGTTGTGGCCTTGTGCCATCCTACCAGCCGAAAAAAGTCGATGGCACACGGTTACGCTTGTGGCGCCATCGTTCTTTGCGCCGTGGTGGCCAGCCAGCGCCGTGGCTATTTATTTTATTTTTAATTTCTTTATTTTGATTTATGGTGGGTTTGTTTGTGTTTGTATTTTTTTTAAAGGTTTTTCTAACTGGTGCCCTGTGGGCACAAGTTAAGCACACCAAAAGTACATCAAAAGTATACAGGGACCCACATATAAGTACACCTGTCTATACTTTTATGTGGATCATTGTGTCCTTTTTCGTGAGCCCTTATGTACTTTTGGTTTGCTTAACTTGTGCCCTTAGGGCACAAGTTAGAAAAACCCTTTTTTTAATGTGTGTTTGTGTGTTTGTGTTTGCACCAGCGAGGAAGAAGATAACTTTTATTTATTTTTTTATTATTATTTATTTATTTATTTATTTTTTTAAGTTGGGCTTGGGTTTGTTTGTTGTGTTTGTTTTTGTATTTGTTATACTTCTTTTTTTATGAAAATTATTATGTATGTTTATGTAATGTTTGTGTGTTTTTTTTTAATGTAATGTGCGTTTTTTTAATTAATGAAGTTTATTTCAGTTAATGTTGTATATGCTTTAGTTTATGTAAAAAAAAAAAAAAAGGCCGACGACACCACATTTTCTGGTGCCAACGGTTACGGCCAGAATGGGGTGCCGTCAGATTTCTGGTGCCATGAATATTTTTGCTAACGTAACAACACTTTTTGCCCACGACACGAGCCTGGCGGTACCAAAGTACCCAATGCTCTTAACTTAATATTGTGGTTTAGCTGATTTTTTTAAATGATAAACAAGACTAACCGATGAATAAAACAACATCAATCTACATGTTATCCATTGGTGTTCATCATAATCCATGTTTTTCATAATCAACTTACATCTACACCATGAACAAGTTTCCACAAACTTTTATTTTGCCGTTTATTTTTTACAGCTATTTTCAAACAAAAAAATTTGCCCTACACAAAAATACCTTATGTCCATACCTCATCCCATATCCCACCTATCGATCTCAAATAACTTAAAATAACTGAAATATATTGTGAATTTGTGATACACCAAATAATGCATTTAAATATACTTTTACAAGAACAATCTCTCTTAGGCATTTTATTAAACACCCCGTGTGCCCTAAATATGTTTAAAACGTCATTTTCAAAATGCGATATCTCACTCATATCATATTGGATTTGAGTGATTCAAAATTTTAGGTAAAGAATGGCCAATAAGCTACAAGTTTTGCGTAATTCAACTTTTAAGTTAGACAAAATTAGGGCAAAAGAAGCCGAAAGTTTCAAGAAAATCAATATCAACTTAAAATCTTAAAAAAATTATAACTTTCAATTTATGTATCAAAATTCATACCAAATTAAAGATAATTACAGTAAATTCTAAAAATTATGATGAAATCGGTTTTTCATAAAAGCTTGTCGTTTGAAAGTTATTACAATTTTAAGTTTAAGGGTGGAATTAAAAAATGAGTAAAATAACCAAACAGCCCCCTTTGACTGAAAATTTTAAAAAAGAAAGGAGGGGAGTGGAGCGGGTGATTTTGGGCGGACAGGTTCCTTAGACTACCCGTATCCATGAAATAAAGGTGAGTGAATTTCTAGTGAGTATGAAACTCACGAGGGACCTTGCTACACAAAAATACACTCACGCTCTAAACAAGAGAAATCACACTCACAATGGTGAGTGAGTGACATTTTGGGTTTTGTGTAAAATATGGGCCCCGATCTCCCAACATATATAATAGAGGAACATGCCACCTCACATATGCCACTTGGCATGAAAGAATTAGGTGAAAACTGCCATGCTGTCAAAAGAATGCCACGAGGTCACAATTTAATTACCTGGACAACATCAACACGCACCTTCCTCACTTCTTCCATAACCCCCAATTCATATCCCTAATTTTCAGCAGGAAATCATTCTCATTCAAAATCAACCCAAAAATAAACCAACACAATCGGTTACGATTGTTCTTAATTCAAAAATAAACCTACACCAAATCATTTTATTTTGATTATTGATTCAAAATAATTGAGAATAGCCCTATCACTTCATTTCAAAAATTAGAATTTGATGTTGGTATATATTCAGTTTTGGATATAACGTGTTCCAATGATTTTATGATAAAAGAAGGATCACGGGCAAAAAATACATTACCGATGGCTTGACTGATCTAATAATGAAGAACTATCATCCCTTGAACCCCTTTAAGGTACAAATTCGTTGACTCGGTTTACTCAGTATCTTGTGACGTTAGTGATATTTGTAGTTTTAATGAAAAAAATGGTTCTTACATGATAAAAACTTTGGTAAATTCTTTATACATGAAAGGTGTTGGATGAAATGTATTAGAAGAATTTTGGTTCTCATTTGATGTATTGACATGATATCCCGTGGCCTAAAATCAAGTTTGGCTTGATGGCTAATGTTTCATGTGTTTGGTATACATTCTTTTGCAGGAATGCTGCAAAGGAAGTACCAATGGATTAGGAGTGGACCAAGTTCAAACATGAAGGGAGAATATCTAATTTGACTATATATTGTTACATAAATCAATTTAGTAGTAGGCCAGGTTAAACCAACCATAAACCTTGAGTAATGAGTTACATGTAAGATTATTTGATGCTTATGTTTGTTCTGGTGTGCAGGTTAAATGGATATGAGCTGATGTAAAATCAAAATGAATTCCGTAGTTTGGACTTTGAGCTAATACTATAACCAGGTATCATGTTTAACATCTTTGTATTAATATGGCTAAACAAACATAATGGATAGAGAGTGCTTGGATGTAAATATAAAATTAATAGTGGTGTGGGAAGTGATACTTACACCACTTTTTTTGATGCACACACCACAATTATGCATATAGCATGTTGTAACATGTGCATTAATGATGTAACATTGTGGTGTGTGCATCAAAAAAAGTGGTGTAAGTATCACTTCCCTTTAATTTAGAGTATAAAGTTAAACCAATTATCATGAATATTATTCCAAATAAACCTAAAATTGCTTATAAAATTTTCATACCGCCTTTTCATGGCAAATTAGAATATTTAGTGTATGAATATAAGCAGACTACTATGATGTCCTTCGTTCTGTATTAATCTTTTAAAATAAGCTTTCAAAAATAGCCCTAGCAATATTTATTTAGGATTGATAGAGTCATTATAGTATATGCATTTGTTAGATAACAATTTTTTTGAGATACAGAAGCAAGAATAAGAATCTTAAAGTAATCCCACCATTTAAGTATCTAATATATTAAGGATTTTGATATTGATTTTCATATAGTTTTTGATGATGCAGGATTTGTCCCTATAGCTTCGTGAGGAAAATGTTACATGGAGAAGTCAAATTGTAGGTGAAGCCATGAACAAGCAGGTAAATGAACACATACTTTTCGTAACTTATATATATTCTTCTTTCTAATCATCAAAATGCTCAATTTTTTTTACTGTAACAAATTGTATTGAATTAATAGAGAGAGTTGGTATTCTTTTTTTTACACTTGTCGTTTAATAAGTAGTTTATAGATCAAACATGTTTGTAGTTATATATTTTTCCTTCTGTTTGTAAACGTTGCAGATTAATTATGACATGTTTTGAGTAGAACCATAAAATGCTCAGTTGCACGCAGCAGAGGCAGTAAAAAAAGCTTGAAGATGAGTTGTAAGCCAAATGGGAGAGATATATCGAGATGGAAGTAGCTCGTCATGCATTAATGAAGGTAATGCAACTTTATTTGTTATGATAGTCAAATTAAGTTGTTGGAGTAACATACTTTGTATGCCTTCTCTATGATATAATGTTTGCTACTAAGCGAGATACTTTAAAACATGAATAAGGGTCGTTCTATTGATGCGTGGGAATCGCACCTTGCTTTACCTCTCGAGGGATCTCGAGAAGCTTACAACCCCCACCAGGCAGTGTACCTGATCGTTGTAGTATAGTATAGTATAGTGACAAGTACCGGGGGATTGATCGTTCAGCTTAGGAATAGTGTCGCTAGGATTAGAAAACCTAATTAATAGTTCTAGAGTTGAGGGATGATTATTTTTGTATTTTTATACTTTTTATAAAGCAATTAAAATCTCGGGTTTTGAAGGAGTGGGCGGAATTAGTTGCTATTCAACTAACCCAAAGCTAAGATATATTCAAAATAAAATAATAAAAATGAAAACAAACTAATTATACTAAGGTTGTGAGCAGTAATTGGAGAAATTGTGTTTACTTAGACTTCACTACTCCCTAGATATCTTTTACATGTTAATTACTTGTTATACTTGTATGGATGACGGATTGTATTCCTTAATATCATTCGTGGGGTGGCATACATAACTCCCCAACTCTATGAGCTCTTATCTCCTCCTACACCATGACCCAGCACAACTATAGGGATTGTAAACAGTGGCTCACGCATTAAATACAACCAATAAAGACCTAGTACGCCTCGGTTCATGTTTCTTAAGACGTTCAAGCATGTTACCATTTGGAGATCTGCCAGTTTTCTTAAGCCTAACATATAAATCATTCATCCAAGAACAAGAATAAACAAGTAATCAACACATAATCAACATCTAGGTTTCATTAGATCTAAGCAAACACAAGAGAGATCTAGCCTAGCATAATTGAATTGAGACAAGAACAAGAGATAAACAACCAACACATAGACATATTGATTGAATTAGAAGAACACTTATCTCAATTACAATGCAAGGTATCAAGGGTTTGGAACCCTTGAAAAACCTGTAAAAGAGGCACCAAATTCGTCTTTAGGGTTTCACCAAAACTTCTCTCTCTTTAATGAAAAAACTAGAAAACTATATATAGGAAAAGTAGGCTGACGGCGTCAAGAGTTACTTGTGACGCTGTCACCTCGCCGCCATATACTTCCTCGGACGGCCTTGATCTACTTATGACGGCCTATGTGACGCCGTCACCGACCACGGTATTTTATTCTTGCCACTTTGACGCCGTCATGAAGGCGTTTGACGCCGTCACCACCTTCGGTATTTTAATCTTCATGTCTGACGCCGTCAAGATATTACTCTTGACGCCGTCACCTTGTATCTTCAGCATGGAAATTTGGTACTTTGCCGTTTTCTTCACTTTTATGCTCCAAAAACGTCCAAAATGGCTTCTTTTCCAGAATTCACTCTCCAAACACCTAAAATCACAAAAGGAACGATTTAGGGCAATATTTGATCAATTAAAGTCGGATTCGGGCTTAAATGACCCCCTAAAAACGGATCATTTTTTGCCTCATCATATACCCTTACACTTGAGATTTGCTTGTCCTCAAGCAAATGAGCTTTTATTCTACTCGAAAGACAAGTTAGGGGTCATTTAACACTAATATAAAAGTAATTACAACAAATAATCGTTCCACTAAAGACCAATAGACAAGCACGGAGGTCATACACAAGCACCTCACAAATAGTGTTTAGATACTCACATCTCTCGGGTGTAATAAAGTAATATAACATTATGGAAATGGAAGATATCTCTCACTACCTGTCATAGCAAAATAGATTACCATAGGCTTGGGAAAGGATCAAACCTCCACCACATGGCGTAAGCACCTAGGATAAACTATCAAAGAGGTCTTTTTAAAGGGTTGTAACGTTAGGTATAGGGATATGAATTACACGGTTTTGTTGGATAAAGGAAATTTTACTGGTGGCGAGTTAACAATCTTGGTTAATTACATGTACAATATGGCGTTGCTAAGCCAAGACTAGACTCGACTTAAGCTAATAAATGAAAAATAACAAAAACATAAAATGAACATAGAATAAAAACGGGATGGTAGTCCGTATGTTTTTTTTTTTCTCTTTTTTTTTCTATTTATTTATTTATTTTTCTTGTTTTTTTTCTATATTTCTTTTCGATTTTTTTTTTTTCTTTTTTTTTTTTTTTTTTTTTTTTTTTTTTTTTTTTTGCATACACTCTTACCCTACCATCCAAAATAATACATCATAGGGGTATAAACGTTCCCCTTACACTTGAATCTTTACATACTTTACAATTAACTAATCTAATGACTCGAATTAAGAAAATCAAAACACTTGGAGCACTTTTAAGATTAACGTACATATGGGGGTAATAAATGATGTTCTTCCCCATTACTCCATAAAATAAGTACTTACCCATGAGTCCCAATCGTCCCAAAACAATATGTACAATGATATGACTCGACTTAGCAACCATGTAATCAATTAGAAAGTTAACTTAGGGTTTAACAAATAACAATAATGCACTAAAAATGAGCGCATACACGGAAGGCTAAGGCGATTTGGGTGTACATTTAAGTGGGGTGTAACAAATTCTTCCTTTAAGTAAGATGCTTAAAGTTAGAAACGAAAAGATAGGCTCGGAGGGGTGTACTAGGGGTATCGTGTACTAAAAATGAGTACAACGCTAAGGGTGTGGGAAAAATTAGTTGACTTAACTAGCCAAGTAATATGACTTAAATGGTCAAGTAATTGTAATACTGGTTTAACACAGATCCTAATGCCTCTTATTATGTAGTAAATCCTACCACACGAATGTAGTCTCACTAGCGGTCTCGGGATGCATCACTAACGCAAGTTCTAGAATCTAAATGCTACCGGTACACTCATAAGCACTAATAGTAAATGCTTTTCCTATCAAATCTAAAGGCGAACCTCACATTTTTGGGTGGAAAATTTTTCTGAATATACGGTTATGTGCTAGTCATACAACCTCCTATCCATGAGACGCTTGCTATGGCTAAAGTTTCACTCCTAAATGTTGTAAAAAATTTTAAATTTGGCGCTAAAATTGCACTAACAAGTATTTCTCATAGTTTTATTACACATCTACTATCAGACAAAACAAACTCAAGCGAAAGTGCATATGTAAGGTATCATCTTTTTACCCTCCCCTTACACTTAAGATGAACATTGTTCCCAATGTTCAAGTAAAGAATGTAAAACTGAAAAAGTAAAGAGAATGAAATCAAATACTCCCCTGATTCGCTCGGTATGGATTTTAGGTTGACCAGGTTAAATCTTCCTCCAAGAAAACGAACAATCAAAGCTTCCCTTCCAGAGTATAAATCATCTTCTTGTCATAAATAACCTGTAAATCCTGACAACAATAGACAAGGCAACCTCGCGTAAAATCGGCGGCATCCTATATAAGTTACTAAATCCTAGAAAACAAAGTAAGATATAATGCTTGTGGAATGAAGTTTGCAGATTTCCTGGAGATTATAAAACTTAATAATTCACAAAAACCATAAGACTCCGTTAGAAAAACAAAACCGGTAAAATTTCCAGATTTTTAACTCCTGACGCCGTCAAGAGTAATACTCTGATGCCGTCAGAATGGACCTGCAGAAATTCTTATGTTAAGTTTCTGGAAAATTTCTGGAAAAACTTTGTCCTACTTCCTGGAAAATCCTGCAAAACTTCATTATGACTCAATACAAGCATTTGACTCTAACAAATACGAATATACATGTTCATTTAAAATTGTGGAGAATCATGATCGGTTTGTTTCTTGAAAACATATTTGGGGTTTCCCCTTACACTTATCTTTTGCAAAAATACCTTTAGGTTGGAGTTAAGACTAGGCCAAACAACATAATAAAGTATTTCCACATTTTAGTAGAGAAACATGATTAACCAACAATAAAAATAAAACATGCATACGGAAACAAATAACAATCAAACAAATAAAATCACACAAAACATGGGTTGCCTCCCAAGAAGCGCTTTTCTTTATTTACGAGTCTTGTAGCTAGACTCAAAGTCATGGGTTACTACGTGATCTCATCATTGGTTCCACTCTCTAGGTCGTCTTCTAAACTAGTATCGCTTTCATAGTGCAAGTACTTCGGATCTTCGAATTTGAAAACATCTTGTCGATACTTAGAACCAAGCTTACTAACATTCTTAAAGAATCCACATGATAAATCAGAAATATTCCTACACCCTCTCCTGACATCCTCATCACACAAGATAAGTTGGGAGCTCATCATATCAAGCCCGTCACAATCTATTCCCTTAAGGTCTTTTCTCTTGTATGGCGTTTGGTATGAAATCCTCCTAATCCCATCAGTGAAGGTCATGATTCCGTTCAAGTCATCCACTATCAAATTAGTGATTTCACAAAAGGGTGCTCCAAAATCGACTTGTGATAACCTAGGGTCGACATAGTCCTCGATGTTATCCACAATTGTGAATTCCATAGGGAATGCCATATTTCCTACAAACACCTGGATTTCATTATCCTTGCCAACTACTTTCTCTCCTTTGTAAATCATCCCCCATCTGCAGATATTGTTATAGTGAAACAATGACATAAAATTCTTTGGTAGGAATACATTAATGTATATGTTATCGAAGTACTTATGACCGATCATGCAGGGGATTTTTGAGATTATCTGGATCACGTCGTCTTATCTTCCCCAACTCTCCATCCTTTGACCCATATAGATTCCCCTCAAGAGATGGACGATACTCGTACACCTCCTCACTATCCCTACGAAAGATTACCTTCCTAACACCATTGGTGAGTACTACACTACCATCTTTCTCATCAAGGATTGCTCCTGATTCATTGATAAATGGTATCCCAAGGACAAGGTGGGTTAACGTTTGATTGGTGAAAGGGTCCACGTCGTCAACCACGGTGAGGTCAGCACTGTAAACAAGCCCTCCAATCCTAATTAAAAAATTTTCTATTACTCTCTTGCTCGCAACGTGCTCTGGGAAGGTTTTGTGGTATAGGGAGAGGGGGATTATGTTGACTGGGAAGCTAGGATCTATATGACTATCGGTTAAGAGCTTTTCCTTAATGGTACAGGGGATTTTGAAAACTTTAGGGTTACTTTCCTTAGTATGATTGTTACCCACACTAATAACATCCTCCATTTTTCTCTCGGGTTCTTCTATAATAGATTTACCCAAAATGGTTGGATCTTTCTCGTGCTCTTCCGATTTCTCTTTCCTTTCATCAGGTTTGTCGGATTCTTGCGCGGTGTATTGCTCGGGTGAGTCGGTAGGTTTTCTTGCCAAATCATGGTCAACCCTTGAGGTCTCATCTTTCGCTGTCTGACGGAATCTGTTAGGTTGTTGTTGGGTTGGGTTGGGTGTTGAAGCAGGTATTGTGGTGATGGTGTTTACGAAGTGGATTGGTCCAGGGGGGTTGACAGGTTCTTCTCTGTTAGGAGACAGATGTTTGAATAGCTTGCTAGGACTTTTTATTTTTACAGGGGAAGCTGGTGGACTCATGATGGTAGCAGATTTAACCTCATTAACGGGAATGGGCCTATTATCAACATGCTCTTTGATAGCAGTCAACAGATTACAAATCTTGTTGTTTACATCATCCTGCTGTTGTTTAAATTTGGTCTCGAGCATAGCGAGCTATAGTTCTTGAGAGAGAATGAATTTCTTTAAAGTATCTTCACAGCTTTGCCTAGGATTGCCTTGTGATGGAAAATGCTCGGACCAAGTGAGTGGTGAGGAGTCATTGAAGGATACGCTTCGCGTTTGGTACCTTCTAAAATCAGGTTTATCCTTCCATGCCTCATAGGCTTTGGCAGAAGTTTGAGGACCCTGACCTATGTGCGATGATGTGAATTCGTTATAAGCACGTTTTGGAAGTTCCATGCAATTATGGGTCTCATGAGGACCATTGCATAGTTTGCATGTAGAAGCGGTTCTGCTTACTTGGCTTGAAGGTTTATGGGCTTCGTAGGATTTCATGAGAGACTTGACTCGACCTTCAAGTTCCATGATCCTACGGTCGGGAGTGCTAGAATTGTTCGAAGGCAAAGATATTGCCTTGACCGTTTCGTTCAAGTCACGGGGATCATTCCAACTTTCGTTGTCATAGAGAGCAAGATCTTCTATGAGTTCCCATGATTGTTCCGCACTAAGATCACGTAGCTTACCACCGGCCGATTGGTCAATGGCTCGCCTCGTGGAGATGTCGATATGGTCATAAAAAATTTGGACTTGGAGCCAAAGATCTATGCCATGATGAGGGACTTTTTGGAGTAAGTCCTTGAAACGAGTCCATGCTTCATAAAGAGATTCATTTTGACGTTGTTGAAACATCAAGATATCATTCCTAAGCTTAGTAGTTCTCCCCGGTGGGAAAAATTGAGCAAGGAAACGAGTGGTGAGATCATCCCATGTGGTGATGGATCCCGCGGGTAAACGCTCAAGCCATTGACTAGCTTGATCCCGTAGAGAGAATTGGAATAGGCGTAAACGGGTAGTCTCTCTAGTTTCAACACCTAGGTCTATGGAATCTACGATTTTGAGGAAGTCCTTAAGGTGTTGGTTTGGATCTTCGGAACGAAGTCCAGGGAATGCACATCCGCTTTGCACCAACCGGATGGTGTCGGATCGCAAGGGGGTCACATTGGCTCCGGTGAGCTCAATGGTGTTTCGGTAGCCTTGATGGCTAGGTCGGGAGTACTCTCCTAAGGTTCGGGGCCTAAGGGGTTCTAATGGTGGGTTTTGTTGTGGTGGGATGATGGGTTCAAAGATGTTACCACCTTCCATGATGTCGGATGGTAAAGAGTTACGAACAAAGGCACGAAGAAATAAGATAGACTAAAGAAGACCTAAAAATAAAAATAAAATTCTTACTAGAAAGGAATCTAGCAAGTAGACCTAATAAAAAGAAATCCTAACCTAGACAATAACTATTCCCCGGCAGCGGCGCAAAAAACTTGATGCGTGGGAATCGCAACAGGCTTTACCTCTCGAGGGATCTCGAGAAGCTTACAACCCCCACCAGGCAGTGTACCTGATCGTTGTAGTATAGTATAGTATAGTGACAAGTACCGGGGGATTGATCGTTCAGCTTAGGAATAGTGTCGCTAGGATTAGAAAACCTAATTAATAGTTCTAGAGGTGAGGGATGATTATTTTTGTATTTTTATACTTTTTAGAAAGCAATTAAAATCTCGGGTTTTGAAGGAGTGGGCGGAATTAGTTGCTATTCAACTAACCCAAAGCTAAGATATATTCAAAATAAAATAATAAAAATGAAAACAAACTAATTATACTAAGGTTGTGAGCAGTAATTGGAGAAATTGTGTTTACTTAGACTTCACTACTCCCTAGATATCTTTTACATGTTAATTACTTGTTATACTTGTATGGATGACGGATTGTATTCCTTAATATCATTCGTGGGGTGGCATACATAACTCCCCAACTCTATGAGCTCTTATCTCCTCCTACACCATGACCCAGCACAACTATAGGGATTGTAAACAGTGGCTCACGCATTAAATACAACCAATAAAGACCTAGTACGCCTCGGTTCATGTTTCTTAAGACGTTCAAGCATGTTACCATTTGGAGATCTGCCAGTTTTCTTAAGCCTAACATATAAATCATTCATCCAAGAACAAGAATAAACAAGTAATCAACACATAATCAACATCTAGGTTTCATTAGATCTAAGCAAACACAAGAGAGATCTAGCCTAGCATAATTGAATTGAGACAAGAACAAGAGATAAACAACCAACACATAGACATATTGATTGAATTAGAAGAACACTTATCTCAATTACAATGCAAGGTATCAAGGGTTTGGAACCCTTGAAAAACCTGTAAAAGAGGCACCAAATTCGTCTTTAGGGTTTCACCAAAACTTCTCTCTCTTTAATGAAAAAACTAGAAAACTATATATAGGAAAAGTAGGCTGACGGCGTCAAGAGTTACTTGTGACGCTGTCACCTCGCCGCCATATACTTCCTCGGACGGCCTTGATCTACTTATGACGGCCTATGTGACGCCGTCACCGACCACGGTATTTTATTCTTGCCACTTTGACGCCGTCATGAAGGCGTTTGACGCCGTCACCACCTTCGGTATTTTAATCTTCATGTCTGACGCCGTCAAGATATTACTCTTGACGCCGTCACCTTGTATCTTCAGCATGGAAATTTGGTACTTTGCTGTTTTCTTCACTTTTATGCTCCAAAAATGTCCAAAATGGCTTCTTTTCCAGAATTCACTCTCCAAACACCTAAAATCACAAAAGGAACGATTTAGGGCAATATTTGATCAATTAAAGTCGGATTCGGGCTTAAATGACCCCCTAAAAACGGATCATTTTTCGCCTCATCATCTATGCGCACCATTCACTTTCTGATGCTACGTAAAACTTGCTTAAATATATTGTTTGCTTTGCGTTTTCAAGTTCTAGAAACATACTTTAAACTGGACAAAATGCCGTTAAGGTTTAAACCCGGCCAGGACCAGTTTGACCGATACAAAAGTTAATGTATTTAAATCAAACCCATGTTGACCCTTTACTCAACAACGTATGCCAATCTTTTCACCCCCACATACGTTGATTGTATTGAATCATGTACATGTGTTGTATATGACACATGTATGGTGGGGGCATGAGTTCAACAAAAGCCAAAGCCACACTTGAGACTGAGACAAGAGTGAGATCTCTTATCACTTCAAGTCTTCTAAACTCTTAAAAGTATCAAACCTATTTAATTTAAATGCCTGACATCAATCTGTCTTTCTTTTTAGGTGCTTGCTTTTGAAGCACGAAGAAAAAAGAGAATTAGGGTCAACACTATATCTGCAGGTGATCTTATTAATTTTATAATTTTTTACTTTTTTACTTTTTGCTATTCTTGCAAGTAATTTGTAAAAACTATTCTTATGCCATTAAAAAAAATCGGTACAAATTATACTGAAATATCAACTCATTTTGGATCGTTGTTATGGATTTGGATTGTTGTATGCTATTTCACTTGCTGTGCATGAGATTAAGACTTATGGTCAGCATGGACGAGGGCGCTTTGTGAGAGAGCTGGTCATGTTGGTCGTCCTTTCAATCGTGATTCTTTTGATAACGATAATACCAATGAAAATCACAATGGATTTTCTTGTGTAGGATGGAGACAACATTTGGAAAATGGAGACTTATATAAGCCTACTGAAAGACATGTTGGCTTTGTCCCAAGCGAGGTGACTATAACAATGGCGATGCCACATAAGGTGAACGCCCAATGAGGATGTTTGATCGACACAGTGGAACCAGCCACGTGTTAATTCTTCTTCATATCATTAAGTTAGATCAATCAACAGTAAATAAAATATTTGTACTTAACTAAATTATTGTCATACTATTTATTTGTGCGTAAACGAGTTTTAGCCCTGCAGTTAACTAAATTTAGTGTCATTTTAATTATTTGTTCAGAAAGGATTATGAGCGTGAAGGGGCAGGTCATGGCAACTGGGGGAAAGTTATCATTTTGGAAATGTTACTATTTTTAGCGAGCTTTGATAGAACTTATGTATTAATTTTTTGTAGAGAGACTCAAAAAGTTTTGCTGAAACCGAAAAGTATGTAAACTCGAAGAAACAAATTAGCAAACTGTAGCAAGTGTCATCCTAATCACAATGTAGAACGTTGTTTTCTAGAGAAGGAAGCGGCTAAATTTACTGGAGTGAAGGTGCGTTATTCATTTAAAAAAAAAGCAGAAGCAAATGTTAACATTATTTCTGCATTGCATCTATAAAAGAGGGAACATTTGGCCATAACTTTCTATTGGTAGTTGTACTTTGGAACATGTAAACTACTAACTCACTGTTTTTTTTATCCATTAGAAATATATGATGACGAACTTGAAAACTTACTTTACATATTCAGATTTGGTTTGCAAACTCTTTCACTCTTAAGTATTTTTATTTATTATTTCAAGTCTTTAAAAATCATCTTATTTTCTGTAGAGTTGAAATGGGGATTTGTATGATAATGAGGAATCGTAGGGCAACAGTGGTATTGCAATTCGGGTTATGTCATCAACTAAGCATATCATTACATCATAAGCATATGACTACAACTTTCTGTAAGTCTACTTCAGATAGTCATATAAGCTTTTCTTTTATAACACATATGATTAAATGAGTTTATGATCTCTGCATGTTTCAATGTGAAATATCTACCTTCCTAGAAAGACCCTCTGAATTTGCTGCTTTAGTGTAGAGGTAATATTTATATCAGTAAGTGGTGTTTAATTACTTATGAAAGAGCTTATGCAAGTTACATTTACTTTGAGATTGATTAGCTAGGATAGCTAATGTGATAACTGTATGTGGTTTCATATATTGATTGCGATGGTGTGTTTATGATTTGCTTATAATTACAAGTTTAAAAAATACGTGGCTTATTTGCTTAGAGTCTTAAACCATACAAATGATCGGAGTCTATTGAAATAGTAAGCTTATTCTATATATCATGTCAGTCAACATATAGATAATTAAATAAATTTGGTATTAAATGGAAATTGTTGATCAAAACAAACATTATCTTATGTGTTAGTATCACACATTTTTACATGTTACTAGAATAATAAATGTTGGCTATTTAAATGCCCAAACTATATA
This sequence comes from Artemisia argyi, assembly GCA_030686995.1. Lineage (NCBI taxonomy): Eukaryota > Viridiplantae > Streptophyta > Magnoliopsida > Asterales > Asteraceae > Artemisia > Artemisia argyi. The sequence goes on along the minus strand of CM060686.1, from coordinate 154,413,264 downwards.
TATGACACATTGACACTGTGGGTGTACGCTTTTCTACAAGTATTGATCCATGATTAACATTAAATGGCAGTAAGGAATAATTTAATACACAAATCAAAAACCATTTTCACTAATTGGAGCTATTTTGCTGGTCACTCGTCATGTCCTGGAGTTTAATAAATCATCTTTTAAGAGACTAAAAATAGTAGAACTTTGATCCATCATGTGTATTGTCGATGGTTTATTCAGAGTACCATCATTCTAAACAAAACCTCTGTGAGCTAAGGTTGAAATTATTTGTGGAGCATGTTATTGATCAAAGATGAAAAGAAATTTCTACCAACTTTAAACATTCAGTTCATTTTTTTTGACAATTGATAACAAAGGTAGATAGAATGAGATCAAAGAACCTTGTGCACTGTATATCTACTCATTAACATGTGTTTTAAAGTTTTATAACTTTTTAATTGGACCTACTTTCTATGTAGGTGAAGTGGATCACGAGCCTCAAATATCTCACTGAAAGAGGAATCTACATAACAAGAAACATCATCTAAGCACATTCTTATTGCAACTTTTTTCAAATGGGGGACACGCCGCATTTTAGCCGTCATTGTTTTCGATTAGGAGATATGGCATTTACCAATGTTTGTATGTAACAAAACTCATGTCAATGCAACTTCTTTTTGTATTATTTTGTGCATTGTCTTAGTTTGGTCATTTTTAAACCAACTCTTGTACTGATTTTCTATCTTATTTAAATTGTTTTTCATATTTATGTAAGATATACAAGTAAAAATTTAAAGTTTGAACCTCTCCATATACACAATAGATATTCAAAAATGAAAATCATGAAACTAACCCGCCCATCGGGCGGGTCATGAAGCTAGATCTCTAGTTATGACATGGGTTCTTTTTGGTAGGGAACAAAAACACAAGGACACCACCACCAGTCAATAGCTCAATCAAAACAAAGTGGAACTTTACATTAGAGTTTGAAATTTGATAGTTTGATGGCTTTGCTTTGAAATACTATTGACATTGTTGAGCTAAATTTTCCTTAGAATACAAAATGATGTCTCATTTAGCATAAGTTTTAGATTTTTAGATGTAGTTTAGGAGTAGTGTACAAAAAGATTTGAAAATAGTTGTTGTTTCTTACGAGATGGTCGACTTTATGTTAATAAAATTTGCATCATTGTGGGTTGAATGGCCTCCATTTTAAGGATGAACTCGCTAAACCATGGAAAACAGATAGCTTCGATGCCAACTATGGATTATTTTTGTGACCATTTCGATAATAAAGAAAGTGATGTTGAGACCAACGATATTGAGAGCTTTGACTATGCCAATCTACATCTAGGATGGTCTCCGGAGTCATCTTCAAAATTTCATTTTTAGTATCTTTAGAATGGTTTTGTTTGAGTTTTACATGTTTTTAATGCTTCAAATATTAAAAACTTAATGTCTTAATCATGTTTTAATTTATTTACTGTTTTTATCAATTTAAGTATCTATGGTTAAAATTTTAAAATGCTAATATGCAATAGACAATTTTGAAACGATATGTTTATCATTAACAAAATAAATATGTAACTTTAAACTTAAATGTAATATTATTAAATTTACATGACACTAGCCCATCCACCGGACGGGTCATGCGACTAGTTTCAAATAAAAATTAAATAAAATAAAAAAAAACTTTTCCCACTAGTATTTTATTTACCTATAAATACCCTTTAAACTTCAATATTTTTTTAAACAACTTCACGTTATATACTATCTACTTTGAATACCATTTTAACTAATAAAATGTCTCAACAAAACACTCTCCGCAACACAAAACGTCAACAACATTCTAACTAACAATACCATTTTATCGATGTAATGTTTATGTTTTTAATTTGGTGTGTACGTTTTTAATTATATGTGTAATGTTTTTATTTTATGAATAAAAGTTTTTTTTAATAAAAAAAAAAAAATGATTTGAATGGTGAGTCTGGTGAGATTGATAAGGGTAAATGGTGAGTTGGAGTGTGAGTAAAAAGTTTACAAAAAGCTGATGTAGTGCTGAGGTGAAAGGTGAGTGAGTGTATTTTCTGGTGACGGATAAAGGTATTAGGGGGTGTTTACTTTTCTGTTAGTGGGGAGGATTATAGGCCTAAAACCCTAGGGTGTTTACTAAATTAAGTGGTTAGATATGAATGTCTTAATTAGCCACTTATTAAGGAGAGCATAATTTTAATGAATCTCTCAATTAAAAGATATTAAGGGTTTTGGGCCCACAAACCTCTCCACTAAGAGAAAAATAAACAACCTTTAGGATCTCTTAATTAGGAGACTCATTAAAATTAAACTCTCTATTATAAGAGCCTAATTAAGACCTCATATCTAACCACTTAATTTTGTAAACATCCCATTAATTATGAAGCAATTGTAGCATAACCACTTATTTAGACTAACAGGGTATCCGCACGTTGCGGCGACGGGTACCTTTAATTAAAGTTTGCGGCGACTAATATTTGTTGATTACATATTTTTCGTGACAAATGCGGATAGTATTATACTCGACCATTGTTTCTTATTTTGATTATATGTGCCTCTTGTTACACTTATAAAACTTCATATACGTATTTGTTATAAGAATTTATCTATTTTGTTCTATTTATTTTATGAAATATATTTGTGAAAAATACAATAAACAAAAGTATATCTTTATACACAATGTGAACCCGAGTCATTAAATCTTCATCATTTTCGCCGCTAAGTCTCGCAGTTTGTTTGACAAGCGAGTTAAACTTCGTGACCTCTCGTTTCATCGTACTCCACTTTCCGATCAAATTCTTATACCCTTTCACATCCCAAAATTTTGGATAGAGACCCAAGTTATCAAAAGAAATTCACAACCCAAATTAATCATCCAAACTAGCATAGATAAAATCATTATACCATAAAGCTTCTCACTTGTTCTACCCTAATTTCACGCCTACCACATCACAGCCACGCTTATCTTTCAAACAAAATATGCGACAGCCATAAACACAAATTCAACCTTGTATTTCTTATCCTAAATCAAACCACAAAAACCTTTTTGTCTTCTCTAATTTCAGTCAAAACAATCAAGAATACACTCGGCTTCAAGATCTCTTAACGTTACACAATTTGAAAAAAAATTAAAAAGTAAAAAACCAGACCATGTACTAGAAAAAGCTAGCCACGGTGTGCATGAGGCGCCGTCGGGTTGCATTTTCCGAGACCATTTAGGCTGGTCACGATGGTAGGTAATTTCCTTTTGTTCTTGTGTTTCTTTGAATGAAAGGAAGAAAGGATATTAACAAATTTGTTATTGTTCTTTCTTTATATCTTTCGAATATAAGAAAGATTGTGTTTATCGATCTTGTTATTTCATAGATCGATGATGGGTTATGGAGATCTTTAAAGATCTATTCTTCAATTGAAACTAACATGAGATCTCATTTCTTGTTTTTTTCGTTGGCTGGAAATCATGAACTATGATAATAGTAACTGATTAAAAAAAACATATATAAATCCCAGGTTTTTTATAATATCACTGGTTTTTTACAATCTCAAATTTATACAAAAAAATATTATAAATCCCAGGTTGAATTTGATAGGTGTGAAAAGGAGGTTCTACAGAAAGGAAAAAAAAAGGTGGGGGGGGGGGGGGGGGGAGTTGGAGGGAGAAAGGTTGCTGGAAGAAAAAAGAGGCTCGACAGATTTCATTCTACAATATTTCCTTGTGTAAGCAAAAGATTTTATTGTGCTTTACATGCTTATGCTTTATGTTTTATGACTTCTATTAATTGGTGATGAGGTGTATTAATTCTATGTATGTAAGAAATATGTTACCTTAAAATTATTGTGCTTTACATACTTGTGCTTTGTGCTTTATCACTTGTATTTACTTAAGATCTATATTAAGAAATCTTAAAAATTAAATAGGAGAGAGAGTATAATACGTATTATAAGTAGTATAGATAATCATGCAAAATATTTTTTTTCTTTTAAATAAACGCTTACCGAAGTCTTTTTGCATTAGATATATATTTAGAATATGTATTTTAAACAGTTTAAATAATAATAATGATTCATTACTATGATTTATTTATGAATTTGATTTTCTTTGTAACATAAGATATTGGTGTTAGAATTTAACAATCAAAGTACACGTATGTGGAAGCAAGAATCAAGTATAACATATAAATATTAACTAAAACATAATAGAAACGTACCGTGGTGATTCTAGCCCGAACAAGAATCAAATTAGCAAATCTTGAATTAATTGATGAACCCTAATTAGGGTTTATGAATCAATGATCAATCCCTTACCGTTTTATTGATCGATTCCTTGATAACAACTGTAATGAGTTGTTACCTCGTTCTTGTACATACAAACTAATACTGAATCAAATTAATTGGAAGATTAAACACAAGGATTTGTTTTAATAAAACAAAAATCGAAATCCCTAAGGTTTAGGGATGTTCGATCGGCTGGAATAAAACAAGGAGGAAAAACCAAACTTAGGGTATTGTGTGTGCACAAAAGGTGAGAAACAATGACCCATGGGTTTGTATATATATTAGGGGAAACTTGGAGAGCAAGGCAAGGCCATGGGTCGATCCCCTTGGGCTTGGTTCGACCGGCCATACACACCCAAAGGGTGTTCGAGATCCTTCTTGTTACCAAGTTTCATTCTAGTCCTTTCCGTTTCCTTTTAACGATAGTTAGTCCATACATTTAATAATTAACGATCATTAATCCTTTGAACTTGTGTTATTAATAAGTATAACTAACAATTAATATTTATTAATCTTTGACTCTCGTTTGTATTGTGTGCAATCCCGAGGTCTCGGGTTCGATAATAGTCATTTGCATATTAATATTTATACGTAACTTTTAACAGCTCCCACTCGTATATCTATTAATAGTAAAATGACATTAGTTGGCGTCTTGCAACACTCCAATGCCCCCAGCACGACTCGAGCTAGGTTTCCTGGAAAAACCTTTAATGATTAATCATTATAATTATCCTTTTGTTTCTAATACTACTGATGAGGCGAAAAATGAACCACTTTTAGGGGGTCATTTAAGCCCGGAATTGAACTTATTTCATCAAATATTGCCCTAAATTGTTCCTTTTGTGATTTTAGGTACTTTGGGAGTAAAATCTGGAAAAGGAAGCAATTCGGAGGTTTTTGGAGCATAAAAGTGAAGAAAACGCCAAAGTCTTAATTTTCCTTTCTGGGAACAGTAGGTGACGGCGTCAAGAGTTAATCCTTGATGACGTCAAGAGCAAATTTCCATGACGATCCAGTACAGATTTGACGGCGTCACGAAGTAGGGCGTCAAGAGTAAAATTCATGACGGCCTGGAAATGCATAATACATGACGGCGTCAAAAGTAGATCAAGGCAGTCCGAGAAGAGTTTTGGCGGCGAGGTGACGGCGTCACAAGTTTGGTCTTGACGCCGTTAGACCCCTTTTCCTATATATAGTTTTCTAATTTTCATATTAAAAAAGAGAAGTTTTGGAGAAACCCTAAGTACGAACTTGGTGCGAATTTTACAGGTTTTTCAAGGGTTCTAAGCCCTTGATACCTTTCATGTGTAATTGAGATAAGTGTTCTTTTAATTCAATCAATATGTCTATGTGTTGGTTGTCTATATCTTGTTCTTGTCTTAATTCCATCATGCTAGGCTAGATCTATCTTGTGTTTGCTTGGATCTAATGAAACCTAGATGTTAATTATGTGTTGATTACTTGTTTATAATTGTCTTGGATGAATGATTTATATGTTAGGCTTAAGAAAACAGGCAGATCTCCAATTGGTAACATGCTTGAACGTCTTAAGAAACATGAACCGATGTGCACTAGGTCTTTATTGGTTGTATTTAATGCATGAGCCACTGTTTATAATCCCTATGGTTGTGCTGGGCATGGTATAGGAGGAGATAAGAGCTCATAGAATTGGGGAGTTAAGTGCACCACCCTATGAATGATATTAAGGAATACGATCCATCATCCATGCAACTATAACAAGTAATTAACGTGTAAAAGATGTCTAGGGAGTAGTGAAATCTAAGTAAACACATTTTCTCCACTTATTGCTCACAACTTTAGTATAATTTAGTTTATTTTCATTTTTAGTATTTTATTTTGATTGCATCTTTAGTATTGGGTTAGTTGACTAGCAACTAATTCCGCCCAAATCATTCAAACCCGAGATTTTTAATTGCTTTCTAAAAAATATAAAAATACAAAAATAATCATCCCTCACCTTTAGAACTAGTATTTAGGTTTTCTAATCCTAGCGACACTATTCCTAGATGAACGATCAATCCCCCGGTACTTGTCACTATACTATACTACAACGATCAGGTACACTGCCTGGTGGGGGTTGTAAGCTTCTCAAGATCCCTTGAGAGGTAAAGCCTGGTGCAATTCCCACGTATCAAGTTTTTGGCGCCGTTGCTGGGGGAATAGTTATTGTCTAGGTTAGAATATCTTTTTATTAGGTCTACTTGCTAGATTCTTTTCTAGTAAGATTTTATCTTTATTTTTAGGTTTTCTTTAGTCTATCTTTTTCTTTGTGCCTTTGTTAGTAAATTAAATTCATTGACTATTCCGTTGACCATTATGGAAAACGCGAATCCACCCCTTTCCCCTAGAGAAGTGGCTTTGTTGCGTGAACAAATTGAGAGTGAGATTAGGGAACTTAGGGAGCTTAATAGTTTGATCAAGGTTGAGCTCGAACATGCATTTAGTGACCTAGAGACCGCCTTGTATTCAAATGAGGACCTTGGGCCTAATGACTTTGTGAATGTTATTGAGGGACTTGAAGAGGGGGAAATAGATCCGAAGCTTAATGACTATTTTAATCTATACCCCACTAAGGAGGAGATTGAATATTATAATAATCTTATTGATAACCCGCGATCTCCTTTCACTATAATTGAACCTAAGATAAAGAGAGGCGATCCTAAGAATGCTAAGATACCATGTATGATTGGGTATAGGCACATTAGCAATGCTTACATTGATTTTAAATCTCCAATCAACATTATGTCCCCAACTGTTTATAATGATATAGTGAAAACAAGACTTGAACCTAGAAAAGAGCCCAAATACCCCGGTGGAGTTTGTAACTTTGTCGGGAGAGTCAAAGGTCTCCATGTCTTTGTTGGTAATTTCACTTTTGTCACCGACTTTATGATTGTGGAAGATCTTGCTAATGTTATTGATTGTCGGTTATCAAATGTTGTGTTTGGCAAACCGTTTGTTGAGGAGTCTAAGTTGGAATATGATGAGATAGAAGGAATGATCCGATTTGCAAGTAACACCGATAGTATCACTTATAGGATGCGTAATAGGATGAAAGAATTTCGCTTTATATCCCATTTTGATAAGGATAACGTTGGTGCTTTTGAGGACATCAATGAAGAGGATAAGAAAAAGGGCATGAATTATGTATGGGAAAAAAGGAGTCTTTATTACAAAGATTGCTTGGCCCTTGGACCAAGGTATAAAGTCGATAAAGAATTTGCCCAAAAGATTATGGGGGCGGTTGAGAAAAAGGTGATTGGTTTCTACAAAGAATATCTACAATCGGAGAGTAGAACCAACAATGAGGTCACGTAGTAACCCATGACCTTGAGTCTAGCTACAAGACTCATAAATAAAGAAAAGCGCTTCTTGGGAGGCAACCCATGTTTTGTGTGATTTTATTTTTGTTTGTTTGTTATTTGCTTCCGTATGCATGCTTAATTTTTATTGTTGGTAGATCATGTTTCTCAACTAAATAGTGGAAATACTTTACTTTGTTGTTTTGGCCTAGTCTTAACTCCACCTAAAAGTATTTTTGCAAAAGAGAAGTTTTGGAGAAACCCTAAGTACGAACTTGGTGCGATTCCCACGTATCAAGTTTTTGGTGCCGTTGCCGGGGAAACCCCAAATGTGTTTTTAAGAAACAAACCGATCATGATTCTCCACAATATTAAATGAACATGTATATTCATATTTGTTAGAGTTAAATGCTTGTATTGAGTCATAATGAAGTTTTGCAGGATTTTCCAGGAAGTAGGACCAAGTTTTTCCAGAAATTTTCCGGAAACTTAACATAAGAATTTCTGCAGGTCACTTCTGACGGCGTCAAGAGTTAACTCTTGACGGCGTCAAGTGTAAAAATCTGGAAATTTTACCAGTTTTGTTTTTCTAACGGAGTCTTATGGTTTTTGTGAATTATTAAGTTTTATAATCTCCAGGAAATCTGCAAACTTCATTCCACAAGCATTATATCTTATCTTGTTTTCTAGGATTTAGTAACTTATATAGGATGCCGCCGATTTTACGCGAGGTTGTTTTGTCTATTTTCTCAGGATTTACAGGTTATGTATGACAAGAAGATGATTTATATTCTGGAAGGGAAGCTTTGATTGTTCATTTTCTTGGAGGAAGATTTAACCTGGACACCTTATTATCCATACTGAGCGAATCAGGGGAGTATTTGATTTCATTCTTTTTACTTTTTTCACTTTTACATTCTTTACTTGAACATTGGGGACAATGTTCATCTTAAGTGTAAGGGGAGGGTAAAAAGATGATACCTTACATATGCACTTTCGCTTGAGTTTGTTTTGTTTAATGGTAGATGTGTAATAAAACTATGAGAAATACTTGTTAGTGCAATTTTAACGCCAAATTTAAATTTTTTTACAACATTTAGGAGTGAAACTTTAGCCATAGCAAGCGTCTCATGGATAGGAGATTTTATGACTAGCACATAACCGTATATTCAGAAAAATTTTCCACCCAAATATGTGAGGTTCGCCTTTAGATTTGATAGGAAAATCATTTACTATTAGTGCTTATGAGTGTACCGGTAGCATTTAGATTCTAGAACTTGCGTTAGTGATGCATCCCGAGACCGCTAGTGAGACTACATTCGTGTGGTAGGATTTACTACATGATAAGAGGCATTAGGATCACCCTTGTGTTAAACCCGTATCATAATTACTTGACCATTTAAGTCATATTACTTGGCTAGTTAAGTCAACTAATTTTTCCCACACCCTTAGCGTTGTACTCATTTTTAGTACACGAAACCCCTAGTACACCCCTCCGAGCCTATCTTTTCGTTTCTAACTTTAAGCATTTTACTTAAAGGAAGAATTTGTTACACCCCACTTAAATGTACACCTAAATCGCCTTAGCTTAAGTTAACTTTCTAATTGATTACATGGTTGCTAAGTCGAGTCATATCCTTGTACATATTGTTTTGGGATGATTGGGACTCATGGGTAAGTACTTATTTTATGAAGTAATGGGGAAGAACATCATTTACTACCCCCATATGTACGTTAATCTTAAAAGTGCTCCATGTGTTTTGATTATCTTAATTCGAGTCAATAGAATAGTTCATTGTAAAGTATGTAAAAATTCAAGTGTAAGGGGAACATTCAACCCCTATGATGTATTATTTTGGATGGTAGGGTAAGAGTGTATGCAAAAAAAAAAAAAAAAAAAAAAAAAAAAAAAATAGAAAAAGGAAAAGAGAAAAAACATACGGACTACCATCCCGTTTCATTCTATGTTTATTTTATGTTTTTGTTATTTTTCATTTATTAGCTTAGGTCGAGTCTAGTCTTGGCTTAGCAACGCCACATTGTACATGTAATTAACCAAGATTGTTAACTCGCCACCAGTAAAAACTTCCTTTATCCAACAAAACCGTGTATTTCATATCCCTACACCTAACGTTACAACCCTTTAAAAGACCTCTTTGATAGTTTATCCTAGGTGCTTACGCCATGTGGTGGAGGTTTGATCCTTTCCCAAGCCTATGGTAATCTATTTTGCTATGACAGGTAGTGAGAGATATCTTCCGTTTCCATATTGTAATTTATACTTTATTACACCCGAGAGATGTGAGTATCTAAACACTATTTGTGAGGTGCTTGTGTATGACCTCCGTTCTTGTCTATTGGTCTTTAGCGGAACGATTATTTGTTGTAATTACTTTTATATTAGTGTTAAATAACCCCTAACTTGTATTTTGAGTAGAATAAAAGCGCATTTGCTTGAGGACAAGCAAATCTCAAGTGTAAGGGTATATGATGAGGCGAAAAATGAACCACTTTTAGGGGGTCATTTAAGCCCGGAATTGAACTTATTTGATCAAATATTGCCCTAAATCGTTCCTTTTGTGATTTTAGGTACTTTGGGAGTGAAATCTGGAAAAGGAAGCAATTCGGACGTTTTTGGAGCATAAAAGTGAAGAAAACGTCAAAGTCTTAATTTTCCTTTCTGGGAACAGTAGGTGACGGCGTCAAGAGCAAATTTCCATGACGATCCAGTACAGATTTGACGGCGTCATGAAGTAGGGCGTCAAGAGTAAAATTCATGACGGTCTGGAAATGCATAATACATGACGGCGTCAAAAGTAGATCAAGGCAGTCCGAGAAGAGTTTTGGCGGCGAGATGACGGCGTCACAAGTTTGGTCTTGACGCCGTCAGACCCCTTTTCCTATATATAGTTTTCTAATTTTCACATTAAAAAAAGAGAAGTTTTGGAGAAACCCTAAGTACGAACTTGGTGCGAATTTTACAGGTTTTTCAAGGGTTCTAAGCCCTTGATACCTTTCATGTGTAATTAAGATAAGTGTTCTTTTAATTCAATCAATATGTCTATGTGTTGGTTGTCTATATCTTGTTCTTGTCTTAATTCCATCATGCTAGGCTAGATCTATCTTGTGTTTGCTTGGATCTAATGAAACCTAGATGTTAATTATGTGTTGATTACTTGTTTATAATTGTCTTGGATGATTGATTTATATGTTAGGCTTAAGAAAACTGGCAGATCTCCAATTGGTAACATGCTTGAATGTCTTAAGGAACATGAACCGATGTGCACTAGGTCTTTATTGGTTGTATTTAATGCATGAGCCACTGTTTATAATCCCTATGGTTGTGCTGGGCATGGTATAGGAGGAGATAAGAGCTCATAGAATTGGGGAGTTAAGTGCGCCACCCCATGAATGATATTAAGGAATACGATCCGTCATCCATGCAACTATAACAAGTAATTAACGTGTAAAAGATGTCTAGGGAGTAGTGAAATCTAAGTAAACACATTTTCTCCACTTATTGCTCACAACTTTAGTATAATTTAGTTTATTTTCATTTTTAGTATTTTATTTTGATTGCATCTTTAGTATTGGGTTAGTTGACTAGCAACTAATTTCGCCCAAATCATTCAAACCTGAGATTTTTAATTGCTTTCTAAAAAATATAAAAATACAAAAATAATCATCCCTCACCTTTAGAACTAGTATTTAGGTTTTCTAATCCTAGCGACACTATTCCTAGCTGAACGATCAATCCCCCGGTACTTGTCACTATACTATACTACAACGATCAGGTACACTGCCTGGTGGGGGTTGTAAGCTTCTCAAGATCTCTTGAGAGGTAAAGCCTGGTGCAATTCCCACGCATCAACTACATTTAATAAAGATGTGAGATTCTTTATTAACATTCTGTTTCTCGTCTCTTTATGATTGAACAAAATTACCAAAACATCTGAACGTATTCCAGATACTCTTTGGGCGTGGCCACGCAAACATTTTGTCAACCCTATGAGGGGCCCAGCAGTATTAAACTTCTGAATAAATCAGAAGGAACAAATTCTCTCTTGACTACAAGAATAACCCATGAACTTTGCAACACTTCTGAAAACAACCCTTATGACTCCCTATTACGGTGAGCGGTAGATTGCTTCACAAAAATGTACTACATCCATGACACTTATCTGGTATCTCAAGTCTGAGGATAACTTTAAATATGATTCTCACATTGAATATTAAATCATATTGTTGGGATAAGTCCAATACTCAATTGATTGAGTATCATGTGAAATTGGTATGACTACGCATCAATATACTTTCAAGTATATCCTAAACCAATACTCAAATTTGTCTTAGTTTAATGATATTCCCATATCATTAATCGACAACGGACAATTTAGAATAATAATTTATTCATGGATTTAAACATGCAAATATAGGATATATTATTTAGATAATGAATAAATAAACATAAACAATACTTTATTTCATTAAAATAATAATTGTACATTACATCCCTTATCCAAATACTAATCACAAATGGGCATGAAACTTTCAGCTAACTTAAGTCCTATTCCTTCAGCATGCTTGTAAAGCTTGGTGCCAGGTAGAGGCTTTGTAAACTGATCTACAAAGTTTTCATCTGTGTGAACTTTGAGCATTTAGATTTCACCTATTTCGACTTGTTCTTGAACATAGTGATGCTTAATCGGGAAATGTCTGGTGCCTTTCATGATTCCAGGTTCATTGGCAAATGTAATTGCATCTGAAATGTCGCAATACATTTTTATAGGTCCTCAAATCGAAGGCATAACCCCAAGCCCTGAAACAAACTTCCTAATCCAAATAGCTTCCATTGCAGCTTCTGAAGCAGCTATATACTCACTTTCTGTAGCAGACATCGCTAGTACACTCTGCTTTCTGCTCCTCCAATCCACAGCTCCTCCATTAATGACAAAGACATAACCCGTCTGAGACTTCGTATCATCCTTATCACCTTTCCAAGAAGCATCACAGTAACCTGTAACAACAAGTTCTGCAGATGGAGTACCCCCATAAACTAAGAACATCTCTTTAGTAGCCCTAAGGTACTTAAGAATATTCTTAACAGCAGTCTAGTGTTTTCACCTGGATTCTACTGATATCGACTGGTTAAATTCTGAGCAAACGCCACATCAGGCCTTGTGCTTTTCACCGCATACATAATAGATCCCACAGCCGAAGCATAAGGGACTCTCTTCATGCGTTGCACCTCTGCAGGTGTTGAAGCACAAACTTTCTCGCTCAAGCATGTTGTTCTTGCATCGGCAAATATCCCTTTTTGGAATTTTGCATATTGAATCTCTTCAATATTTTATCAATGTAAGCACTTTGGCTTAATCCAATTAATCGCTGATATCTATCTCTATATATCTTGATTCCTAGAATAAATGTAGCTTCCCCTAAATCTTTCATAGAAAAACAACTTCCAAGATATGCCTTAACCTTTTGCAAACTTGGAATGTCATTTCCCATGATCAATATGTTATCAACATATAAAATAAGGAAAATTACATTACTCCCACTAGCTTTGTGATATACGCATGGCTCATCAAGATTTTGAGTGAATCCATACTTTTTAATCTCACTATCAAATCTCTTGTTCCATTGTCATGATGCTTGCTTCAATCCATAAATGGACCTTTGAAGTTTGCATACACGATTTGGAAATTCTGGATTCACAAACCCCTCAGGCTGCGCCATATAGATGTCTTCATCTAGGCGACCATTTAAGAAGGCGGTTTTGACATCCATTTACCAAATATCATAGTCATAGTAAGCGGCTATAGCTATAAGAATCCTAATAGCCCTAATGTCAGCTACAGGAGAAAAGGTCTCCTCATAGTCAACACCAAAAGTTTGAGTATAGCCTTTAGCTACCAAACGGGCCTTATAGGTGTGTACAATGCCATCCATATCAGTCTTTTTCTTGTAGAGCCATTTACTCCCAACTAACTTGGCACCCGGAGGTAGGTCTACTTCTTCCCAGACTTCATTGTCTTTCATGGATTGCATTTCCCCATTCATAGCAACCTGCCATTTTTTCTTTTCAGGACTATTCATGGCAGCTTTATAACTTGTAGGTTCATCAAGATCCCCTAGCAAGTTTTCCTCACACTCTACATTAAGGCATAGATGTGTAGGAGCTTTCACAGGTCTAGTTGACCTATGAATGGGAACCACTTCAACTTCAGGTGGAGGACTGATGAGTGTGTAAATACTCATCATTTTCAGTCAAATCTGAGCTGCAAAACGATCAAAAACACTAAAAAATGCACCAAAATGCGAAGAAAATTTCAAAGATCGTATTTTATATGTTTCTGAGGCAAAACGAGTGAAAATAAATGAAAAACGAACAAAATTTGCATATTGGCAGTTTCAGTCCCCCGACTTTCAAAGTTTTACAAAACTAGTCCCTGGTCAATCATTTTCAAAGAAAAGTCAACACTTTCTCTTTAAAAGTCAAAATGAATCACAAATGATCTTTGGGTAAAAAGTTTTGGAAAAGTACACAATTGGTCCCTGTACTTTGGCAAATTAGCAGTTTTGGTCCCTGATGTTTCAAATTTGGAAAACTGTGATTTTGGTCCTTTGATTTATCTAACTTGACAGGATTAACCCTTGCTTGAAGTTGAAAGATGTTCAATAATGGTCCTTGGAGTTTCATCAAATTACAAGATTAGTCCTTATGATAATACTAAACGGATTAATAAACATTCCCTTTTGGACCCTTTTTAACAATTGCCAAGTCCAAAACTACCACAAACCTTTACCCTTGATCCACCACCCTCCCTTGGCCCAAAAACAAATCAAAGCCCACCAAGCTTTTTAATAAAAATGCAGCTGACCAGTCACACCTCCCCGTCTCTTTCACTTGCCCCAACCCCTGAACCCTACTTCCTGCTACTTCCATCACCATCTTCCAATCCCTCTCATCCTTTGTCTTCAAACACCACTTCCAATCCCACTACAATCCCTTCTTACTCACTAACCCATACCTACCATCCTCCACGTTGGCAATCCACAACCTCCATTTGGGCGCCAAAGTTAAATTAAGGGCTAGGATCACTCATTCTTTGATTAAACGACCGGGATTTGATCAAGAAAGCACAAGGATTATCTTGAAGCCATTGGTACTGAGGAAACAAGTACTAGAAGTGTATTGCCTACCTACCTCGTTGTTTTAGTATAAATAGTGAACTTATGTAAGCCATTGAGGCATCCATCCTTTTCTTTTCATCTTTTCTGTTTTTAAATATAGTTTGTAATTGTACTCTTCAAATTCAGTTTAATGAAAGTGCTTTTAAGTTAATCTCAATTTCGCATTTTTTTAAATTCTCAGTTTCTTATATTACCTTTCAATAATGCTTACTTTGTTTCAAAATAGTGTCCTGTGATTGATAAAACTAATTAAACTTTAAGAAAACAAAAAGGGCAGAAAGAAAAGAAGAAAGAAAGAAAATTCAGAATAAAAAGAAAATCAAAGTTAAGGGAGATTTGGTTTGAAGCAGGAAGCATGGTTTTGATTTGGTTTAGAGTCTTTTGGGAGACTATAGGTGGTTCTTTTGGTTCATAGATTTCAGATTCTAGCTTTGGATAACAAGTAAGCTTTTATGACATAGTTTCCTCATAATCTTTGTTAAGTGGTAATTATTGTTGTTCACTGCTTATACTTGTTCATTTAGACTTATTATAGCTTAGTATAATCCAGTTTATGAGAGTTGTAATTTGCCTTGATCATCTGCTTTAAAATTCCATCAATGTTGTTAGAATAGGGGTGTTTGGATATGATTGTTTGATTGAGCTTTGGTGAATCTCAGTAGATTAGATTGGTTAATTTAGCATTCTTGGGTGTTAAGTAGTTCAAATCAATCAGCATAGTGGTAGTTTTTGATCAACAAAGACAAGGTTGCAAGCTTAATCTTTCCACAGGTTATCTGTTGTGAGTTTGGGGAGTCAAACTGTTACAAGTTTAGTCTCTATATTAGCTTATTGTTAAGTCCACGGGTCTTAGTGTTAATGTTTAGTCATTATAGCTTAATGAGTCGGTTTGGTTGGCTTGTGTCCCAAGCCCAACCCGTGTCCTTGTAACAGCCGACTATGAGTCTTGTTAGAGTCGGTTTACCCTCCCCCTCATCTCTATAAAAGGAGGTGAGGGGGGGGGGGGGACGGATTTGGTACGCATTCTTTCAATACTAATCAAAGATTCAATTAGGGATAATTACCTTGTGCATTGCTCTTTACTTTTCTGTCGATATAAGCTGTGAGTGGGTTGTCTTCAACGATCGGATTCATTCCGTGCTAGTAACTAGGTTGTAGGTTCTCAATTACTACAAGTGGTATCAGAGCTTTGGTTCGCGAAGGTTTCTGGTTACTTGGTCGATCGATTGAAGGGTTCTTTGGTGTTCGTTTTTCTGGAAGGAGCAGGAGGTTATATCCTGTTTGGGCTGCCAGGTTATTGACAACAAAGGTTGCAGCAGGATCGATCGAAAGTCAAGGGTTTTCTTTTGGTGTTGTTGGTTTTTTTTTAACTGGTTTCTTTTCTTGTCGGCGTTTAGAATACGAAGAAGAAGAAGGAAGACTGGATAAGGGTTGTTAAAGTCAACAAAACAAGGGTCCAATATCTTTTAAATAAATAAATATTCAATTTGTTTTTTTTGTTTTAATATTTATAAAACAAAAGGGTTAATATTTATTAAGAGGGTATTGCACAAGGGACTTTGTTAATTTGTGATTGTGAGGTTTTTTTACAAGGTTTAGCAAATTAATAAAGGGATTAAAGAATGACGGGAGCCAAGTTTGAAATCGAGAAATTCGATGGAACTGGTGATTTCGGGTTATGGAGAGTCAAGATGCGTGCTTTATTAATTTAACATGGAGGTGAAGCAGCTCTGGAGGTTTTACCCGAGAATATGGATGCTACAGCGAAAGCTGAGCTAAACAAGAAAGCTCACAGTGCCATGATTTTGTGTTTACGTAACAAAGTTCTGAGAGAGGTTACCGGGGAGACGACTGCAGCAGGGGTTTGGTCCAAGCTTGAGACTTTATACATGACAAAGTCCTTGGCCAATAAGTTGTACCTAAAGAAGAAGTTGTATACATTCTGCATGCCGGCTGGACGTACGATTTCCGAGCATATAGATGAGTTCAACAAAATCGTTCTTGATTTAGCAAATATTGAGGTAAAATTCGAGGATGAAGATCTTGCTTTATTATTACTCACTTCTTTACCATCATCATACGAACACTTTGTGGATACCTTGCTTTATGGACGGGAAGCTTTGACTTTGGAGGATGTGATGGCCACACTGAATTCAAAGGAAATCAAAGAAAGATCTAAAGCGAAGGGGGATGATGGTGAAGGGTTATATGTGAGAGGAAGAACTGATCGCAGGAATTTGCATCAGTCTAGGGAAAGTCAAGATCGAAGTCTCGAGGTGGAAGACTCAAGTGCTATATTTGCCAGTCTGAGGAGCACTTAAAGAGAAACTGTCCGAAGAATAATCGCAAGAAGTCAAATGGTTTTGTCAAGAAAGATGATCAACCAAGCTCTAGTGGTTCGATTTATGACGGTTCTGAGGTGATGATGGTGATGAGTGCAGAGGATCTGCTAGATTGGATCATGGATTCAGGAGGTTCTTATCACATGACACCGAGGTTAGATATATTTTTTGATTTTCTGGAATGCGATGGGGGCAGGGTACTGTTGGGTGACAACAGGGAGTGCAAGATCAGAGGTATTGGCAAGGTAAGGGTACAACTGAAAGATGGGTCAAGTTTTGTATTACACAATGTCAGGTATATTCCTGAATTGAAAAGAAACATGATATCGCTGGGAACTCTTGAAAAAGAAGGATATACCGTAAAAATGCAGTCGGGCAAAATCAAGGTGATTAATGTTCTAGGGTTATTTTATCTGGAACCCGAAGGGATAATTGCGTATACTCTTTGGAGGGCCATGCAGTGGCAGGTGAGCTTAATGCTAGTGTTGAAGAAAAAGACAGTCTTGCGCAGGTTTGGCATAAAAGACTGGGACATATCAGTGAGGCGGGACTACAGGTGCTGGAAAAGCAGGAGCTGTTTGGCAAGAAAAGTCTAGGTAAGCTCGATTTTTGTGAGAATTGTGTTCTGGGAAAGTCACATCGAGTCAGTTTCGGTGTAGGAAGGCACACACTACTCAGGGAGTGATAGACTATGTTCATTCAGACTTATGGGGTCCGTCTCAGGTGGAATCATTAGGAGGTAAGAGGTACTTCTTATCTATTGTTGATGATTATTCCAGGAGGGTATGGGTTTATATTCTCAGGTTCAAACACGAAGCATTTGGAAAGTTCAAAGAGTGGAAGCAGTTAGTAGAGAATCAGACTGGGAGGACGGTTAAGAAGCTGAGGACATATAACGGTCTTGAGTTTTGTAATCGGGAGTTTGAGCAGCTATGTAGTGAGAGTGGGATTGCTAGACATTTGACAATTGCCGGGACGCCGCAACAGAATGGATTAGCAGAACGGATGAATAGAACTCTCATGGATAAGGTACGCTGTTTATTAATTCAGTCTGGATTGCCCAAGACCTTCTGGGCGGAAGCGACATGTACGGCCGCATATCTTATAAATAGGTCACCATCGACAGTGATTGAGAAAAAGACACCTATGGAGATGTGGTCGGGACATCCAAGTGATTATGGGATGTTAAGGATTTTCGGTTGTGTCGCATATTCACACGTTAAACAAGGTAAGCTCGAGCCGAGAGCGGTAAAATGCGTTCTTTTGGGGTATCCTGAAGGTGTGAAGGGGTACAGGCTATATAGGCTTGATAATGAATCACCTAAAATAGTCACTAGCAGGAACGTGGTCTTTAATGAAAGTGTCATGTACAAAGACACGTTGAAGGATTCTGGTGCATGTACTGATAAGTCTGTTGAGGAATTACAGGTTGAGGTGGAATTGCAAAGGTTAAATAATCATTCGCTTGAGGAAGATCTGATTGATGGTCAGGAAGATAGCGATGATGAAGATGCAGGGGATCAGGATCATGATTAAACACCGGATCTCACAGATTATCAGTTGGTTCGGGATAGAGAGCCAAGGACAAGAACGAAACCTTTGAGGTTTCGGGATGAGAGTAATATGGCTGCTTACGCATTTGCTGCAGCAGAGGAAGAAGATACTCATGAACCATTGACATACCAGGAGGCAGTTACTTGTAAAGATAGATCTAAGTGGAAAGCTGCTATGGATGAAGAGGTGGATTCTCTGGAGAAGAATGAGACCTATGAGTTAGTGGATCATCCAGCTGGGCAAAAGCTGGTGAGCTGCAAATGGCTGTTCAAAATAAAGGAAGGGATTGAAGGTGTTCAAAAGCCTAGGCACAAGGCGAGGTTGGTGGCTCGTGGATTCACTCAAAGGGCAGGTATTGACTATAATGAAGTATTTTCGCCGGTAGTTTGACACACATCTATTCGGGTTATACTTGCATTGACTGCGTGTAGAGATTATGAGCTAGAGCAGCTTGATGTAAAGACGCCATTTTTACATGGGAATCTTGAAGAAGTGATCTACATGAGGCAGCCACCGGGTTATGAACAAGGTAACAAGGTATGTTTGTTAAAGAAATCCCTTTATGGTTTGAAGCAGTCACCTAGGCAATGGTATAAGAGGTTTGATGAGTACATGCTGAGCAACGAATTCAAGCGTAGCAGTTACGACAGCTGCGTATATTACAGGAGTTATGCACCAGGTGAGTATATCTATCTACTGTTATATGTAGACGATATGTTGATTGCTTGTAAAAGCAAGGCTGAGATTGGGTCTATCAAGTCTTTGCTTAAAAAGGAGTTTGACATGAAAGAGCTCGGGGAAGCAAAGAAGATTCTTGGTATGGAGATCATCAGGGATCGGAGTCGCAAGATTCTGAGGGTGTCACAATCTGGCTATGTTTCTAAGATTTTAAATAATTATAGAATAGACAATGGGAAATCGGTTAAGATGCCATTGGGTGGGCACTTCAAGCTGTCGTTGAAGGATTGTCCGGTTAGCGATTGTAATGTTGAAAGGATGAGTAGGGTGCCATATGCAAATGCGGTTGGGAGCTTAATGTACTTGATGGTGTGCACGAGGCCAGACATAGCGTATGCGGTAAGTGTTGTTAGCAGATATTTGGCGAATCCAGGTAAAAAGCATTGGGAAGCAGTGAAGTGGATTTTGAAATATTTACGGGGTACTGCAAACGTTGGTTTGGTGTATGGGACAAATCGTGGCAACCATGTAGACGTAACAGGTTTTGTTGATTCAGACTACGCAAAGGATCCGGATAAAGGTAGGTCAATCACAGGTTATGCGTTTTTAGTACAGGGATGTGTTGTAAGCTGGAAGGCAACGCTACAACACGTGGTGGCTCTTTCAACTACAGAGGCAGAGTATATGGCCCTTACGGAGGCTGTCAAGGAAGCTATTTGGCTAAGGGGACTCTTAGAAGAGTTGGGCGTAGAGCTTAACGCTGTTGCAGTTAATTGTGATAATCAGGGCGCGATTCACTTATTGCGGAATCATGTTTTTCATGAAAGGACTAAGCACATCAATGTGCGTTACCACTTTATCAGAGAGGTCTTGGAAGCAAAGACGGTTGAAGTTCTGAAGGTGGGTACTGAACACAATGCTGCGGATGCCTTGATGAAGGTGGTACCTGGACGGAAGTTACAATACTGCTTGGAGTTGCTGAGTGTCGGAGTAGGCTATTATAAAGCCTAAGGTGGAAATTGTTACAAGTTTAGTCTCTATATTAGCTTATTGTTAAGTCCACGGGTCTTAGTGTTAATGTTTAGTCATCATAGCTTAATGAGTCGGTTTGGTTAGCTTGTGTCCCAAGCCCAACCCGTGTCCTTGTAACAGCCGACTATGAGTCTTGTTAGAGTCGGTTTACCCTCCCCCTCATCTCTATAAAAGGAGGTGAGGGGGGGGGGACGGATTTGGTACGCATTCTTTCAATACTAATCAAAGATTCGATTAGGGATAATTACCTTGTGCATTGCTCTTTACTTTTCTGTCGATATAAGCTGTGAGTGGGTTGTCTTCAACGATCGGATTCATTCCGTGCTAGTAACCAGGTTGTAGGTTCTCAATTACTACACAAACCCTTTAAATTGAATCAAAATTAGTTAAGTTAGTTAATCTATAGTAATTTAGAGTTGTTTTAACTTGTTCAATCATCTAGGACCTTTAGAATCTCAGTTTAGTCAACCTAGGTGCAAAATTTCAAAAGTTAAAATTTGACTCATAGTCATAATCACAGATTTTCAAAGATTTTTAGGGAATTTTAGGATAAGACTCAGATCTTCAAATTTTTACAAATTACAGTAGCCCACCTAAACTCTTGAGTCCCATGTTCATTCCATTTTTGTGATTTTCTTTGTGGGTCCCACAGATCTTCAAAGACACATGCAGGGAAAGATACTCCCCTGCATCAGATTTTTATGAAACTTCCTTTGCTCATAACTTGTTCAATCCTGGATCAAATGATGTGTTATTGGTTGTTCTGAGTAGCCTTTTAGATAGTGTTTAGATCCCAAGTTTTATCCTTCCCATTATTGCTTCTTTAGTGCTTATTTTTGAGCAATCTTTTGGCTATTTGACCACTGCTGTTGCAGTGTTGTTGTTGTTGTTATTGTTTAGATCCTTGTTGTTGATCATGTTAATATTATATTTGTAGCCTAATCCTGTTGTTATTATTGAAACTAAATTGCTTCAGCTTACTGTTACCTTTTGATTCCAGCATATGAGCTTATTGCAAGCTTATTCAAGCTGTAAAACCCTTTTTGAGCTCATTTAGCCCAACTATTGGGATAATAAGCTCTGTCATAGCTTATTTTGGTTATTAAAAAATTATTGTCTTCTTAAAAAGTTACTTATCTTTGTCGTTAAATTAGTTTTGTAAAGTCAAAAGTAAAAAAAAAATATTAATAGCAAAAAAGTTGTTGCTGGGATTCGAACCCTGGCCACCCAGCTCACCACACAAGCAACACAACACAAACCTCCCTTCCAACAGATCTGGAGCACCAGTTCTATTGGAAGGTGCATTCCATTTATATTTAACCCTCCTTTTTTTATTAGCTTATCCAACTGCTTAAGCTGTTTTCAGCTTATCTGAAATAGCTTTTTCGAAATTAGAATTTTTCCTAAGTTTGTAATGTTATAAAATAATTTTAGAAAAATTTCAGGTTTTTGGAGCCATTAATCTATTTATTAGAATTTAATTTGTAATCTATAGTTTTTAATTCATAATTAATAGAATTTTTGTTGAAAAATCCATTTTCTTTTTCCTAAAAATTTCTTTTGTCTTTTAGTACGTTAGAAAATTATTCGTGAACTCGTGGGACGTTTGGAACTTAAAATTCGCGTTTAATTTTGCGCTCTCGCATTATTTTTAAATAACGTTCGCGTTTTTAATTTAGTTTACGTTTTAGGATTCCCGATACCTAAATATGATTTCCTGTAGTGTTGTAGGTGTTTCTTAGTTTGTTAGTTGCCTTAAGTTGATTTATTTTCACTTTCGTTCGTTAATTTTCAAATTGGTTAATTTAACGTATCGCAAAACCAAATAACCTTTCCAATTATACAAGATTTTAATCCCAATCTCATTCGAAGCTTTCCATTCACACCTCGTTGGGGTACGACCCGGGAAATCACTTCCTGGTCTCACAATTTGAATATCACTTTCACAAGTTTTGCGAGGTAATCGTTTTCCTAAACGGTTTACTCGTATTACTTCACGTTTATTTGTCTCACGACAAATTAAACTTCACGTTTATTGATATTTTGATAAATTGTTGTTTACACACACCAAAACACAACGAATCAAATGGCGCCGCTGCCGGGGAGGCTGTGTGTCGAAAGTCTCGATAAGGTTTAGACGATTAGTCTTGTAGAACCTTTGCAAGAAGTTACGCTTTTATAAAACGTATAAAAAACCAAAAATATTTTTCTTTTGTTTCTATATATGTATTATATCTATAAAAGTTAAGAAAAACACAAAAAGAATTTTTCGTTTCTTTGTTTAATAATTACAACATTAAAATCTTACCACCGCAAACCAAGGCAGAACACCTACCAACTGGGGGTGTGACCATAATAAGTTCCCAAACCAAAGATCAAAACTTGCCTTTGTATCACTTGTGTTTTGAAAAACTTTTAAACGAAAAACACACTCTAAGAGAAGTCGAAACGGTATGTGGCGATCCAACGAACTTTGCCCAGTGAGAGATCTATTCTTCTCTCCCGCTCCTTTGTGCGTTTTTCTTTAGAAGTCGACCTTGCGTTTGTGATTATTGGTTTAAGTTCCCCTGTCTTTATGAGTGGTCTTGTTTTAATTGTTGTGCTTTTCGAAAAACCCAAAAATAATCTTCGTCTCCTACCGTTTAATTCTTCCTTCTCATCCCTAGTTAATGTTTAATTCTTATATCATCACTCGACTATCACTGTTTTCATTGTAAAAGCCCAGTGGATGACGATCTTCGTTGTTACAAGTGTGGGTGTGAGCGGTGTGGAAGTAATATTAGAGACGGATTTTGTAAATGGTGCAAAGCAAATCCGAATGCTTTCAATGATTCTCAAAATTCTTCCGACTTCTCCTCACATCCCGAAATACGAACTATGAATGGCAAACCGTCAAGAGTCGATCCACAACTCTCACAATTTCTGATTCGAAGTTTATCAAGTAAATGTACTGAGCTTAAAACGATGACTAAAATAAACGACTTGCCTGATCATCACGTGCCTGATCATCACATTTATCAAGAACAAAAACCGGGGACCATAACGGAAGTGGTAGAAATTCCTAGCACTCAGAGCATACCACTTGTCCCGTCTCCAGATTTTTCAAAATATTCTTCAAGACTTGATAATCATTCGAATTATTTTGTTGATTCTTTGAATGGCCCGATTCCTTCTCTAAGGCAATCGTTTATTCCTTGCGTCGGGTGTGGTGAGCCACTTTTCGGTCTACCATGTCGTTGGTGCACGTGTGAACGATGTGGTAATGATATTAAAAACGGAAGTTGTTTGTTTTGTGGTTCGAGTAATTCGTTTGCTTACGATTCTAATCCGAGCTTTTGCAATGAGCCACAAAACAATTTCATTTCATATGAGCATAATCCGTGTTATCAAAATTTCAATGCCGAATCGTTTCAAAATGCACCAACTTCACAACAATACGGTTGTGAGTATTGTGGAGGTCCACATTTTAGTACCGATTGTCAAACTAGGAATCTTTTTCCTTGTGACAACAATTATCATGACCAACCTCCACAATACCAACCTTTTGAAACACAACCTCAACCATTTCCTCAAGAACTTTTGCAAAATGTCTTAAATACTCTTAAGGATTTGGTTAACAAACCTGCTCCAGAAGAACCTCGTCCGAAGTCTTACAAAGAAATACTAGCCGAAGAAGCTGAAGAAGCAGCTAGAGTAAGACTTTGAATGCGTAAAACTATCATATATGATGACGATGACGATGACAACAACAACAGTGATGATGAAGATACCCTTGATATTCGTCAAGGCTCATCAAATTCATCAGTTGTGGTTCCTTCCGTGAAAAATCAGGGAGAAAATAATGTGACGGAGAAATTACTAGCAGAAGATCAAATGGAACTTGTACAATCCATGAATGCTAGCTCCTCTCAACTCCCTCAGTCTATTGATATCACACCCGAAGTTCACACTCACTCTCTGAACATGGGGGATGAGCATCTTAGCACTGTTCCTGAAACAGAATCGGACGAATTCATAAAGTATAGTGTTGAGAACCTTGTCCCAATCCCAGGAGAGTCACAGGGAACTTTTGATCATATGTGTAATTCACCTTCTCCTCCTGAAAATCAAAAAGATCATTTTGAAACTTTCTCCGACTTTGATGATGATTGTACATCTTATAGAGAAGTTGAGTATGTAGAGGCATCACTGCCTCATTCTAATGTTGACCTTCTCCTTGAGGAGTTCACAGACAAACTTACTCACATCAATCCACTTCCATTGGGAAGTGATGATGATCTGTTTGATTTGGAAGCCGATTTGGGAGAAATTGAAAACCTTTTAAATTCTAATCCCAACATCGAGCTTAGTACTTCACATACTGATGAAAATTCTTTATCTTCTGGAAACATTAGACATGTGGAAGGATTACCTTCTGAGCTTGTCAGCTTAGAAGAAGATATTGATGAAACTGACACTGAAATAAAAAATGAAGCCCTTCGTGCTACATTATTAAATGTCAGTCACCTCATCTCTAAAATTGAGGCTTTCAAAAAGAAACCTATTTCATCTCCTATCCCCATTAAGGATAGTGACATTTTCTCCGATGATCCTATTCCGGAGTTTGAAGCCTTTACTTTTGATCATATGGGAGAGAAGATTAGTGGCAGTACCACTTCTCATTCTCATAATTATCTCCCTGATTATGAATCATTTACCTTCGATGAGTTCTCCTGTGAACTCACTTACATCGATCTCGAATATGATTCATTCACCTTTGATGAGTTCTCTTGTGAACTCACTCATATCATATCTCCACCGGAGTATAATCACTTCTACTTTGATCTAGACACACCCAGGATATGTCTTGATCACATGAGCTTAAATGATGTGATTCATGATGATGAATCCATGAATCCTCCTCCTAATGATGATGAGTTAGTCAAGATGTTTATCATGACTTTCTTTCTCTTTTTCACCTATCGGGTGACTTCTCTTGTTCTTTACTCTTTCGGGAATGAAGACATTATATTTGACCCCGGCATCACCGCTTATAGTTTATACTATTTTGAGCCGGGTACTTATCTCATCGGTGTGGAAATTTCACGTGCTTCAAATGTTTGTCCAAACATCTTGAATGAAAGTCCGATGGAGATTGTTTCTTCCACATCTTGCTTCCCCAAGGACCAATGAATTCGGGGCCGAGTCAAGCTAGCGACTCGGTAAACAAAAACAGTAGCATGTACTTAGGGTTTTCACCCTAAGTGTGGGGGAGTTACCCCTACTGTGGTTACCAATAAAGTGAAAAACAAATGATGTTTCCACATTTAGCTTGTAATGTTGCCCTTTTACGTTCAAAGAGTCGGCATAATAGCCGGGACTTTGAATATTGAGGACAATATTCAATTCTAAGTGTGGGGGGGGGGGGGGGGGGAATTCTAGCGAATTTTATCACATTTTACCATCTAGTACCCCCGTTTTTGGCCAAAATTTAAAAAAATTTTCACTTAAGTTTCAAAATTTTTTGTGGTTATCAATTCGCCATGTCTAAATGACTAAAGGATTGGCTAATCCAGGAGCAAACGGCTCTTGGTAAAGATAACTCAAACCCGTTGATGGCTTGCAATTTGCCAAAAAATGTATGGTTCCTCAACTCCCCATATCCTCAAAAGGTAATGAGTTGGCTAGCCCGCAAGATTATGGCTTGTGGTAAAGGCAGTGGAAAAACCATAATTGGTAATCAACTCACCAAGATGTTTGACTGTTCCATCAAGAGTTGGCTAGTCCAGGAGCAAACGGCTTCTGGTAAAGACAAATCAAAACCGTTGAAAGCTGGTGGTTTGCTAAAAATCACATGGTCATCGGATGGACCATAACTCTTACTTGAACCCAATAGCATCCGGCTACTCCGGAAGTGATGGCTTTTGGTAAAGAGACTTCAAATCCATTAATTTTTCTCAAAAAGATTGCTAGGGACTAGCAATAGTTTAGTGTGAGGGATTGATGAGTGTGTAAATACTCATCATTTTCAGTCAAATCTGAATTGCAAAACGATCAAAAACACTCAAAAAAGCACCAAAATGCGAAGAAAATCCCAAAGATCGTATTTTATATGTTTCTGAGGCAAAATGAGTGAAAACAAATGAAAAACGAATAAAATTTGCATAATTGGCAGTTTCAGTCCCCCAACTTTCAAAGTTTTACAAAACTAGTCCCTGGTCAATCATTTTCAAAGAAAAGTAAAGCCTTGCTCTTTAAAAGTCAAAATGAATCACAAATGATCTTTGGGTAAAAAGTTTTGGAAAAGTACACAATTGGTCCCTGTACTTTGGCAAATTGGCAGTTTTGGTCCCTGATGTTTCAAATTTGGAAAACTGTGATTTTGGTCCTTTGATTTATCTAACTTGACAGGATTAACCCTTGCTTGAAGTTGAAAGATTTTCAACAATGGTCCTTGGAGTTTCATCAAATTACAAGATTAGTCCTTATGATAATACTAAACGGATTAATAAACAATCCCTTTTGGGCCCTTTTTAACAATTGCCAAGTCCAAAACTACCACAAACCTTTACCCTTGATCCACCACCCTCCCTCATTGTTTTAGTATAAATAATGAACTTATGTAAGCCATTGAGGCATCCATCCTTTTCTTTTCATCTTTTCTGTTTTTAAATATAGTTTGTAATTGTACTCTTCAAATTCAGTTTAATGAAAGTACTTTTAAGTTAATCTCAATTTCACATTTTTTTAAATTCTCAGTTTCTTATATTACCTTTCAATGATGCTTACTTTGTTTCAAAATAGTGTTCTGTGATTGATAAAACTAATTAAACTTTAAGAAAACAAAAAGGGCAGAAAGAAAAGAAGAAAGAAAGAAAATTCAGAATAAAAAGAAAATCAAAGTTAAGGGAGATTTGGTTTGAAGCAGGAAGCATGGTTTTGATTTGGTTTAGAGTCTTTTGGGAGACTATAGGTGGTTCTTTTGGTTCATAGATTTCAGATTCTAGCTTTGGATAACAAGTAAGCTTTTGTGACATAGTTTCCTCATAATCTTTGTTAAGTGGTAGTTATTGTTGTTCACTGCTTATACTTGTTCATTTAGACTTATTATAGCTTAGTATAATCCAGTTTATGATAGTTGTAATTTGCCTTGATCATCTGCTTTAAAATTCCATCAATATAGTTAGAATAGGGGTGTTTGGATATGATTGTTTGATTGAGCTTTAGTGAATCTCAGTAGATTATATTGGTTAATTTAGCATTCTTGGGCGTTAAGTAGTTCAAATCAATCAGCATAGTGGTAGTTTTTTATCAACAAAGTAAAGGTTGCAAGCTTAATCTTTCCACAGGTTATCTGTTGTGAGTTTGGGGAGTCAAATCCTTTAAAATGAATCAAAATCAGTTAAGTTAGTTAATCTATAGTAATTTAGAGTTGTTTTAACTTGTTCAATCATCTAGGACCTTTAGAATCTCAGTTTAGTCAACCTAGGTGCAAAATTTCAAAAGTCAAAATTTGACTCATAGTCATAATCACAGATTTTCAAAGATTTTTAGGGAATTTTAGGATAAGACTCAGATCTTGATATTTTTACAGATTACAGTAGCCCACCTAAACTATTGAGTCCCATGTTCATTCCATTTTTGTGATTTTCTTTGTGGGTCCCACAGATCTTCAAAGACACTTGCAGGGAAAGATACTCCCCTGCATCAGTTTTTTATGAAACTTCCTTTGCTCATAACTTGTTCAATCCTGGATCAAATGATGTGTTATTGGTTGTTCTGAGTAGCTTTTAGATAGTGTTTAGATCCCAAGTTTTAGCCTTCCCATTATTGCTTCTTTAGTGCTTATTTTGAGCAATCTTTTGGCTATTTGACCACTGCTGCTGTAGTGGTGGTGTTGTTGTTGTTATTGTTTAGATCCTTGTTGTTGATCATGTTAATATTATATTTGTAGCCTAATCCTGTTGTTATTATTGAAACTAAATTGCTTCAGCTTACTGTTACCTTTTGATTCCAGCTTATGAGCTTATTGCAAGCTTATTCAAGCTGCAAAACCCTTTTTGAGCTCATTTAGCCCAACTGTTGGGATAATAAGCTCTGTCATAGCTTATTTTGGTTATTAAAAAATTATTGTCTTCTAAAAAAGTTACTTATCTTTGTCGTTAAATTAGTTTTGTAAAGTCAAAAGTAAAAAAAAAAAAAATATTAATAGCAAAAAAGTTGTTGCTGGGATTCGAACCCTGGCCACCCAGCTCACCACACAAGCAACACAACACAAACCTCCTTTCCAACAGTTCTGGAGCACCAGTTCTGTTGGAAGGTGCATTCCATTTATACTTAACCCTCCTTTTTTTATTAGCTTATCCAACTTCTTAAGCTGTTTTCAGCTTATCTGAAATAGCTTTTTCGAAATTAGAAGTTTTCCTAAGTTTGTAATGTTATAAAATAATTTTCAGAAAAATTTCAGATTTTTGGAGCCATTAATTTATTTATTAGAATTTAATTTGTGATCTATAGTTTTTAATTCATAATTAATAGAATTTTTGTTGAAAAATCCATTTTCTTTTTCCTGAAAATTTCTTTTGTCTTTTAGTACGTTAGAAAATTATTCGTGAACTCGTGGGACGTTTGGAACTTAAAATTCGCGTTTAATTTTGCGCTCTCACATTATTTTTAAATAACGTTCGCGTTTTTAATTTAGTTTACGTTTTAGGATTCTCGATACCTAAATATGATTTCCCGTAGTGTTGTAGGTGTTTCTTAGTTTGTTAGTTGCCTTAGGTTGATTTATTTTCACTTTCGTTCGTTAATTTTCAAATTGGTTAATTTAACGTATCGCAAAACCAAATAACCTTTCCAATCATACAAGATTTTAATCCCAATCTCATTCGAAGCTTTCCATTCACACCTCGTTGGGGTACGACCCGGGAAATCACTTCCCTGTCTCACAATTTGAATATCACTTTCACAAGTTTTGCGAGGTAATCGTTTTCCTAAACTGTTTACTCGTATTACTTCACGTTTATTTGTCTCACGACAAATTAAACTTCACGTTTGTTGATATTTTGATAAATTGTTGTTTACACACACCAAAACACAACGAATCAAGGACCTAAACTTTCAGGTTCCACAGGAAGTTGGCTAGTTTTTTCAGAAGGTGCTACATCTTCATGATCGTTGGTGAGTGCTTATTCACTCACCATTTTATGGCCAAATACCAACCCAAAACGACTATTTGAGCTAACAAATGCCAAGAAAACACGTGTTTTTATGTTGTAAATATGCAGGTATGGATTAATCACAAAAAGACAAAAAATCACACGAAAACCGGAAAAACGGGCACGAGAGTGGAAGACGGTCAAAAAGTCAATGCCGGGATCTAAAAGTCAACTACAGTCCTTCATCTATTCAGATTTGGCAGAAATAATCCTTGGATTATAATTTTGAAAAATGTCAAAACCAGCCCTTGAAGTTTCAGAATGTTTCACTTGTGGTCCTTGTAATTTTTATTACATCATAAGCTTAAAAACCCTTACACCCAAAACCTGATTCAAGTCCAATATACATTTTATCTAACCAAAGCCCAAACGAAATTCCCAAGCCTACCTCATAATATTGGTCAAAAAGTCAATGGGTCAAAGGGTCAATATAGCCGGTCAACATACAAATAAAACAAACCATACGCACCTTTTTCTTATTTCCCCCAATATTCCCAGAACCCCCAATTCTCATAAACCCTATCTCACACCATAATCCAAATTGGCTAGAACCACTTTAATTAACCATGATTAAACTAATGATTGGCACTTCTAGATGCACACCTCACGTGCATAGTACATGGCAGAGAATTTGATAGATGCTGCAAGGATACATGGCTAAGTACTATTGGTTGCACCACATCATTCTTTGGGCATTGGATTCAGCTTCTAGAAACTCTGACAAGGACAGAGAATAAGCACACGATTGGGGACAAGTGTCAGAGTTGGATTGGTGAGGCCACGTCTCAAATTCTCATCCAAGGGCTGTGGTTAGTATGAAGAAACACAAAAATGATCAAGTGGCTGAGATGAGAAGAAAGAAGTACAGATAGTTGCACGGATTACCATCCTGGCACCACAACCCCTCACTCTCAATTCTGCTATAAATAGGTCCTATTTAGAGTTCATTAGGTGTAATTTTTTAGTGTATTGTTATGCTGTCAGTTTTACTTTAGATTGTATTTAGTTTAGCATTTGTAATTTTTCATAAGAGTTTTAATAAAAATTTATAGTTTTCTTCAATAAATCTTAGCTTATTGTGTTCTTAATTCAGCTTATTTTCTGTTTTATTCAGCTTATTTATGTTTATTTAGCCAAATTTTATCTCAATCTATTACTCTCTTTCAGTTTTTATATTCATATTACAAAAATATAAAAAATAAAAATCAGAAAAATAATAAATAAAAACAAAAATATGTTTACATGTTTAATAGTTAAGCTTCAGTAGAGCTTATTTTGTTTCTATACACTCCATTTGAGCTTTATAGCTTCTAGTGGAGCTGTTTGAGTCATCAGTAAAAGAAAAGAAACAAAAGAGAATTGAACTTGTGATCCTGTGGTGTGAATTTTATAGACTTGGACAGATTTGGATGGTCCTACCTATCCTAGAGATAGGCAAGCTCAGTTAATCAATCCTGTTCATGCTGGATTGAATTGGATTGTAAGTTCTGATTCCAAATTATATGAACTGAGTTTAATCATTAGTATCTGTTTTTGAGTTCTGAGAATTGTTTAGAATTACTGTTTCATTGATTTTAGTTATTGTAGTTGTAGTTATAGTTGAGATTTTTGATTGTTTGAATATGTTGGGTTAGAAATTGTTTGATTTAGTAGAATTACTGTTTGATATATTTTGTTTGTAACTGTTTGTGCTTCATTACCTAGTGGTTCTGTTTAATTTTTGGTAGAGTAATATCTGATTTATTGAAGTTAACTGTTGTAGTTTGCATCTGATTTTGCTTTCTAGTTGTTAGGGCATTAAGTGTAATCACTGATTGGTTGTTTAATAGTGGTTTATACTTGCAGTTGTTAGTGTAATTGTTGATATAGGAGTGTTTGGCATTACACATAATTGAGAATATTTAGACTAATTTGGTCAGTTTGCAGATTTGAATTTGATTTAAGTTGTTGCTTGATATAAATTGTAGGCACTTTTAAGTAATTTAGAGTAGTAGTATAAGACTTGCATTGGATTTTCATTAAACATTTCATATAACTGTTTCTTATAACTAGTTTTGCATAGATCATATAAGTGTGCATTTAGTGTAATTTTTGGTGTTTCTTTTAGATTAGTACAGGTCATATAATAGTTCTTCTAAAAAAATAAAAAAAGTTATTGCATACAATTCATTTTGGATTTGGTTTTCATCTCTACACAGTCATAACTGGTTTAATAAGTAGTTTAGGTAGATATCTGTCACACAGAGACCATTTTTGATCTCTAAATTCGTTAGGATAAAGTGAGATTTAGGTGTTGTAACTGGTTTTACAAGTAGTTGTGGTGTAGATTTTATGTATTGCAGCTTTTAGAATTTTGGTTTGTGTTAATTAGCTTTTGCATTTACTAGTATCTTGGGCCATTTGTTTGTTACCCTGCACCATTGATACTGTCCCAATTTTCCTTGGTTTACTTTTGGCTTTTGAAAATAATTGATGGCATGTTTGGAGACTGCAACTCACCCTTTTTAGCCTGTTATGCCTTGAACCTTTCCTAACAGTAATTCAGCCTCTTAGGTTTGCACTTCATCTGAACCAGTCAACTGATTTCTTGCAGTCCAACTCAGCTTGTTCATAAACCCGTCTACTGATCTGATTTATCATTTGAACTGCCCCTTAATGTTTTGGACATGTTGTATGTCAAGCTTGTTAGGTCTAAGTTTCATTTTCACTTAAGAGTTTGTTTGGATAGCTTATTTTAGGCCTTTATATCAGACTATTATCTTATTTGGTAGAGTATTAGTGAATTTGCTTGTTGATTATCTCTGCCCAACTGCTATTTGTTTTTAAGATGTGTTCTTGAGCTTATTTTGGTCTTATCTCAAGTCATTTGAGCTTATTAGAGTTTAATATATTTCTGAATCAAGTTTCATTTGGAATTGTTGCAAGTGCTTATTATTAAGCACTTGCAATAAGCTGTTATTGGTTGAATAAGCACTTTTTCAGCTTAATTTCTTTTCAAAATTTTTCTCTGAGTTCTTTTTATAATTTTAGATTTTCTGGAATTTTTCCAGATTTTTCCAAAGCTTTTTACTATTTTTCTTATTTTATTTTGTTTTTTTATTCAATTTTTAAATAGAAAAAATCCATAAAAATCAGAAAAAGCTCTGAAAAATACAAAAATATTTTTAGAAATTCTTTTATAATATTTTAGAATTTTTTAGAATTTAATTTTCATTTTTCCAAGTTATTTTCCTATTTTTCCTTATTTTTAATTCAATTTTAATTCCAAAAATCAATTTTAATTCTAGAAAATAAATAAAAAGTCAAAATTTTTTTTTTCTTTTTCTTAAAATTCTTTTAATTAGTTTAAGATTTTTAGAAAATATTTTCAAGTTCGTAGGATCATTTTCCGATATACGTTACGTTTTAAATTTACGGTTGCGTTTCCGTTTTTACGTTTTTCAATTTGGTGCATAACTAGCTTGTACTTTCTGCATATTTCATACTTGTTTGTGAATACGTGAACTATTTGATTGCTATTTTCATTTTCTCACTTTTCAATTCACGTTTTCACGAATCGATATTCTCGATTCCATTGGCCTTCGTTGGGAAACGACTCGAGTGATCCGTATTTTCGCGGATCACTTCGATACTATACTATATTATATATAATTGGTTTTCACACGAATCAATTTTTGGCGCCGCTGCCGGGGAAGGCCGAAGTGAATTTTTGAATATCTTTTTGAAAAATCGTGTTTTGTTAAGCCTTCTTCTACTTTGTATATATATCTCTATAAAAATTGAAAAATCAAAAACACTTTTCCTAAAGTGTTTTCAAAAATACCAAAAAAAAATAATAAAAGTTACAGCCTCGACTCGATCGAAAGAAAGGGCGTTGTAAACCGAAAAAGTCTCATAATATAACGAAAACGTAATTTAGTTGTTTATCGGATTATTTCAATTACTACAACCGAATAAGCGGGAAATACGGATAGCTAAAACATTAAATTGCTAGCTGAAGAGAGATCCATTCTTCTCTCCCGTCTCGTCGCGAGTGGTCTTGAAAGAAACGGTTTTCGATTAACATTACATTTTAAGAAAAGAAAAACAAAAGAAATAAAAAGTTTTTGTGAAAAATATAAAAAACAAAAAGATTTTCTTTTTCATTTTGCTCGTGGTGTATGCACACCCGTTCTTCTTTTGAGAGTCTTACGTCTCCGTTCTCTAACCCCGAGCGGGTTTTACGACATACGAGTCGGGTTCATTTCCTTGACGACGAGGAAATGAACCAAAACGAACACAACGGACCCCCGCTGATGGGTGGTCCGCAACACAATGTTATCCCACCGATGGGACAACAACCGGTATTTGATCCACGTCCGATGGAAGAACAACTCCAATCACCATTCAATGGTGTGAGGAGAGCTATTGTGATTCCGGACATCAATGCCAACTTTGAGATCAATCACGGATTATTCAATTTGATCACGGGTATATCCTTTCACGGGTTCGATCACGAAGACCCTTATGCTCACATTAGAAATTTCACCGACATCGCTGAGACCATTCGCATGAACCAAGTTCCTCACGATGTGGTGAAATTGAAGTTATTTCCTTTCTCCTTAAAAGGAGCAGCCCGGACTTGGCTAGAAAAGGAACCGCCTAATTCGATTCACACTTGGAATGATCTCGCTTCCAAGTTTGTGAATTACTTCTATCCTCCCTCTAAAACTTCTAACCTACGTTCTCAAATCTTTCGGTTCCAACAAGCTTTTGATGAAACGTTTAGTGAAGCTTGGGACCGATTCAAAGATTTAAAGGAGAAATGTTCGAACCACGGGTTTACCGACCTTCAGCAGATTGATACGTTTTATAATGGTTTATGTCATGCTGATCAAGATTCGCTTAACTCTGCTGCGGGTGGTAACTTGTTGGCTAGGAACACGCATGATGCTTTCACGATAATCGAAAATAAGGCTCGTGTTAGAATGTCAAGAAATAAACCACAAGTGTCTAACAATGGTAAAAATAATGATGAATTGGTAAATATGATTGTGGCTTTAACGAAAAAAGTTGATGCAATGTCTATGGAAAAATCAAGTCAACAAGTCAATGTCGTTAATCAAGGTTGCATTACTTGTGGTGGTCCACACCCGTACTATGAATGTCTGACGACTGGCTCTTTTGCACAAGAGAACGTGTATGCTGCAAACATGGGTAGCAACGGTTACCCACCTCTTCAAGGAGACCGTAATCTCCTCAGCTACCGTTCGAGCCATTTTCAAGGACCACCCGGGTTTAATCAACCTAATCAAGTGAATCAGAATAACAATGTGCAAAACCGTAATCATCAATTCAATAACAATCAAAATCACAACCGTGGAAATAATGGTTTTCAAGGACAAAATCAGAATTTTCAACAAAATCAAAACCGGGGAAATTACCACCAAGGCCTGCCTCAAGGGAACAATTTTCAAAACAATGGGAATTTTCAGAATAATAATCATGGAAATCAAAACAATGGCAAATTTCAAAACCATGGGCAAAGTTTCAATAATCAAAATCAAGCTGCTATTCCAAATCCGTCGCCCACGGAAGAGTTGATTAAACAATTGATTCAGAGTCAACAAGCTTTAATTGCTAAACAAGATGAAACAACGAGATTGTTTGCGACTCAAATCAACGATATTAACAAGCGTTTAAATGATCGACCCTCGGGCTCTGGAACTTTGCCAAGCAACACGATCACTAACCCGAGGGGCGATGCAAAAGCGATCATAACAAGGAGTGGTGTTACTTATGATGGACCGACGGCTCCGATTACCTCTTCTTCTCTACCCCCCAAGGTAGTCGCCCGTGAACCCGAGGTGACAACGGATACGGAAATTCCTATTAATAATGGAAGGACCGAAGACATCCAACCTCCGGTGGTCCCGACGTCTAAAGGAAAGGAAAAGGTTGTTAATGATAATGAAATGAAACACCGGTTAAAACAAAGTTGCCATATCCGTCACGCTTAAATGAACAAAAGCACCGCGAGAAGGATAAAAACCAAATGGAGAAATTTTATCAGATTTTTCAAGAGTTACACTTTGATATAAGTCTCGCGGATGCTATACTTTTGATGCCCAAATTTGCTTCGATGCTAAAAGGTCTTTTGAATAATAAGGAAAAGCTTTTTGAAATGTCAAGGACTCAAATGAACGAGAATTGCTCAGCGGTTCTTCTTAAAAAGCTATCCGAAAAGCTTGAAGACCCTGGCAAGTTTCTTATACCGTGCAATTTTCCGGGTATGGTTCAATGCTTCGCCTTGGCCGATCTTGGTGCTAGCATTAACCTTATGCCATTGTCGATATGGAAAAAGTTGTCTCTTCCTAACTTGACACCGACGCTTATGACCCTCGAGCTTGCCAACCGATCTACGTCTCGTCCAATTGGCATAGCTGAGGATATTTTTGTCAATGTTGGGAAATTTCATTTCCCTGCGGATTTTGTGGTTGTTGATTTCGATGCCGATCCACGGGTTCCTCTCATTCTCGGGAGAGGTTTCCTAAGGACCGGTCGTGCCTTAATTGATGTTTATGACGAGGAGATTACTTTACATGTTGGAAACGAAGCCGTCACTTTTAACCTTGATCAAACCGCGAGATACTCCTCCGACTACGATGTTTCTTCCGTCAACCGTATTGATGTTATTGATGAACTTACGGAGGAGTATGCTCAAGAATTTCTTGGTTTTACCGATAACGCTTCGAGTGGCAATCCAACTCCTTCTTTTGAACCGATCGTCTCCGATTCTTCCCCTTCCCTCACTCCGTTTGAGGGAAGTGATCTCGCTTGGGAAGAAATCAATGCTTGTCTTGCAAATGAATCATTTTCACCGGAAATTGATAATAATAACTTTGATCCAGAGGGGGACATTTTATTAATTGAAAAATTGTTAAACGAAAAACCGATTGGTTCTTCCCCTCCGGTTGACTTAAAAATGGCAGACGTAAAAGAAGTAAAGCCGTCTATTGAGAATCCTCCAGAGCTCGAGCTCAAGGATTTGCCTCCTCATCTCGAATACGCATACTTGGAAAAAAATGATAAATTACCGGTTATAATATCAAAAGGCCTTAAAGATGAGGAGAAGACACGACTCTTAGATGTGCTTCGGAAGCATAAAAGTGCGATTGCTTGGCAAATATCCGACATTAAGGGAATCGACCCTCGATTTTGTACTCATAAGATTCTTCTTGAGGATAATCACAAAGCTTCCGTCCAGCAACAACGACGGGTTAATCCACAAATCCATGAAGTGATCAAAAAGGAAGTTATTAAACTCCTTGACGCTGGAATGATTTATCCGATCTCGGATAGTTAATGGGTTAGCCCGGTTCATTGTGTGCTAAAGAAGGGCAGAATCACTGTTGTGAGGAATGACGATAATGAGCTTATACCGACTCGACTTGTGACCGGATGGAGAGTTTGTATCGACTACCACAAGTTGAATGATGCGACACGTAAAGACCATTTCCCGCTCCTTTTTATGGACCAAATGCTTGAACGTTTAGCGGGAAATGAGTTCTATTGTTTTCTGGATGGCTTTTCTAGGTACTTTCAAATTCCTATTGATCCCCAGGATCAAGAAAAGACCAATTTTACTTGCCCGTATGGAACGTTTGCCTATCGTAGAATGCCCTTTGGCTTATGTAACGCTCCAGGCACGTTTCAACGGTGTATGATGGCCATTTTCTCTGATATGATTGAAAAAACCATGGAAGTGTTCATGGACGACTTCTCCGTCTATGGAAATTCTTTCAACTCTTGCCTTTCGCATTTAGAAAGAATGCTAATTCGGTGTGAAAACACTAATTTAGTTCTAAATTGGGAGAAGTGCCACTTCATGGTTAAAGAGGGAATAGTCCTCGGCCATAAATTATCCAAATCTGGAATTGAGGTGGATCGGGCAAAAGTTGATGTTATTGCTAAATTACCACACCCGACTACCGTCAAAGGAATTAGAAGTTTCCTTGGTCATGCTGGCTTTTACCGACATTTTATTCAAGACTTCTCCAAAATAGCCCGGCCTCTGACCCACCTTTTAGAAAAAGACGGTCCGTTTAACTTCACAAATGAATGCGTCGATGCATTTAATGTTTTGAAGAAGAAGTTAACGGAGGCACCAATCTTAGTTGCCCCCGATTGGAACTTACCATTTGAGCTAATGTGTGATGCAAGTGATTATGCCATTGGTGCAGTTCTGGGGCAACATAAGAACAAGTATTTTCAGCCTATACACTATGCAAGCAAGACCATGAATGACGCCCAACATCATTACACAACTACCGAAAAGGAAATGTTAGCGGTTGTCTATGCTTTTGAGAAATTTAGGTCTTATTTACTTCTTAAAAAATGCATAGTGTATACGGACCATTCAGCCCTAAAGTACTTAATGGCTAAACAAGATGCGAAGCCACGTTTAATGCGGTGGGTTCTTTTGCTCCAAGAATTTAATGTCGAAATACGAGACAAGAAAGGAGCTGAGAATCTTGATGCCGATCACCTTTCACGACTTGAGAATCCCCATCAAAGTGTTCTTGAGAAAAAGGAAATTAACGATGCTTTTCCTCTCGAGTCACTTGAGAGTGTGACCAAAACTGACCAAAGTACCCCATGGTTCGCCGATTTTGCGAATTATCATGCGGGGAATTTCATTAGGAATGGGATGTCATCCCAGCAAAAGAAGAAATTCTTTAAAGATGTCCAACATTATTTTTGGGACGACCCCTACTTATTCAAAGTCTGTGCGGATCAAGTGATCCGGCGGTGTGTTCACGGTACGGAAGCCGTTGAAATACTTAAGGCATGTCATAGTGGACCCACGGGGGGACATCATGGTGCCAATTTCACCGCTAAGAAGGTTTTCGATTCCGGCTTTTATTGGCCGACGATATATCGGGATGCCCATTCATGCCAACGTCAAGGGAAAATTTCTCAAAAAGATGAAATGCCGCAAAATGCGATTCAAGTGTGTGAGATTTTTGACATTTGGGGCATCGATTTCATGGGGCCATTCCCGTCGTCTAGGGGGAACAAATACATTCTCGTGGCCGTCGATTACTTATCAAAATGGGTTGAAGCGAAGGCGCTCCCCACTAATGACGCTCGAGTGGTTGTTAAGTTTTTAAAGAGTCTCTTTGCCCGATTTGGTGCACCTCGAGCCATCATAAGCGATCGTGGGACCCATTTTTGCAATGATCAATTTGCGAAAGTTATGCTTAAATATGGTGTCACACATCGTCTTTCCACGGCTTATCATCCACAAACGAGTGGTCAAGTTGAGGTCTCCAATCGTGGTTTAAAACATATACTTGAAAGGACAGTAGGAGAGCACCGTGCCTCTTGGGCCGACAAATTAGAAGATGCATTATGGGCTTTCTGGACCGCTTACAAAACTCCCATTGGGTGTACACCATATAAGCTGGTTTACGGGAAAGCTTGTCATTTGCCCATTGAACTAGAGCACAAGGCCTACTGGGCCTTAAAACATGCTAATTTTGACTTGAAAACCGCGGGTGATCATAGAAAAGTTCAATTGAATGAGTTAGTAGAACTCCGTGATCAAGCTTACGAGAATTCTTTGATATATAAAGAGAAAACAAAAAGAATCCATGATGCCAAGATCAAAGACCGCGCTTTTAACGTTGGTGATCAAGTGCTACTTTTTAACTCTCGTTTAAAGATATTCTCGGGTAAGCTTAAAACCCGTTGGTCTGGACCATTCACAATAACCCAAGTTTTCCCTTACGGTACCATTGAGTTAGCTCAACAAGATGGTCCCAATTTTAAGGTGAATGGTCACCGTTTAAAACACTACTTTGGAGGGGATGTACCGACTATGGTAGTCCCGGATCTCCAGACTTTCCCCAAGGACAATTGAATTCGGGGATCGAGTCAAGCTCATGTGACTCGGTGAACAAAAACAAGCGCTTCGTGGGTGGCAACCCATGCTTATCCAATTTCATCTTCTTATTTTCTATTTTCTAACAAATAACGTGAGGAGGGGGTGCCTCTTCTACTCTTGTGTTCTGTGGTTGTTTGTGATGTTTGTTAGGATTTTCCGCGATTTATGATGACTCTCGTGCTCGTTATCTTCTCCGCTCGAGTTTCATTCATCGGTGCTACTTGGAAATCCTATATCCGTGAATCTTATCGACTAACATTTTCTTTGGCATAATTAATAAACGGCCTAGAATTTTGTTAGGATTACCTTAACCCGTAAAACATTGAGGACAATGTTTCGTTCTAGTCTAGGGGAGGGTGAATCTTCGATTCGATTTTAACCTTGCATGTTTCACATGTCATGCACTCTTGCAACTCCGTTTTTCCACCAAAAATAAAAAATTGAAAAAATTGAAAATTTCAAAAATTTTGAAGAAAAATGAAAGGAAAAGTCATGAAAAAGAACAAAAAGATGAGAAAAATTGAGAAAAGTTGTGCAAAAATATAAAGTTTGAATAAGTGTTTTGACACCTTGTTGACTTTCTTGCTGGCGAGAGTAGGAATAAATATTTTGACTTGATCGGGCGTGTTGAGCCCTAGCTTGTTCCCTTAACCAATGATGATCATATAAGCTTGTGCTAGTCTTTTACACAAGGAGCTATAAAATGCGAATTCTTTCTTAAGAAGCTGCAAGTTCCCGTACTTGACTTTATACATGCGCAGCTTAAAAGCTTTCGCTAGTCTTTTACATAAGGAGCTAGAAAACGCGAATTCTTCTTCTAGAATTTGCAAGTTTCCGTATCTGACTTAATATATGAGTGGCTGATTATCGGCTAAGTATTCGCTGGTTTCATTATTTGGAATCTTAAATTGCGAAGAGCGAGAAATGATAGAGTTTATTTAGAAGTTAGATGCTAAACGTGGAGTAGTGGTTCTCTTTAGAGCTCGTGAGAGGTACTTGTGGCTTTTTACTCCCATCAGAAACGTCACCCATATGAAATAGATGTTCTAGGTTAATTAGTGGTATTTCGGTTTGAATAATATTTAGTTCTTTATTTTTTTAAGAGAATTTTTGCTTTAGAAGTTGGGTACATATCAAGGAACATCAAAAATAAGAGCAAAAAGTAAAAAAATCAAAAGTTAAAAGTTGATTATCTATGTGGTTTTGGAGCTACCCGATAAGCTTCCATTGATGTTATGAGAAAAAAGTCAAGAAAGAAAAAAAGTGAAAAGTATGAAAAAAAAAGTGAAAAAAAGTGAAAAATGAAAAAGTGAAAGTTGAAAGTGTATGAATAAGAGTTTGATTGTATAAATAAGTTGTTGGCGCGTGAGGTGCATGTGTGTAATTATGAATTGGACACATGAGGTGCACGTGTAGTACTCCGCAACTTATATGTTTATGATGTTGTATGTACCAAAAATTCCTTGATGTGGACCGAATTTCTATTGCAGTGGTTCTTAAGAGAAAATGAATAACTATTTATCGTTTTAACTTAGGTATCACTATCGGACTAAAAGCTATTGAAACGAGAAAATATGAAGCAATTCATTTCTCAACAAAAATAAAATATTGAGATACAAAACCTAGGATATGGGAGTAAAGAGTTTCCACAAGTAACTGTTATGAGTAGTGTTAGCATCTAATTTGTAGATAAGCTGTGATCTCGTTTGTACGCTTAGTTTGGGGACTTGTGAAAAATCAAGGATGACGATTTTTATCCGTACGGTCATTTTTCTATGAAAAGTGTTTCTACTCGTTGACCCTAATAATTATTGCAAAATAATGAAAGTTCAACAAACCGTCACAAGAATAAAGTATGGAAAAAGTAAAAAATAGAAGTGTAAGTGGAATAAAGGAATAAAAGAAAAATTTTGGAAAACGGAGCGTTTTTGGGAATAAATGATTCTATTACTTCTTTCGAACCTCCTTGCTACTTTACAAAGTTAGTAGGAAGAGTTTTGAAATTATTTATCCCAAAAGCGTGAATTGATCACATTGCGTGAGGACACGACAATACCTTAGTCTGGGGGATTTTGGTGAGTGCTTATTCACTCACCATTTTATGGCCAAATACCAACCCAAAACGACTATTTGAGCTAACAAATGCCAAGAAAACACGTGTTTTTATGTTGTAAATATGCAGGTATGGATTAATCACAAAAAGATGAAAAATCACACGAAAACCGGAAAAACGGGCACAAGAGTGGAAGACGGTCAAAAAGTCAATGCTGGGATCTAAAAGTCAACTACAGTCCTTCATCTATTCAGATTTGGCAGAAATAATCCATGGATTATAATTTTGAAAAATGTCAAAACCAGCCCTTGAAGTTTCAGAATGTTTCACTTGTGGTCCTTGTAATTTTTATTACATCATAAGCTTAAAAACACTTACACCCGAAACCTGATTCAAGTCCAATATACATTTTATCTAACCAAAGCCTAAATGAAATTCCTAAGCCCACCTCATAATATAGGTCAAAAAGTCAATGGGTCAAAGGGTCAATATAGCCGGTCAACATACAAATAAAACAAAGCATACGCACCTTTTTCTTATTTCCCCCAATATTCCTAGAACCCCCAATTCTCATAAATCCTAACTCACACCATAATCCAAATTGGCTAGAACCACTTTAATTAACCATGATTAAACTAATGATTGGCACTTCTAGATGCACACCTCACGTGCATAGTACATGGCAGAGAATTTGATAGATGCTGCAAGGACACATGGCTAAGTACTATTGGTTGCACCACATCATTCTTTGGGCATTGGATTCAGCTTCTAGAAACTCTGACAAGGACAGAGAATAAGCACACGATTGGGGACAAGTGTCAGAGTTGGATTGGTGAGGCCACGTCTCAAATTCTCATCCAAGGGCTGTGGTTAGTATGAAGAAACACAAAAATGATCAAGTGGCTGAGATGAGAAGAAAGAAGCACAGATAGTTGCACGGATTGCCAACCTGGCACCACAACCCCTCACTCTCAATTCTGCTATAAATAGGTCCTATTTAGTGTTCATTAGGTGTAATTTTTTAGTGTATTGTTATGCTGTCAGTTTTACTTTAGATTGTATTTAGTTTAGCATTTGTAATTTTTCATAAGAGTTTTAATAAAAATTTATAGTTTTCTTCAATAAATCTTAGCTTATTGTGTTCTTATTTCAGCTTATTTTCTGTTTTATTCAGTTTATTTCTGTTTTATTTA
The DNA here is from genome assembly GCA_030686995.1 of Artemisia argyi. Classification (NCBI taxonomy): domain Eukaryota; kingdom Viridiplantae; phylum Streptophyta; class Magnoliopsida; order Asterales; family Asteraceae; genus Artemisia; species Artemisia argyi. The sequence goes on along the minus strand of CM060686.1, from coordinate 154,370,468 downwards.
GTCAAATTTTATCTCAATCTATTACTCGCTTTCAGTTTTTAAATTCATATTACAAAAATATAAAAAATAAAAATCAGAAAAATAATAAAAAAAAAACAAAAATATGTTTACATGTTTAATAGTTAAGCTTCAGTAGAGCTTATTTTGTTTCTATACACTCCATTTGAGCTTTATAGCTTCTAGTGGAGCTGTTTGAGTCATCAGTAAAAGAAAAGAATCAAAAGAGAATTGAACTTGTGATCCTGTGGTGTGAATTGGATAGACTTGGACAGATTTGGATGGTCCTGCCTATCCTAGAGATAGGCAAACTTAGTGAATCAATCCTGTTCATGCTGGATTGAATTGGATTGTAAGTTCTGATTCCAAATTATATGAACTGAGTTTAATCATTAGTATCTGTTTTTGAGTTCTGAGAATTGTTTAGAATTACTGTTTTATTGATTTTAGTTATTGTAGTTGTAGTTATAGTTGAGATTTTTGATTGTTTGAATCTGTTGAGTTAGAGATTGTTTGATTTAGTAGAATTACTGTTTGATCTATTTTGTTTGTAACTGTTTGTGCTTCGTTACCTAGTGGTTCTGTTTAATTTTTGGTAGAGTAATATCTGATTTATTGAAGTTAACTGTTGTAGTTTGCATCTGATTTTGCTTTCTAGTTGTTAGGGCATTAAGTGTAATCACTGATTGGTTGTTTAATAGTGGTTTATACTTGCAGTTGTTAGTGTAATTGTTGATATAGGAGTGTTTGGCATTACACATAATTGAGAATATTTAGACTAATTTGGTCAGTTTGCAGATTTGAATTTGATTTAAGTTGTTGCTTGATATAAATTGTAGGCACTTTTAAGTAATTTAGAGTAGTAGTATAAGACTTGCATTGGATTTTCATTAAACATTTCATATAACTGTTTCTTATAACTAGTTTTCCATAGATCATATAAGTGTGCATTTAGTGTAATTTTTGGTGTTTCTCTTAGATTAGTACATGTCATATAATAGTTCTTCTAAAAAAAAATAAAAAAAGTTATTGCATACAATTCACTTTGGATTTGGTTTTCATCTCTACACAGTCATAACTGGTTTAATAAGTAGTTTAGGTAGATATCTGTCACACAGAGACCATTTTTGATCTCTAAATTCGTTAGGATAAAGTGAGATTTAGGTGTTGTAACTGGTTTTACAAGTAATTGTGGTGTAGATTTTATGTATTGCAGCTTTTAGAATTTTGGTTTGTGTTAATTAGCTTTTGCATTTACTAGTATCTTGTGCCATTTGTCTGTTACCCTGCACCATTGATACTGTCCCAATTTTCCTTGGTTTACTTTTGGCTTTTGAAAATAATTGATGGCCTGTTTGGAGACTGCAACTCACCCTTTTTAGCCTATTATGCCTTGAACCTTTCCTAACAGTAATTCAGCCTCTTAGGTTTGCACTTCATCTGAACCAGTCAACTGATTTCTTGCAGTCCAACTCAGCTTGTTCATAAACCCGTATCTGCTGATCTGATTTATCATTTGAACTGCCCCTTAATGTTTTGGACATGTTGTATGTCTAGCTTGTTAGGTCTAAGTTTCATTTTCACTTAAGAGTTTGTTTGGATAGTTTATTTTAGGCCTTTATATCAGACTATTATCTTATTTGGTAGAGTATTAGTGAATTTGCTTGTTGATTATCTCTGCCCAACTGCTATTTGTTTTTAAGCTGTGTTCTTGAGCTTATTTTGGTCTTATCTCAAATCATTTGAGCTTATTAGAGTTTAATATATTTCTGAATCAAGTTTCATTTGGAATTGTTGCAAGTGCTTATTATTAAGCACTTGCAATAAGCTGTTATTGGTTGAATAAGCACTTTTTCAGCTTAATTTCTTTTCAAAATTTTTCTCTGAGTTCTTTTTATAATTTTAGATTTTCTGGAATTTTTCCAGATTTTTCCAAAGCTTTTTACTATTTTTCTTATTTTATTTTGTTTTTTTATTCAATTTTTAAATAGTTTTAAATAGCAAAAATCCATAAAAATCAGAAAAAGCTCTGAAAAATACAAAAATATTTTTAGAAATTGTTTTATACTATTTTAGAATTTTTTAGAATTTTTTAGAATTTAATTTTCATTTTTCCAAGTTATTTTCCTATTTTTCCTTATTTTTAATTCAATTTTAATTCCAAAAATCAATTTTAATTCTAGAAAATAAATAAAAAGTCAAAAAAATATTTTTCTTTTTCTTAAAATTCTTTTTATTAGTTTAAGATTTTTAGAAAATATTTTCAAGTTCGTAGGATCATTTTCCGATATACGTTACGTTTTAAATTTACGGTTGCGTTTCCGTTTTTACGTTTTTCAATTTGGTGCATAACTAGCTTGTACTTTCTGCATATTTCATACTTGTTTGTGAATACGTGAACTATTTGATTGCTATTTTCATTTTCTCACTTTTCAATTCACGATTTCACGAATCGATATTCTCGATTCCATTCGCCTTCGTTGGGAAACGACTCGGGTGATCCGTATTTTCGCGGATCACTTCGATACTATACTATATTATATATAATTGGTTTTCACACGAATCAATCGTCTTCCAGATCATGTACTCTCTCACTGAATTCTTGAGATATGAGCTCCTTTTCCAAGAAGTCTCCATACCTTGCAACAAAAACTTTGTTTTCAGGTGGGTAATAAAAGTAGTATCCCATAGTTTCCTTAGGGTATCCTACGAAGATGCACTTCACAGATCTTTGCTGGAGTTTGTCTGCTGAGTCACGTTTAACATACGCCTCACAAACCCAGACCTTAAGATAAGACAAGTTAGGAGCTTTTCCAGTCCATAACTATAGGGTGTCTTATCAACCTTCTTTGTTGGAACCATATTAAGAATGCGAACCGCAGATTCTAAGGCATAACCCCAAAACGAGAAAGGAAGAGTTGTTAGATTAAACATAGATCGTATCATGTCTTGCAATGTACGATTCATTCTCTCAGATACACCATTTTGTTGTGGAGTATATGGAGAAGTAAGGTGCTGGATAATTCCCTCCTTTGCTAAGTAATCTATGAACTCCTGACTCAGGTATTCACCACCTCTATCGGATCGAAGAGCTTTAATCTTCTTTCCAAGTTGCAACTCTACTTCTGCTTTAAACACTTTGAATGTTTCAAACACCTCATGTTTATGTTTAAGTAAATAAACATAACCATAATGGCTGTAATCATCTGTAAATGTTAAGAAGTAGCTAGCACCTATCCTTGACACATGTCTAAGTGGTCCACACACGTCTGTGTGAATAAGACCAAGTAGATCATTAGCCCTTTCAATCCTATTTTTAAAGGGTTTCTTTGTCATCTTCCCAGCAATGCAAGATTCGCACTTATCAAATGATTCATCATTGATCTTATCTAAAAGCCCATCATGTTGCAGCTTTTTCATGCGAGCCTTGCTAATGTGAGCAAGTCGACAATGCCAAAGATAAGACGAATCCAGACCTTTCTTGATTCTCTTATTATTGATGCTATACATTGAATTATTTTTAACAAAAGCATTATCATTATCATTCATATCAATTTCAAAGACACCATTCACAGCAATAGCATTAAAATAAAAAACACCATTTAAAGAAACTGAAATTCCATTGCTAGAAATAGTATGCTCAAAACCAAGGTTCAACAAACATGAAAATGAAATTACACCTCTAACAATTGATGGTGCATAATGACAATTATTTAAAGATAGTACTAAGCCCGAAGGCAACACTAAATTAAAAACTCCTATAGCTTCAACTCCTGCATGCGCTCTGTTACTCACGTGCAAGAATTGTTGTCCATAGGCCAGCTTTCTCTCAACTCTAAACCCCTGCAAGGTATTGCAAATATGAATGCCACATCCCGTAACATATACCCATGAATTCAATTTAGGAGTAAGAGTGAATAATTCAACCATAAAGAACGCACCTGATGAACTGGGGTTACCAGCTTCATTACCCTGCTTCTTCTGTCGCAAGTCATGAATGTAGAGAGGACAATTACGCTTCTAATGGCCCTTTTCATAACAATGGTGACAAGCCTGATCCTTCTTGTTTGGCGAATTCACCTTGTTCTGCTTAGGCTGATGCTGCTTCATCTTGGGTTGTGGTTGATAGGCCATGACCTGCTTCCCTTTATCACCTTTCCTCTTACCTTTGTTCACATGCGATTTCTTCTGGATTCTCCCCTCATGAATCGCCAACACTTGCGGGGTAGGAGCCTTGACCTTGGCTGGTAGACTTTTCTCATAATCAACAAGCAATGCGAGTAATTCTGAGACTGTCTTCCCTGAGCAGTGCATGTTGAAATTTTGCACAAAACCAACAAAGTCCTTGTTAAGGGACCTGTTGATCAAGTGCACTTGCACATTTTCGGGGTAACCAAATCCAATTCTGTGAAGCTGATCAAAATATTCCTTCATCTCAGTCACATAATCTTCAACTGGTTTACCATCACCATGCTTGCAGTTGTGTAGCTTGTCAAGTTCATCATACAATTCAACTGCGGGAGATTTCTCATAAGATTGCTTAAGTACTTCAAGCATATCTTTAGGGAAAAAGTACTCAAACTTCTTTTGTAACTGAGAACTCATGCTAGTGAGCATTAAACAAGCAACCTCATTAAACTTAGCATGTTTCTCCCTCCACTCTGCTTTAACTGCTTCTGATTCAGTAGCAGCAGGTTCAGCTGGACATTCTTCGGTCAAGAAATTGAGCTTACCGGCCGCCCTCAAGACAATTCTGAGCGAACGGTGCCAATCATTGAAATTCTTTCCAGTCAATTTTTCTCTTTCAAGAGGACTCTTGAAAGCAGAAATCACAGTTGGGTTATCGGGTTGAGCCATATCTACAGATAAAAGTTCAAACATTAGTATTTTCGATAATAAATATCTTCAAGAAAATAAAATACCCATAGGCTATATTCATATAACCACCAAAATTTTCTTGAAAATCTAGGATCCAACTTTACATAGATTCCACCACATCAGTTGATCTGCTAGTGGTGAAAGTATAAAAGATGGTAATCTGTCGAACAATAATTGGCAAACAAGATTTCCAATTCCTAGATCATTATGGGATTTACATCAAATTGATTCATCAATTTGCCTTGTAAGCATGTTTCATCCCATCTCATGCCTTAAGTTCTAGGTCTCACGCACAACTTAATTAAGTCGTCTACCTTAGAAACTGTAAAATTACTATCTATGGTCTCACGCATTAACAGAATTTTACCTTTTTATAATAATTTAGCCTAGGTCTCACGTTTACTAAATTAAAATTCCAAGTGTTCCTTATAGATAGATGGCGTGTAACTTAATTTTAAGGGTATTCAATTATGATGTGTCAATCAAAATATGTATAAAGATGCATGCACTCATCTTTTTAGCATAAGTTTTCATAAAAACTTTTTATTACCAATTCGTGAAATTAATACACAAAGTTTTACTTGAGGTTTTAAAAACCCTAAGATGACTTTTCACAAGAATGATTTTAAAAGAAATTCGTTTAAGACGTATTCAAGATTGTGATAACCAAGGCAAACTCTAAGGCTCTTTTCTAAGCCTTCATATCACGATTATGAATTTGTCTTAAAAAGAGTTACTTTTAAAAGCATGTTGTACAAAACATAAATCAAGCAAAAGTTTATGGATTCAATCTCAAAACTTGTAACAAAGTATGAATCTTGCTAGTCTCGCCTTGGAGCGAATTACCGTGCGAAGCGAACCGTTGTTGGCATATAAGACTCCGCAAGATTCAATCTTTATCACTTAGGGTTTCACCATTATTAGTCCGTATTATTTTCTTTATGAAAAATCACCCTTTTATTGCTTACATCATGTCAAACAATAACAATAAAACAAGTAATCAAAGAAAACATAACAACCAATAATAAATAAAGTGAAACAATTAGCTACATACAAACCTTATTAGAAAAGATCCTAATAAAATCAAGTCTAGGTATAATCATGAATGTAATCAACTAAGGCCTTCTCCTCTTAATGGAAGAGAGTCACATACATTGACGAATTAATTGCGTAGGCCAAAGCTAATATACATACCACATAACATATAAATTGATTTTAATATATATATTGGAGTCTTCCCCAATTTTAGATCTATCTAAAACATGTGATGAATAAAAAAACAACAAGATCCATGACTAACATGCATGTTTCATCACGGATAAACCTAACAATTAGCACATAGGTCACAAGATACGTTCACAAAACTGGTTAATGACCTATGGTTTCTAGTGATTATAATTAATCAATTAAACCACAAACCCTAATTAGGGTTTTAAGTGGAAAATCGACCCCCCCATAAATTAGGGTTAGGGTTTCAAATTTTATAAAAAAAATTTAAAAAGAAAAACCCGAGATCAAAACATGTATCTAAAACAATTAAAGATCCGATTTTTATTACGTTTTAGTAATCTATTACATGTTATACATGGCTTGTGATGCCACTGTTAGAATTTAACAATCAAAGTACACGTATGCGGAAGCAAGGATCAAGTATAACATATAAATATTAACTAAAACATAATAGAAGCGTACCGTGGTGATTCTAGCCCGAAAAAGAATCAAATTAGCAAATCTTGAATTAATTGATGAACTCTAATTAGGGTTTATGAATCAATGATCAATCCCTTACTGTTTTATTGATCGATTCCTTGATAACAACTATAATGAGTTGTTACCTCGTTCTTGTACACACAAACTAATACCGAATCAAATTAATTGCAAGATTAAACACAAGGATTTGTTTTGATAAAACAAAAATCGAAATCCCTAAGGTTTAGGGATGTTCGATCAACTGGAATAAAACAAGGAGGAAAAACCAAACTTAGGGTATTGTGTGTGCACAAAAGGTGAGAAACAATGACCCTTGGGTTTGTATATATATTAGAGGAAACTTGGAGAGCAAGGCAAGGCCAAGGGTCGATCCCCTTGGGCTTGGATCGACCGGCCATACACACCCAAATGGTGTTCCGGATCCTTCTTGTTACAAGTTTCATTCTAGTCCTTTCTGTTTCCTTTTAACGATAGTTAGTCCATACATTTAATAATTAACGATCATTAATCCTTTGAACTTGTGTTATTAATAAATATAACTAACAATTAATATTTATTAATCTTTGACTCTCGTTTGTATTGTGTGTAATCCCGAAGTCTCGGGTTCGATACTAGTCATTTACATATTAATATTTATACGTAACTTTTAACAATTGGGTATGAAGCAAAAAGTTGCACTATGTAATTTTTGAACTCGCTTATTTGATTTTAAGAAAACTTAACGGCTTAAATGAAAAACTCAGATTTTTTAGTTTTGGAGAAAACACAAATTTACAATTCCGATACGAAACATCCTTTGACCTTAATACATAAATAAATATATTAAGGTCAAAGTTGGTGAAAAAAGATTTAGAAAAGTTATAGCGGACACTTAATGTGGGACGGAGGTAGTATTGAAGTATGAAGTATGGACTCACTATGCAGCATGTACAATTGTACACTATACAGATTGTCGTTTAGTGATGCATAAGAAAAGTGTGATGTAGTACTGAAACGAGATAACACTAATCGGACCTGTTGATTCACAAGAATACCAGGAACGATACTACCAATAATCGTTGATTCACACGAATGCCGATTAAAGGACAATTCTTAGCAAAAGCTGCCAAAAATAGACTTTTGGTATTTCATATAACTGATTAGCCACAAAGGCAATACACTTATTAAATAGATAAACAAAGTTGAAATGGGCCCTAAAGAACAAACGGGCCGAAAGCTATTACAGAAACAAAAGTCCAAAAAACCCGAAAAAACACTAAAATGCAAATAACTCATAAAATAAAGTGTTTCGGGGCTCGAAAGTTTCGTAAACCGACGACGTCAGTTTACCACGACGAGCTCCTCGCTCCAAGCTTCGAAACGACTGGTCACGGGCGTGAAACGGAGCCCCGTAGCCCAACTTATGCCTATTTTAGTGAGGCCCCTTTTGTCACACGATCTTGGGCCTCCAGAAACATGATGACCCGTTCCTCAACACTTGGGCCCGCATCAAAGTGTCACAAATATGTTACTCCGTAGAAAGAAGCCACAAACAAGTGTCACTAAAGGTAAAGTCTCGCTAAGAGTTTTATATATTTTTGAAAGTAATCATGCAGAGAACGTTTTCTTCTTTTGAGACGCCATCTATATATTCACAAAAAATGCCAGTATATCTCAAAGCTAAGCTTTAATATTTTACCCACATTTTTGTCACAAAAAAGTAAAATTTGGTGACACTTTTTATGTTCGTAAAACCTTGTCAGTGGAGACAACAATTTGGTAATTATGCAATTAGCTTTGATATATTAACTAGAGTAACACATTGTGGTGCAAACATTTAGGGTGCGTTTAGTTGAGGGAAAACGCCCTTGTTTTCTACAAAATGTTTTGTGAAAAACAAGGAAAATAGAGATTGCGTTCAAATTAGTGTTTTGCAATAAAATTCTCTACAAAACACAAAATTCCTATTTCCAACTTTAATACACAAAACTACAAAACATTTTTTTCCCCCTATTTTCCATTAAAATACCCCAAATCCGTTTTCGTCAGTTGTTTTACGTTTTCGACTAATTTTTTACGTTTTCGTCTATTTTTTACGTTTTCGTCAGATTTTTTACGTTTTCGTCCGTAATGGCACCTGGATTCACATCGCCACCCATTGGCTCCACAGTACCTTCAGCGACCGACTTTAGTTGAATAAAACAAAAAAAAAATTTAATTAAAAATAAACAAATTAAATTAAAACACTAATATTATACAAGAATATTACATAATCGAACTCAGCAGCTGCACAATTAAACCACTCTTCAATCAGCTCTAAATTGTTTTCGATCCATTGAGTTAAAGAGAAAGGTTCAGCAACTTGCTTCACGGGAACTGCATCATCTCGCTTCTCGGCATCTTTATCATCCCCATTACCATCATCACATTCTTCTTGTATTTGAGATGGATCAACCACTGTTGAAATAACTAAAACAAAACTTATGAGGTTTACACTTTGAACATTAGGCAACAAAACTTATGAGGTTTAAGAATAATCCTATGGGATTATCACTGAATCCCATGGGATTAACATATAATGAGTGTTTGTATTAGCTTTTAGGAATCAGATTTATAGTTTTCTGTTTTGTTTGTTAGTTTTAGGTCTTTGTGATTAATTAGTTTTTGCTGTTGTTAATCCCAGAAGTTTTGTTGCCTAATGTTCAAAGTGTAAACCTCATAAGTTTTGTTTTAGTTATTTCAACAGTGGTTGATCCATCTCAAATACAAGAAGAATGTGATGATGGTAATGGGGATGATAAAGATGCCGAGAAGTGAGATGATGCAGTTCCCGTGAAGCAAATTGCTGAACCTTTCTCTTTAACTCAATGGATCGAAAACAATTTAGAGCTGATTGAAGAGTGGTTTAATTGTGCAGCTGGTGAGTTCGATTATGTAATATTCTTGTATAATATTAGTGTTTTAATTTAATTTATTTATTTTTAATTAAATTTTCTTTGATTTATTCAGCTAAAGTCGGTCGCTGAAGGTACTGTGGAGCCAATGGGTGGTGATGTAAATCCAGGTGCCATTACTCCTCAAAATATGGCTACTCGTGCCTCCAATGTAAAAAAATAGATGGAAACATACAAATTCAAACAAAAAAGTAAAAGAACCGGACGAAAACGTAAGAAAATGGACAAAAACGTAAAAAATCTGACGAAAACGTATAAAAACGGATGTAAACAATAAAAATCAGATGAAAACGTAAAAAATCTGGTGAAAATGTAAAAAACGGACGAAAACGTAAAAAATCTGACGAAAATGTAAAAAATCTGACGAAAACGTAAAAAATTTGATGAAAATGTAAAAAATCTGGCTAAAACGTAAAGAAACGGACGAAAACATAAAAAATCGGATAAAAACGTAAAAAAACAGACGAAAACGTAAAAAGACTGAAGAAAATGTAAAATAAACTGACGAAACTATAAAAAATATAACGAAAACGTAAAAAAACAGACAGAGAACGTAAAAAGACTGAAGAAAATGTAAAATGAACTGACGAAACTGTAAAAAATCTAACGAAAATGTAAAAAAATAGACGAAAACGTAAAAAAACAAACGAAACCCCAAAAAATCGGACGAAAACTTAAAAAAACGGACAAAAACGTAAAAAAGCTGACGAAAATGTTAAAAAACGAATGAAAACGTGAAAAATCTGACGAAAACGTAAAAAATTAGACAAAAACTTAAAAAAACAGACGAAAACGTTAAAAAACAAACAAAAACGGACAAAAACGTAAAATATCGGACAAAAACGTAAAGAAAAACAGACGAAAACGTTATTTGATATTATATTTTACTGTTTTAATTTCTTTATTTTATCGTATTAGATTTTTTTAGTTATTTTATAATTTGGTTGGTTAGTTTATAATATTTGTTTTTGTGTTTTGAAGATATTTTTATAATATTACTAAGGTGAATAGTGAATTGAGATATAAAACAACAACACTTAAACATGTTTTTTAGTTTTGGAAAATGGAAAACACAAACATATGTTTCTCAAACTAAACGCGTTTTCTAAATTTTCTATTATTTTGTGGAAATCAAACTCCCCTCCCTTTTCCTACAAAACAAGAAATAGGAAATGAAAGAAAATGTTTTCCAACTAAACGCCACCTTAATATGTATCTATTTTAAAGCTTAATACATTATCAATTTCATTGTATGCTTTTGGATATCTTTACAAATATATGCTTTTGTCTCCAGTAGTCCAATGTAGTTTTACTCTAAAGCATGTACAAAGTCATGATCTAAAGTAAATAAAATACTCGCAATTAATCTAATCCAAAATATTTTCAACATTGATATCACCGTACAAATCAAACAAAAATTATTGTAACATTGTTCTTTCTTCAACACAATGTTTTATTTGTTACTTTTGTTCTGTAATTTCTAGCCTTTAAAAAACCTAAAACTAAAAAAAAAAAAAAGAAAAAAAAGAAAAAAAAAGACAGATTGACAGCTAAATTTCTTGTTCGACTATATCTAAGCAAAGTTTCCTCTAGCAAATGTAGTATAAATACATGTAATAACCATTTTTACCCACAACTCACTCAATTCATTCTCTTCCAATGGCCGCTTTCCCTTTCATGTTGTTACTACTAACTTTGGTTGTAATACAGCTCTCCAAAGCTAGTCGTCCTAGTTTATTTTCTTCAAATGTTGATTCTCCACCAACGTTCAACGGCACGAAATGGGCTGTTCTTGTTGCTGGTTCAAGCGAATGGTTTAATTATCGCCATCAGGTGTGTATCATCTCAAGTTTTCGGTTAATAGTTTCCAACATGTACGTATACACCAAATAGAATATATAGTTAACTAGAGCTATTTATAATAAAAGATACTGACAAGATGAATTTAATTAATCAAGTAACATATGGAATGACTTCAATTCTCTTAAGATTTATTAATTAGTTTATACCTAATCTCGATTTCAGGCTGATGTTTGTCACGCGTATCAACTACTGAAAAGGGGTGGTTTGAAAGATGAGAATATAATCGTGTTCATGTACGATGATATTGCCAATAACACATTGAATCCAAGGCCCGGTGTCATTATAAACAGTCCCAATGGCTCGGATGTCTACGCTGGGGTGCCAAAGGTATGCTGTTAAAGAACAATAAAAATAGAATACAGAAAGAAAGAGCCACAAAATGCTTTTTCAACAAGAGATCAGCGGTATTAAGTTTCTATGGCATATATTTTTCTTGCTAATTCATGGACATTTTTACTGAATGAGATAAGCAGATGTTTTTGATCTTGAAGATTTATATTTTGTTAGGATTACACTGGAGAATACGTGACTGCAGCCAATTTCTATGCTGTGCTTCTTGGCAATGCATCCGCCGTGACAGGGGGGAGTGGGAAAGTTTTATCTAGTGGACCTCTAGATAAGGTCTGTGTACTACACCGATCATGGAGGCCCTGGAGTTCTTGGTACCTACTGTGTTACGAGAATTTTCTTTTGTTGCAAAGTAAAATTCGTATCTAACATATATTCTTGCCTTAATTGCCCTAGGGATGCCTGGAATAAGCCCTTACATTTACGCCAATGACTTTATCTACGTTTTGGAAACGAAGCATGCAATGGGTACCTATAATGAGATGGTAATATACATCTTGATCTTGAATTATCGCTAATCATTGGTCATGAGAAATGAAAATAATAACTCAAATGATAAACATAGGTTATATACGTAGAAGCCTGTGAAAGTGGAAGCATTTTTGAAGGTCTTATACCAGAAGATCTGAACATTTATGTGACAACTGCATCAAATGCGGTCGAGAGTAGCTGGGCCACATATTGTCCGAATATGACTGCTACCCCTCCTCCAGAGTTCAAAACTTGTTTAGGTGACTTGTACAGTATTTCATGGTTGGAAGACAGGTATTCTCTTCTCACATAGTAGATCTAGTGACTTTTTGTTGTTCATTGGTCATTAACATACTTTTTGAAACTTCCATCGTTTAGTGACTCAGAAGATTTAAATACTGAAACATTGGAACAGCAATACTTGAAGGTTGGAACATTGGGCATTTTTTTTTTTTTTTTTTTTTTTTTTTTTTTTTTTTTTTTGTTAAACTCAAAGTCTGCAACCCAATTTTTATCTGGCGTCAAGTAGGATACAAAGTATCCATGTCTTGTTTGCGACTGAAAATCACTTAAAACATTTGTAGGTGAAGACGAGGACTTTAAACAACAATTCTGCCGAAGGATCTCATGTGATGCAATATGGTACACAACGGATAAGCAATGAGTCTGTTTCAGTTTATCAAGGTTCATTTACTTGGAATTTCACATCCAATCCATTCCAATCTTCCGAATCCATGGGTGTTGTTAACCAAAGAGACGCAGATCTTTATTCAATGTGGCAAACGGTATGTGCTTAAAGAAAAATACACGACACAAGAATAATGCATGCTTTTTTTAGTACTAACAAATTGATGTAATTTAATACTCTGCAGTACAAGACATCAACGGGAGAACCGGATGAAAAGAAGGAGCTACTTAAGAAAATCAAGGAAATTACAGCACATAGGGCACATTTGGATAGCAGCGTTTCAATGATCGAAGGCCAATTATTGGCAGACAGAGTCATCGAAGTAAGAGGTGATGGAATGGCTCTCGTGGACGATTGGGACTGTCTTAAATCCATGGTGATGAAAAAAATCTGATCTTTCATGTTTATTACTTTAATATCACTTTTCTTTGTTTTTTCATTATTTTTTAACTTCTCACATGTTTGATTGATTTAGGTTCGAACATATGAGATGCATTGCGGATCATTGACTCAGTATGGCATGAGACATACACGATCATTTGCTAACGTATGCAATAGTGGTGTTAGCAAGGAAAAAATGGATGAAGTTGCAAAGACAATATGTAGCTCGTATACAATGGGAAAATGGGATCCTGCAATTGTTGGTTATAGTGCATGATCAACAAGGAAACTGATGCTATTTAGAATGAATGATATATTTTCATTTTTCGCTACATATAGTCTACAGTAATGGTAAGAATAAGTAGACCAAAGATCCTATAATATGAGGTTCATGTTCATCTCCTATCTATATTTGTAATGTTGTTTGTGTTAAATATATGGATAAATATTAATATGTAAATGTCTAGTATCGAACCCGAGACCTCGGGATTGCACACTTTACAAACAAGAATAATGAATAATAAATATATATATGTTAAATGTACCGAATATATATATTTATAACACTTAATGGATTAAACGGTCGTTAGTTATTAACCGTATGGACTAACTATCGTTAAATAAGAAAGATAAAGACTAGAGTGAAACTTGGGTGTCAAGAAGGATCTAGAATCCCCTTGTGGGATGCTAGGCCGGTCGAACAAGGGTGGGTCAAGCCCAACCCATGTTTGCTTGGTCACCAAGAAATCCTCTAGTATATATACAAGGCCAAGGGTTAGACTTTCACAATCTTTTGTGCACACACTCTAACCCTAAAACTTTGTTTCTTTCTTTTGTTTTCCTTGGCCGATTGGTTCATCCCTCCCCTAAGGGTTTGGATCGATTTTTCCAAGCAATAATATTAAGTGTTTTGTTTACTTGCAACAAACCTTTATTCGTTGGTAGTTTGTGTGTACAAGAACGAGGTAATTACTTACTTTAGTAATTATCAAGGGATCGATTAACAAAACGGTAAGGGGTTAATCATTGATCCATATAAACCCTAATTAGGGTTCTTCATATTGTTAAAGACAATTGCTTTTGATTCTTGTTCGGGCTAGAATCACCACGGTACGTTCTTATTTATGTTTTAGTTAATATTTATGTGTTATACTTGATCCTACGCTTCCGCATACGTGTGCACTTTGATTTATATGATTGTCATGGTAATTGAATTCTAACAGTGGCATCACGAGCCATGTATAACATGTAATTGATTACTAAAACGTAATAAAAACCGGATCTTTAATTGTTTTAGATACATGTTTTTTTTATCTAGGGTTTTTTCCTATTTTTTTTCTAAAAATTTCGAAACCCTAACCCTAATTTTGGGGGGGGGGGGGGTCGATTTTCCCATGAAACCCTAATTAGGGTTTTGTGGTTTTCTTGATTATGTGTAATCACTAGAAACCCTAGGTCATTAACCGGTTAATTGAACGTATCTTGTGACCTAATTGCTAATTGTTAGGTTTTAATCCGTGACTTACATGCATGTTTGTCATGGATCTTGTTTTGTTGTCACATATTTAGATTGATCTTAAATTGGGGAAGACTCCAATACATATTAAAATCAATTTTATATGCTATGTGGTGTGTTTTTAGCTTTGGCCTACGCAATTGATTCGTCAATGTATGTGGCTCACCTCCATTAAGAGGTGAAGGCCTTAGTTGATTACATGCGTTTTATACCTAGAATTGATTTTATTAGGATCTTTTCTAATACGGTTTGCATGTGGCTAATTGTTTCACTTATTTATTATTGTTTGTTTGATTTTCTTTGATACTTGTTTTATTGTTTTTAGTTGGACTTGATGTAAGCAATAAAAGGGTTGTTTTCATAAAGAAAATTAATACGGACTAATAATTGTGAAACCCTAAAGTGATAAAGTAAGAATCTTGCAAAGGTCTTATGACAATCGTGGTCCGATTCGCACGGTAATCAGCTCCCAGTCGAGACTAGCAAAATTCAAACTTTATTACTATTTTGAGATTGAATCCATAAACTTTTGCTTGAATGATGTTTTGTGCAAATATGCTTTTAAAATTAAGTCTTTTAAGATGATATTCATAACCGTGATTTGAAGGCTTTGAAAAGAGCCTTAGAGTCTGCCTTGGTTATCACAATCTTGAATATGTCTTAAACGAATTACTTTTAAAATCATGATTGTAGAAAGTCATCTTAGGGTTTTGGTATAAACCTCAAGTAAAACTTTGTGTATTAATTTCACAAATTGGATATAAAAAGTTTTTATGAAAACTTATGTTATAAAGATGAGTGCATGCATCTTTATACATGTTTTGATTTTCACATCAAACAAAATACCCTTAAAAATTTAAGTTACATGCCATCTAACTATAAGAAACACTTGAAGTTATTATTTAGTAAACGTGAGACGCAGGCTAAATTTTAATGACAAGGTAAATTTCCGAGTGTGCGTGAGACCACACATGGAGAATTTGCAGTTTCTAAGTTAGACGACTTAATTAAGTTGATGCGTGAGACCTAGAGCTTAAGGCATGAGATGGGATGAAACATGCTTACATGACAAATTGATGAATCAATTTGATGTAAATCCCATAATGATCTAGGAATTGGAAATCTTGTTTGCCAATTATTGTTCGACAGATTACTATCTTTTGTACTTTCACCACTAGCAGATCAACTGATGTGGTGAAACTATGTAAAGTTAGATCCTAGATTTTCAAGAAAATTAGTTGGTTATATGAATATAGCCTTGGGTATTATATTTTCTTGGAAATATAAATTATCGAAAATACTAAAATTGAATTTTGTAAATTCTTTAAATGTATTAATGCAACTCAAAACCGTAAACGTAAGTTATTCTTTTAATTGATCTACACCCGCTTGGGTTTTTGGTTAGAGTCAATATTTACAAAAGAATAAATATAGTCTTCTTTCCATTACGAGAAGTGTGAGACTTAAATCCTATTCCTTTTCATGAATGAGAAAGGTATACTAGGATGATTAGAATTGTCTTAATTCTAAATACATAACTCATAGCAAACTTTAATAGTAAGAGTATATGCACCTTATGAGTTATTAAATTAGAAGCTAGACTGATTACTGCATAATGGTAAAAGACAAATTAGGTTATTTTATCTAGTTGTTTTGATTTGACCATTTAAAGATACTACATACAATTGTTGGAATGGTAGATCTATAAAGGAAGAAATTGCATGCCCAACTTTTTCAAGTTAATAATTTGGAATGTGATGAATCACATTTATGTAGTAGATTACATCCTTTTATAACCTATATAATTGTTTGAATGGGTTTTCTTAAAAGATGTAGGAAAGTAAATAGTACACTATTTCTTTCACTAATTAATGAAACATTTACAATGTTGTCAAATTTAGTGGGAGTATTGTGTTCTTATGAATGAATAAGGGACTATTATTATGTTCTCTAATTCAGTGGGAGTTACAAGACTTATTGTCTTGATTGTAACTTAGATTATCTTTTGAATATCTCAAGGTAATTACTTTCCAAATATAGACACTAATATTTTCAAGGATAGTCGTGTACGTTTCCTTGATTGATTGAGTAACTCTATATCTACTAGTTATGCTAATGACACAAATCATATTGTTCACATTAACAAACGCGTGCGTGTTGTTTATATGATACATGGTGTTGTACCATGCACAAGTGGGAGAAATCTACATTGTGTGCAAGGTACAACGCATAAGAATATGATTCAAAGGATTCTCTTAACTGCAAGTAAGAGATTATAATTCTAATTAGATTAATACATCTAATCTTAGAAACACTTGGTGTTGAAATTTAGTAAACGTGAGACGCAGGCTAAATATTAACAACAAGGTGATTTTCCATGTGTGCGTGAGACCAACATGGATAATTTACAGTTTCTAAATTAGACATCTATTAGAACATGTGTCAATAACAATACTACTTCAACTTTAACATTTATGTATTATTAGAATGACATAAATGCATGAAGTAATATAAGACTACTTCAATAATTATGTATTCTTAGAATGACATAAATAAATGAAGTAGTATGTTAACTTGAAAATATTAATGAAACCAAATGATGGTGTTCATGATTACTTTAATTATACATGTTTATACATTATTGTATATTTATAAACATAAAGTCTTCTAAGTATTACAAGACTTATAATTAAGTAAGACGTTAGCTTGATATGGTCTTTTAATTAAGACATATACAAGAAGTCATTGAGTTAATCAATGATTAATAACGTATAGTGAGATTATAACAAGTTTATGTTTTTATAAGACATAAACATGAAGTGACTTGGTCAAAAGTACTTGTGTTATAAAGCATGCAATTGGTTTGGAAATACTATTATACCATTAAGTTGACTTAGTTGGTAAATAAGTATGCCAACAGGAATATGGTTATCTTATATATATTGTTAGATCTTCTTACAATATTAATTCTAATTGAAGTATCACATATGGATAGTATGTTCAATTAGAAAGAATCAAACTCTATTGGTATTGTTTGATTAAAGATAACTATGACTTCTTTTCTTCTGAAAGTTATCAAGGTTAGAAATTGAGTATGGCTTGAATATACTCAATTAGACTCCTAGAAGATTAATAAGACGTTGTTGTGATGAATCACATTAAGTCTTAAATTGAAGTTCTGAATTTGTTAAGTTACTTATAAGAAGGTTGTTAACAAAAGAATATCAGGAACTATCAATGTGTATTTGTAATGTCCTAAAAGAGAAAATTGGATTGTTGCTCTAATTGCTAAGTACTTATACCCTATATATTACTAAAGGCAAGTGGGAGTTTTATCTTGAAAAGATAGAATTACAAGATACATAATCTTCTAAAACCACACTAGTTAAAATCATGATGAGGCTTAACATGTAAATGATAAACCTCAAGATGATGGAATTATCATTCATAGATCCACTTGGATATCTCAGATATTTAATTAATATGCTGATGATTATATGATGTAATATTACCAAAATAATGAATTGTGTAAATTACTCATACTATGAGTGTTATAGATGCTGTTCATAAAGATATTCAAAATTTAAAATTTGGTTTATCTTAATTCTTAATAGTTAGAGAATGATGATGAGTTTATTCAAAGATAATGTAACCCTAGTGGTTTAAATCTTTGTGAAATAAATCATATGAACAAAATTGTACACATATCTTAATGAATATCTTATGACAAGATTATTAATCATATTTAAGCAATTAACTATGATTGAATACTCTTTCTTAAGTACATTAAAGATATAAAGATTGTAATTGTCATATTTACATGAATGTGAAATTTGACAATGGAATATCAAAAACTCTTTCTTGAATAATTACTTAAGCGAGGACGATAAGTAATCAAAAAGGAGTTTATGAATTCATGCAAATCTTTGGAAGTGTACAAAATGCAATAATCCATGAATGGAAAAATGCATGCATCTAGGAGATTATTCTTATGATAAATTATTAAATCTATATTTAGGTTTATAATTAAAATAAGGTAATTTCTAAGTATTCCAGAAAGCTAGTGGGAGTATTATGTTATTATTTACTAAATCATATATGTTGTATAACATATAAGAGTAACATTCCATATAAGTAAAAGGTTAGACTTAATTTGGAATGAAACGTTACTTGAAAGATTTAGGAAATATAACATACAACCTTGAAACAAAAGTTTATTATTAAATAAACAAGTGCGGAAAATAAATTCTAAATAGAATATGATATATTATTTAGGATGACTAAATGGATATACATATTTGTAAAGATCAAACATGAATAAAATCTAAGTTTGACTGAAGGATTTTCATGTGCATCATATTATTGTTGTATCATGCTTAAGTGCTTAAATGATTTGACAATATTTGATATCCAATTAAAAGTTATTATATAACTTGTGTAATAGATATTCTAATGGAAAATGTTTGAAATTAGAATAATGATCCTCAAAATGGAATAGCTCCTAAACATTACACAATGGATATTAAGTTTACGAAAATTTTAAGAGCATATTGTGTTTAATATACAATGATGCTGGTTTAATTGAGATGACACTCAATAACTAGTCATGGAAGGATTTCATCCTTATGAATAGCCATGAGAACTAGTTGTGCTTAACTAAGAGCATAGTTGCATTAAACATTAAAGCAATTAGAATACTTTAAACTTTAAAAGGTTTGAAAGTTTGATTGTCATAAGTTGGTGATTGAGGATATCACACCATTTATAAAAAAATTATGTGGCTATATCAAGATAGTTGGATATACACATACAAGAATTTTAATTATTGAATTCTTGAAAGAAGTATTCTCAAAATTCGGATAGATCAAAGTTAGTTGAAATAATGCCTTGTCAACAAGAATGATTGTCATTGCTTGAGGCATAATTGTCTTCAAGTTATTACTTGAGACAAGATTCATTAACTAGAATTATCATGCATTGATCTATTTTGGTATTTGGATAGAGGACATTAAGCAATTATTATTTATAATGAATTAAAGTACTTAGTACGTTTGTTTTCATTAATAATATATTGTGTCCTATATTTGCATGTTTAAAATCCGTGAATAACTTATGTTATTCTAAATTGTCCATTGTCGATTAATGATATGGGAATATCATTAAACTAAGACAAATCTGAGTATTGGTTAAGAATATACTTGAAAGTATATTGATGCGTTGACATACCAATTTCACATGATATTAGATGAATTTAATATTGGACTTATCCCAATAATATGATTTAATATTTAAATGTGAGAATCATATTTAAAGTTATCCTCAGACTTGAGATACCAGATAAGTGTCATGGATGTAGTGCATTTTTGTGAAGCAATCTACCGCTCACCGTAACAGGGAGTCATAAGGGTTGTTTTCAGAAGTGTTGCAAAGTTCATGGGTTATTCTTGTAGTCAAGAGAGAATTTGTTCCTTCTGATTTGTTCAGAAGTTTAATACTGCTGGGCCCCTCGTAGGGTTGACAAAATGTTTGCGTGGCCACGCCCAAAGTCTATCTGGAAACGTTCAGATGTTTTGGTAATTTTGTTAAATCATAGAGAGACGAGAAACAGAAATTTAATAAAGAACCTCACATCTTTATTAATGTGGTATTAGAAACAAAAGGATAATTATAATGATGAATCATTAAAGGTTTTTTCCAGAAAACCTAGCTCGGATTGAACTAGGGGCATTGGAGTGTTGCAAGACGCTAACCAATGTCATTTTACTATTAATAGATATCCAAGTGGGAGCTGTTAAATATATGGATAAATATTAATATGTAAATGTCTAGTATCGAACCCGAGACCTCGGGATTGCACACTTTACAAACAAGAATAATGAATAATAAATATATATATGTTAAATGTATCGAATATATATATTTATAACACTTAATGGATTAAACGGTCGTTAGTTATTAACCGTATGGACTAACTATCGTTAAATAAGAAAGATAAAGACTAGAGTGAAACTTGGGTGTCAAGAAGGATCTAGAATCCCCTTGTGGGATGCTAGGCCGGTCGAACAAGGGTGGGTCAAGCCCAACCCATGTTTGCTTGGTCACCAAGAAATCCTCTAGTATATATACAAGGCCAAGGGTTAGACTTTCACAATCTTTTGTGCACACACTCTAACCCTAAAACTTTGTTTCTTTCTTTTGTTTTCCTTGGCCGATTGGTTCATCCCTCCCCTAAGGGTTTGGATCGATTTTTCCAAGCAATAATATTAAGTGTTTTGTTTACTTGCAACAAACCTTTATTCGTTGGTAGTTTGTGTGTACAAGAACGAGGTAATTACTTACTTTAGTAATTATCAAGGGATCGATTAACAAAACGGTAAGGGGTTAATCATTGATCCATATAAACCCTAATTAGGGTTCTTCATATTGTTAAAGACAATTGCTTTTGATTCTTGTTCGGGCTAGAATCACCACGGTACGTTCTTATTTATGTTTTAGTTAATATTTATGTGTTATACTTGATCCTACGCTTCCGCATACGTGTGCACTTTGATTTATATGATTGTCATGGTAATTGAATTCTAACAGTTTGTACCTAGAGAAAGCAATGAGTATAATTACTGATACTATGTGGGATCATTTATGTCTTCTAGTTTTGTCTTTGATGGTTTGGTTATTTAATTAAGGTTAAAAATTTAGACGTGGTTGATCGTGCAAACATGCCTAAGCAAATAATGATCGTTACACCATGTAAATCATGTTCATATTTATCTGGGTAGCATATTGGGATTTGCAAGATGAATAGACGAACTTGTAGGATCAGATGCATGACTTGATTTAGTGTAAGAACTATAGATCAGCTCTTAAACAACAACCACAACACAAGTTTTCACCCAGCCAACCACCCCTTGGTGAATATCTTTTATTACTAATAGTATCAAGAAGATGAGTCCACAACTGTGTGCTCACCAAACAGAATACACAAGAAACCAGTTGTCCCTTTCAGAAGGATCCAACTATCACATTACAAGAATCTGAATACAATATATCCTCACTACAACTCTCAGACCTATACTAAAACCAATACCAGATGATCACAATACCAATACAATAACACTGTGTTGCAACAAGAGAGAAAACCCTAATCGTATATTGAGAGAGATGATGTTATGAGAGAGAGAGAGCTGGGGATGAGAGCTTATATAGTGTCAATTTCCACTTCAGCCCTTCAAGAATATAAACCTGTCAAATATAGCTAAACATACCAAACTATAAGAAATAAGTACAGAAATAGTCCCTGTACTTATTTACCATGAGAATGACATAAAAAACCATACTATCCAACACCCCCTCTCAGTCTCATGGCTTAAACATGTCCACAAGACCAAGTTTCTTACAAAACCACTTATGTTGAGTTATACTCAACCCCTTTGTAAAACCATCTGCAACATTATATGCAGAACCAACCTTCACAGTTTTAATCACACCAGAAGATACTTTCTCTCTTACTAGATGAAGATCAATTTCAAAATGTTTAGTTTTTTCATGAAAAACTGGATTAGCAGCTATTTGAATAGCTGAACTACTATCACAAAACAAGTTTACTGGTAACAAGCCCTCAATATTTAGATCTTTTAGTATTTTATTTATCCAAATAATTTCACAAGTAGCAGATGCAAGACATCTGTACTCTGCTTTAGCAGAAGATCTAGATATAATTGCTTGTTTTTTACTTTTCCATGAAACAAGATTATTGCAGAAATAAACACAATAACCTGAAACTGACTTTCTAGTTTTTAAACACTTAGCCCAATCTGCATCAGAAAAAGCATGCAGACTAAACTCTTTACCTCTATTAAACTGAATACCAGTACCTGGACCTTGTTTAAGATACCTCAACACTCTTAAACCTGCATTAAAATGAGACTGCAAAGGAGCATGCATATGTTGACTCAAACAATGCACAACATAAGCAATGTCAGGCCTAGTAACAGAGAGATATATCAATTTGCCTACCAGTTTCTGATACTCAGTCAAATTAGTGATAAATTTATCATCATTAGACTCAACCTGATTCAAAACCACATTCTGCTGTAAAGGTGTAGCAGCAGGCTTACAAGCCAACAAACCATATTCACTAAGAAGCTCAAGACAATATTTTCTTTGAGTTAAACAAACACCATTATCATTCTCAAGAACTTCAATACCAAGAAAATACTTAAGAACACCAAGATCTTTAATCATGAATTTAGAATTTAAAAACTGTTTAAATTATTCAATTTCAAGTTTATTATTCCCAGTAATGACCATATCATCCACATAAACAAGTAAAGCCATAAAAACATCTTTATCATGTTTAACATACAAAGAATAGTCATTTTTACTTTGAATAAAACCATGATCAACCAAAACAGTTGTCAACTTCTCATTCCATTGCCTAGGAGCTTGTTTCAAACCATACAAAGACTTAAGAAGTCTACAAACTTTAGTTTCATCTTTATCATAATAACCAGGTGGCAATTTCATATAAACTTCTTCCTGAAGATCACCATACAAGAAAGAATTATTAACATCAAGTTGATAAAGAGGCCAATCATTAGAAACAGCTAAATTAATTAAATATCTAACAGTGACCATCTTAACAATAGGACTAAATGTTTCATCAAAATCAACACCTTCTTTCTGCCAAAAACCTTGAGCAACAAGTCTAGCTTTATATCTATCCACTTCACCAGAAGACTTATACTTAATTTTCCAAATCCATTTAGAACCTATAGCCTTCCTACCAGGAGGTAAGTCTGTAACCTCATAGGTATTGTTCCTATGTAATGCTTCCATTTCAGCATCCATAGCCTCATTCCATTTTGGATTAAGACTAGCCTCTTGGTAAGACTTTGGTTCAACAGACTTATTCAGAGTGGTGGTAAAACAAATATTACTAGCAGACAACTTAGAGTAAGCAACATATCTTTCAAGACCATATCTACTAGAAATAGAGACAATGTAATCATTAAACCTAATAGGTTGAGACTTATGTCTAGTAGATCTCCTAAACTCAGTCTGAGGTTCTTCCTCAGTGTTGCTAGGACCCTCACCATTTACATTTTGCAAACCATTGCCCTCAGAGGTGACCAAATTATCTTCTATTTGGGTTGCAATGGCATCTGTTTCATCCTCAACTGTGTTAACACAGTCATCAGAAGCAGTTCCTCTATTGCCATCCTCATTTGAAGGATCCCCCTCTTCATCATTGGGACTTTGAGAACTCTTGATGTCAAAAAACTTAAACATTCAGAATCTGTTCCACCAATCTCATTTAGATCAAGAGAATGTTCATTACAAGACTTCATTTTAAAAGGAAATATAGTTTCATAGAACTTAACATCTCTTGAAAACAAGAAGGTTTTCTTGTCAATACTATACAATTTATAAGCCTTTTTCTCAGTGGAAAAACCAATTAAAATACATTTATCAGACCTTGGAAAAAACTTATCAGTATTATTTAAAACATTTGCAAAACATAGACATCCAAAAGCCCTCACATGAGAGAGATCCGGGTCCTTACCATACACTATTCTAAAAGGGGAAGCACCATACAAGACAGAGGAGGGAAGCCTGTTAATCAAATAAACAGCAGTTAAAATACACTCAGGCCACATAGACATAGGAATCCCCCCCTGAAACATAAGACTCCTAGCCACATTCAACAGGTGTCTATGTTTCCTTTCAGCAATCCCATTTTGCTGAGGAGTATAAGCACAAGAAGTTTGATGAATAATACCAAGATTATTAAACAATGTAGACATTTTATTATTCACAAACTCTGTTCCATTGTCAGATCTAACAACTTCAACTCTTTTTTCAAACTGAGTAAAGATGAGTTTTATAAAATTTTCTATATATTCACAAACTTCCATTTTTGTTTTAAGCAAGTAAACCCAAACAGCCCTGCTAAAGTCATCAACAATGGTAAGAAAGTACCTAAACCCATCTCTACTAGTAACTCTATAAGGCCCCCAAATATCACAATGAATCAGATCACCAATACTAACAGACTTATGGTCACTTAGAGGAAATGGTTCTCTTGTCTGTTTAGCTTTATGACAGATGTCACAAGGAGTAGACTGATCACCTTTCCTAAACCCAATGGTCTTTTGTAAAACATTCATGACTTGATCAGTAGGATGACCAAGTCTACAATGCCACAAATCTCTTGATACATAACAAATAAAACTAGAATTACACAGACCAGAAACATACTCACCATGAGTATGACCATCAAACAAATATAGACCAGCAGACTGACTACCAGTCCCCACAATTTTGCCTAGATTCAAATCCTGAATATAACATTTTTGCTCATCAAAACCAACAAAGAACTTACTGTCTTTTATCATTTTATTAACAGAAAGAAGACTAACATTATAATCAGGCACAACTAACACATCAAAAAGAACAATGTTATTAGTCAACTTTAAACTACCAATGGCAACAACTTTAGCCATAGTCCCACTGGGATGACCAACAGTTAACATCAAACTAGTAATATCAACCACATTAAACATATTTGATGACGTATAGTCTATATATGGGCCACAAGCCCAAATATTAAACATTACTAAGGCCTAAAGCCAACCATGCGTGGGCTATTATAACATGGGCCGCATCAATAATAGGAATGGGCTCACACAAGCCCAACCAACCTATATACGGAATAGATAGAGATCTTCTATCTATGGAATAAATATCCTTAACCCGGATAAGCACCATGTGTGCAAAACGTAAGGAGCACGAACCCTACAAGGATTCTGCGCCTATATAAGGAATGACATAATTCTCATTCAAGGTACGATTCACAAACCCTAAAACTCTTTACGAGAACCCTAAATCGATTACTTATTCTCACACCAGAGTCTAATCGTGGGAGACAATCCCACGATAAGCCTAACGGTGTTGTTTATTTTCTTATTGCGCAGGTTTCAAGCATTAAGAAGCGAATTGGTACGAGAGCTAGAGCCCATAATCAGGAACGCCCAACTTTTGTATCAACAAGTGGCGCCATCCGTGGGACCCTACAAAGAACTAAGGAACTAGAATGACGAAGAATAAGAATTTAAGCCAGCGGACTCCGCAGTTGGAAAAAACACGTGACCCCCAGAGGAAGAATCAACAAGATTCGACCCCTAGGCAGGTTGCTGGAACAACCAGCGCACCTGGTCACCAAGAGGCAGGGACAACCCAACCTCTTCCAGTGGTAGAATTGCCTGTAAGGACTACCCAAACCACCACAGTGGTCCCAAGCGTTGAGGAACTCCAGCGCACCCTCTTCACTACTCCTCACCAAACTGTACCCATAGTGAACAACACTGTGCCACCGGGCGCGCCTAACCGAGATAGGGTGCCTAATACTGAGGCAGACATTCTTGCAGCAACTGAGGACACACCCAACCTAACGTTGGGAAATTTTGTATCCTAAAATTATGAAACCCTAACTACCCTCATACAAGAAGAGGCAAGGAGAAGGTCAAGTACGAGCCTACAAGCTCAGCTCAATTTTGGTCCTGAATGCGAACCATCACCACCGCGCCACCCACGAGGAAGACGCGCAGATAACGAAAAATGTACTACTATCCATGATAGGCTGGGTACGACATCTGATTCACAATATTCAGTGGAATATGAAGGCAGCAAGAGGCGCACTAATGTTCATTCCAGACTTGGCAGTCGAGGGATACAAGACCGACAAGGACCTCAGCATTCACCCAGCCAAGGGTCCTCCAAATCTGGGAGCAAGAGAATTCACGACAGATTGGGGAAAAGAATGTCCCCAAGTAAAAGCCCCTCAAGCTCTTCTTCTGAAGGAAGTCGGTGCAAGCGCCAAAAAAGATACTACTCTTCCTTCAGTGACTCCTTGGACAACGAGGATAGAGAAACAGGACATTGGAAATCAAGAGGAAGACGCCGCGAAGAAGAGAATGAAGACATATCTCTTCCATGGCGACGCCAGAAAGTTGATGCATTTACACGACGTATCAGCGATTACTCCAACCACAAAAGGAGGCGCATGCCCACTAACGTGAAAACATATGATGGAACAGGTGATCCTGATGATCATCTAAAAGTTTTCGAATCAGCTGCCACTATCGAAAACTGGCCACAGCCTGTGTGGTGCCACATGTTTAATTCTACGTTGGTAGGGAATGCGCGCACATGGTTTAGCAAACTCCCACGACGGAGCATCGGTAGGTTTGAAGAATTACGGAAAGCATTCCGTCTCAACTTCACCCAGAGAAAGAAGTGCGCTAAAAACCTTGTTGAACTAGCCAGAGTAAAATAGCGCCAAGGGGAATCAACCAGCGCTTTTATGGAACGCTTCAAGGATGAGTGCATACAGGTCAAAGCATGTCCCGAAATTCTTAAAATTTCAGGGTTCATGAATGGAATTAACAACCCAGAACTTATCCGAAAGCTAAATGACAAAGTTCCCCAAACTTTTGATGAGCTAACAAAGCGCACCAGATCCTTCATACAAGGAGAAGCAGCTGCTGCGGACAGCAAACAGGGTTACTCGAATTATAGGCAACAAGAACAGCCTAGGAGACAATCCAATGATCAGAATAACAACTGCAACAGAAATTACCGCAGTGGAAGAGACAATGACAAGTATACCCCTCTCACAAAAACTCTGTGGGAAATATTTGTAACAGAAGGGGCAAATTTCCCAAAACCTCCACCAATGCGTACCGCAGAGGAAAAGCGCGTAGGGAATGGATACTGCGAGTACCATGGTCAAAAAGGCCATACAACTAACGAGTGCGTCCAGCTAAGACAACAAATTGAAAAGTTAGTAAGGGAAGGCAGAATGGACCACCTTGTAAAAAACATCAAAGAGGGAAAAGATAAACAAAGGAACGGGGGTAAGAAAGAACCTCCCAAAGAAAAAGCTGATACCATATACATGATACAGTCATGGCAACGTAAGATAAAACAAAAAGTTAGCCAAAAATTCTCTCCAGAAAAAGAGATATCCTTCCCTACTCTAGCTGTGGACAACGCAGTAGTAGAACCTCTAACTATTGAAATACATACAGGGGGACATGATATCCACCGCATGTACATTGACGGAGGAGCATCCGCTGATATCCTATATGATCATTGTTTCAAAAGACTGCGACCTGAAATCCAAAGTCAATTGATACCAGCAACAACGTCATTGACTAGATTCACAGGAGAAAAGATTTGGCCTATGGGGCAATTACGCTTGCTAGTGGTCGTAGGAGATGAACAACACTCAACTGCAACATGGATAAATTTCATGGTAATAAAGTCTCCCTCACCATACAACGGCATCACTGGGAGACCTGGAATATCATCCATGCGCGCTGTACCATCCACAGCGCATGGAATGCTTAAATTTCCAGTGGAAGGAGGAGTTGTCACCCTCTATAACACAACGGTACCACCAAAGGATTGCAACATGGTAACAACTGAGGTAGAGAATATTCCAGAACAGCGCACAGAAAAAACACCAAACCTAAAGGTCGCTATTTACCCCGATTACCCGGACCAACAAGTTTCGATTGGTGGATCTTTATCTGACAAAGGTAAAGCAGCCGTGTGCGCACTCCTACAAAAAAATTTAAATATTTTTGCATGGGAACCAAAACACATGACAGGAGTGCCACGCTCTATCACAGAGCATAAGCTACAAATCCGACAAGGATATCCCCTAATACGACAGAAGAAGCGCGGCCAAGCCCCAGATCGTGCAAAAGCTATTCTGGAAGAAGTACACAAACTCGTAGACGCAGGCATCATGCGCTAAGTGTATTACCACGATTGGCTCTCTAACCCAGTAATGGTAAAGAAGAGCGATGGCAGTTGGAGAATGTGCGTGGACTTCACCGACCTTAACAAAGCATGCCCACAGGACTGCTACCCACTGCCAGAGATAGACTGCAAGGTAGAATCCTTGTGCGGATATCCCTTTAAATGTTTTCTAGATGCATACAAAGGGTACCACCAAATACAGATGGCAGTTGAGGATGAAGAAAAAGCAGCTTTCCAAACCAGTCAAGGAGTTTACTGCTACACGAAAATGCCTTTTGGCCTGAAAAATGCAGGCGTAACATACCAACGATTGGTGGACACAGCTTTTGAGAAACAAGTAGGTCGAAACTTGGAAGTCTATGTTGACGACCTTCTCATCAAAAGCCACACAGAGGATGAATTGGTGCGCGACATCGAGGAAACGTTTAAAACATTGGGTCAAATAAACATGAAGTTAAATCCAAAGAAGTGCACCTTTGGCGCAACTGAAGGCATGTTTCTCGGATACTTAATAGAACCAGATGGAATCAAACCTTGCCCAGAAAAAACAAAAGCTGTTATTGATCTTCCCTTACCGCGCACACTCAAAGAAGTCCAATCATTAAACAGAAAGCTAGCAGGGCTAAACCGTTTCTTATCTAAGTCAGCAGACAAATCACTTCCTCTTTTTAAAACACTCACGAAGTGTACTAAAAAGGGAGACTTTCGTTGGACCGAAGAAGCAGAAGAAGCTTTCCAACAACTAAAACACCATCTGGCATCTCTTCCCAAACTTGTCGCACCGCTACCAGGGGAAGAGCTAATCATGTACTTATCGGCAACTCATGGAGCAGTCAACGCAGTACTATTGACAGATAGGAACTCCGTCCAGACACCCATATACTTTGTAAGCAAAGCATTGAAGAAGACAGAGACTAGCTACAGCGCTATGGAAAAGCTGGTCTTAGCTCTAGTATTTGCAGCCAAAAGACTGCGCAGATACTTTCAAGCGCACCCAATAGTGGTGATCCTAGATCAGCCAATTAAACAAGTTATCTCTAAACCTGACGCATCAGGGCGGCTACAAAAGTGGAGTGTACTGTTAAGTGAATATAACATCTCATATAGACCGCGCACTGCAATTAAAGGACATATATTAGCTGATTTCATTGTTGAGAAGCCAGATGATGAGGTGAAAAATGAACCACTTTTAGGGGGTCATTTAAGCCCGGAATTGAACTTATTTGATCAAATATTGCCCTAAATCATTCCTTTTGTGATTTTAGGTACTTTGGGAGTGAAATCTGGAAAAGGAAGCAATTCGGACATTTTTGGAGCATAAAAGTGAAGAAAACGCCAAAGTCTTAATTTTCCTTGCTGGGAACAGTAGGTGACGGCGTCAAGAGTTAATCCTTGACGGCGTCAAGAGCAAATTTCCATGACGATCCAGTACAGATTTGACGGCGTCACGAAGTAGGGCGTCAAGAGTAAAATTCATGACGGCCTGGAAATGCATAATACATGACGACGTCAAAAGTAGATCAAGGCAGTCCGAGAAGAGTTTTGGCGGCGAGGTGACGGTGTCACAAGCTTGGTCTTAACGCCGTCCAACCCCTTTTCCTATATATAGTTTTCTAATTTTCACATAAAAAAAAGAGAGAGAAGTTTTGGAGAAACCCTAAGTACTTACTTGGTGCGAATTTTACAGGTTTTTCAAGGGTTCCAAGCCCTTGATACCTTTCATGTGTAATTGAGATAAGTGTTCTTTTAATTCAATCAATATGTCTATGTGTTGGTTGTCTATATCTTGTTCTTGTCTTAATTCCATCATGCTAGGCTAGATCTATCTAGTGTTTGCTTGGATCTAATGAAACCTAGATGTTAATTATGTGTTGATTACTTGTTTATAATTGTTTTGGATGAATGATTTTTATGTTAGGCTTAAGAAAACTGGCAGATCTCCAAATGGTAACATGCTTGAACGTCTTAAGAAACATGAACCGATGTGCACTAGGTCTTTATTGGTTGTATTTAATGCATGAGCCACTGTTTATAATCCCTATGGTTGTGCTGGGCATGGTATAGGAGGAGATAAGAGCTCATAGAATTGGGGAGTTAAGTGCGCCACCCCATGAATGATATTAAGGAATACGATCCGTCATCCATGCAACTATAACAAGTAATTAACGTGTAAAAGATGTCTAGGGAGTAGTGAAATCTAAGTAAACACATTTTCTCCACTTATTGCTCACAACCTTAGTATAATTTAGTTTATTTTCATTTCTAGTATTTTATTTTGATTGCATCTTTAGTATTGGGTTAGTTTACTAGCAACTAATTCCGACCAAATCATTCAAACCCGAGATTTTTACTTGCTTTCTAAAAAAATATTAAAATACAAAAATAATCATCCCTCAACTTTAGAACTAGTATTTAGGTTTTCTAATCCTAGCGACACTATTCCTAGCTGAACGATCAATCCCCCGGGTACTTGTCACTATACTATACTACAACGATCAGGTACACTGCCTGGTGGGGGTTGTAAGCTTCTCAAGATCCCTTGAGAGGTAAAGCCTGGTGCGATTCCCCCGTATCACCAGATAGCGATAGTCTAACCTCTGCAACCAAAACAGATCTGCAGGAACCCTGGATTCTGTTCATAGATGGGTCTTCATGTGTAGATGGATCAGGCGCAGGCCTTATCCTTACAAATCCAGAAGGTATGGAATTCACCTATGCGCTGCGCTTTGAATTCACAGCCATAAACAATGAGGCAGAGTACGAAGCCCTACTGGATGGGCTGCGCATCGCAATCCAAATGGATGTACGCAACTTGGAAGTAAATGTAGATTCTCGACTAGTCACTAACCATGTGCTAGGTGAATATGAAGCCAAGGATGAACACATGATCCAATACCTGGAAAAGACCAAGTCCTTAATTAAAAACTTTGACAGGTTCACAATAAAACAAGTGCCTAGAGGGGACAACAGGAAGGCTGATGTGCTCAGCAAGATCGCATCCACAAGCTTCGCGCACCTATCAAAATAGGTCTTGGTAGAAACCCTACAAAACAAGTCAATCTTGGAGATGGAAGTATCCACAGTGATAGAAGAATATGATCCTACATGGATGACACCTATCATTGAATTCATTAGCAAGGGAATCTTGCCACAAGACCATAAGGACGCTCGAAGAGTGCGGCGTACAGCGCAGCGATTTGAACTACGAGACAACATACTCTATCGACGCTCTTTCTTGCAACCTTGGCTCAGATGTGTTGGACCTCTTCAAGCAGACTATGTCCTCCGAGAAATCCACGCTGGATCATGTAGTATGCACTCAGGACCGCGATCTGTGGTAGCAAGCGCTCTACGGTCGGGGTATTATTGGCCAACCATGCACCGCGACGCACACGATCTGATAAAGAAATGCAGCAATTGTCAAGTACATAGGCCAATTCTGCGCCGACCACAACAAGAGCTAACACCCATTACCTCACCATGGCCATTTTATAAATGGGGCATTGACATCGCAGAACCCTTTCCAGTTGCAGCAGGAGGACTAAAGTTCCTCATCGTAGCCATAGATTACTTCACGAAGTGGATTGAAGCAAAGGCAGTGGTGAGCATCACGGGAAACCAAGTCAAACGCTTTGTCTGGGACAACATTGTCTATCGCTTCGGACTACCCAGAGAGATTATATCAGACAATGGAAAATAGTTCTGCGACAACCCATTTAAAGATTGGTGCGCGCAATTGAACATCACGCAACACTTCGCTTCAATAAAACACCCACAAACCAATGGCTTAGTTGAGCGCGCAAATCACAGTCTAGGTGAAGGAATAAAAGCGCGCCTTGACAGACACAAAGGAAGTTGGGTGGACGAGCTCTCACATGTCTTATGGGCGCATCGCACCACAATCAAAACCAGTACTGGCGACACGCCATTCTCCCTTGTCTACGGAACAGAGGCCGTCATACCAGCTGAGATAGGAATGCCAACTATACGAACAGCAGAGATCAACATCACAACAAATGACGAGGAGCGGCGCGTAGACTTGGACTTACTGGAAGAAAGACGTGAACGCGCAGCAATACGCGAAGCAAAGGCTAAGGCAAAAATGAAGAAGTATTATGATGCAAAAGTCAAACACACTTCCTTTAGGCCAGGAGACTTTGTATACCGCGCCAATGATGCGAGCCACGCAGAAGACACAGGCAAGCTCGGACCTAAATGGGAAGGACCCTACGAGGTCACTGATGCGCTAGGCAATGGCGCATATAGGTTGCGCGATATGGAGGGTCACGACCTAGCGCGCACTTGGAACATCTGCAATCTTAAAAGATGTTTTTTTTAGGCAAGGCTACGGCCATTACACAGACACCTTTGCACTCTAGGACGTGCCCAATAAGTGTTCGTTTTTTCTTTTATTTCTTAGGAATTGTATTTTTATTTTTTCAAAAAACTTGCAAGTATCAATAAAATGTTATGGTTTCTAGCTAACTCCATAACGTATTTCACTTTATTGCGTATATACTTATATATATCGATATTGTTCTCTTATATTTTTGCCTACATGGCGTGCATGCACTAATTAAGACCCACGAAGGCATAAAGGATGAGTAAACCTACTAATTCACTCGTTGAGTAAGAGGGTTGCAAACCCATCAATATTAGATCACGCATCCTTGCTAAGCACCTTACTTTTGAGATGTTGAGGTAAGTTTTACGTGCGCATCCCACGAAGGGTTCGCAAATATTAAGTACACCGTACAAAGCTTAGCAAATAACGAGCCAAGACACTTGGTCAAATAATAAAAACTTAGCAAACATTACTGCAAGTATATTTTTAAGTCACACACTTAATTTATAAAAGAGTATCTTATTCAACAATTTTTACGAAAAATTACAAGCAAAAGATACACTTTGTTATTTAAATAATACATATACAAGAAACGGCCTACACACTATGGCGATGCTCAGGGCTATCTTCTGGTGCAGCAGAACTCCCCGCCTCTTGAATCTTTCTCAAAAGAAATGCATCCTTGGGAGATACGGTTGTCACACTCACAGGAACCCCATCAGACCTAGAAATGTGTGCAGTGCCCACACCGTATAATACTGCCTTGCCCTGAATACCTTTCTTTTGGGCAGCTCTCTGCGCATGGCGCTCTAGTACCTCCTTCAGAGGAATTTCCCTCTCAAGGGAAAAAGTGATCAACATATGGCGAGGTTGCACAAACACTGGAACCTGCAGCTGTGACTCATCGGGCTTCAGGAAGTAATCCGGTTGCGCCTTAGCATCCTCCAAAATGTGGCGCTCCAAGGTCAACCCCGCCATAATTACCTTTATGGGGTTGTCTTGGTCACGCTCCAACCGCGCAATATGAGGAAACTCAAGAACTTTCAACCCCTCCATAGCCTGCATCAGCTCATTATACGCAGTCGCGTTGTAGCCAGGTACCTCAGTCAAATCCTTGCTCAACAGCTTAGCCTCATGGAGATCTTCCATAGCCTGCGACCTCCCGCGCTCCACGACACACTGCACCACCTTCCTAAAGGCACCCAACACCTCTTGGGACTCCAATGTGCCCATAGCTACCAGGCGCAGTCCGTGACTGATCAACCACCTACATCAACAAGGACAACTTGTGTTAAGGAAAAGCATAGCAACAAAATATAATAAAGTATAAAAAGCTAAAAAGAAAGTACATGCGCTCAGCAATGGTCGACATCAGATGAGGGTATAACTCCTCATCGTACTCTATGCTCAGGCCACGCAGCTTATTCTCCTGCAT
The DNA here is from genome assembly GCA_030686995.1 of Artemisia argyi. Lineage (NCBI taxonomy): Eukaryota > Viridiplantae > Streptophyta > Magnoliopsida > Asterales > Asteraceae > Artemisia > Artemisia argyi. Next base: position 154,336,076 of record CM060686.1, on the reverse strand, counting down.
CTGGACAATCTCCTCCATGCGCTCCTTGAACTTGGCAATATTGGCGAAGTGTTCCTCCTTCTTTTCCCCCAAATACCTTACTGCCCAAGTAAGGTTGACCTTGTACTGATGAAGTTGTCCGCGTGCCTACTCCAACTCGGCCATCGCGGTCAACTTCTCATGGGTTACCTTCTCATTATACACCCTGGAGGACCCCACTTCCGCTTGCGCTTTAGCCAGATGCGCGCGGAGCATAGCTATCTCCTCATCTTTCTGGGCGAGTGCGCTGCTCTCCCCGACGTACCTCGTCTTCAATTGAGCCGCCAGCTCAGTCTGACGTGCAGCATTCGCAGCCAAATCATCCATCAGTTGCTGCGCAGGTACGCCCTCATCAACCTTAGCTTTCCCCTCCTTGTTTTCATTTTGCGGAGGGGACACGGTCTCCACGAAGGCTCCATCATCCTTCGTGGCATCATCCCTACAATACATGAAGGAAGCAGTTAGTACATATTACGACAAGTAATAAAAATATAAATGACGCATGAGGAATATGACTTACATAAATGGAGAGGTCTTCGTAGCTCCCTTATCCGCACCAGGAGCGGATGTCTCCTCCTCCGCAGATGACTCATCATCTCCGATGATGTAGCGTCTCCTCTTGGTGGTACCACTGCTACCAGCCTCTCCCTTGCGCTTCAGCTCCCGCGCTACCTCCTCAGGTTTCAACACTTCCTCAGGCTTCAACATTTCCACGCTATCAGATGATTCAGCGTGCGCCTCCTCCTCCTGCGCCATCTCCACATCCGGCGCCACGCTCTGAACGGGTGTTACTTGGAGTGGCGGCGTATCTTCATGACCAACATCTGGCAGTACAGTCAGATGACCACGGGTCGCCTCCAGCAGTGGCTGCTCACCCTCCCTGAGAGGGCGCACCCCCACAGTCACCTGCTTTGGCTTTTCCAGCTTAACCACAGCGAATAGATCCATCTCTATGCACATAAACAAACAACAAAAAGAAAGGATTAGTTACTAAATGTGCGCATATAGAAAAACTTACATAATTGAAGTAGAAGGGACGAACACCTACCCCGGCCTTCCTCATCTATGAAGGTTGGCACCTCGTCAACACCACCGAAGTAATTGCGACTCAAACCCATGTGCACCAAAAACTCCTCCGGATAAGGGTTAATGGGAATGCGGTTGGCATCAAGGGTCTGCGCATCGGTCAGACTATAGGAACCGGGTGCGAGGCGCCCATCACTTGGCAACGTATCCTGAGTATAAAACTCAAAGGGTGATGGAAACACCATGTCATCAACCCAGAAAAAATGCTCCCTCCAATGCCTCAGGGAGTCTACCTTCTCAGTATAGCACTGAAGCGCCCCTGGGCGCTTCACAAAGGACACCCACCCATTCGACCACGTTGTGTGGTAGAAGGCGCGGAACAAGGCAATGGTCGGCTCTATCGCAAGTAAACGGTAGTTTACTTCAAAATTCGACACCTTAGCCGCACCTATACAGTGCAGCTGTGAGATGTGTAGACGATAGTGATTGAGCAAATCGCTCAGAAAAATAGATATCGGTACGCGGTAATTCGCGTACTCGAAAAAATGCGTGTATAATCCTATTTTCCCTTCGGGGAAATCGGCTATACACGCATCAACATCTGGGGCTTCTGGATGCATATCCAGGGAAATGAAGTAGTCAGATGTAAACTGACGCACATCATTCTCAGTTATCGCAGAGCGAAAATCTTCTAATTGGGCAACCATTTTCATAAATTTACTAAGAAACGCACACAAATTTACCTAATAAAACTGTTACTTTCTTTGCCAAAAACGTTTTAAAGAAGTGAGTATGTGTTTTTACTGTGTGTTTTGGTAAAATGGGGCGGTGACTCTTATATAAGGGGGTCAAAAACCCTAGATGATATCCACGTGGATCCCACTCACCAACCGTATGGCTAGAAACCGAAACGGTACATGCAGTTTTTCCCGATTTACGAGGGACATGTGGACACAACCCCCGATTTTTGAGTTATTTCTTTGAAATATCTATGACTAGGTACATTGTACTCCAAATTGGGCGGCAATATTTCAATTTTCTCCCGCCACGCTTACCGTTGTTGTGATTAGTCTAGCATCCGCGGCAACGAGCCGCGCACACTAGACTGGGGGGACATGATGACGTATAGTCTATATATGGGCCACAAGCCCAAATATTAAACATTACTAATGCCTAAAGCCAACCATGCATGGGCTATTATAACATGGGCCGCATCAATAAAAGGAATGGGCTCACACAAGCCCAACCAACCTATATACGGAATAGATAGAGATCTTCTATCTATGGAATAAATATCCTTAACCCGGATAAGCACCATGTGTGCGAAACGTAAGGAGCACGAACCCTACAAGGATTCTGCGCCTATATAAGGAATGACATAATTCTCATTCAAGGTACGATTCACAAACCCTAAAACTCTTTACGAGAACCCTAAATCGATTACTTACTCTCACGCCGGAGTCTAATCGTGGGAGACAATCCCACGATAAGCCTAACGGTGTTGTTTATTTTCTTAGTGCCCAGGTTTCAAGCATTAAGAAGCGAATTGGTACGAGTGCTAGAGCCCATAATCAGGAACGACCAACTTTTATATCAACAATATTGGTAGTAGAGTTAGTCATATGTTGATTAGCCCCACTATCAATAATCCATCCCAAAGTAACATTATACCCAGTACCACCAGTTTCAGAACAAAAGAATCTTTCAATGTTGAGATTAAAAATCACATTATGATTAAGAAAACTAGGTTTAATATCTGCCATATTAGTAGAAGCACCAACAGCAGGATTCTCATTAATCAAACTCAGAAGTTTCACCATCTGATCATTAGTGAAAGAACCAGATAAAGAACCAAAAGTAGATGGCAAGTTTTGGGATAAATTAGAACTAGCATTGAATCTTTTATTAGCACCATTTTGTCTAACCAAATTAGGATTTCTTTTAAAACCAGGAGGATAACCATTTAGCTCAAAACACTTATCAATAGTGTGACCAATTAATCCACAATGTTTGCACAGAAGATTAGGATTAGGACCTCTATTATTATTAGTGTTACCTTTTCTGTTATTACTATTAGAATTAGAATTAGAATTGTTACTAGCGTTAGCATTATTCTTAACAGTAAAAGCAGCAGGTACACTTTTAACAATCAGAGAACCAGGAGAAAAACCTCTATGAGATTCTTCTCTGGAGACCACAGCAAAAGCATCCTTTACATCAGGTAAAGGATCTCTAGACAACAAATTACTCCTGACATTTTGATACACATCATTCAATCCCATAAGAAACTGCATGAGTCTAACAAGTTGATTATGCTTAAGAGTATCCTCATGAGCAGCACAAGTACAAGCAGGCAAGAGAGTCAGAATATCAAACTCTCTCCAAAGGGAGTTGAGTTTATGATAATATTCTGGGACAGACAAATCACCTTGTTTTAACTCATTAATCTTATGAACCAAATTAAAAATAACAGAACCATCCATTTTGTCATAAGTTTCCTTCAGTTCATGCCCAACTTCAGATGCAATCTCAGAATAGACTTGTCCAAGGTACAACTCTTGGGACAAAGATCCAAGAATCCATCCTAAAACAATAGCATTGCATCTTTCCCATTGCTGAGACAATACAACACTAGTAACAGGTTTAACACAAGTACCATCAATAAAACCCATCTTATTTTTCCCTCTTAAAGCAATTTTCATAGCAGTAGATCACATTTTATAATTTTCAGCACCAGTCAATTTCACATTAACCAAATCTAAGTTGGAATTATCATTAGCATGCAAATAAAGAGGATTACCAGCATCTGAACTACTAATAAGAACCTGTTCAGCCATAATAACATAACAAGTAATAAGAAACAGACAATCAAAGAATAACTAAACAAACAGATAATCAACCAACCTAACAAAACAATTAAACCAATAATCACCAGACTTCTAAGACTGCCCAAGAACCTATCCTCCAACGACCTAGACTCAAATAACAGACTTAAACTACAAAGAAAAACAAAAAACTCACACCCAAACCAAATTGAAACACCCAGTTTCACACCTGTCAGGGGGAAGAGCAGGTATCCTTGCTTCTCACGGAAGTAGGTCAAGATGTTACCCCCTGAGTTTGCAGTGTCACCACTAAAGTGTTCAGGGGTTTAAAAGAAGAAAGAAACTTACAGAGCTCTTAAATCGCAGCGGAAATACCAAGTACCAAACACCAACAGCCTTGATTCACTTAGTCAAGACTGTTGATAACCAAGATAATCAACCAGAAACCTCCACAGATCACCAAGAATCAAGATCCCCAAATTCAAAATTAGGGTTTCAAGAAACCCTAACTGAAAAGCAAGAATCACCAAAAACCGTTGAGAAAACCAACGATTCAACCCTCGGCCGTAAAGAAAACAACCACAATCAACTCCAATTGCAAGTCAATAAAAAAACCCCAAAACTTAACCAAACCCTAAAATATCAAGAGCCAACGGAGATCAAAACCGAGGCTCTGATTCCATGTAAAAACTATAGATCAGCTCTTAAACAACAACCACAACACAAGTTTTCACCCAGCCAACCACCCCTTGGTGAATATCTTTTATTACTAATAGTATCAAGAAGATGAGTCCACAACTGTGTGCTCACCAAACAGAATACACAAGAAACCAGTTGTCCCCTTTAGAAGGATCCAACTATCACACTACAAGAATCTGAATACAATATATCCTCACTACAACTCTCAGACCTATACTAGAACCAATACCAGATGATCAAGATGATCACAATACCAATACAATAACACTGTGTTGCAACAAGAGAGAAAACCCTAATCGTATATTGAGAGAGATGATGTTATGAGAGAGAGAGAGCTGGGGATGAGAGCTTATATAGTGTCAATTTCCACTTCAGCCCTTCAAGAATATAAACCTGCCAAATATAGCTAAACATACCAAACTATAAGAAATAAGTACAGAAATAGTCCCTGTACTTATTTACCATGAGAATGACATAAAAAACCATACTATCCAACATTTAGCCATAATAAAAATCAAGTAAATGTGTCACTAAAAGTCATAAAATCAGTCACTATGAACAAAGTGTTTACTAGTAATACACAACCAGTTTCTTCATCGACCTCCAAGGGTATACAACCATTTTCTATCAAATGTCTAAACCCATAGCCAATTATTTCCGACTTCATTGTGAGATCTAAGATAACGGCAAAGTACATATAATTGTTGATTTTTTTAATCACCCCAATATTTGTTATACTTTTTTCTCATATCTTCAACCATTCTCGTAAAAGAAGCATGTTCTTGCCACTCACGAAGATGCTTACCAATATCAAGTACCTCTCCAAACCACAAATGAGCTACGGGACTTGATACGTTTGACACAAGTTCTGTTATTCCCTTAAATTTCTCCAAAAATGCAACTACCTTCTTACAAACCTCAAAATCAGCCCGCTTATGTATTTCCTCAAGGTCTCGGGCAAAACAAGAGTTATTAAAATCATAATAAAAAAAGCTTCTTTTAACTCAATAGCGGTTTTCAACATATCATGTGTGGAATTCCATCTTGTAAGGCATTCGGAAATCAAAAACCTATTTGAAGTACAAGCCTTTTCAACACTTTCTTTAAAGTGAGTAACTCTTTGGATCGAATATTTTATGTATTTCACGGCCAAGGCTATGGTATTTACTTCCTTTTTGTATGTTTTAAGACCATATTTGACAACTAGGTTTAAAATATGAACCATACATCTTATGTAAAAATGTTTACCACCATCATACTTAGTTGGTAAATTTTATATCAAGTATTCAAGAGCTTTGTCATTTGAAGCAATGTTATCAACCGTCATGGTCATAACATTCTTTATACCCCATCTGGTTATACATTCCAAAAGTGCCCTACAAATATCCACCCCTCTATGGATATGAATTGGTCTAAAATTAATAAGTCTTTTGTGCATTACCCAATCATCATTTATAAAGTGGGCGGTTAAAACCATAAATTTCATTCTTTTACAACTAGATGTCCACGTATCGGTGGTTAAATGAATTGTGGTGGCCTTGTTGCTTAAGAAATTGACTAGGCTCTTCCTATCGTCAAGATAAAACTTGGAAATATCCATAGCAATAGTAAAACGAGAGGCCATATTAAATCTAGGTTGTATGTTCGTGAAATATTCAATGAATGCCGGGTGTTCTACAAACTTAAACGAAAGCTCAGCAAGAACAATTAACTTAATCAACGACTTTTTAATCACTTTTTCATCATACTTCTAGGTTTCTAAAGTCCCATTGCTACTGTCACCCTCATCCTTCTCACCAATCTTTTTTTAAATGCTACTTTTTTTTTTGTTTCTTAATTTTATCAACATCGAGTTTTTTATCACAGCTTGCATAATGATTATTCAAGTATCGCGTACCATGTTTAACAGAGTCGGCTTTTAAAACCGCATCACACCATTTGCAGTAGGCCATCTTAATGACTATCCCATCTTCATCTGGTTCAAACTCTGGATCAAAGTATTTCCAACACTTAGAAGTCGTTTTCCTTGGTTTAGCTGGGGCTTTCCTTTTGCATTTATTATCATCACAGTCAAGAGTCTCAACGTCTATCGTTTGATACTAAACAAACATATTAAAACAAAAAATTAGTAATATAAGCTGCTAATTCAGGTAACAAAACTGTTTAATTCACTCACATATAATCAGTATGCATCTTATGGACCAGTAACTTCATATTTTTGCCATATGTATACAAATCTGTGTCCATCTTAACAAGCTATACCCAATAGGCCATAACCCTTATACTTATTCAAATTATATACATAAGAACTCAAATAATCCATAACCTATAAGCTCTTCAATAAAGCCTACTCATTGAATAAAGTAAAGAACACAAATGCACCATTATTTCAAAACTAAAATAAGTGGCTTTATTTATTGGGACTTATCAAACAGGTTGTGTGCGACACTAAATTTTTCAGATTTAAAACAAAAACAATAAGCAAATAGAACTATAATTAAAGATGAGATTGATTTACTTATTTCCATTGCATTGTTTTGTTGAGATGAGAATGATTCATAGGTAGGTAAAAAAGATTAGATTGGTTCACCCCTTGTGTTTCTGAGATAAGATTGATCCATTTCATTAAGGTTCATAAGACAATCGATGTTTTGCTCAGTGGTTCATGTTTTTGAGATGAGAATGTTCTTCAGTGTGTCTTTGAGATGAGGCAACTAACATTTTTTTGTAGGTTCAACTTAAGTTTTGTTATGAAAACTATACTTGATCAAAATGATCAATTATATATGTATATGTGTATATATGTATTTTATATTTTTAGGTTGTTTGTAAAAGCTTTATTTTGTGAATGAACCTTTTGTTTGATCTTTGTGTGAAATCAAAATTAGCACAATATGATAAGCTATATCAATATGTAAGTGTCTATGTCTACGTAAGCAAAAATGATGTAAATAAGATAATAAGCAAGTGATAGAAGGATCAAACTGAGACACAAGGATATATAGTGGTTCGGCTACAAGGACACATTCCTTACCCTACAACACTCCTCGAGTCACCTACTCGAGAGTTTTTTTCACTAAATCAACGAGCTCCCTTTTGGTGGAGAAACCTTACACGACTTTTGCTTACACCAATTAATGACACTAAGCTAAATGTCGAGTTCTAACCATAGCTAGAACAAATCTCACACCACTAGTCACTACACACCTTTTTCACAACTTCTTCACACCACACCTTCTCCTTCACAACACTACTTCTTCTTCTTCACAACACAACTTCTTCTTCACTACTTCTCTACACTACTAACACACCTAAATCTACCTATTACAAAACTTCTACACCTTTACAAATAATTTACACAACTACTAACAATATTCGCACATCTAGAATACTTCTTAACTAGATGTTGAAGGAGTATTCTTCTCTTGCACTTTGAATGGTGAGGGATTGAATCACTTGAAACCAGAACTTATAATCTTATGATCAAAGGATTTAGAAAGATGATTTGAGAGGATTAGAACAGAAGTTTTGTGCAAAAGGTAAGGAAAAAATGCAGGATTGAACCTGTATTTATAGGCAAAGAAACCTGGTCACAGGAGCATGCCGGCCCCCTTAAATGGGGCCCAGCCCCTTTAAAATTAAGGGGGCCGCCCTCCTGTAACGGCCAGTTTCTTTGTCTTTTTTTGGGGAAAGTTTATTTGGTGAAAATCTAACTGATTTTGGTTAAAAATTTGAATTCATATATTTATTATGAATTAAACATTTTCCTTTAATTGCCAAAAGTGTTTTTCTAAATATATAAAATGTTTATATCATTTTATAAACTTTGTAATTATTAAATAAACCTTCCTTTGATCATAAAATGTATTAGGTAATTGTTTATTCATACCTTAAGTGATTTAGTTGGATGAAGTGATATTTTGTAACTAAATACCTGTTTACGTAATGAATTTACATTTAATGATTTAACATTTTGTGATCGTCAAAATGTAGGGATATCGAGAAATATTAATAACGTTTTTATGCATTATTTATATCAACAATATCCCCCTTTTTGATGATTACAAAATCTAAACTCATTAAATCAAAAATTAATATGTATACAAGTATTTAGTGAGTTTATATCATTTCTCCCCCTTTTTGTTAGCATCAAAAAGGTTATCCCGACGATTTTAGAGCTCCCCCTTGACGTGTACTCCCCGTCGTTTTAAGGTTATAAGACAATTCGAGATATGGAATGCTTGCAAAAATATTTAGAATACACAATATATATGATGCATGAAACAAATATATATAAGTATAACAAGCAATTAGAGCATGAAAATATCATTTCTACTAAATGATAATTTGGTTACAAGAAAAATACATTCAAGATGCATAAACAAGTTAACCAATAAGCTAATGCCTTAAGGGCTTACAAGCATACATAATAAAACAACCAAAGCTCCAATAGAAATGTTTTTCCTAGAGCTTGCCATCAAAATGGTTGAAACAATTCTATTTTCCAAGCATGAATGCTTAGTTTGAGGGAAGCAATGTTGTAGGTGGAGATGATGGTGTTGATGGAGGTGATAAGTGGGTGTTGATATAGTCATTGATTGATGATGATGATGGTATGGAGGAGGTAGAGGTTCCATGAGTTGATGGTGTTTTTAAAGGTGCATTTGGAGCACTAGGAGATGAACATTGAAGTGGTGGTGATGGAGTGGTGTTATCTTCATTAGTAAGGTCAATGAAGAGTTGTTTTGGTGGTATGATGACAAGTTTTTGTTTCTTGGCTTTGTTGGAGATGGTGGTTTTTGGTGATGACATAGTGATTTGGTTAAGTTTGTTGAATGTGATGATGATTGATTGTAAGTGAAAGGTGTATAAGGGTTTTATAGCATGAAAAAATGTTTAGAAAAGGAATTAATTTGAAAATACATGGTTAGATTTCAAATTCAGTTTAGTTTTTAAGGGAAATGGTAGCTGGGACTAGCAAAAAGAGTCACAAGGTGCAAAAGAAAACAGTGTAAAACTGTTCCAGATGGCTGGCTGGTTCCCTTAATTCTTGGCCGGTCCCTTAAAATTAAAGGGGCCGCCCTTTATAATTAAGGGGGCCGCCCATTTCAAATTTTTTCTCAAAATGGTTTATTTTTGTTTTGTGTTTGCAGCAAGCTCTATTGGAACATATCATATTAGTCTTGATCTATTAGAAAAGCAAGTAATTTCATATATATAATCATATACTAATCATGCAAACATATATCAAATCTATCACGAAATTTTTGCATACTAGAAAAACGAATAATAACACAAGAAACATTCATTCATTATTTAAATAGAGTATGTTGAAACATAATCGTTGGTACATAAGTGCGCGCGCGCACACACACATGTATATATATATATATATATATATATATATATATATATATATATATATATATATATATATATATATATATATATATATATATATATATACACTAAGTTGCCGACTCGAGGTCTCTTGAACTTGCATGGGGTACACAAGTTTTTGATGATTTTATTTGGAGATGGAAGCATGGTGATTGGATTTAGTGGTATGATGGTGAGGGGTATGGAGCGGAAGGAGTGGATCTAGGGATGTTGTACCGAATTAGTGGAGGTATTGGATGAGGACGAGTGAGGAGATATTCGATCCACGAGATATCTTCTCTTAGGTCAAGGATTTCCTTTTGTAGAAAGTAGCAACAAGGACAATAGTAGGTGTGGTTGATGACTTGATCCAAGTTTAGGAAGCGAGGCAGGCAATTTGAGTATGGAGAGGAAGGAGGCATGTGCAAGTTGCGTTGTACAAGATGCATAGCATTAAGATCATGAAGATCACATATTTGGTTGATTTCTTCACGGAATTTTTGCTTTTTCGTGGTGATGTGGAGTGAATCATTTGGTGGAGGTGGATGAATTGGGGTTATGTAGTTGGAACTGAAGTTATTGGAGGTGTAGTTTGATGTTTGACCAAAATGATATAGATCATTGCAGTTGGATAGAGGTTGAGATGTGTGGCTTGGGATGAAGTTGGATGTTTCGCCAATGTTGTAAGATTTGTAAAGTGGTTCAAAGGAATTTCCTTGTGGGTTTGGAGTGTAGTTGGGAAAGTAAGTGTTTGGAGGCGTTGATTGATTACCAAATTCACTTGTTGTGATGGATTTGTTTCGAGGGCTTGGTTACTTTCGCCAAATGGGTTTTTCGGTCATTCTTGCTAGATTTGAGGCTTTTGATTTTGGTTTGTTGGGAGAAGTCATGATGGAATGGTTGAGCACAGATATGCGACGAGGAGAGGTATTTATAGTGTGATGATTATGTGTTTATGGAAGGATAATAGCTAGAGGATTTGCTAGACAAAATGTGTTTGTGAATTTCGGGAAGTAGAGAATCAAAATAGGGTGAAATGGGCTAAAAATCAGAAAGCAAACAGGGAACCTCGCCCTTCAGGTGGCCGACCCCCTTAATTAATGGCCGGCCCTTTTAAATTTAAGGGGGCCGCCCTTTATAATAATGGGGGCCGCCTAGGGCCTGGTTCCTAGATTTCCACAAATGGGTTTTTGGCAGAAATTCTTCCAGAAAGATGTTTGTTTTGAGGTTTGATTTTAGGCAAGTCCATCTCTTTAGGCAACTAAGCAAGTATTATCTTAATGAAGTATGCATGGAAAGTATATATGTAGGAAAATAAGCATATAGTATAATTTCATGCAAAGACAATAATGTAAAGGAACAAATAAGCAAGTCATATTTCCTAGAACAACTAACTTAGTGGAAGGGCAAAGTCAACTAGTGAGTGAGAAACTAGTGATGGAACAAATATGACAAAGTGATTCTTGACTTTGTTCTATTGTCTGTCTATATGCTACAAATGTGGAGATGCGATTGCTTCGACTCCTAATGTAAAGATGAAGATATCCTAAGAAACCATCCAAATTCTTCTTGATTCAATTTGCTTAACCCATGAATGTCAAGGATATATATTAGATTATATATTTTGACAATTTCATGTGAAATTTCATGCATGATTTAAAAAACGTTTTTAGCATTATTCAACAATGCAAGAAAGAAAGGAAATGATTTTCATGTGTTTCCTAAAAGTGAGAATTGTTTAAATAGAATAAATTGGGTTTTGTAAAAATGTTTATGCAATGTAGAATTCCCAATCTTTAATTTTTGTGTGAAGTAGATTCCTAGACTCAAAGACGAAGAAAAGAAAAGAAAGCAATTTTATGCAATAAGTAATTAGTGAAAATGCAATAGAATTTAGTCAATTTGCTCCATCATTCCTAATCCTAAACGCAAGTGGTTAAATAGTTCATGCTTAAGGAGTTTAGTGAATATATCCGTAGTGTTAGTTATACAATTAACAATATCATAACAAGGACTTATAATTAACAATTATGGAAGTTTGAGTTATAATTTAAAAGAGAAAACGTACCTTGCGTCTTTAATTTATTTAACTCAATAAGACTTATGAGTTCGTGAAATGAAGGAACAACGAATTCCCGAGAAGACCGTAGAGAGAAAGCAAAGCAATAGAATCCTCATAACAAGACTACACCATAGTATCGCAAGCAAGTTCTTGAAGCATAATTACATGAAGGTTTAAATGCATGTCTTAATAGTTCGCCAAACTTCACGTATATGTAAGTGTGCCAACTTCATGTTTTTGACACCTAACATGTAAGACAACTTGGTACCCAAAATCTCATGGGTCCTAGAGGGTTAGTTACAACATCCTTGCATTTAAAATGCATATGGTTTAGATGTTGATAGCAAGTGCAAGAATTCCTTATCAATATGTTTTCACACAATGATAATTGCTTTCTTGTCTCAAGAGATAAATAATTATTATAACTAGAGTAATCTTCTAAATTTCTCCGCTAGTTTTTACAAATTTTATTTGCTTTGATTTATTTGTCGAAGGATCATTTACATTAAATCCTAAGCCGGTTTTGTCATCAAAAGCATTTTGAATATTAAGTAAGTATATTAGAGATTTGGAACTATTTTCAAATTTAGCTAATATTTTTACTTTTTCATTTTCCTTTCCAATTTCTAGTTTGAAGTCTTGACAATTTTTACATTCAAGATCAATTTCAATATTACTTTCAAGTCTAGACATTTTATCTTCTTAAATTATTTCTTTTTCAAAGTTTCCTTCAGCAGATGTTGAAGATTCATTTTTAAACGTGATTTTTGAGTTTATGTTGCAAAAATGTTTGGTTTCGGATTGTACCTCATTTGTGGCTTTATATGCTTCACAATCTTCACATGCTATATAATGATCCTCTTCACCGTTCATGTAGCTCCATGTTTCATTTATGAATTTGCTTAGGTCTTGACACATGTAGTTCTCTCCATCAATGTTTGAGGTTTCATCTATTTGGATATCTTCACAACCCATATTGTGATCATCTTCTTCGTACATGTTGCTCCATGATTTCTTCATAATCTTTCTTCGAATTTGGCTCATATATTCTTCGTCATTGATACCTTCAATGACCACATTTGAACTAGTAGTACTTGTATTTACTTCAACTAAATGTTTGTCTATTAAATTTTTTAGAACAATTAATTCTTGTGCAACATTAAGTTTATCATCTTTGGCTCGAAATTTCCCTTGCTGAAAGTTTAAAAGACATTTCCAAATATCATTTTCCATTTTACAAAAGAATACTCTTTCGTATTCAGCTCTTTCTAGGGTTTTATAAATCATTAGTTTAGCTTTAGTATTTTTATCAATCTTTGTTTGGGGGTAATTGTATTGATTTTCAAAATCCGTTTTTGTTTGAAGATCACCAATTGAAATGATATGCCAAAGATCTTGATCTATTGATTTCACATAATTTTCAAATTTATTTTTCCATTCACAAAAATTATCATTTTCAAAATATGATGGTTTAAATGTCATGTTCCCTTCAAAATATTTTTCCGATTCCATAGATCGATTTCAAGTTTTAAAATACAATTTATTTTAAAAATTATCATTTTCAATATGGTGGTTTAAATGTCATGTTCCATTCACAAAAATTATCATGTTCCCTTCTAAATACATGTATATGTGTATATATGTATTTTATCTTTTTGGGTTGTTTGTAAAAGCTTTATTTTATGAATGAACTTTTCGTTTGATATTTGTGTGAAATCAATATTAGCACAATATGATAAGCTATAACAATATGTAAATGTCTATGTTTACGTAAGCAAAACTGATATAAATAAGATAATAAGCAAGAGATGGAAGGATCAAACCGAGACACAAAGGATTTATAGTGGTTCGGCTACAAGGACACCTTCCTTACCCTACACCACTCCTCGAGTCACCTACTCGAGAGTTTTCTTCACTAAATCAACAAGCTCCCTTTTGGCAGAGAAATCTTACACGACTTTTGCTTACACCAATTAATAACACTAAGCTAAATGTCGAGTTCTAATCGTAGCTAGAACCAATCTCACATCACTAGTCACTACACACCTTTTTCACAACTTCTTCACACCACACCTTCTCCTTCACAACACTACTTCTTCTTCTTCACATCACAACTTCTTCTTCTTCGCAACACAACTTCTCCTTTACTACTTCTCTACACTACTAACACACCTAAATCTACCTGTTACAAAACTTCTACACCTTTACAAATAATTTACACAAGTACTAACAATATTCACACATCTACAATACTTCTTAACTAGATGTTGAAGGAGTATTCTTCTCTTGCACTTTGAATTGTGAGGGATTGAATCACTTAAAACAAGAACTTATAATCTTATGATCAAAGGATTTAGAAAGATGATTTGAGAGGATTAGAACAGAAAGTTTTGTGCAAAAGGTGAGGAAAAAATGCAGGATTGAACCTGTATTTATAGGCAAAGAAGCCTGGTCACTGGAGCGTGCCGACCCCCTTAAATGGTGGCCGCCCCCTTTAAAATTAAGGGGGCCGCCCTCCTGTAACGGCCAGTTTCTTTGTCTTTTTTTGGGGAAAGTTTATTTGGTGAAAATCTAACTGATTTTGGTTAAAAATTTGAATTCATATATTTATTATGAATTAAACATTTTCTTTTAATTATCAAAAGTGTTTTTCTAAATATATAAAATATTTATATCATTTTATAAACTTTGTAATTATTAAATAAACCTTCATTTGATCATAAAATGTATTAGGTAATTGTTTATTCATACCTTAAGTGATTTAGTTGGATGAAGTGATATTTTGTAACTAAATACTTGTTTACATAATGATTTTATATTTAATGATTTAACATTTTGTGATCATCAAAATGTAGGGATATCGAGAAATATTAATAACGTTTTTACGCATTATTTATATCAACATTATTGTCCCCTATTGACTTTTTCGGTCTTTAGTTTCAACTTTGATCTTAAGTATTTTTGTTTATATTACATAAAAGTTGATACAACATGTATGAACGGATTGAGTTTTAAATGTATTTTCATTTGGTATAATTTTTATCAAAAATTGTATAACACAAACAATAATATTTATAGTCAAAGTTAAGAAAGAAAGACTGAAAAAGTCAATAGGGGACAATAAATTTGAGACGGAGGGAGTATTTATTAGGGAATTTGAACCGAAATTTTTTAGCCACAAAGTTTAAAAGATTGCAATTCAAATATTAGATTAAGTATGATTTTTAAAATTATCTTCAAACAATTTCATTTCAAAAGTCTGTAGTCTGACACGTGGCAAGCTCTTGTTGAATGTTATTTTTGGAAAGTATTAAGTAGATGGCTGAAAAAAGTGTCTTTTATTAGTTTTAACTAGCTTATAAACCCATCAAATTGACGAGATTTTTAACGGAATTATTAATTAAGAAATTACATGTGTGAATAAAGTAAGAAAAAACAACGAACGTAAACATGTTCCCTCATTTTTTAAGAATAATGACTAATAAGTCAATGATTCGATAAAAAATTGTGGTAACACAATAAACGTCCACGCATCGTCCTCTCCAAAATTGATGGTCTTGAAGAGCAAATGTATGTAGTGAGCGTTAATCAAATGTTAAGTCAATTCCTTTGTGTGAACACCTATTAAGTTTAAAAAAAACAAAAGTGCAAGTAAAAAGAGGTTGTGATTAATAAATTTACAAACAACAATGAACGTAAATAATTTTCATTATTTTCTAAAATGAATAATTAATAATATCTCAGTGATATGATAAAGAATTTGGGTTTTAACTATTAAAATAATAAACTTGTATGTTTCGTATTCTCCAATTGGCATAAAGTTATATAAGAACGCAATATGGTTTATGTTTTTGATGAACGAAGATGAAAACTTATTGTTCTTATCGAGTAGCCCCATCACCTTAAATTGCAGATTGCAACTTCATGAGCTAATCTATAAAGAGGCGCATATTCTTATTATTACTATATATGGACAAGTATTATTTTAGGTATTATACGTTTCAGCAAAGCTTATTTGGTGTGCTTAAACTTATATTTAATAAGTAGTGTATGGCTTATGATGAATAAGAAAGATATGAATAACATCCAAAAATACATAGCGCAGTTATCTATTTGTTATAAAATTTAATCAAATTATTAAACTTATATAGAGATAAGCATGATAGTCTACTTTATCAAGTATTCGGCAAACAACTCTTGGATGTGTTCACGCCTTTTCGTGAGCTCTTTGAATATTTCAAGAATATTTTGTAATTGTAAAAAAATAATCATAAGGAAATTATATAATCGTCATTTTATATATCAATTATAATTATTAGACATTTTTTTATTAAATATAATTATGTAGGACCGTAGAACAACCTATTTCACTATTGAATCTTGCCTAAACCTATAGAGAGAAAGTAAGTAGAGAGAGAGAGTGGATGAGATCTCCTAGTGTGTGTAAATGAATAACCTTGTTAATACTAATAAAATCACTAAGAGAACCAACCTCAAAATGAGGCCTTACATGTGTATTTATACTTGTAGTCTAGGGCTTCACATATCTATGACCATATTACACAACTAGCCCTTAGACTTTATACAAGCATGAATAATACACATAAACTTAATAAACTAGCATTTACTAACTATTACATTGATATATTTAACTAACTATTTGACTCAATAATGATCGTCACTTTTAATCCTAACAATCTCCCCCTAAGGGACGATCATTGAGATCTTCACTTTGATTTCATAAATGATCAACACTTCTAATGCTAACAAATTAAAATAATCATTTGGATATATATGACAATTTTAAAGCTTTGCAAGGATATATATGAGTTTTGGTTGGATATATTTGAGAATTTTAAGGCTTCGAAAGGATATATGAAATTATGAGTTTTGGTTGGATATATATGCAATTATGAGGCTTTCGAAGGATATATATGTAATTTCCCCTAATAATTAATATGTCAATGATACGATAAAAAACTTGGTTTGTAACTATTAGAATAATAAACGTGCATGTATCGTGTTCTCCAACTTGGTAGATAGTCTTGAAGAGCAACGTTCACTTGAGTAGTCCAAGTTCATTCCATAAACACCTAAATATTTATAGAGAAATAAAATTCAAACCAAAAGAAAGTTGTTAATAATTGTATTAATACAAAAAAGCATTTTGATGTCCAACAACAAAATCTTTTCAAGGCATTTTCCTATGTGTTTATCCGAACGTTTTTCACATTGCCTCCTAAATGAGTTAGTTCAAATTCTAAGATCCTTACCGGAATAATACAATTTTTTAGTTATTTCTGGTTATTAACTATTTACATAATACTGCAAAAAGATGGGTCACAAAATTTTGTGTGTAAATCCAGACAACTTGTTAAACCTAGATTGTGAAATTACCCGTTCTGACCCATTCCCCAAACCCACCCATTTTACCAAGTCCTAATATAACATATTGTGCTGCAAGAACACCTTCCATTGCTATGTCGGTTATGGCGGCATAATGAAGCCCAGTTGACACTGCAATTGGCTCAACGCCTTCGGTGTCATATAATGTGTCAAGAAAGATCAAGCGATATGGAAGCTTGAAAGATGAAGCTACACAAAACGAATACCTTTATTAAAATGTGTAACAATATTTGTTTGAGACATGAAAAAGATGGCTCTAACTAGCAAAAACTCACATGTACTCAACCCACGAAGACCAAAGGCTTAGGGCAGAAGCGCATTGCCAGAAAAGCTTTACTGGTGATACGTGGGAATTGCGCCCTCGCAACAGGTTTTACCTCTCAAGGGATCTTGAGAAGCTTACAACCCCTACCAGGCAGTGTACCTGATCATTGTAGTATAATATAGTGACAAGTACCGGGGGATTGATCGTTCAACTCAGGAATAGTGTTGCTAGGTGATACGTGGGAATTGCGCCCTCGCAACAGGTTTTACCTCTCAAGGGATCTTGAGAAGCTTACAACCCCCACCAGGCAGTGTACCTGATCGTTGTAGTATAGTATAGTGACAAGTACCGGGGGATTGATCGTTCAACTCAGGAATAGTGTCGCTAGGATTAGAAAGCCTACTAAACTAGGTCTAGAGGTGAGGGATGATTATTTTTGTATTTTTTATATTTTATGAAAGCAAGTAAAATCTTGGTTTTTGAAGGAGTGAGCGGAATTAGTTGCTAGCCAACTAACCCAATTAACTAAGATGCAATCAAAATAAAATAAAAGAAATGAAAATTAAACTAAATAACTAATTTGGTGGAAACAATAATAAGAAAAGTTGTGTTTACTTTGATTTCATTACTCCCTAGATATCTCTTACCGGTTGATTAGCTTGTTACAATTGCATGGATGACAGGTTATATTCCTTAATACTAGTTGTAGGGCCGTGTACAATATTCCCTAACTCTATAAGATCCTACTTCACTCCTATGTTGAGCCGTTAGAAGCTCCTAACATGGGATCATTAAAATTCTCTTATGCATTAAATACAACCAAAAATCGTAGTACACCTCTGATCATGTTTCTTAAGACGTTCAAGCAAGTTACCAATGGAAGTCTGCCAGTTTTCTTAAGCCTAACATCGAATACAATCATCCGTAACAATTATAAACAAACAATCAACCCATAATCAACATCTAGGTTTCACTACATCTAAGCAAACACAATAAAAGCCTAGCCTAACATGTTAAAAGAAAGATATACATAAGATAGAATCAAACAATACATAGACATATTGAATGATTAATGAAGTACTTATCTTTATTACAACATGGATGAAAGAAGGGTTTGAAACCCCTTCAAGATGCAGGAAATTCGACCTAGGGATTTTATAAAACTTGTTCCCACAAAGTTCCACACTTTACAATGAAAAATTGGAAAAATATATATAGACTATGCATCCTGACGGCGTCACGTGTTAGCCTCTGACGCCGTCAACTCGCCGCCAAGTTGAAATTTGTATTGCCTAGATCCACTTCTGACGCCGTCATGTAGAAAAACACTATGGGCCGTCACTAGTATTTGGACCCTGACGGCCTTGGTGACGCCGTTAGGCCAATGACAAAGAAAATGTTCTGGGCCATCACGTTATAAGTTCCACATCCACCTCTTTTGTCATTCTTGAAGCCGTCACTAGTAAACCTTGACGTCGTGAGGTACTGTTCCAGCAAGGAATTTTGAGACTTTGCCGTTTTCTTCACTTTTATGCTCCAAAAACGTCCAAAATGCTTCCTTTTCCAGATTTCTCCTCAAAAGTACCTAAAATGACAAAAGAAATGATTTAGGACAATAATTGATCAAATAATCTCAAATTCGGGCTTAAATTACCCCTTAAAAGCGGTACACTTTTCGCCTCATCAAATACCCTTACACTTGATATTTGCTTGTCCTCAAGCAAATGCGCTTTTATTCTAATCAAAATACAAGTTAGGGGTCATCTAACACTAATATAAAAGTAATTACATCAAATAATTGTTCCACTAAAAACCAAAAACAAGCACGGAGTTCATACACTAGCACCTCACAAATAGTGTTTAGATACTCACATCTCTCAGGTGTAATAAAGTATATATCACAATATGGAAATGGAAAACATCTCTCACTACCTGTCATAGCAAATAGATTACCATAGGCTTGGGAAAGGATCAAACCTCCACCACTTGGCGTAAGCACCTAGGATAAACTATCAAAGAGGTCTTTTAAAGGGTTATAACGTTAGGTGTAGGGATATGGAAAACACGGTTTTGTTTAATAAAGGCAATATTTACTGGTGGTGAGTTAATCATCTTGGTTAATTAAATGTACAATATGGCGTTGCTAAGCCAAAACTCGACTCGACTTAAGCTAATGAATCAAAAATAACAAAAACATAAAATAAACATAGAATGAAACGGGATGGTAGTCCGTATGTTTTTCTCTTTTCTTTTTCTATTTTTTTTTCTTTTTCTTTCTTTTTTCGATTTTTTTTTTCTTTTTTCCATACACTCTTGCCCTACCATCCAAAATAATACATCATAGGGAATGTACATTTCCCTTACACTTGAATTTTTACATACTTTACAATAAGCTACTCTAATCACTCGAATCAAGATAATCAAAACACTTGGAGTACTTTTTAAGATTAATGCACATATGGGGGTAATAAATGATGTTCTTCCCCATTACTCCAAAACACAAGTACTTTACCCATGAGTCCCAATCGTCCCAAAACAATATGTACAAGATATGACTCGACTTAGCAACCATGTAATCAATTAGATAATTAACTAAGGGTTTAAACAAATAACAATAATGCACTAAAGATGAGTGCATACAAGGAAGGCTAAGGCGATTTCGTTGCACATTTGGGTGGGTTGTAAGAAATTCTTCCTTTAAGTAAGATGCTTAAAGTTAGAAACGAAAAGATAGGCTCGGAGGGGTGTACTAGGGGTATCGTGTACTAAAAATGAGTACAATGCTAAGGTGTGAGAAAAATTAATTGACTTTACTAGTCAAGTGATATGACTTAAATGGTCAAGTAATTATGATACGGGTTTAAACACAAGGGTGATCCTAATGCCTCTTATCATGTAGTAAATCCTACTATACGAATGTAGTCTCACTAGCGGTCTCGGGATGCATCACTAACGCAAGTTCTAGAATCTAAATGCTACCGGTACACTCATAAGCACTAATAATGAATGCTTTTCCTATCAAATCTAAAGGTGAACCTCACATATTTGGGTTGAAAATTTTTCTGAATGGTACGGTTTTGTGCTAGTGATACAACTCCTATCCATGAGACGCTTGTTAAGGCTAAAGTTTCACTCCTAAACAAAAAATTTTAAATTTGGTGCTAAAATTGCACTAACAAGTATTTCTCTTAGTTTTATTACACACCTACTATCAAACAAACAAACTCAAGTACAACAGTATCTATAAGGTATCATCATTTACCTTCCCCTTACACTTAGGATGAACATTATCCCTAATGTTCAATTAAAGAATGTGAAAGTAAAATAGGTAAAAGAATGAAAACAAATACTCCCCTGATTCGTTCGATGTGGATAGTGTGTCAACAAGGTTAGATCTTCCTCCAAGAAAATGAACTTTCAAAGCTTCCCTTCTAGAAATATAAATCATCTTCTTGTCATATATAACCTGTTAAACCTAAGAAAACAATCAAGGCAACCTCGCGTAAAATCGGCGGCAATCTATATATATACTAACAAATCCTAGAAAGCAATTTAAGATATAATGCTTGTGGAATGAATGTTTGCAGATTTCCTGGAGTTTACAAAACTAACGAATCAACAAAAACTTTAAGACTCCGGTAGAAAAACAAAACTCGCAAAATTTCCAGAATTTTACACGTGACGCCGTCAGGTGTTAAACCCTGACGCCGTCAGAAGTGACCTGCAGAAATCTTTATGTTAAGTTTTTGGAAAATTTCTGGAAAAACTTATGTCCTATTTCCTGGAAAATCCTGCAAATCATCATTATGACTCGATACAAGCATTTGACTCTAACAATTACTAATACACATGTTCATTTAATATTGTGGTGAATCATGATCATTTTCGTTCTTATAAACAAATTTGGGTTTCCCTTACACTTAGCTTTTGCAAAATACCTTTATATGAAGTTAAACAACAAAATAAAGCATTTTCACAATTTAGTTTGAAACATGATCTACGAACAATAAAAATAAGACATGCATACAAAAACAAATAACATCAGACAAATAAAAATCAAACAAATAAAAACACACAAAACATGGGTTGCCTCCCAAGAAGCGCTTTTCTTTATTTACGAGTCTTGTAGCTAGACTCAAGGTCATGGGTTATTACGTGACCTCGTCATTGGTCTGATTCTCTAGGTCATCCTCAATATCAGGATCACTTTCATAGTGCAGGTATTTTGGGTCTTCAAACTCAAAGACATCTTCCCGATACTTGGATCCAAGCTTACTAACATCCTTAAAGAATCCACATGATAAATCAAAGGTGTTTTTACATCCTCTCCGAACATCTTCATCACATAAAACAAGTTGAGAACCTAGCTTATCAAGTCCGTCGCAATCAATTCCTTCAAAATCTTTCATCTTATATGGCGTTTGGTATGACACCCTCCTAATTCCGTCTGTGAAAGTCATGATTCTGTTCCGGTCGTCAACAATTAAGTTAGTGATTTCACAAAAGGGCACTCCGAAAACAACTTGTGATAACCTTGGGTCGATATAGTCCTCAATGTTGTCTACAATTGTAAAGTCCATTGTAAATGCCATATTTCCTATGAATACCTGGACTTCATGATCTCTACCAACAACATTTTCTCCTTTATAAATCATCCCCCATCTGCAAATATTGTTATAACGGAACAGGGACATAAAATTCTTAGGTAGGAACACGTCAATGTAGACATTATCGAAATACTTGTGACCAATCATACAAGGGATTTTGAGGTTATTCGGATCACGCTGCTTTATCCTTTCCGATCTTCCATCCTGTGATCCATATGCATTACAATCTAGTGACGGACGGTACTCATATACTTCCTCATTACCCTTTCGAAAAATCACTTTCCTGACGCCATTGGTGAATAATGCACTACCATCCTCCTCATCAAGGATCATTCCCGTTTCATTAACAAATGGTTTCCCGAGGACGAGGTTGGTTAATGTTGGATTAGTGACAGAGTCTATTTCATTGATAATGGTGAGATCAATGTTATAGATGAATCCTCCAATCATAACTGATAACCTTTTCATTATCCTGGCGTTATCGAGTCCTTTACACGAGATTTGTTCAGGGAAGGCTTCGTTGTAAAGGGAGAGGGGGATTACATTTATAGGGAAGTTAGGATCTATGTAAGTATCGGTTATGAGCTTCTTCCTAGTGGTGCAAGAAATCTTAAAAACTTCAAAGTCGCTTTCCTTAATCCTATCACTACACCCTATAGCAATATCTACCATCTTTTCCTCGAGTTTCTCTATAATAGATTCACCTAAAATTACTGGATTTTTCATGTGCCCTTTTGATCTCTCTTTCGGGTCATCCCATTCGCTTGACTCTTGTGTGATGGAGTCCTCGAATAAGTCGGCAAGGCTCTTGACCACTTCTTGGTATTTCTCTGGGCTCTCGTCCTTAACTCCGTGACCCTCATTCCCAGTTGGTTGTTTGCTCTGGTTGGGTGTAGGAGCAAGTATTGTGGTGATGGTATTTACAAAGTGGATTGGTCCTGAGGGGTTAACATGGTCCCTAACTTCCTTCACCTTTGGTGACAGATGTTTAAAGAGTTTACTAGGGCTTTTTATTTTCAGGCTGATTCATGATGGTGACAGATTTGACTTCTTCAGCCTGAATCGGTTTACTAATAGCGTGCTCTTTAATAGCGGTTAGATTACAAATCTTGTCATGCATATCGGCTTATTGTTGTCTAAATCGGGTCTCGAGCGTGGAAAGCTGTAACTCTTGAGAGTGAATGAACTTTCGCAAGGCATCTTCATAGCTTTGCTTAGGAGTGTTCTGTGGTGGAAAATGCTCGGACCATTCGAGTGGAGGAGAATCATCGAAGGATACGCTCCGAGTTTGGTATCCTCTGAAATTTGGTTTATCCATGCATCATAGGCCTTGCCAAAGTTTCGAGGACCTCGATTAGTGGCGAGCTCTCTATCCTTTGTTTTATCAGCACGTGACGATGTGAATTCCTTAAAAGCATGTTTTGGAAGTTCCATGCAGTTATGAGTTTCATGAGGACCATTACACAATTTACACGAAGAAGTGATTTTGTTCACTTGGCTTGAAGGCTTAGGAGCTTCGCAAGATTTCTTGATAAACTTGACTTGGTCCTCAAGTTCCATGATCATATGGTCGGGAGTGCTAGAATTGTTCGAAGGCAAAGATATTGCCTTGACCGTTTTGTTCAAATCACGGGGATCATTCCAACTTTCGTTGTCATAGAGAGCAAGATCTTCTATGAGTTCCAATGATTCTTCCGCACTTACATCACGTAGCTTGCCACCGGCCGATTGGTCAATGGTTCACCTTGTGGAGAGATCGATATGGTCATAGAAGATTTGGACTTGGAGCCAAAGATCTATGCCATGATGAGGGACTTTTTGGAGTAAGTCCTTGAAACGAGTCCATGCTTCATATAGAGTTTCACCTTGACGTTGGTGGAACATCAAGATATCGTTTCTAAGCTAGGTAGTTCTCCCCGGTGGGAAAAATTGAGCAAGGAAACGAGAAGTGAGATCATCCCAAGAGGTGATGGATCCCGCAGGTAAACGTTCAAGCCATTGACTAGCTTGATCACGTAGAGAGAATGGGAATAGACATAATCGGGTCGACTCTCTAGTTGCAACATCAAGGTCTATGGAATCTACGATTTTAAGGAAATCCTTGAGATGTTGATTAGGATCTTCGAAACGAAGTCCATGGAATGCACATCTGCTTTGCACCAACCGGATGGTGTCGGATCGCAAGGGGGACACATTGGCTCCTTGAGTGAGCTCAATGGTGTTTCGATAGCCTTGGTGGCTAGGACGGGAATTGTAACACCCTAACCCGAAAAGGGCTAAAGTGCAACATTATGGCGTCAAATCAGAACATGAGCAAGAGAAAATACTTTAGTAATACATGTATTACAAAGTATTCTAATGAAAGATAAGGTACTAAATATGAACATAACAACTTCCAACACTAAGGTACAAACTAAGTCAAATGAACTCTATATCCAACTCTAATCCATAGGGAGCTATCAACAATGTAGTCCTCCTAAGCACTCTTCACTCAAATTCCAGCTTCCTTATTATAACCTGCCGCAGGAAAAGAAATGCGGTTGAGCTTAAAAAGCTCAGTGAACAGATATATACAAAAGATATCTAAAGTAAAAGAGTATAGAAATGAAATCATGAGAATCTGTCGAAAGAAAACAATATAAGTCACAATAAGAAGTAAAAGGAACGGATAAGTGAAACAGAACCACAAGAACCTGTTAAACAAGATATCGAAATAATATGACGTATAAGATAAAGAAAATATAGCAAGGACTATGAAACGTGTTAATACAAATATCGCCTAAAAACGTTATTTATATTTTACGATCTTCGCTAAGTTTTGTTAACGACAAAATGTAAACTTTAGTTTCTAAGCAAAACATAATCTTAGTTTTTAAGACTTGCATAAACTAGACTTTTGCTACATTTTACATTTCATAAAACACAACACAAGTTTATTTCTTAAATTAGAAATAGTCACATCACATTTATAGCAAGTTTTGTCATTATGCATTTATGGAAAGAAATGTGTTTGACTTGCTTTGATGTTGCTTACAAGTTTCATGTTTGACTTGATTTAAGTGATGTGACATTATTTGGTTGCTAGGAGTTATGAGACAAGACCTTGTTTGGTTTGAAGAGTTATTGCAAAAACCTACTGCAGACCCGGCGGTACCCTGGGGGTACACGGGCGGAACCCATCTGAGGGTTCCGACTGATCCGCCAAGCATGCAGTTTGATGCGCTATAAATACCAAGCCATAACTTGATTTTTGTCTAACCTCTTGAGATCATATTTTACACACACACTCATCTTTTCTTCTAACCTCTTAACATTGTTAATGTGAAGTTTCTCTTTGTAGCAAAGAAGCTCACAAGGTCGTGAAAAGTTACAAGTTTCCAACACAACGTTGCAAGACTTGGTAGCTTAGTATTGTGTAAACTCGTGTTGTTTACACTTCATTTGTTTGTGTATATTCTGTAGTGAGTGGTTAGTATTTTAGTCCTCAAAATACAAAGAGTGTTAGGAGTTGTTGTACCCTAGTAAAAGAACTAACGGGAGTGGTTGTGCCCTTGTAAAAGAACTCGACATTTAGCTTTGTGTCGGTAAAAGTATAAGCGACGTGTAAGGTTTTCTCCGCCGGTGAAAGGAGCTTGTTGACTTGTGAAAGAAACTCTCGAGTTGGATACTCGGGGCGTGGACGTAGCGCAAGGAAAAAGAGTCCTTGTAGCCGAACCACGATAAATACTCATGTTGTGGTTTGATCGTTTCTTTCATTTACTTACTTGTTATATATTGTGTTTGTGCATATATCTTTGATCAAACAGAAAGTTTCAAAGCTAAATTAACAAGTTAAAAAGATTTTAATTGGTAAACTATTCAACCCCCCTTCTAGTTTTCCACAATTGGCATCAAGAGCTACGTTACTCAAGCTTTTAAAATATATTGTGTTTTAAAACTTGAAACGATCCATGGATTTTGAAAATTACAAGGAAGGGCAATCTATGCAAAGACCACCACTCTTTGAAGCAAATGGTTTTATATATTGGAAAAACCGTTTTGAAACTTACGTGAAATCTAAAGATATAGATTTGTGGTATATAATTATTGATGGTGATAACGTAGTTACTAACATCAAAGATGATGATCAAAAGAAATTAATAGGTAAAAATAATGAAGCTAAAATGATGCTTTATAATGCTTTGCCTAAGAAAGAATATGAAAGAGTCTTTTTGTATAAAACCGCCAAAGATATTTGGCAATCTTTAATTGTCACTCATCAAGGAAACTCACAAGTTAAAGATAACAAAATTGATCTTCTTGTTCAACAATATGAACAATTTGTTATTTCCGAAGATGAGATTATTGATAATGCTTTTGCTAGATTTAATACCATTATTACTTCACTTAAAGCATTTGACGAATTTTTTGTAGTAAGAACTTTGTCAGGAAATTTCTTAGAGCACTCCATCCGAAGTGGAGAGCAAAAGTGACGGCAATTGAAGAATCCAAAGATCTCTCAAGCATGTCACTTGATGAGCTAATTGGAAACCTCAAAGTTCACGAAATGGTAATGGAAAAAGATTCGGAACTAGTTAGAGGCAAGAAAGAAAAAGTTAAGTCCATTGCCTTGAAAGCTAGAGTCCAATCAAGTGATGATGAAGAATCTACTTCGGATAGTGATGATGAGGAATATGCTATGGCCGTGAGAGACTTCAAGAAGTTCTTTCGTAGGCGAGGGAACTTTGTAAGGCAACCTAAAGATGACAAGAAAACCTTCCGGAAAGATCGTGATGATCGAAAAGGAAAAGTTGAAAGAAAATGTTATAGGTGTGGAGACACAAGTCATCTTGTAGGAGAATGTCCAAAACCACCCAAGAGTAAACCTCAACAAGCTTTTGTGGGTGGTGCTTGGAGTGACTATGAAGGAGATGATGATGAGCCAAAGAATGATGATATTGCTCTCATGGCTCACAACTCAAATGAGGTACTCTCCGACTCATCTTACTCCTCTATTGATGATGATACTTTACAAAATGAATATAACAAACTTTGTGAGTTAAGCTTAAAAATCATAAACAAAAATAAATTTTTGAAAACTAAAAAGGAGTTTTTAGAAAATGAAGTTTATGAGTTAAAAGAAAAAGCTAAGAGATTAGAAAAGGGTAAAGGTATTGACACATCATGCAAATCATGTGAAGAACTTAAACTTGAAGTTGAGAAACTTAAAATTACTCAAAATGATCTAATTAAACAAACCACAAAGTTCAAAAAGTTTGATAAGAGCATTTCGTGTGCGGATGAAATTATGAAACTTCAAAAGCCACCCTTTGATAAAACAGGTCTAGGGTTCAGGAAAGTAGAAACCGTTAAGGGTCAAACGAAACAAGAAAAGAATGCACATGAAACAAACAAAACTGTTACAGCAACCTGCGGATCAGACGGAACCCAAAATATTGTTCCGCCCGTTGGTCCCGAAGGTTCCGCCAGGTCTGCTGCAGCAGTAACTCCATCCACTTCGGATCGTTCAAAATTTGTTAAAGTTACATACAAAAATGGAACAAAACCTGTGTTTAAAACTGAAGTAGGATTTAGTAAAAATGCATTTAGAGCTAAAACTACTCAACCAAGACCTAAGACTCCTATTCCCAAACATCCCTTTCCAAAGAGCAACTTCAACGCTCGACCAAACTACCCACATGTTTGGAACCAAAACACTCATAGACATTACCAAACTCAAAACCACATGCCATGGAACCCTTATGCTCTATTTTCATACTTGGAACAAATTAATGGCATGCTTAACCAAAATGGACCCATGAGAAATTGGGGACCAAATGTTTGAGTGTTTTTCATAAAATAGGTGTGCCTCAAAGTTTGTTTGGAACCGGATGAATGGATTAAAGATAGCGGTTGTTCAAGGCACATGACGGGTAATAAAAGCCTCTTCTCAACATATCACAAATGTGATGGAGGTAATGCTACGTTTGGTAGTAATGCTAAGAGCAAAATCATCGGAAAAGGTACAATCTCTCATGACTCCCTTTCTATAGATGATATTGCTCATGTTGATAACTTAGGATTTAATCTTCTTAGTGTTAGTCAACTTTGTCGTAATAAGTATAATGTCCTTTTTAGTGAAAACGGTAGTAAAATTCTTAAAGATGGTATAACCGTAGCCAAAGGTGTCCTTAAGAACAACGTATACGTCATGAAGTTGGATTCAACATCTAGAGACAAACTTTGTCTTACCTCATTAGATGAATCTTCAACTTTATGGCATAGACGTTTAGGACACGCTAACATGAGACTAATCCAAAACCTCTCCTCCAAAGACTTAGTTCGAAACCTACCCAAGTTGAAATATGACCAACACTTTTGTGATGCTTGCAAAGTCGGTAAACAAGTCCATAGTAGCCATAAGGCTAAAAACATGGTGTCTACATCTAGGTGTCTAGAACTTTTGCATATGGATTTATTTGGTCCATCCGCTATACAAAGTTATGGAGGTAACTTCTATACTTTGGTCATAGTAGATGATTACTCACGTTATACTTGGACAAAGTTTTTGAAAAGTAAAAATGAAGCTTTTGATAAATTTGAGATTCTAAGTAAGAAAATTCAAAATCAAGTAGGGTCTAATATAGTGTCTATTAGAACGGATCACGGTCGTGAATTTGATAATGAATTTCAATTTGGAAACTTTTGTGATAAAAATGGAATTACTCATAACTTTTCGGCTCCACGTACTCCTCAATCTAATGGTGTAGTAGAACGTAAAAACCGGACATTGCAAGAGATGAGTAGAACAATGCTTAATGAACAAACTATTCCACAAAAGTTTTGGTGTAATGCCGTTGACACATCAACGTACATTTTTAATCGAGTCCTAATTAGACGATTTTTGAATAAAACTCCTTATGAACTTTATAGAGGTAAAAAGCCTACATTAGGATACTTTAGAGTGTTTGGGAGTAAATGTTTCATTCTTAACACCAAGGATTATCTCACCAAATTTGACCCAAAGTCTTATGAAGGTGTATTTCTTGGATATTCACAAAATAATAAAGCTTACATTGTTTTGAACAAAGAAACCTTAAGAGTCGAGGAATCGTTAAACGTAACATTTGACGAAAGTCCACCTCCCTCTAAGACATCACCTTTGGTAGATGATGACTTAGTTGAAAGCCAAGCAATTGAATGTCAAGAAATCTTAGGTAATGACAAGGAAGATGAACTATTAAACAAAGAACTTGTCAATGTCAAAGAATCTAAAAGTCATCCATTAGACGGTGTCATAGGCAACATTAACGAAAGAACACTTAGATCAAAAGTTCAAAATGAAAGCAACTACTTTTGTTTCGTGTCAACCATTGAACCGAAAAACATTAATGAAGCCATTAAAGATGAATCTTGGGTAATTGCAATGCAAGAAGAATTAAACCAATTTGTTAGGAATGATGTATGGACATTAGTTCCTCAACCAAAGAGTCAAACAATAATTGGAACAAAATGGGTCTTTCGTAATAAAATGGATGAAAATGGAATTGTGTCTAGAAACAAAGCTAGGCTAGTAGCACAAGGATATAATCAACAAGAAGGCATTGATTACGATGAAACTTTTGCTCCGGTAGCTAGGCTCGAGTCAATTAGAATATTACTTGCTTATGCGTGTGCACATAATTTTAAACTCTTTCAAATGGACGTCAAAAGTGCATTTCTAAACGGAGTCATTAATGAAGAAGTGTATGTTGCTCAACCACCGGGCTTCATCGATTTTGAAAAACCAAATCATGTTTACAAACTTAAAAAGGCTCTTTACGGACTTAAGCAAGCTCCAAAAGCATGGTATCATCGACTTAAAACATTCCTAGTTGACCGTAAGTATACCATGGGCTTAGTTGATAATACTCTCTTCACTAAGAAGAAAGATTCACATATTATCATAGTCCAAATCTATGTTGATGACATTATATTCGGATCAACTTGTCAAGAACTATGTGTGGATTTCTCAAAAATCATGCATGACGAGTTTGAAATGAGTATGATGGGAGAACTCAACTTTTTCTTAGGACTCCAAATCAAACAACTAGAAGATGGTATCTTCTTTAACCAATCTAAATATATTAAGGACATGCTTAAGAAATTTGGACTAGAAGATTCGAAACCTATCAAAACTCCCATGTCCACGGAAACTAAACTCACCAAGGATGAGGAAAGTGAATCCGTAGATAGCACTAAATATAGAGGTATGATTGGTAGTCTACTTTACCTAACGGCTAGTAGACCCGACATTATGTTTAGTGTTTGTCTATGTGCTCGTTTTCAAGAAGATCCTAAAACTACCCATCTCGAAGCCGTTAAAAGGATTTTTAGGTATATTAAGGGCACTACACATTTAGGTTTATGGTATCCCAAAGGAACGGGAATAGACACCATAGTGTATGCCGACTCGGATCATGCCGGTGACTATGTCGATAGAAAAAGCACAAGTGGTATTTGTACTTTTGTTGGACATTGTCTCACCTCATGGTTCTCTAAGAAGCAAACGGCTCTTGCTATCTCAACAACAGAAGCCGAGTACGTTTCGGCCGGAAAGGCATGTCAACAAGCTCTTTGGATGAAGCAAGCTCTTGTCGACTACGGAATTCAACTCAACGACATCACAATTCTTTGTGACAACAAAGGTGCCATTGATCTTAGCAAAAACCCGGTTCAACATGCTCGTACCAAACATATTGAAATCCGTCATCATTTCCTTCGTGACAACGTCCAAAAAGGAAATATCTCAATTGAGAAAGTTTCTTCCGAAGATAACATAGCCGACATTCTCACAAAACCTCTTAAACGTGAACCTTTTAATCTTCTTAGGATAGGCTTAGGACTCATGGAACCTACATTGTAGTTCTTGACATTAGACAAAAATCACAAAAATCAAAACAAATCCAAAACCATTTTTCTCAGCAGGTTCGGCGGAACCCTCAGCCATAACGGACGGAACCCAACCCAGGGTTCCGCCGTGTCCGTCGACCTGTAGAATCATTTTCTTTGTTTATATTAAACCAAACACCTATTATTTCATACCACCACTTCAAGGCTGCTACTATTCACTTCACCACTCATCCATACCTACGAATTCTTGGTCCTCCATTCATTTACATTGCAAATCAATCATCATTGTAAGTATTCTTAACATGATTACAATCCTGATCTGAGTCTAGGAATTCTATTTCTTGCACAAAAACAAAAACTTGGGGTTATGCACTAACTTGAAAAACTCATGCATTAGATTAGGTGTTTAACAAAACTAATCATGTTCCCCATAGTTTGGAATTGCATTCTCACTTAGTGTAAACATATTTGCTAAATCACCCCATGTCAAATTTTTGCAAAAATTTCTCACAAGTAGGACAAATATTTTTTCGTCTCACATTGAGAATACAAAATCAAAACGTTATGTTCAAAACATCACTTGCATAATGTCTCTTGAATGCTAAAGGGAATACATAACCAATATGTATTTTCGGGTACATTCAAACGAAGCTACATTGAACTAGGAGCGTTTGGGTTATCTTTTGTTTTATAACAAAACTTGCATAAAACGATTTTGAAGCATCAAAATGAGTCAAGATAACCGCACCTCCACATTGTTTTCATATAGGCACACACTAGAACTTCCACATTATAATAGTGGTTTACGTAAACTAAAATGTGAAATTTTGTTGTTCTAGGAATCATCATGCCTCCTCTAAACCACTACGACCACCAGGACACCATTAAGTACCTACCAAAACACCACAAAACCAAAGGCCTTACCACAAATCAAGTAAACGTTTTCAAAGCCCTAGAAAAACACTATGTCCATGAGGGTAGAACCATAGACCCATCTTTCCTAGAAGGCACAAACCTTTACGCCGATTTTGCCACAATAAACTTTGAGTGTCTTTTGAATATCGACGAGCCTATTTGTCCTAGGTTCATTCTAGAGTTCTATGCATCATGCGTCCTCTCAACGGATGATTATGGTCATATGTCTATCCACTTTAGGGTTAGCGGCCACCAATACTCCTTCACTCTTGAGGAGTTTGCTCAAATCTTAGGTGTTCCAAACCATGGTACTTGCCTCTATTCATACTTGCACTCCCTCTCAACTCTTGACAACCTTCAAGACCGTATGCACCCTTATGACACATCTCTTGTCTCAAAAGACGTTCTCCGTGACCACCTCTTTGTTAGGACCACCACCACTAGGAGAACCCGTTCGGGGAATGAGGTCGATAAGGACCCATATGGAATGGAAATGAACGAACTTAAACCCCAATTCAAGAAATGGGAGGAAGTCCTTAGAGCCAATGTCATTAGCACAATAGGGAACCGTGACCATATCAACCTTTGCCTTTGCTACATGCTCTACTCATTGTCCGTTAGGCAACCCTTCAATCTTGCCTACTACATGGCCAAGAGAATGGTCGACATTCCCGTGCATGGCACAACGGCTATGCTATATGGAATGCTCTTGACCCGTCTCTTTAGGTTCATCTCACCCATTCCACCAACTTCAAATGGTCTTCATCTTGACTACACTCTCATTTCACACACCTTTGTTCCACTTAGTGATAAGAGAGTTTACAAAGCCCAAGGAAAACGTCCACATCCTCCTACCTCATCATCTTCTTCCTCAATGAGTGAAGATGACAATTTGCCAAACTCTAGGCTCCCACCACTAGAATACCTTTCCCAACTTCCGAATATTCCAAATGAGTCGGAGGAGTTCAAGCAAACAAAAGGGATGTTCAAAAACATCGGGAGATTCCTCGGGAAGATGAAGAAGAAGATGGACCGTCAATGAGTGCGGGTGTGTTAGGAGTGTTTGGCACAAGGTGCTATTGGAACAATTTGGTAGTTTAAACAATCTTTGTGATGTATTTGTGTATTAGTACAATGTTTGATACACTTTGGAACATGTTTCAACTAACAATGTTGCAGGAAGACAACTTTTGGTAAGTTGTCAAATTTTCATGGTTATGATATTTTCACTAAGTATGGTGAAATTCTCGACCTCAAGGTCAAACTCCTATGATATGTATGTTTAGGTGTCTAATTTTTGTATTGCCTAACCAGAAATGAAGTATCTCTTTGATTTTAGGAGTTTTCAAAAATTTTGAAAATCGTTTCACGGGTCAAAAACGCGGACTGTGAACTTTTTCAGCCCTGGCGGATCCGGCGGATCCTAAATTTGGGTTCCGCCAGTACAAATTCTGGGTAACCCAGAATTTGCCCAACGGACCAAACGGTACCCTAATTTGGGTTCCGCCTGTGTCATCTGAGGGTGCCGCCAGTAGCCTGCAGATTTTTTGTTTTCTTTTTCGCCAATTCAACATTGAAACACCAAAATCCAATCCTTTTAGGTAGAAACCCATTACTTGCAATGTGTTTAGCATAATAGGATACTCCTTCTTCCATGAACTTAACCAAAACCAATTCCCGCCAAAATTCAAATTTAACCATAACAACCTCAAGGACCCCTCAAACATAAAGGAAGGAACCCTTTTAAGGGATCCTTGAAATCCCTGAGATTTATACTATTTCAAATCCACCAAAACCACTATGCATTTAGTGCAAAACTTGTCTTCTCACTTCACCATTTTCATTGGATTGACTTCCATGACATGACAACCCACAATTAAGTTTTCCAAATCATTAGGAACCACCATTTTTGTATGGACTAACATCAAATCCAAACACTCCTTCCCACAAACCTTTCATCACTATAAATTAAACCATCCTAAACACTATCAAACCACACCTTCTTCATCAAAATTTCTGAAACTTTAAACCATTTTAACCATGACCAAGTCAAAAAACACCTCTCAACCATCACGACCCATCCGGAGAACCGCCCGGATAAGTGTGAAACCACTATGGTGCAATCAACCCATCAACCTAAGCTCCTCATCCTCGGATGAATTTACATCACCCATCAAAAATGAACATTTTTTGAACCTTGCATCTCCATCACCATCACCCAATGAACCAAATGAGCTCACTCCACCACCAACTAAATCACCTATTGACCCAACTCCACCAAGTGCTCCAACTCAACCATCCAAAACTTCATCACCATCACCATTACCCAAAATTGAGCCAATGGAGCTTTTCGGGTCTCCTCCAACATCACCACACCCGTATGTCCAAGATTTAAATGATCTTCCACCAAGACATACCCAACCACCACCTTTTGCAAATCAATCACCAAGGTCAATTCTTGACCTTGATGAAGATCTTGAACTTACCCAACCACCACAACAAGTGTACCAACCACCCAAACCGTTGTTATTTCACCCAATCTACCGTGAAATCCATGGTCCTCTTTATGGAGAACCAAATTTTGAACACCATAATCACCCAACTCCACCACCTTTTCAATCCCAAACCTTTGAGTCTTTCTTTCCCTCTTATGAGGAAATACAAAGCATGGTTGACAACCACCTTCATCAAGCAATGGAATTTCAAACCACTTTGCTTGACTCAATACCAAATCCATCCTCCACCCAAGAACCAAAACCAAACCAACCCATAAGCCAAGAAACCAAAACTTCACCCACCCATCCACATGTTTGCTCAAATTGTGAGCAAATGGGTGAAAACAGCAAAACCTTGCTTCACCAATTCCAAAATGAAACCCGGTTTGCATTCCAACATGTCATTGAACGTTTGGATGCACTTTCCCACCCCAACAAATCCTAGACAACCCTTGGAGGCCGTTTTGCCCCAATTTAGGAATGTAGGATTTTATTTTTTTAGTTTTCTTGGTTATTTTTTTTACAAAGTAGAAGAATAGTTAACATTTCTTGTCTTTTGACTTTTATAAGTCAAAATTTTACTTGGAATGATATTTCTTTCTACTTACTTTTGTGCATTGTTGGTTGATCATTGTTGTGTTGTCAATGTGGTTGCAATGTGTGTGGTAACTACAAGCTTGACTATATATATCACCAACTAACCATTTTTTTGTAGGTCTCAAAATCCATGTTTCCCATATTGGTACTCCATTTAGGGGGAGTATCGATCAAGGGGGAGTATGGCCATTATTCCGCTTCGCTACTCTACTTTTTGTTTTGACAAAAAGGGGGAGAAATATATTAAACCTTAAAA
Source organism: Artemisia argyi (assembly GCA_030686995.1). Lineage (NCBI taxonomy): Eukaryota > Viridiplantae > Streptophyta > Magnoliopsida > Asterales > Asteraceae > Artemisia > Artemisia argyi. The sequence continues at coordinate 154,300,655 of CM060686.1, read as the reverse complement.
TACTTGATATGCTTTTTTGTCTCTTAAGTAAAACAAGGTTAATATAATTTTTTTTAAGTCTTGAAAACCAAGATTTTGTGTGTTACTTAAAAACAAAGTTTATGTTTTGTCATCAACAAAAAGGGGGAGATTGTTAATACAAATATCGCCTAAAAACGTTATTTATATTTTACGATCTTCGCTAAGTTTTGTTAACGACAAAATGTAAACTTTAGTTTCTAAGCAAAACATAATCTTAGTTTTTAAGACTTGCATAAACTAGACTTTTGCTACATTTTACATTTCATAAAACACAACACAAGTTTATTTCTTAAATTAGAAATAGTCACATCACATTTATGGCAAGTTTTGTCATTATACATTTATGGAAAGAAATGTGTTTGACTTGCTTTGATGTTGCTTACAAGTTTCATGTTTGACTTGATTTAAGTGATGTGACATTGTTTGGTTGCTAGGAGTTATGAGACAAGACCTTGTTTGGTTTGAAGAGTTATTGCAAAAACCTACTGCAGACCCGGCGGTACCCTGGGGGTACACGGGCGGAACCCATCTGAGGGTTCCGCCTGATCCGCCAAGCATGCAGTTTGATGTGCTATAAATACCAAGCCATAACTTGATTTTTGGCTAACCTCTTGAGATCATATTTTACACACATACTCATATTTTCTTCTAACCTCTTAACATTGTTAATGTGAAGTTTCTCTTTGTAGCAAAGAAGCTCACAAGGTTGTGAAAAGTTACAAGTTTCCAACACAACGTTGCAAGACTTGGTAGCTTAGTATTGTGTAAACTCGTGTTGTTTACACTTCATTTGTTTGTGTATATTCTGTAGTGAGTGGTTAGTATTTTAGTCCTCAAAATACAAAGAGTGTTGGGAGTTGTTGTACCCTAGTAAAAGAACTAACGGGAGTGGTTGTGCCCTTGTAAAAGAACTCGACATTTAGCTTTGTGTCGGTAAAAGTATAAGCGACGTGTAAGGTTTTCTTCGCCGGTGAAAGGAGCTTGTTGACTAGTGAAAGAAACTCTCGAGTTGGATACTCGGGGCGTGGACGTAGGGCAAGGAAAAAGAGTCCTTGTAGCCGAACCACGATAAATACTCGTGTTGTGGTTTGATCATTTCTTTCATTTACTTACTTGTTATATATTATGTTTGTGCATATATCTTTGATCAAACGGAAAGTTTCAAAGCTAAATTAACAAGTTAAAAAGATTTTAATCGGTAAACTATTCAACCCCCCTTCTAGTTTTCCACAAAACGGTTAATAATCATAATAAGGAAATGCCCAAGTGCAAATATATGTCATAATATAGTAAGTTGTACATGGAGTAGCTAGCTCACAATGTACCAGAAGTGAATGGGGGTGTATTGCACACACTAGTCCATCACTAAAACAAATCATAACAAAGTACCTAGGATGCATCCATACGCTCCCTGCAAAACAGATATATATGCACAAAGCTCTAGGCTAAGTAAACATATACAATAATAAATATAGGCCTGAATAGCTATAGCATAATAGGGAACGCTGTGGACAAAAACCCACCTCCACAGATAGTGTCAATACCACTGGTGCATCAGTGGCAAGGCCATGGACTCCCCATGACTGGCTACAAATTAATCAAATAATGGGCAATAAAGATAGGCAAATGAAGTATAAAACAAATATGAGGGACAATTACCATTTATCCAACTAAGATTATAGCTATATGAAATGAACATAGCATGGAATGGAAAATCAAATGAATAACTGAGCAAATATGGATCAATGATATCAAATACCTGAATTTAGGAAAAACAAGTCATGCGCAGTCTTAGAGTATAAAACAGATTAAGTCTTTGTGAAATTCATTTAAACATTTTGTTCATAACAATATTCTTTTAAAAGTAGTTCCCATAAAAGTATTCCTTCAAAAGCAGTATTCATAAAAGACATTTAACATTCATATAAAAGTGGTATCGTATTCATAAACATTTTTTAAAAATAGTTTTTCCCAAAACATCATTAAGCTATTCTTTTAGAAAAGTTTTCATACGAAGCTATGATATCATTGGTTTACAAAGTATCAAAGATCCGAATGCAAATACTGAAGTCACAAGAGATAAACGAATCTAACAAAAGTCATGGAAACAAGTCATGAGATACCCTTAATGAGAAAGGGCGGAATATCTGTACCTTATGAAATGAAAGCAAAATAGGACAATGAACACGAGGAAAAGTGGATCAATCCTTCTTCACCGAATCTACACGAGTTATAATTACATATTACTTATACGCTTATTATAACGGATTTTTAAATGCTTGTTATTAATTACGTCTTCATATTTAGGGTTTACTTAGATTAAAATGTTCAAAACATAGGTCTAGGGTTTCATAAATTAATGCATAACTTAATTAGATTAAAAATGTGATCCCAAATTGGGTTTGGTCGAATATATAATTAGGGTTAGGATGAATTATAATTATTGCACCCAATCTCTTTTAAAACCAACCTTAAGAGAGGTGGCCAAATAACGAAACACACCCTTTTTAGAATTAACCTTTCCTCGAAAGAATTATAATACCAATTCCCATTATATATAAAACCCCATGAGACCTAAGTAGTGCTTAACGACACAACCCCCCTTTTTTTATTTCTTTTTCAAATATATATACAAGACAAGTTTAGACCCATGTTGATACCATGACACACATGCTTCAATACCGTTTAATGAGACACGCATGTAGATAACACACAAGACCACAGCTACATTCCTCTATTACTGATTCGCATGCATGCTTCTCATATGTTCTATAATACAACTCAACTTAAAGACTCATTTTACCTTAACTTGACACAACACACACGCATGATACCCACATAACCCATAATACAGCAGCCCTAACCTCTTATTTAAGCGCATGCATACACACACAGATTACAACTTGATATCCACACATGCAATCACAACTTATAAACCATATGTAACTTTTAATTCAGCTTGCATGCAACACCAGCAGGACTTCATTCGACTCATACGAAATCACTCGCGGCACTAGCAGTCGACACCAAGCACACTCATAACAGAACCACAAGACAACATGCGTATACCTTTCACTTGAAATCATGAACTTAGATTTCCATTATTTTAAATTAAAATCATGTCGACACTACAATTCTTAATTATACGACTGATCACTACTCACACCAGTTTAAACGAGACCAAAACGACTCTAAGTTCTATCCCCTTTTATTCCGATTACAACATATACATTTACATGTTTCATTAGCCACAAGACACACATGTTCCACCCTACCAGTCGACATATAACTCACATACACAAACACAAAAATAACGACACATACGCACTCCACATAAAATCACAAAACAGCCCTAGCCTCTTATTTATACACGCTTGGGTTCCAGATTTGTGAAGCATATTAACATGCATTAAATGGTTCAATTTAGGGTTCACATATCAGATTGAGGGCTGAATAAAGATGGGTCTAACATCAGTAACATTGATCGATCGAAACAGCAAAACAAGGGTCGTTACTTTAATGATTTCATGTGATCTTTTCATGGTGCTTTATATATATATATATATATATATATATATATATATATATATATATATATATATATATATATATATATATATATATATATATATATATATATAATGAACAGCACTAAAACAACCAGATTATACAAACATATTAGCTTGTTAACGTTAGGTTTAGATGTTGTTGAATTCAGATTATATACATATGCATGTGGGTCGATTAGGTGCAGAACAAAAGAGATGATTGGTACCTTTGGGGCTGACTAACGAGGCAAGAAAGGACAAAAATAACGAGGCAGAAAACAAGATAAGGAAACAATGATCGCACAAGCTGCTACACACTTTAATTGATCACCAAAAGGGCTGCTACTCTCAGCCTTTAATTCTTGGAATGGAGAAGCTGAATAGAGTTGTGTGTGTGATATGTTTCAGTATAGAAGAAAATAAAATGACCGTATAATATAGACTGGGAATAACGTGTGACTAAGTTAGGAAACAAATAGGATAGCGAATATTTTATTTAGAGAATGTCGTGTATAATTTCTAAGGCAAGACAAGATGTGCATCTTCTATTTATTTAGTGATATATACAAAATATGAATTGGTTCTTATCACTTACCATGAAAACGTGTAGGTGAATAAAGTGAGTAGGGATTCAAGGAAACGTGTGATAGGCTCAAGACACAAGAGACAAGTTGTGTAAACGCTTAGAAGTAATTTAGGAAGGTTAACAATTTTAGTCATTTAGTTACTTAGGTTAACTCACATATTAATATAACATAAGGTTTTAAATACTTATTCATATTCATAATACTTACGTTAAAATTCAAATTAGATAGAAAATTAGGAAACCGGATTTTAGGGTTTTACAATTCCTCCCTTCTAAAAATAAAATTTCGTCCACGAAATTGAAAAGAAAGGTTTAACGAAAACGTACCAATTCATGAAAAGAATTAAAAATAATTAATTCACTCGGAATGATTCCTCTAATGAATTTTAACGAACAGAATAGTTTGGTTTCTCATGACTTGATCCAGACAAATCCAGGATAGCCTCAGGCCACCCAACCAAACACAAATCATGACAAATATGATCCAACGAATACGAAACAGATACGTAGTAGATGATAGGTGAACCATCTCAAAGAGATACATGAAACATGATATTAACATGAGATAAATACTGTGGCACTGCTAAATGATAGGAAACTTAATCAATTCTATCTAAGATTCTGAACGAATCAAGAGAACGTACTAACTATCAATGAAGCACATATCGAATATCAAGCGTATCAAAATGCCTAACGAGAAAGGTAGAAAAACTGTACGGATAAGGAACTTAATGAAGACCAACGAATCACGGATCTAAAACCTCTAAAATACCAAAACGTCTAATACCTCAGCACGGAAAATGCCTAAGAAGTACGGAATCCACGGATTAATTTCTAAAGTTTCTCCTTCCCAAAGGTAACTATTCCATTAGTCACTGTAGTCAACTTCGGACCTTCAATAAGCAAATCTCAGACTTTATTCCTGTAACACCCCCAAAATACCGCAGCGGAAGACTGTGTCACTTGGGTGCTACTTCATAATACAAAGTACAAGTTATAGAAAACGAACTCTAAATGAGACGTTTTGAAAAGTTACCATTCGATTAATGAATTCAAAGTTACAAACATGAGATTTCAAAGTATGATACATAAATGTATACAAATGTTTTGAATGGTAAATGATAAAAAGCGTAAGTCTTCAGAATATGCAGCTTGACTCTAAGTTCCACGCACTTGCTATCGCCTTACTAACCTGAGATAAACATGCTAAAGTGTCAACACAATGGTTGGTGAGTTCATAGAGTTTGTCTTAAAACAGTTGACAAAGCCTCAAAAGAATGTTTACACAGCAAAGGCATTGTGAATCCACTCAGTTGCAAGTCCCGCCATAAGAGACTTGCAACCTGTGTGTTCACAACCCACTGCTAAAAATATAGTATAATAAAGACATGTATAAGTTCATCAAAACAGTTAAGCAATTAGTCGTGAGTCTAGACTTCATCTCCGAAGACCTCACGTTTATGATGTATCCAACATTCGCAAATGTTAGGATGTATCAAAGCCTCAATGGTCATCCAACAACTTAATTTGGAGCCACCGGAAGTCTCAATGGTCATCCAACAACTTAATTTGGAGCCACTGGAAGTCTCACAATTAAGTATAATGCAATCATGTATATATGAAATCAAGTATAATGCGATCAAGTATAAGACAATCAAGTATAAAATAATTAAGTATAAAACAATCAAGTATAAATGTTTTGAGTATTTGTACTAGTAAGCAAGTAGTTGTGCATGTATCTCCCCCAAAGAGTTAAAACAAGTATGAAAAAGTAGGGGCTATGACTCACCTTAAGCTTATGTAATGAGAAATGATAGTGGTAGTCGAATCGCGAAAGTCTCTAAGAGCAGACTATAATAGAACGTTGCGACTTAGGTTTGGAGTAACGTCTAAGAATACGAATAATTGCCTATATATGTCTTGCATAATGTTCATGATGTAGTACTTAGTATATAGTGTAAGTCGTTGAATATAAGTGGTTTATGAAACATGTATAGCTTGTATGTCTCTTACTTCCGTTCGGGCCGACATAATTCAGAAGTCATGGAGTAAATGTTCGAGGAGCCAGGACACTTTAATTCGTAAATCCACAACTCATCTCGACGGCTTACTTAATGAACTCCTCACATGAGGCTCCCTACTATTGTAGTATTTGATAACATATATATAAGTTTTGATCTTTAAAAGTTACATGGTCTTTAGCCGTGGCTTTGCCGTGACCTTGGTCATTGTTCCATGGTCTTGAGACTCAACCTTGGCTTAACCATGGTTGTGGTCTTGGCATTAGGTCATTAGATCTCTTGGTCTTAGTAAAACATAACTATTATATAGTGACTTTGGTATATATATAATAGCTGTTAAGAAACTGAAGAAAATCTCATTCGTTATCGGTTTTCTGGAGACGTGCCCCAGAGTTTCTGAAGAAAACGTGATTACGGAAAACTTTCGTGTTTTAACTTTTTCATGAAACGGACCAGAAGGGCCTCTTTTTGCGTGTTTAATATTCTGTCACAGAAAGTATTTGGCAGTTTTGCCGTAAAGTTTTGGTAATTTCAAATGGTCATAACTTTTGACTCGGGTACTCGTTTTGGGTGATTCAAATTGCTATGTTTTCCTTGTTAAGTCCTCTTTAACATTAAGTAAGTTTCAAATATCATAGTTATACTATTTTGGTCATGGTTCTCCAAGAAAGTTACTAGTTTACTTGTTTAAATAACATAAGTTAATATATAGTTTCCATAACTTGTTTTACTAGTTTTTATACATCATGAACATAATACAAAGACCATATATAGCATGAAAGAAACATAATAAACATTAAAATTATATTTAGCAAGAAAGTGTAATAGGGTTTGCTTACAACTTTTGGCTTTCTAAAGAAAGGAAGTCAAGTATGAAACTAGGACACTAAACCTATGCTTGCAAACCCTTCACCACAACTCTTGAAACCCTTGCTAGCCTTGATACAGACCTTGTGAAAACCATTTAACTTCAGCCCCTAATCACCTTGTGTAGCTCCTAATTCAACCATGGAATCACCAAACAAAATTAAGAACTAGGTAGAGAATACTAAGACCTTGAACTTTGTAGTGTAACTTGTAGTTTGAAGATCAAAGTATCACTGTGCTAGGGATTTATGTGTGGCATTTTTATTATGAAGAAATGAAGGAATGAGCTTGTATATATACAATGAAGAGGAGGTTAGGAAGGTGTTAGGAAATTCCCTAAACTTGGTGACCAAGTTTACACATGTTACCATCCTAGAGTTAGAAGCATGAGATCAAGACACATGGGCTGATTCCCCCCTAGAGGCGGTTCACAAAGGGATAGGAAGGATGACTTGGTCTTGGTTGATATTATCCTACTTATGTGACTAGTTTTGACTCCGTAAATTGCTAACCGTAAGTTGTTAAGTCATGAAACGTAAAACCGGGTATCCTAAAAATATGAAACTTGTAAATATGCGAGAACATATCAATATACTCCACAATAAAATATAAAATGAGTGGTAGGTTCTATCGGGTGCTAAAACCCTGCTAAAACTGGAAACACGGGTCTAAAACGCGTAATACGTAAAACGTACGAAAGTTGCGTAAAATTGAGAAAAGTAAAATGTAACTTTTCTAATAGGATACTAATGACTTAAAATGGCTTATAATGTCTAGGTTGGGCTCTGTCTAGTGTCGGTTGGTATTTAATATCTTTAAACTTAAAACCGTAAGCCCAAAAATCAAGGAATGATTTATAAAATCAATGAATGATTTTTGGTCAAAGGAGGAGGGAAAAATATGTTGACTTATTCCAAAAATGTGAAAACTCAAATTGTCTTAGAAACGCGGTGCAGGTATAGGCTAAGTAAAAGTGCTTAAAAACGAAAATTCCTGTTTCTCACGGCCGGGGTTTATTTAGTCACGTTTTTCTTAGTCATGATTAATTCTCAAATAAATCATGAGAGTACTAAACATTTTTCTGATGCTGGGAAAATTAACGCGGTCGAGTTTCGTTGTGCGTAGGATTTTTGAATGACGTTTTACCCTAAAACGTGTAATTCCTTAATAACTTTCGCGAAAATGATCTGATGAGTGTCAAACTTTTATTTTGCCATGGAAATGATTTATCACTCGAGGCCAAGAAACAAAAAATCAAATTTCGGGAAAAATGAATAGTAAAAGTGAATAGTAAAATTTTCCGAGAATAGTAATCAATCTGAAAATGCGAATTGTTACAGTCTCTACCCCTTAAGGAAACTTCGTCCCGAAGTTTAGTGTGTCTAGGAGAATTCAGGATTTCAGGATCTCTAAAATAGTGGTGTTTACTCTGATTCGTCTAAGGTTCGAGTTAAGGAGTTGTATCGGCTACAATTAAGCCAAGTTATTTATAACACATTACTTACATAAAGAAGCGTCCAAATTTATGTAAGTAAGGTATCATAAACTTCTGGTTCGGTGATTTACAATTTCTTTATTTAAATGAAGAGGCGTCCCAATCCATTTAAATAAGGAGATTCTAAATCATCCTACTTAAGAATTTCCGACACAAACTTGATTTTTGAGGTAGATAATAAAATAATCAAGTCATCAAATCCCTAAAGCTAAACAATAATATTATTTAACTCAAATCTTGTGTCTCATCAAACAAGAACTGTCACAAGATCAAGTTAAATAATTAGTTATTACTGAGCTCCATGTTTTTAATGACTCGACTAAATTCTGGGGTTCCTTATAATACTAAAGTCACATCATCTAACAGCGTAGAACTAAACCAACAACTAACAAAAGTATATGAGTATGTAGTGTGCGTAAGGCAAATAAAGAGGAGAGTCTTAACGTATATAGTAGTTATAGTCTAGGCACTAAATGCAACCTAGTTCTCTATAACCAAGGCTCTGGTACCAATATGTAACACCCCCAAAATACCGCAGCGAAAGACTGTGTCACTGGGTGCTACTTCATAATACAAAGTACAAGTTATAGAAAACGAACTCTAAATGAGACGTTTTGAAAAGTTACCATTCGATTAATGAATTCAAAGTTACAAACATGAGATTTCAAAATATGATACATAAATGTATACAAATATTTTGAATGGTAAATGATAAAAAGCATAAGTCTTCAGAATATGCAGCTTGACTCTAAGTTCCACGCACTAGCTATCGCCTTACTAACCTGAGATAAACATGCTAAAGTGTCAACACAATGGTTGGTGAGTTCATAGAGTTTGTCTTAAAATAGTTGAAAAAGCCTCAAAAGAATGTTTACACAGCAAAGGCATTGTGAATCCACTTAGTTGCAAGTCCCGCCATAAGAGACTTGCAACCTGTGTGTTCACAACCCACTGCTAAAAATATAGTATAATAAAAACATGTATAAGTTCATCAAAACAGTTAAGCAATTAGTCGTGAGTCTAGACTTCATCTCCGAAGACCTCACGTTTATGATGTATCCAACATTCGCAAATGTTAGGATGTATCAAAGCCTCAATGGTCATCCAACAACTTAATTTGGAGCCACCGGAAGTCTCAATGGTCATCCAACAACTTAATTTGGAGCCACTGGAAGTCACACAATTAAGTATAACGCAATCATGTATATATGAAATCAAGTATAATGCGATCAAGTATAAGACAATCAAGTATAAAACAATCAAGTATAAATGTTTTGAGTATTTGTACTAGTAAGCAAGTAGTTGTACATGTATCTCCCGCAAAGAGTTAAAACAAGTATGAAAAAGTAGGGGCTATGACTCACCTTAAGCTTATGTAATGAGAAATGATAGTGGTAGTCGAATCGCGAAAGTCTCTAAGAGCAGCCTATAATAGAACGTTGCGACTTAGGTTTGGAGTAACGTCTAAGAATACGAATAATTGCCTATATATGTCTTGCATAATGTTCATGATGTAGTACTTAGTATATAGTGTAAGTCGTTGAATATAAGTGGTTTATGAAACATGTATAGGTTGTATGTCTCTTACTTCCGTTCGGGCCGACATAATTCAGAAGTCATGGAGTAAACGTTCGAGGAGCCAGGACACTTTAATTCGTAAATCCACAACTCATCTCGACGGCTTACTTAATGAACTCATCACATGAGGCTCCCTACTATTGTAGTATTTGATAACATATATATAAGTTTTGATCTTTAAAAGTTACATGGTCTTTAGCCATGGCTTTGCCATGACCTTGGTCATTGTTCCATGGTCTTGAGACTCAACCTTGGCTTTAGCCATGGTTGTGGTCTTGGCTTTAGGTCATTAGACCTCTTGGTCTTAGTAAAACATAACTATTATATAGTGACTTTGGTATATATATAATAGCTGTTAAGAAACTGAAGAAAATCTCATTCGTTATCGGTTTTCTGGAGACGTGCTCCCGAGTTTTTGAAGAAAACATGATTACGGACAACTTTCGTGCTTTAACTTTTTCATGAAACGGATCAGAAGGGCCTCTTTTTGCGTGTTTAATATTCTGTCGCAGAAAGTATTTGGCAGTTTTGCTGTAAAGTTTTGGTAATTTCAAATGGTCATAACTTTTGACTCGGGTACTCGTTTTGGGTGATTCAAATTGCTATGTTTTCCTTGTTAAGTCCTATTTAACACTAAGTAAGTGTCAAATATCATAGTTATACTATTTTGGTCGTGGTTCTCCAAGAAAGTTAATAGTTTACTTGTTTAAATAACATAAGTTAATATATAGTTTCCATAACTTGTTTTACTAGTTTTTATACATCATGAACATAATACAAAGACCATATATAGCATGAAATAAACATAATAAGCATGAAAATGATATTTAGCAAGTAAGTGTAATAGGGTTTGCTTACAACTTTTGGCTTTCTAAAGAAAGGAAGTCAAGTATGAAACTAGGACACTAAACCTATGCTTGCAAACCCTTCACCACAACTCTTGAAACCCTTGCTAGCCTTGATATAGACCTTGTGAAAACCATTTAACTTCAGCCCCTAATCACCTTGTGTAGCTCCTAATTCAACCATGGAATCACCAAACAAACTTAAGAACTAGGTAGAGAATACTAAGACCTTGAACTTTGTAGTGTAACTTGTAGTTTGAAGATCAAAGGATCATGGTGCTAGGGATTTATGTGTGGCGTTTTTATTATGAAGAAATGAAGGAATGAGCTTGTATTTGTACTATGAAGAGGAGGTTAGGAAGGTGTTAGGAAATTCCCTAAACTTGGTGACAAAGTTTACACATGTTACCATCCTAGAGTTAGAAGCATGAGATCCAGACACATGGGCTGATTCCCCCCTAGAGGTGGTTCACAAAGGGATAGGAAGGATGACTTGGTCTTGGTTGATATTATCCTACTTATGTGACTAGTTTTGATTCCGTAAATTGCTAACCGTAAGTTGTTAAGTCACGAAACGTAAAACCGGGTATCCTAAAAATATGAAACATGTGAATATGCTAGAACATATCAATATACTCCATAATAAAATATAAAATGAGTGGTAGGTTCTATCGGGTGCTAAAACCCTGCTAAAACTGGAAACACGGGTCTAAAACGCGTAATACGTAAAACGTACGAAAGTTGCGTAAAATTGAGAAAAGTAAAATGTAACTTTTCTAATAGGATACTAATGACTTAAAATGGCTTATAATGTCTAGGTTGGACTCTGTCTAGTGTCGGTTGGTATTTAATGTCTTTAAACTTAAAACCGTAAGCCCAAAAATTAGAGAATGATTTATAAAATCAAGGAATGATTTTTGGTCAAAGGAGGAGGGAAAAATATGTTGACTTATTCCAAAAATGTGAAAACTCAAATTGTCTTAGAAACGCGGTGTAGGTATAGGCTAAGGTTATGGCTAAGTATAAGTGCTTAAAAACGAAAATTCCTGTTTCTCACGGCCGGGGTTTATTTGGTCACGTTTTTCTTAGTCATGATTAATTCTCAAATAAATCATGAGAGTACTAAACATTTTTCTGATGCGGGGAAAATTAACGCGGTCGAGTTTCGTTGTGTGTAGGATTTTTTAATGACGTTTTACCCTAAAACGTGTAATTCCTTAATAACTTTCGCGAAAATGATCTGATGAGTGTTAAACTTTTATTTTGCCATGGAAATGATTTATCACTCGAGGCCAAGAAACAAAAAATCAAATTTCGGGAAAAATGAATAGTAAAATTTTCAGGGAATAGTAATCAATCTGAAAATGCGAATTGTTACAGTTCCAACCAGAGGTGCTCTACACTTTTGTCCACACCAAGATTTGAAAGGTAACCCTTCGTCACTGCATGCCATCTATAATAGTAAGCAACTCAACCAGACCCAACGCTTGTCCAAATCCCGTCCATTCAAGAGCACATGATCTCAAAGTATTGAATAGTTTTCCCGTTTGTTCCATCAATCTAGTGAAAAGCAGTACTAAACCCAATTCTAGTTCTCCAAAGCCTTCTGTAAATCTTCACAGAAATATGAAGTAAAACGCGAATCTCAGACACGATCATTGCTGGTGTGTTATGTAACCAATATAATCTTCAGCCGGAAGTTTCTGCCAACTCTAAATTATGTGTTGAATAATCCGCCCTATATGGTTTTAGTTGTCTTGATGCATAAGTAATACCCTTCCCGTGTTGTATAAAGGCATAAGTAAGTCTCGTTATTTGATGCATCCCAAAATTTGTTACTCACCTGTAGGTATGGATGTAGAAGCTAATTTCTGTTTTAGCTTTTCAAAACTTAGTTCTCGTTCCTCGTCCCAACCAAAACTTATCTTCTCCTAAGCTTCGTCGCTGGTAATTTCAGCCGTGAATATCTTTCACAATTCTTCTGTAAGACTCAAAAGGTTCAAACTTAGGTAACTGTCGTCAATCTTGGCCATTTGGTGAAAATCTCAATCTTCGCAGGATCCATAGTAATAACAACCTCTAAAACAGTGCAACCCATGAATGCCAACCAAAATCACACTTCAAAAATTAATTTATTTTGACATAAATTTCCAACTCAATACGAAAATGATCTTTATGTTTCTCCTTCATCTCTGAATACACCAAGATGTCATACTATGACAATTTTGTCCAATTACTCATGAAAGGCACGATTCAAATAGTAGAAGCTTTAGCCAACATAATTGGCATCACTAAAACTCATAGTGATCATAACGAGTACGAAAAGGCAGTTTCTAGGAACATCTTGCTCCTCACATGCAACTGATGATAACTAGATCTTAAATCGGTCTAAGGAAAAACTTCACATCAAAAATTGATTAGATCAATTGTCGATTCGAGATGGTAGATGATGATTTCTAACAGTAATACGATTCACCTTCAAGAAATCAATATACCACCTCATGCTACCATCCTTATAACACCCCACGAAGATACACTCGGACAAGTAAAACCACTTCCTAGTCTTGTTGCTGCTCCTTAAGTTCTCTCAATTCAACTGGTGTCAAACGATACGAAGTTTTAGAAATAAGCAAAAAGACGCTTCATATGGATAGGTTTTTGTCACATATAACTATTCTCAGGCACTTCTCAAAGGCATCCTATGATCCGAATAAGTTCAATTTATATGATGTATGTATTATCACGTTGGCCAGACGTCATAATACTTGCATCATATAAACATGCCCTTATCGATATCATATTCTACCTCGAGTCGTGACTAAACAATCTCTAAGTATCATCTTCACATTCTGGTAGAAGTCTTGGTAGATAGCTCATGGATTATAACGAGGAGAATTTAGATTGCCCAATGGCTCCCAAGTGACTTTCATCCAATGGCATAATAAATAGGTGAAGGAAAACTTCATAACGGCGATAAATAACGTATAAATCTTCATGGTAGTAACGATGACAAGGATTAACCAGTCAGAAGCTTAGCAAAGAATTTAGGATTGTTTGAAATGTCAAGGTGTCTGGTATGATAGTAGTTAGCATCCCGATGCTCAGTCTACTAATTATACTGAATTTTACATCGAAATCATACAATTCCAAAGGAAACAATTTAGCAGGACGAATCTTATTGTCGGAATGAAATGAAAAATTTGCTATACCAGTGGTTAGTAACCACCAGGTTTCTCATAGGAATAAAAATAATAATTAAGGCATAGCTTAATAGTGTAGAGGGAATCTTAATATGCTTAGCAGAAGCAAGAGAAATCACCAACTGTGTCACACATCATGGTCTTAAGGATTCTCAGAATGGTCGAACAGGCATCTAAATGATTAACAAACGAATCCGAGGTTAAGGTCTATATCAGAAAGTAAAGCTCATATAGTGAAAAAAGCATTCTAACTTACATGGTCACTAAGCACATGATAAATTCCAAATTTCCAGAAACAATTTTCTTAAGGGGCTTAACTAAAAGTAGAGGCATGAGTCAGAGTGATGCGTAAGCAAGATACTTAACAAATGCCCTATCATAAAATCTACCCAATCCTCACCGGTCATATCTTAAGTTTCTTCAAAGCTTTTGAATGGCTACCGCCTAATGTGTCATTTGACCTCAGTCATTCCATGCAAAAGGATAAATCTTAAGGAAAATTCTGAAAGGTTGTTTTCATAAACTCATATGGGGTAAAACCTAAGCTCTATGGGTCATGAATCCGCCGATCAAACCTGTCTCTGATACCATAATTATAACACCCCAACCCGAAAAGGGCTAAAGTGCAACATTATGGGGTCAAATCAGAACATGAGCAAGAGAAAATACTTTAGTAATACATGTGTTACAAAGTATTCTAATGAAAGATAAGGTACTAAATATGAACATAACAACTTCCAACACTAAGGTAAAAACTAAGTCAAATGAACTCTATATCCAACTCTAATCCATAGGGAGCTATCAACAATGTAGTCCTCCTAAGCACTCTTCACTCAAATCCCAGCTTCCTTATTATAACCTGCCGCAGGAAAAGAAATGCGGCTGAGCTTAAAAAGCTCAATGAAGAGATATATACAAAAGATATCTAAAGTAAAATAGTATAGAAATGAAATAATGAGAATCTGTCGAAAGAAAACGATATAAGTCACAATAAGAAGTAAAAGGAAGGGATAAGTGAAACAGAACCACAAGAACCTGTTGAACAAGATATCAAAATAATATGATGTATAACATAAATAAAACATTGCAAGGACTATGAAACGGTTAATAATCATAATAAGGAAATGCCCAAGTGCAAATATATGTCATAATATAGTAAGTTGTACATGGAGTAGCTAGCTCACACTGTACCAAAAGTGAATGGGGTGTATTGCACACACTAGTCCATCACTAAAACAAATCATAAGAAAGTACCTGGATGCATCCATACGCTCCCTGCAAAACAGATATATATGCACAAAGCTCTAGGCTAAGTAAACATATACAATAATAAATATAGGTCTGAATAGCTATAGCATAATAGGGAACTCTTTGGACAAAAACCCACCTCCACAGATAGTGTCAATACCACTGGTGCAACAGTGGCAAGGCCATGGACTCCCCATGACCGGCTACAAATTAATCAAATAATGGGCAACAAAGATAGGCAAATGAAGTATAAAACAAATATGAGGGACAATTACCATTTATCCAACTAAGGTTATAGCTATATGAAATGAATATAGCATGGAAAGGATAATCAAATGAATAACAGAGCAAATATGGATCAATGATATCAAATACCTGATTTTAGGAAAAACAAGTCATGCGCAGTCTTAGATTATAAAACAGATTAAGTCTTTGTGAAAGTCATTTAAACATTTTGTTCATAACAATATTCTTTTAAAAGTAGTTCCCATAAAAGTATTCCTTCAAAAGCAGTATACATAAAAGATATTTAACATTCATATAAAAGTGGTATCATATTCATAAACATTATTTTAAAAATAGTTTTTCCCAAAACATCATTAAGCTACTCTTTTAGAAAAGTTTTCATACGAAGCTATGATATCATTGGTTTACAAAGTATCAAAGATCCGAATGCAAATACTGAAGTCACAAGTGATAAACGAATCTAACAAAAGTCATGGAAACAAGTCATGAGATACCCTTAATGAGAAAGGGCGGAATATCTGTACCTTACGAAATGAAAGCAAAATAGGACAATGAACACGAGGAAAAGTGGATCAATCATTCTTCACTGAATCTACACTAGTTATAATTAAATATTACATATACACTTATCATAACGGATTTTTAAATGCTTGTTATTAATTATGTCTTCATATTTAGGGTTTACTTAGATTAAAATGTTCAAAACATAGGTCTAGGGTTTCATAAATTAATGCATAACTTAATTAGATTATAAATGTGATCCCAAATTGGGTTTGGTCGAATATATAATTAGGGTTAGGATGATTTATAATTATTGCACCGAATCTCTTTTAAAACCAACCTTAAGCGAGGTGACCAAATAACGAAACACACCCTTTTTAGAATTAACCTTTCCTCGAAAGAATTATAATACCAATTCCCATTATACAAGACAAGTTTAGACCCATGTTGATACCACGACACACATGCTTCAATACCGTTTAACGAGACACGCATGTAGGCGACACACAAGACCACAACTACATTCCTTTATTACTGATTTGCATGCATGCTTCTCATATGTACTATAATACAACTCAACTTAAAGACTCATTTTACCTTAACTTGACACAATACACACGAATGATACCCACATGACCCATAATACATGTGACATTTCAATGTTTTTCATGTCATTTATTTTACTATTTTTATTATTTAACTATTCTATTTTTAATAATTAACTTCGTCGGAAGTTATCCGCGTACATCATGACTCGTTCAATTAATTCAACCCCGACTATACTATGTCAATTCTACAATTCTTATGCACTTATGGTTCCTTACAATCCTATTTTAAAAGTCCTAATTTAATTTTTCTAATTTTACGTAAACCTTGCACCTTTTAAGTTTTACGCGATTTAAATTTATGTTTTAATTTTTTAACAAAGTGACCCAACCCTAAACAATGACGATTTACATATTTTATGAATTTTTAAACTATTTCATATTTATAAATGAGTTTTATACTTGTCATGTCATTTTTATAGCTTACGTCACTTTTATCAAGAACCGGTGTCACCAAACGTGTTTTTGACTCACCATTTCAATTTTAACGACGTTGAAACCCTACGATGAACTCACCACTCATATAAAATACTTAAATAGGTTATATTAATAAGTTTTAACACTTTTACATGTTTTACATTTTATTATTACCTGATTTTACGTTTCGCGTCTTAAAAACTTCACGTTTTAAATACCGGGATCAAACTATACCCTCTAATAACTAAACTATCATTTTATAACAAGATAAACATACAAATATCATCTTATCACCAAATCATGCCACCACCAACTTACACAAATTAACACATGTCTCATACCACTACCTCTTGTCTTCCACTACTAAAGTTATAATAGAAACTAGTCATTTCTACATGCAAACAAAGATCAAAACTTCATTTTTCACTTCCTCTCTTGATATAAACGACCCAAAACAGCTAAAATACACATATTTCATCAGTAATTTTACTAATATATTGATCTTGGACTAAAGATCTTGAAGCCCTAGTCTTGTTCTTGGTTCATTACACTCAAACAACACTTCATTTCATCTTAATCTTGGGTTTATTTGGAGATTTATAAAGAGTGTTCTTACAAGGGTTTTCTTGGTGATTTTTACAAGGATTTTATAAAGTATTTTCAAGGGTTATAATGGTTATTAAAGTTGAGTAAAAGTGTAGAAGAAAGGTGCAAGTGTTGATGGGTTAATATATGACTAGTGTTCCTTGGTCTTGTATTTTTCTTGTTCTTCATCTTTTGTAAGGAAACTCTCCACTCAATTTTCATTTTATTTATATTTTCACCTCTGTAAATTTTATATATGTTGATATATTTGAACATTATATAAGTTATTATGCTTAGTTAGGCTTGGTACATAACTTAGAAAACAATAAAAACACTAAAGGACTAAACATGCAAACTGTGAATCTGATTCAGGGGTAAAAACAGAATAAAATGATTTAATCTGTATACACTGGACCTAAACTAAAAATATGTAGTTGTAGCCCTATGTTTTGTGGTCATTTTGACGGGTATTTCATCGAATAACTCATTATGATGATTAAACTAGAAATATTTTCGTGAAATATGCCAGATTCTGAGTTACAGATTTAAATGGTAAAAATCTCAGTGATATGTTCATTTTCACTACTTGGCGCAGGTTTATGAAATGTAGGTAATATCTTAACTTAAATATGGCCGCAAACGGGGAATTAATTGGACTTGTAGAACTCTAGATATTGCATTTTTCGTAGGACGGTTGTGATATTGAAAACTGTTGGGCTGAATACTATGGGTAAATGGATTATTTTTCTACTGTTAAGTAATTTTTGGTCTAGTGGGACCCACAAAACTTGTTAGTACAGACAAATACCTTTCCGGGGATATAAGAAACTTAATTTTTCGACATACGGTTTAATAGTAACGGATTTTCTAAGATGTACAAGTTATAAAATTCTTGACAGCCTTGACCTTAAAAGTATAAAAAGGATTTACAAACTCATATACTTATATCCTTTAAACTTTATTATCAAACACTTGATATATTTAAAATCTTTATATATCTAGTGGGACTTAGAGACAAACATAAGAAAAATTTCTTTAAAACTTCATAAGATATAAAGTTCATACATATAAATAACTTTTAAAATACCGAACTAAAACTTGTGATATACTAGGGAATTATGTACCAAGCGTATATAAGATAATAACTTATATATATAGCTAAGTTGCATCAATGTTTAGTTTCAAAAAACTAAGACAACGTATATTATTTAGGTTCATCGTAGAGCTTTTGCGGCTATTCCTTCACTTGCTTGTTCATTGCTATTTTCTTTGCTCTCGGTGAGTTTATTGCCTCGCCTTTACTCATTTAATGTTTTATAAACCTCGCGAGGGGGATACATGCTAGTTTTTACAAACTGAATACAAGTAGTTTTTGGTATGCTGGACCCGATTATACGATTATAGATATTGAATGCTTTTTGCCAATTAAGTCCCCTCATGAACCATTAATTACTCGAGTAGTAAACGTTAGTATTATGGATATGCATATTAGGCTTGGCGGGCTTGTTCGGGATACGGACACATAATAGTTAGAATTGTGGTAAATGGCAAATTTTTACCTTCTCCGGGGCATTATTAAATTACGTTAAGGTTAGGTTGCATGAACTCAATACTATAATCAGATAACCCGACATGTAATTGCAATACTTGTCGCCCGATAAATAATACTTGTATTCAACTGCTTACTTATTAAACTCTATGAATTCACTCAACCTTTGTGTTGACTTTTAGCATGTTTTATCTCAGGTCCGTAAGTGACTTTCGGCTTGGATGGGCGGCGCAAGAAATGGATATCTCCATGATGGCTCATGTTTAAATAAAATTTTTCATTCGATAATGTTCTAAACTTTCAAAACTTATGTATCTTTTATCTATGTTAAAAACTTTTGGGACCTTGTTAACTCTGATAATTTATCGAATGTGAAGTTTTAAAAACAACTTTGTTTTACAGTTGTTTACTATATTTCAACAATGTGACCAAATAGCACCCCATGTTGTATTCCGCTGCGTTCTTAAAATGGAGGTGTTATAGAATGGTACAAGAGCACAAATTATAGTGAACTGGGTCTTTTTGTTTTAAAAACCTAGACTATAATCATAAACATTTTTTTTAAAATCATGAGCTTACATCATCGTGTCCGATATCCATGCGCGCCTACTCCTGAACTTCCTATTTCTCCGTCGTATATATATATATCTTAATCATGCTATATTAAAAATAATTATAAGCACTATAATTATATCCTATCTTGTCCGATAATCCGCGAAATATCACTCCTTATATATGCACTTTATGCGCAAAATTCCTTGTTGTATTTTATGCTATTCATGAGCATTATAAACTTCCATCCGGAAATTTATACACATCTCTTTGATTGCACCATCGTTATACGTATGCACATAATAAATATTATCACTTGCACTTGTAATATTTCTCGACTATCTTGCTTTTCCTGAAACATCAATATATTTCTATATAAGGTTTCTCTTATTTATCAGACATTGTAGGTGATTACAATGGTCTATAAACTCTTTCATAACTTTATATACTATCATTTCATATGATAGCGAAACATGTTACAGTTTATCAATTTCTATTGGTTGTCTTACTCCCCGTGAACTCATATTTCTGAGCATTTCTTGCTTATTTTCTTAAGCACCGCTATTGATACTATTTATCTAAAAGACTATCTATATACACTTGATTTTCTCTCGACTATTTATACGCATCAAAGCATTACTTCTTATTTGTATAGAGGTTATTTTTATAAATGTTTTATCCGATTCTTTACACATCGAGTCAAACCCAAACAGTCCCAAGTATATATATGTTTCATTAAATTCCTAAACTATTAAATACCTATTTATTCATTTTGATGATCCTCTAAAAACTTTCTCGTACGTTGTGGGTGACATAGTGGTCTCATTTATTTTCCAAAAAATCGTGAGTAATCATATGAGCTTTAAAATCTTTTCATGACCTTATACAACGGTGTTTTATATGAAACCCGTCGCATTCAAATTATTTACCTTAGAAATTCACTACCATTTTATAAACAACTCCTTTATTGTCATATAAATTATCTTTCATTATATTACAAATGGATTTACTATTCCCCAAAGAATTACCCCATTACTACCTTATAAACTAATAACCTTACTCAATACTATTTTATAAACTGCTCTAACTAGTTCAAAATTTACTTTTGTCACCTCTCTACAAATCATTTGGTCAATTACCTTGTAAAACTAGTTTACTACTATCTTCTAAACCATTTTCACTACAATATTAATAAACTCATTGCCACTCTCTTATAAACTACTTTACCACCATCTTATAAACTTATCCACTAATGTACTACTATTAAATAAACTGTTTGGACTAGTTTTGAATAAACTATTTTGTTATCTTATAAATTGTTCTGTCCTTTACCTTTTACCAAATTTTCACCACCTTATAAACGATTTTGTTATTATCTTATGAATTACTCGACCTTGTTTTATTAACTAAAACCATTGATTTATTATTGCCTCATGAACTATTTTGTTATTATTTTATTGTTCGTCATTTTCCAATAATTCTTATAAACGGATTCATCATACAAAAGTTGAAGTTCAGTAACTTTCTCTACATTCATCAAGTTCTCTTTTGAATCCTTCGTTGTTAAAGGTCCGTGATTCTGTCCCGATGTGGACTGATTTAGAACTGCTTAAAACTTCCTTTTCTGCGTGCATTGTCATTATTCGCTTGTGTTACATACTCATACTACTTACTTATTATTGATTCTTACGTATGTACAAACTTATATCACTCTTTGTATATAAGATACTTATGCAAACTCCATACTTGTCCAACAATTGACATATCACGAGTATTACTAATTTAAGTATTTGAAAATTTTATCGAACCTCGATTAAATATAGTCTAGTCACCTATATTTAACCTTGGGACAGTGGAACATAGTCTGACTACCTATGTTCGACTTAGATTTTTCAAATACTGAGAATAGTTATATGTGGGTTATGTCTAATTGATCTTCTACTTGATTTTCAAGAATCACAAAATTTTTATGTGAGTATAACAATTCAGCGGTATTTATACGATCGAGCAAAGCAACTAAACAAATCCTCATTCTATCTTTATCGCATATAGTCAACCTTACTCTGCACCATATTTCTAGACGACAAGAATCGAACCGCGTCGTTAGTTATTCTAGACTTCATTCCTTACGAGTATCCTCATCTTTTCACAAGTAAACCGTCTAGAGATAAAGCGAGTAGAGCGCCGGGACGTCGCTCTCTTAAGGGGTACGTACTGTGACATTTCAAAGTTTTTCATGTCATTTATTTTACTATTTTTATTATTTAACTATTCTATTTTTAATAATTAACTTTGTCAGAAGTTATCCGCGTACGTCATGACTCGTTCAATTAATTCAACCGCGACTATACTATGTCAATTCTACAATTTTTATGCACTTATGGTTCCTTACAATCCTATTTTAAAAGTCCTAATTTAATTTTTCTAATTTTACGTAAACCTTGCACCTTTTAAGTTTTACGCGATTTAAATTTATGTTTTAATTTTTTAACAAAGTGACCCAACCCTAAACAATGATGATTTACATATTTTATGAATTTTTAAACTATTTCATATTTATAAATGAGTTTTATACTTGTCATGTCATTTTTATAGCTTACAACCGGTGTCACCAAACGTGTTTTTGACACACCATTTCAATTTTAATGACGTTGAAACCCTACGATGAACTCACCACTCGTATAAAATACTTAAATAGGTTATATTAATAAGTTTTAACACTTTTACATGTTTTACATTTTATTATTACCCGATTTTACGTTTCGCGTCTTAAAAACTTCACGTTTTAAATACCGGGATCAGACTATACCCTCTAATAACTAAACTATCATTTTATAACAATATAAACATACAAATATCATCTTATCACCAACTCATGCCACCACCAACTTACACAAATTAACACATGTCTCATACCACTACCTCTTGTCTTTCACTACTAAAGTTATAATAGAAACTAGTCATTTCTACATGCAAACAAAGATCAAAACTTCATTTTTCACTTCCTCTCTTGATATAAACGACCCAAAACAGCTAAAATACACATATTTCATCAATAATTTTACTAATATATTGATCTTGGACTAAAGATCTTGAAGCCCTAGTCTTGTTCTTGGTTCATTACACTCAAACAACACTTCATTTCATCTTAATCTTGGGTTTATTTGGAGATTTATAAAGAGTGTTCTTACAAGGGTTTTCTTGGTGATTTTTACAAGGATTTTATAAAGTATTTTCAAGGGTTATAATGGTTATTAAAGTTGAGTAAAAGTGTAGAAGAAAGGTGCAAGTGTTGATGGGTTAATATAGGATTAGTGTTCCTTGGTCTTGTATTTTTCTTGTTCTTCATCTTTTGTAAAGAAACTCTCCACTCAATTTTCATTTTATTTTTATTTTCACCTCTGTAAATTTTATATATGTTGATATATTTGAACATTATATAAGTTATTATGCTTAGTTAGGCTTGGTACATAACTTAGAAAACAATAAAAACACTAAAGGACTAAACATGCAAACTGTGAATCTGATTCAGGGGTAAAAACGGAATAAAATGATTTAATCAGTAAACATTGGACCTAAACTAAAAATATGTAGTTGTAGCCCTATGTCTTGTGGTCAT
The DNA here is from genome assembly GCA_030686995.1 of Artemisia argyi. Classification (NCBI taxonomy): domain Eukaryota; kingdom Viridiplantae; phylum Streptophyta; class Magnoliopsida; order Asterales; family Asteraceae; genus Artemisia; species Artemisia argyi. The sequence continues at coordinate 154,277,172 of CM060686.1, read as the reverse complement.
TTTGACGGGTATTTCATCGAATAACTCATTATGATGATTAAACTAGAAATATTTTCGTGAAACATGCCAGATTCTGAGTTACAGATTTAAATGGTAAAAATATCAGTGATATGTTCATTTTCACTACTTGGCTCAGTTTTATAAAATGTAGGTAACATCTTAACTTAAACATGGCCGCAAACAGGGAATTAATTGGACTTGTAGAACTCTAGATATCGCATTTTTCGTGGGACGGTTGTGATATTGAAAACTGTTGGGCTGAATACTATGGGTAAATGGATTATTTTTCTACTGTTAAGTAATTTTTGGTCTAGTGGGACCCACAAAACTTGTTAGTACAGACAAATACCTTTCCGGGGATATAAGAAACTTAATTTTTCGACATACGGTTTAATAGTAACGGATTTTCTAAGATGTACAAGTTATAAAATTTTTGACAGCCTTGACCTTAAAAGTATAAAAAGGATTTACAAACTCATGTACTTATATCTTTCAAACTTTATTATCAAACACTTGATATATTTAAAATCTTTATATATCTAGTGGGACTTAGAGACAAACATAAGAAAAATTTCTTTAAAACTTCATAAGATATAAAGTTCATACATATAAATAACTTTTAAAATACCGAACTAAAACTTGTGATATACTAGGGAATTATGTACCAAGCGTAGATAAGATAATAACTTAAATATATAGCTAAGTTGCATCAATGTTTATTTTCAAAAAACTAAGACAACGTATATTATTTAGGTTCATCGTAGAGCTTTTGCGGCTATTCCTTCACTTGCTTGTTCATTGCTATTTTCTTTGCTCTCGGTGAGTTTATAGCCTCGCCTTTACTCATCTAATGTTTTATAAACCTCGCGAGGGGGATACATGCTAGTTTTTACAAACTGAATACAAGTAGTTTTTGGTATGCTGGACCCGATTATACGATTAAAGATATTGAATGCTTTTTGCCAATTAAGTCCCCTCATGAACCGTTAATTACTCGAGTAGTAAACGCTAGTATTATGGATATGCATATTAGGCTTGGCGGGCTTGTTCGGGATACAGACACATAATAGTTAGAATTGTGGTAAATGGCAAATTTTTACCTTCTCCGGGGCATTATTAAATTACGTTAAGGTTCGGTTGCATGAACTCAATACTATAATCAGATAACCCGACATGTAATTGCAATACTTGTCGCCCGATAAATAATACTTGTATTCAACTGCTTACTTATTAAACTCTATGAATTCACTCAACATTTATGTTGACTTTTAGCATGTTTTATCTCAGGTCCGTAAGTGACTTTCGGCTTGGATGGGCGGCGCAAGAAATGGATATCTCCATGATGGCTCATGTTTAAATAAAATTTTTCATTCGATAATGTTCTAAACTTTCAAAACTTATGTATCTTTTATCTATGTTAAAAACTTTTGGGACCTTGTTAACTCTGATAAATATCGAATGTGAAGTTTTAAAAACAACTTTGTTTTACAGTTGTTTACTATATTTCTACAATGTGACCAAATAGCACCCCATGTTGTATTCCGCTGCGTTCTTAAAATGGGGGTGTTATAATACAGCAGCCCTAACCTCTTATTTATGCGCATGCATACACACACAGATTACAACTTGATATCCACACATGCAATCACAACTTATAAACCATATGTAACTTTTAATTCAGCTAGCATGCAACACCAGCAGGACTTCATTCGACTCACACGAAATCACTCGCTGCACTAGCAGGCGACACCAAGCACACTCATAACAGAACCACAAGACAACATGCGTATACCTTTCACATGAAATCATGAACTTAGATTTCCTTTATTTTAAATTAAACTCGTGTCGACAGTACAATTCTTAATTATACGACTGATCACAACTCACACCAGTTTAAACGAGACCAAAACGACTCTAAGTTCTATCCCCTTTTATTCCGATTACAACATATACATTTACATGTTTCATTAGCCACAAGACACACATGTTCCACCCTACCAGTCGACATATAACTCACATACACAAACACAAAAATAACGACACATACGCACTCCACATAAAATCACAAAACAACCCTAGCCTTTTATTTATACACGCTTGGGTTCCAGATTTGTGAAGCGTATTAACATGCATTAAATGGTTCAATTTAGGGTTCACATATCAGATTGAGGGCTGAATAAAGATGGGTCTAACATCAGTAACATTGGTCGATCGAAACAGCAAAACAAGGGTCGTTACTTTAATGATTTCATGTGATCTTTTCATGATGCTTAAATATATATATATATATATATATATATATATATATATATATATATTATGAACAGCACTAAAACAACCAGATTATACAAACATATTAGCTTGTTAACGTTAGGTTTAGATGTTGTTGAATTCAGATTATATACATATGCATGTGGGTCGATTAGGTGCAAAATAAAAGAGATGATTGGTACCTTTGGGGTTGACTAACGAGGCAAGAAAGGACAAAGATAACGAGGCAGGAAACAAGACAAGGACACAATGATCGCACAAGCTGCTACACACTTCAATTGATCACCAAAGGGATGCTACTCTCGGCCTTTAATTCTTGGAATGGAAAAACTAAATAGAGTTGTGTGTGTGATATGTTTCAGTATAAAAGAAAAGAAAATGACCGTATGATATAGATTGGGAATAACGTGTGACTAAGTTAGGAAACAAATAGGATAGCGAATATTTTATTTAGAGAATGTCGTGTATAATTTCTGTTGGATTGATATACTCTGACCAAACTACTTTGTAGCTTGTAAAGGTTTAATAATATTAAGTAAACTCAACACTATTAATATTGAAACACTGTTTGACCTTGTAAAGTATGCGGAATCTACTAACACAAAGCTTAAGAAGAACTTTTATATTAAACCAAACTTGAACCTGCTTTGTTACACAGTGTAACAATTCGCATTTTCGGATTACTATTCATTTTTACTATTCACTATTACTATTCACAATTTACTATTCACTTTCACTATTCACTCCCAAAAATTTTATTTTATATTCTCGTAAGTTAAACTATTTTAATGATAATCCGAGAGTTTGATACTCGTCAGATCATTTCTGCAAAAATCACGAAACCGTGTCCGAGATTTACTTTTAGGTTTAAACATCATTCCAGCATCCCGATATGTCCATAAAACACTATAAACAATAGAAATATGATTTTCTCTCATTTTACGACAATTCCAAAAGTTGTGAAATATTACGTTTTCCAGTTCAGCGTTTTACGCGAATTACGCGTTTTAGACCCGCGTTTCTAGTTTTAGCAGCGTTTAAGCAACCCGATAGAACTTATCAATCATTAAATATGCTAAGATAGGTTATATTAATAAGTTTTAGTGTATTTATAAGTTTCATATTTTTAATATACCCGATTTTATGTTTCAGGACTTAACGACTTACCGTTAGCAATTACCAGGACCAAAACTCACTCCATAAAAGCAAGATATTGTCAAAATACATATCTAGTCATCCAAGATAGGCATTGAACGAAATTTTAGACTACATGAGGTGTTTGTATATGTGTCATCAAGATAAGACTAGGAAACTTACAAAGGAAGACTTATACATGTTTAAGTAAATTTAATAACTAAGTAACTTAGGAAATATCCTATAAGACTTCATCTAAGACTTGATAACTCATAAGAACTCGTCTCTTTTTTTTTTTCTCTCTATAGCAACGACCAAAAAAACCCTAAAACACCACATTTAATCTTGATTTTCATATGTAATCCATCACAAGTTAAAGGCTTAAGTTCCTTGTTGATTCCTAGTTCCATTTATACCATAAATCACCATAAACAACACCATAATCTCATCATCATTCCATGGTCAAATTACGAGCTATACAAGGTGATTAGGGGCTGAGTTAGAAGTTTTCTTGGAAGATTAGCTCATGTCTAAGAAGGGTTAGCAAGATGGATAAAAGATTGGAAGCAAGGGACTTTGGTTGAAGGGTATAGGATTTAGTGATCCTAGTTCATGGTTCTAGTTAATTTCATCACAAGTATTTTAAGTAACCTCCTATGTTTACCCTTGATTACTGTAAATGTTAGTATTTCATATATCTAATACGTTTTATACGCTTATTATACTTGATTATGCTTGGATAATTGGACTAAAACACTAGAAATCGTCGAAAGGACTAGCTTTGCAAAACAGAAACTGAATAAGGGCTGTAAATGGAATTACTGGAAAAATTTCGTGTACTGATAATCTTAGGTGAAAATATAGGATTGTAGAGCTATGTCTTGTGGTCATTTTTCCGCTTGGCTCACCCTGTAACTAATCCGTATGAATAAACTAGAGTCAAAACGGCAAAACGTGTCAAAATCTGAGTAACAGATTTCAATCGGGTAAAACTCATAAAACTTGACTAAAACCCCCTGTTGGTCAAAACATAAAAGTTTTAGCTAACATCCTAACTTAAACGTAGGAAAAATCCTCGCATCCTAAAGTGTTGTAGAACTCAAAATACGGCCTTTGTCGTGGGACTACTGAGTGTTGTCTAAATTTCTAAATTTGTAAATTGAATCATGTTATGATGTAAATAAGGATGTAAAGTCACTAGAAATTTTATATACATTCAAATAGAATTTCAAAGACATATAAATTAAGTCGGAAATACTAAAATAACTAGGAACCCGTAACGTGACGAATATTAATACTTGACCACTTTTATTTACAAATGTTAAACATCCAAGCATAATGAATGTAATAAATATATAAGGCATGTTTATATATTCACTTTGTTGTTTTAGAACCTAAGACACGACATCATATTCTAGGTTGCGCGTAGAGACTTCCCGGCTTATCCATCGTTTCCGTTATACGTTTTGATATCATTAGTTCAAGGTGAGTCATAGCCCCTACTCTTTTTATACTTGTTTTAACTCTTTGGGGGAGATACATGCTCAACTACTTGCTTACTTGTACAAATACTCAAAACATTTATACTTGATTGCATACATACATGACTGTGTTATACTTAATTGCGTCATTCTATATAGTAGCTAGTAGTTATCTTTGGGAATTGGCTCCCAGTTGTCTTTGGGAATTGGCTCCCAAGTGAGGTCTTCAGAGATGAAGTAGAGACTCATGACTAATTGCTTAATTGTTGTGATGAACTTATACATGTCTTAATCATACTATATATTTAGCAGTGGGTTGTGAACTCACAGGTTGCAAGTGTTGTTATGGGCGGGACTTGCAACTGAGTGGATTCACAATGCCTTTGCTGTGTGAACATTCTTTATAGACTTTTCAACTATTTTAAGACAAACTCTATGAACTCACCAACCATTATGTTGACACTTTAGCATGTTTATCTCAGGTTAGTAAGGCGATAGCTAGTGTGTGGAACTTAGAGTCAAGCTGCATATTCTGAAGACTTACACTTTTTATCGTTTACCATTCAAAACATTTTGTATACATTTATGTATCATACTTTGGAATCTCATGTTTGTAACTTTGAATTCATTAATCGAATGATAACTTTTCAAAACGTCTCATTTAGAGGTCGTTTTCTATAACTTGTACTTTGTATTATGAAGTAGCACCCTAGTGACACAGTCTTCTACTGCGGTATTTTGAGGGTGTTACAGATTGGTATCAGAGCTTTAGTTATAGAGAACTAGGTTGCATTTGGTGCCTAGACTATAACTGCTATATACGTTAAGACTCTCCTCTTTATTTGCCTTAAACACACTACATATGCATATGTTTTTTGTTAGTTGTTGGTTTAGTTCTACGCTGTTAGATGATATGACTTTAGTATTATAAGGAACCCCAGAATTTAGTCGAGTCATTAAAAATATGGAGCTCAGTAATAACTAATTATTTAACTTAATCTTGTGACAGTTCTTGTTTGATGAGACATGAGATTTGAGTTAAATAATATTATTACTTAGCTTTAGGGATTTGATGACTTGATTATCTTATTATCCGTCTCAGTAAGCGAGTTTTTGTGTCGGAAATTCTTAGGTAGGATGATTTAGAATCTCATTATTTAAATGGATTGGGACACCTCTGTATTTAAATAAAGAAATTGTAAATCACCGAACCATAAGTTTAAGATCCCTTACTTACATAAATTTGGACGCTTCTTTATGTAAGTAATGAGTTATAAATAAGTGGGCTTATTTGCATCCGATACAACTCCTTAACCACAACCTTAGACGAATCAGAGTGAACACCACTATTTTAGAGATCCAGAAACCTCGAATTCTCTTAGACACATCGTAAGTAGTTAACATCAACTGAACTTCGGGACGAAGTTCCCTTAAGGGGTAGAGACTTTAACAATTCGCATTTTCGGATTACTATTCATTTTTACTATTCATTATTACTATTCACTTTCACTATTCACTCCCAAAAATTTTATTTTATATTGTCATAAGTTAAACTATTTTAATGATAATCCGAGAGTTTGACACTCGTCGGATCATTTCTGCAAAAATCATGAAACCGAGTCCGAGATTTACTTTTAGGTTTAAACGTCATTCCAGCATCCCGATATGTCCATAAAACACTATAAACAATAGAAATATGATTTTCTCTCATTTTACAACAATTCCAAAAGTTTTGGAATTTTACGTTTCCCAGTTCAGCGTTTTACGCGAATTACGCGTTTTAGACCCGCGTTTCCAGTTTTAGCAGCGTTTGAGCAACCCGATAGAACTTATCACTCATTAAATATGCTAATATAGGTTATATTAATAAGTTTTAACATATTTATAAGTTTCATATTTTTAATATACCCGAATTTAAGTTTCAGGATTTAACGACTTACCGTTAGCAATTACCGGGACCAAAACTCACTCCATAAAAGCAAGATATTATCAAAACACATATCTAGTCATCCAAGATAGGCATTGAACGCAATTTTAGACTACATGAGGTGTTTGTATATGTGTCATCAAGATAAGACAAGGAAACTTACAAAGGAAGACTTATACATGTTTAAGTAAACTTACTAACTAAGTAACTTAGGAAATATCCTATAAGACTTCATCTAAGACTAGATAACTCATAAGAACTCATCTCTTTTTTTCTCTCTATAGCAACGACCAAACAAACCCTAAAACACCCCATTTGATCTTGATTTTCATTTGTAATCCATCACAAGTTAAAGGCTTAATTTCCTTGTTGATTCCTAGTTCCATTTATACCATAAATCATCATAAACAACACCATAATCTCATCATCATTCCATGGTCAAATTAGGAGCTATACAAGGTGATTAGGGGCTGAGTTAGAAGTTTTCTTGGAAGATTAGCTCATGTCTAAGAAGGGTTAGCAAGATGGACAAAAGATTGGAAGCTAGGGACTTTGGTTGAAGGGTATAGGATTTAGTGATCCTAGTTCATGGTTCTAGTTAATTTCATCACAAGTACTGTAAGTAACCTCCTATGTTTACCCTTTATTACTGTAAATATTAGTATTTCATATATCTAATATGTTTTATATGCTTATTATACTTGATTATGCTTGGATAATTGGACTAAAACACTAGAAACCGTCGAAAGGACTAGCTTTGCAAAACAGAAACTGAATAAGGGCTGTAAATGGAATTACTGGGAAATATTCGTGTACTGAGAATCTTAGGTGAAAATATAGGATTGTAGAGCTATGTCTTGTGGTCATTTTGCCGCTTGGCTCACCCTGTAACTAATCCGTATGAATAAACTAGAGTCAAAACGGCAAAACGTGTCAAAATCTGAGTAACAGATTTCAATCGGGTAAAACTCATATAACTTGACTAAAACCCCCTGTTGGTCAAAACATAAAAGTTTTAGCTAACATCCTAACTTAAACGTAGGAAAAATCCTCGCATCCTAAAGTGTTGTAGAACTCAAAATACGGCCTTTGCCGCGGGACTGCTGAGTGCTGTCTAAATTTCTGCATTAAAACACAAGTGTAAATTTGTAAATTGAATCATGTTATGATGTAAATAAGGATGTAAAGTCACTAGAAATTATATATACATTCAAATAGAATTTCAAAGACATATAAATTAAGTTGGAAATACTAAAATAACTAGGAACCCGTAACGTGACGAATATTAATACTTGACCACTTTTACTTACAAATGTTAAACATCCAAGCATAATGAATGTAATAAATATATAAGGCATGTTTATATATTTACTTTGTTGTTTTAGAACCTAAGACACGACATCATATTCTAGGTTGCGCGTAGAGACTTCCCGGCTTATCCATCGTTTCCGTTATACGTTTTGATATCATTAGTTCAAGGTGAGTCATAGCCCCTACTCTTTTTATACTTGTTTTAACTCTTTGGGGGAGATACATGCTCAACTACTTGCCTACTTGTACAAATACTCAAAACATTTATACTTGATTATATTATAGTTGATTGCATACATACATGACTGTGTTATACTTAACTGCGTTATTCTATTTAGTATCTAGTAGTTATCTTTGGGAATTGGCTCCCAGTTGTCTTTGGGAAGTGGCTCCCAAGTGAGGTCTTCGGAGATGAAGTAGAGACTCACGACTAATTGCTTAATTGTTGTGATGAACTTATACATGTCTTAATCATACTATATATTTAGCAGTGGGTTGTGAACACACAGATTGTAAGTATTGTTATGGGCGGGACTTGCAACTGAGTAGATTCACAATGCCTTTGCTGTGTGAACATTCTTTATAGACTTTTCAAATATTTTAAGACAAACTCTATGAACTCACCAACCATTGTGTTGACACTTTAGCATGTTTATCTCATGTTAGTTAGGCGATAGCTAGTGCGTGGAACTTAGAGTCAAGCTGCATATTCTGAAGACTTACGCTTTTTATCGTTTACCATTCAAAATATTTTGTATACATTTATGTATCATACTTTGGAATCTCATGTTTGTAACTTTGAATTCATTAATCGAATGGTAACTTTTCAAAACGTCTCATTTAGAGGTCGTTTTCTATAACTTGTACTTTGTATTATGAAGTAGCACCCCAGTGACACAGTCTTCCGCTGCGGTATTTTGGAAGTGTTACACACAGATTCACTAACAATGCCTAACTATTATCGACTTTGAACAACTCTAAAACATATATCGACTAATACCTCTTATGACTCCTTATATAGATAACCTTAAGTCGGTTTACAACATATAACTTTAACAATAAGTCATTATCCCTAACTAATTCTAGAATATTCGTTCAATATTACACATTAATCCTTTAACTAATATTGCACTTAAGTCCTTGTATCCTTCGAAGTACCTTGAACATTCTTCAATAAACAGCAATACTTTGACTTTTATCTTCTGAAGTACTTTGACTTTATTCTTCATGCAGTAGTACTTTGACATACAGAAGTACCTTGATCTTTTATATCCCAACAATCCTCCCCTAACTTGAACTCCACTTGCTTGATTTCAAGTTTCTTTGTTATCTTTGATCTTCAAAATCTTTAATCATTCAGAAAGATTGTTTCTTTATCTCTTTATCTTTTATCTGTCATGTGTCAAAGTACTCTTTATCAGCATCTTCTTTGCAATAAATCTTCTCAGCTACTCAGCAACATGTTGGTACAATAGTCATCAAATCTTATGAAGTTTCATGCTATTCTCATCACTTCCAGGTGTGTAAACTCCTGTGAGAGGTGAATCATTGAAAATTAATGGATTTTGATGTCTCTTTACCAAAGCCATTAACTCTGGAGTAGCCAATGTTTTAGGTTAGAACAACCATGGTACATTGATAACCACATGATTTTTAGCAAATCATTAGCTATCAACGGATTTGAGTAGTCTTTACCAATAGCCGTTTGATTTTGGACTAGTTAGTTCTTTGATTTCAACCATGGTGAACTAATTACCACAAATGGATTTTCCACAGCCTTTACCACAAGCCATTTTTCCTTGTGGGCTAGCCAACTCTTCACTTTTACAGATATGGTGAGTTGAAACCATACAATTTTTAGTAAATTATCAACTAAAAACGGATTTGATTATCACATCAGAGCCGTACCCTCATGATGAGTCAAACTCTTTCTTGTCTGTTAAACATGGTGAGTTGATTACCATTTGTTGTGTAGTATAAATACTAAGACCATGTGTTTCTTTTCAAATCCTTTTATTGACTTCACTTTTAAACATCAAAACTCTTTATTTTATTTTACAAAGGACTTATGCTGGTTTAATGCAGCAAGCAGTACTTTGATAAAGTACTGTTTGTCATTGCAGTACTTTAAAAAAAATACTTATTATACAAAACAAATCATACCAGTATTTTTGCAATATCATTCTTCAGACTTAGTCCATGATACGTGGGAATCGCACCAGGCTTTACCTCTCAAGGGATCTTGAGAAGCTTACAACCCCCACCAGGCAGTGTACCTGATCGTTGTAGTATAGTATAGTGACAAGTACCGGGGGATTGATCGTTCAGCTAGGAATAGTGTCGCTAGGATTAGAAAGCCTAAATACTAGTTCTAAAGATAAAGGAAGATTATTTTTGTATTTTTATATTTTTTTGAAAGCAATTTAAAATCTCAGGTTTTGGAAGAAGGGGCGGAATTAGTTGCTAATCAACTAACCCAATACTAAGATGCAATCAAAATAAAATACTAGAAATGAAAACAAACTAAATTATACTAAAGTTGTGAGAAGTAATTGGAGAAAATGTGTTTACTTAGATTTCACTACTCCCTAGACATCTTTTACACGTTAATTACTTGTTATAATTGCATGGATGACAGATCGTATTCCTTAATACCATTCATGGGGTGGCACACTTAACTCCCCAATTCTATGAGCTCTTATCTCCTCCTACACCATGCCCAACACAACTATAGGGATTGTAAACAGTGGCTCATGCATTAAATACAACCAATAAAGACCTAGTGCGCGTCGGTTCATGTTTCTTAAGACGTTCAAGCATGTTACCAATTGGAGATCTGCCAGTTTTCTTAAGCCTAACATATAAATCATTCATCCAAGACAAGAATAAACAAGCAATCAACACATAATCAACATCTAGGTTTCATTAGATCTAAGCAAACACAAGATAGATCTAGCCTAGCATGATAGAATTAAGACAAGAACAAGATATAAACAACCAACACATAGACATATTGATTGAATTAGAAGAACACTTATCTTGATTAAACATGCAAGGTATCAAGGGGTTGGAACCCTTGAAAAACCTGTAAAGTTACACCAAAATCGTACTTAGGGTTTCTCCCAAAACTTCTCTCTTTAAATGTGAAAAATTAGAAAACTATATATAGAAAAATGGTTCTGACGACGTCAAGACAAAGTTTGTGACGCCGTCACCTCGCCGCCAAAACTCTTCTCGGACTGCCTTGATCTACATTTGACGCCGTCAAGTATTAATCATTTCCAGGCCGTCATGACTTTTTACTCTTGACGCCCTACCTTCATGACGCCGTCAAATCTCTACTGGACCGTCATGGAATTTTGCTCTTGACGCCGTCAAGGAGTTGCTCTTGACGCCGTCACCTACTGTTCCCAGCATGGAAAATTAAGACTTTGGCGTTTTCTTCACTTTTATGCTCCAAAAACGTCCGAATTGCTTCATTTTCCAGAATTCAGTCCCAAAGTACCTAAAATCACAAAAGGAACGATTTAGGGCAATATTTGATCAAATAAATTCGGATTCGGGCTTAAATGACCCCCTAAAAACAGATCATTTTTCGCCTCATCATATACCCTTACACTTGAGATTTGCTTGTCCTCAAGCAAATGCGCTTTTATTCTACTCAAATACAAGTTAGGGGTCATTTAACACTAATATAAAAGTAATTACAACAAATAATCGTTCCACTAAAGACCAATAGACAAGCACGAAGGTCATATACAAGCACCTCACAAATAGTGTTTAGATACTCACATCTCTCGGGTGTAATAAAGTGTAAATTACAATATGGAAACGGAAGATATCTCTCACTACCTGTCATAGCAAAATAGATTACCATAGGCTTGGGAAAGGATCAAACCTCCACCACATGGCGTAAGCACCTAGGATAAACTATCAAAGAGGTCTTTTAAAGGGTTGTAACGTTAGGTGTAGGTATATGAAATACACGGTTTTGTTGGATAAAGGAAGTTTTACTGGTGGCGAGTTAACAATCTTGGTTAATTACATGTACAATATGGCGTTGCTAAGCCAAGACTAGACTCGACTTAAGCTAATAAATGAAAAATAACAAAAACATAAAATGAACATAGAATGAAATGGGATGGTAGTCCGTATGTTTTTTTTTTTTCTTTTTCCTTTTTCTATTTTTTTTTTTCTTTTTCTTAGTTTTTTTTTTCGATTTTTTTTTTTTTTTTTTTTTTTTTTTTTTTTTGCATACACTCTTACCCTACCATCCAAAATAATACATCATAGGGAATGAACATTTCCCTTACACTTGAATTTTTACATACTTTACAATAAACTAATCTAATGACTCGAATTAAGAAAATCAAAACACTTGGAGCACTTTTAAGATTAACGCACATATGGGGGTAATATATGATGTTCTTCCCCATTACTCCATAAAATAAGTACTTACCCATGAGTCCCAATCGTCCCAAAACAATATGTACAAGGATATGACTCGACTTAGCAACCATGTAATCAATTAGAAAGTTAACTTAGGGTTTAACAAATAACAATAATGAACTAAAAATGAGCGCATACATGGAAGGCTAAGGCGATTTGGTTGTACATTTAAGTGGGGTGTAACAAATTCTTCCTTTAAGTAAAATGCTTAAAGTTAGAAACGAAAAGATAGGCTCGGAGGGGTGTACTAGGGGTTTCGTGTACTAAAAATGAGTACAACGCTAAGGGTGTGGGCAAAATTAGTTGACTTAACTAGCCAAGTAATATGACTTAAATGGTCGAATAATTATAATACGGGTTTAACACAAGGGTGATCCTAATGCCTCTTATCATGTAGTAAATCCTACCACTCGAATGTAGCCTCACTAGCGGTCTCAGGATGCATCACTAACGCAAGTTCTAGAATCTAAATGCTACCGGTACACTCATAAGCACTAATAATGAATGCTTTTCCTATCAAATCTAAAGGCGAACCTCACATATTTGGGTGGAAAATTTTTCTGAATATATGGTTATGTGCTAGTCATACAATCTCCTATCCATGAGACGCTTGCTATGGCTAAAGTTTCACTCCTAAATGTTGTAAAAAATTTTAAATTTGGCGCTAAAATTGCACTAACAAGTATTTCTCATAGTTTTATTACACATCTACCATTAAACAAAAAAAACTCAAGCGAAAGTGCATATGTAAGGTATCATCTTTTTACTCTCCCCTTACACTTAAGATGAACATTGTCCCCAATGTTCAAGTAAAGAATGTAAAAGTGAAAAAGTAAAGAGAATGAAATCAAATACTCCCCTGATTCGCTCGGTATGGATAATAAGGTGGCCAGGTTAAATCTTCCTCCAAGAAAATGAACAATCAAAGCTTCCCTTCCAGAATATAAATCATCTTCTTGTCAAACATAACCTATTAAACCTGAGAAAACAGACAAAAACCCAAAGCATCAACCCGAACAAAGAGAACTCACAACTAGATGTAATTCCAGACTTAGGAATAAAAACAAAACAATTAAAGATATAATGCTTGTGGAATGATTGTTTGCAGATTTCCTGGAGTTTATAAAACTAAAGAATCAACAAAAACTTTAAGAGTCCAGTATAAACAAAACTAGCAAAATTTCCAGAATTTTACACATGACGCCGTCAAGAGTAAACTCATGACGTCGTCAGAAGTGACCTGCAGAAATCTTTACGTTAAGTTTCCGGAAAATTTCTGAAAAAACTTATGTCCTACTTCCTGGAAAATCCTGCAAAACATCATTATGACTCGATACAAGCATTTGACTCTAACAAGTACTAATACACATGTCCATTTAATATTGTTGTGGTTCATGCTGAATTTCGTTCTTATAAACAAATTTGGATCTCCCTTACACTTATCTTTTGCAAAATACCTTTATATGTAATTAAGACGAAGTTAAAAACAAAATAAAGCATTTTCACAATTTACTTTGAAACATGAGCCACAAACAATAAAAATAAAACATGCATACGGAATCAAATAAAATCAAACAAACAAACAAATAAAAACACACAAAACATGGGTTGCCTCCCAAGAAGCGCTTGTTTTTGTTCGAGTCACGAGCCTGACTCTACCCTTATTTAACAGAAATAGGGGAGGTTTTCCCTACACTTAGGATCAAGTGTGGGTGAAAGTAGCGATACACACCCTTAGGGTGTGAATATGCCACGTGAGGTGAAGGGGGTGAGTGAATGGCTTCCTTCATCCTAAAACTACCCGGATAATATTGGTTGATGGGTGGGTCGGTTCCTCTTTTGTCTCCTAGATGTATATCTAAGGATGGAAAGGTGTGTAAAGATTGAGGTTCCGGTTCATCAACACTAGGAAATTCCCTAGAACTAGGAGTAAGGTTATCACTACAAGTGTTCAAACCTATATCCTCAAGTGGTGCCTGGTCCAAGGGTTCTACCTCCATCGGAATTCCTAAAGTTTCTTCTACTTCTTCTGGGTAAGTCACGGGCGGTGTGTGTGCCTCAAATGATGGTTGAGTATTTTGTGGGCTTATGTTGTTCACCTCATCATTCCATGTGTCAGGATCTAGCCCTAACATTCTCCCAAGTATCTCACGTGCTTCTCTAGGCATCTCAACTTCTATGTCCGAATCATAAGGATCATCTTCAATATTCCGACTGCTATATACAAATTGCCCAAGAGATTCATCATCTGTTTCTTGAGATTCATCATCATCGATCATAAAACCTAGGTCTTTTTTATCAATGTGATCATGCTCGGCTAAATATTGCTCAATTGTTTTCTTAGGTAGTGATAATAGCAAACCTAGTGCTTCATCCAACTTATGATTTGTTGCAATGGCTCTCTCCATAATTCCTTGGAAAACTAGGTCGCATTTCCTATTGGCCTCACTAAAACTAGATCTTAAACATGGAGGTTGTTCATAAGAATCTATCCTAGGTGAAGGCTCATATGATTCATAGGTGTCTCTAAATGAGGTATTTTGAACTCTTTGGTGTGTTAGCCGCTCAACCCTATCTTGCAATCTTAGAAGTCTAAGTGTAGAGTCCATTTGAAGCAAATTACAAACAAAATCACAAAGAAAAGATAGACTACGAGAAAGCTACAAAAGAAAAAATCTCACTTGATAGGAATCTAATGAGTAGACCTAATAAAAATCAAATTCAACCTAAACAATAACTATTCCCCTGGCTGCGGCGCCAAAAACTTGATACGTGGGAATCGCACCAGGCTTTACCTCTCAAGGGATCTTGAGAAGCTTACAACCCCCACCAGGCAGTGTACCTGATCGTTGTAGTATAGTATAGTGACAAGTACCGGGGGATTGATCGTTCAGCTAGGAATAGTGTTGCTAGGATTAGAAAGCCTAAATACTAGTTCTAAAGATGAAGGAAGATTATTTTTGTATTTTTATATTTTTTTGAAAGCAATTTAAAATCTCGGGTTTTGGAAGAAGGGCGGAATTAGTTGCTAATCAACTAACCCAATACTAAGATGCAATCAAAATAAAATACTAGAAATGAAAACAAACTAAATTATACTAAAGTTGTGAGCAGTAATTGGAGAAAATGTGTTTACTTAGATTTCACTACTCCCTAGACATCTTTTACACGTTAATTACTTGTTATAATTGCATGGATGACGGATCGTATTCCTTAATACCATTCATGGGGCGGCACACTTAACTCCCCAATTCTATGAGCTTTTATCTCCTCCTACACCATGCCCAGCACAACTATAGGGATTGTAAACAGTGGCTCATGCATTAAATATAACCAATAAAGACCTAGTGCGTGTTAGTTCATGTTTCTTAAGACGTTCAAGCGTGTTACCAATTGGAGATCTGCCAGTTTTCTTAAGCCTAACATATAAATCATTCATCCAAGACAAGAATAAACAAGCAATCAACACATAATCAACATCTAGGTTTCATTAGATCTAAGCAAACACAAGATAGATCTAGCCTAGCATGATAGAATTAAGACAAGAACAAGATATAAACAACCAACACATAGACATATTGATTGAATTAGAAGAACACTTATCTTGATTAAACATGCAAGGTATCAAGGGGTTGGAACCCTTGAAAAACCTGTAAAGTTACACCAAAATCGTACTTAGGGTTTCTCCCAAAACTTCTCTCTTTAAATGTGAAAAATTAGAAAACTATATATAGAAAAATGGTTCTGACGGCGTCAAGACAAAGTTTGTGACGCCGTCACCTCGCCGCCAAAACTCTTCTCGGACTGCCTTGATCTACATTTGACGCCGTCAAGTATTAATCATTTCCAGGCCGTCATGACTTTTTACTCTTGACGCCCTACCTTCATGACGCCGTCAAATCTCTACTGGACCGTCATGGAATTTTGCTCTTGACGCCGTCAAGGAGTTGCTCTTGACGCTGTCACCTACTGTTCCCAGCATGGAAAATTAAGACTTTGGCGTTTTCTTCACTTTTATCCTCCAAAAACGTCCGAATTGCTTCCTTTTCCAGATTTTACTCCTAAAGTACCTGAAATCACAAAAGGAACGATTTAGGGCAATATTTGATCAAATAAATTCGGATTCCGGCTTAAATGACCCCCTAAAAACGGATCATTTTTCGCCTCATCAGTCCATATGATAAATAGTTTGATAACATCCAAAGCTACCTCAGATTCATCTTCAAGTTCCATTCCATGATCCAGCATTCTGAGCATAATTTCTCTAATCAATGGATATCTTCTCTCAGCAAGCATGTGAATCATGGTACCATCTTCCATCTCAAGTGCATGAACTCCTGATGACTCAAAGAATCTCCATCTTGTGATTTCCCAATTCTCTTGATCATTCCACAGAGGATCATCACTTGTTTCTTCAGTTTCCTAGATGGTAATTAAGTCTCCAAGCAAAATTAATCCCACTCCTGATGCTTCAATCTCTGCATAATATGTCTGCACTTGTATGTATAAGTCATATAGATCTTCTCTGGTGATAAAATGCAAAACATCCCATAGCATATTGAACACTGTGAAGCTTTCATCTTCTCTGTTGAACATAAGATAATTCCCTTCTTTTGATTCAACCACAGAGAATGAGATTATCTTGGATTTCATTTCAGAATCTTCAGTCTTCTTATTCTCGAAATCTACTACTCTGAAATAGTTTCTAAGTTCATCAACTATATTTTCATGAATCATCTTCAGTCTTTTTGACAGTTGATCATCTTGAACTGCTTTCTTTCTTTTCAATTTTCTCTGCTCAGCCTGTTCTTTTCTAATATCTTCTAACTTCTTCTTTCTATCAACATCCATGGGTACAAAATTTTCTACTTCTTTCCTGATATCCTCTTGTACTTTTCCCCACAGAGCTTTCACTTCTGGATACCTCATTTTGTGTAAATTCTTGTATCCTCTTCTTTTCAAGAAACTTATCATCCAATTTCTTTCCTGAGCAATAGTCGTTGGCTTCTTTATAATTGGCCTACTAACTTCTGCCAAATACTCTGCATCATACTCAAACTGTTGCTTTCTAGCAACCTCTGCATCCTCTGCAATCTTTAGTTCTCTGATCTGTGGAAGAGTAAATTTCTTCTTTTTCTTCTTAATATCTTTCAGCTTCATGATCCCTTTCCCTTTGTCTTTGGGATCTAACTCTTCAGATTCAGAAGTACTTTCAGAAACTTGTTGTGCAGGCTCAGAAATATGTATTCCTCCAGCAGATCTATTCAAATTCATCATAATCTGAGCAATTGTTTCATCATCACTTGCAGTATGCACCTTAGCTTCTCCTTGCTGTGTAAAAGTAGAAGGACCAGCTTCATCTTCAAAATTTATTGTAGAAGGTCCAGCTACAGTAGTTCCACTTTCATCAATATTCATAGCAGCAGTACCTTGCTCAGCAGTACCTTGCAGACCTGTGTTTTCAGCAACAGTACTTTGAACACCAGTACTTTGAGTTTGAGTACTTTGAATATTATGTGCGTCAGCATCTTGCTCAATATCTTCCTTTTGTACAATATTCACATCCTCTTCAATGTATTTCTCTGGTACAAAAGGCTTTGGACTTTCTGGATATTTCCAAAGGTGAGCATCTTCAGAATATTTAATCTCATCATTATCTCTATCCAAATTATCATCTTGATTCCTCCCCAATTTGATAGATGATGACTTTCTATGCCTCCTCTTGGATTTAGAAGTCTGCTTGATCATCCATAGTTTTCTTCATCTTCTCCAATTCTTTAGTCAAAGCATAATTACTCATAGCACCTTCAACTCCCTCATCTCCTCTAGGTGTTTGAATCCCAATTGTGGAAGTATAATCATTGGGAGAAGGTACTGGTGTATGCTTGGAAGCAGTATGTTAAGAAGAAGTACTTTGTGGAGAAGTACCTTTAGCAGAAACAAGTTTTTCCAAGGAAGCTGATACTGAGGGAGTTCTCTCACTTAAATCATTATGCTGAGGTGAAACAATAGGTGGTGTAGGTGTATGTACTGATGCAGAATGCTCAGAAGAAGCAGGTTGATCAGCATAATCAGAATTTTCAGAACCACTATTTTCAATATCATCCCTAACAGCCTGTGCTACCTCTAACATGTAAGCATTGAGAGGTGTGCTTCTACCCGAAAAATTTACTCCCTTGTGAGACATAAAAGTGAACACTTTAGGTGGCATCCTAATTGTGGGTATATAATTCTGAGGTTTTGGTATCCCATCTAATGGATTCTCTAAGAGAAGTTGAACAAATCTAGGATACATCAGAAAAGGGGATCCAGCCTTAATATGTGTGAGCATACCATCAAGTATCATGTATGAAAAGTTGAAGGGTTGATTGGTAATAAGGCCAACAAATGCAGAAGCTATAGCATGGCTAAATTGATCCCAAGCAGTACTCTTAGGACTTAAGCAATGGAGTAAAACATGAATGAGAAACTTCCAATGAGGACTTACCATTGCTTTCTGAAAAGTAAGCTTATCCAATGGTCCTTCATACCCAATGTCTCTAAGTGCCTTCCAAATCTCTTGTTTAGCAAACAAAACAGAGCCTCCTTCATCTTCAAACAACATAGCCTCTCTGATTATTGCTTCTATAACACGAATAGCTCTCCCAACAACTATAGCATGCATAATATCCTCTCCATCTTCAACCTCAGACCGTGCCGTAGCCCAAAACTCCTGTAACACGAATAGCTCTCCCAGCAACTGTAGCATGTATAATCTCTGGATTGACTAAAAGTGAGTAACAGATGTGGGTTCCAGTGAGAAAATCAATAATCCCATGAAAATCAAGGTTACTTTGCGTTTTCTCGAGATTTGCTATCATGTTGTGTTTGGTGTTGGTTGATCGATGTGCCATTGTGAGAAGGGTTTGGAGAGAAGATGTTTAATCAATTAATGATATGAGTGGGTTTGATGAACAAGAATGGTGGATGGATACGAGTGAATAAATAATAAAAAGATATGAGGTATATAAGGATAATATACAAGAAATCACGGTTAATAAATAATTTTACCGTTATTTTTGGAAGTGATTATCCCCATATCTTTCGAAAGTTTGTTACCCGCAAATCTGACCATTGGAACAATATCTGACACGTCAGCGTACCCTTTATATCACCAAGCAGTACTTTCCATAGAGTATGGAGCAGTACCTTCAGTTATAAACCCAAATAGTATGTTGACCTAAGTACTTCCCAAGCAAAATATCTTGATAGTTGACTGTTTGACCAAAATATCTTTGAAAGTCAACTCTGAGTAATTACTATCTCCCCAAATTAATTCCCAAAGCTACCAAGGTAAGTAAACATCAATGAACTTCATTAAATACCTTTATACCTTTACCTTGCCTATAAAAGCAACTTTACCAACAACATACTTCATTCATCTCATCTTGCATTATCAGAATACAAAAACCCTAACAATGAGTCACTTTCCTCTTGTCTACATCTCCTCAGACTCTGATGGCTCCATAAACTCAGAAATAAGCTACTACTCTGATTCTGAGTTTGAAGATCCAGGATGGATGGATTACTTTCCTCCAATGGTGTCATCCTCATCTAAAAGTGCAGCAAACTCTACCATAACTGATGCAGCAAGTAATACCAACCCTAAGCCCAAGAAGAAAAAGTCTGTCCCTAGTTCATCTCTGGCTAATGAGCTTCCACATGCATTAACACAAGCCCTGGAATCAGCAATACAAAACAGGAAGTGGCCTGCTCCAAGAAAAGAGATTGCACCAGGCTTTACCTATGGAGTAGGTTATGTAAAGCTTGGTAGTAGGTTGTGGGAATTGTTTGTTTTTCTTGTCTGTGTCTGAATTTCATCTGTGTCTGTGATGCGTAGGGATTGCACCAGGCTTTACCTCTCGAGGGATCTCGAGAAGCTTACAACCCCCACCAGGCAGTGTACCTGATCGATGTAGTATAGTATAATGACAAGTACCGGGGGATTTATCGTTCAGCTAGGAATAGTGTCGCTAGGATTAGAAAACCTAAAGACTAGGTCTAGAGATGAGGGATGTTTCTTTTTGTATTTTTATATTTTATGTAAAGCAATTAAAAATCTTGGTTTTGAAGGAGTTGGGCGGAATTAGTAGCTAGTCAACTAACTCAATTACTAAGATGCAATCAAAATAAAATACTAGAAATGAAAATGAAACTAAATTATCTAGAGGTGTGAGCAATATATGGGAGAATTGTGTTTACTTAGATTTCACTACTCGCTAGATATCTTTTACATGTTAATTACTTGTTACAGTTGCGTGGATGACGGGTTGTATTCCTTAATATCATTCATGGGGTGCCGTACTTACTTCCCCAATCCTATAAGCGCCTACTTCACTCCTATGTCGAGCCGGCTAAGAAGCTCCTAACACGGGATCATTAGAATTTGCTCATGCATTAAATACAACCAATAAAACCTAGTACACATCGGTTCATGTTTCCTAAGACATTCAAGCATGTTACACAATGGAGATCTGCCAGTTTTCTTAAGCCTAACATTGAAATCATTCATCCAATACAACTATAAACAAGTAATCAACACATAATTAACATCTAGGTTCATTACATCTAAGCAAACACATGATAGATCTAGCCTAGCATGTTGAAATCAAGACAAGCATAAGATATATTCAAACAACACATAGACATATTGAAAGAATTAAGAGAAGACTTATCTCAATTGAACATGAAAGGATTCAAGGGGTGAAAACCCTTGAAAATACTGTACAATACGACCTCGGGTTTACAAAGTTCAGCCCTAGTATTCTCCACACAAGTTCCTCTTTTATGAATGAAAAATAGAAAACTATATATATATTCTAATAGGTGACGGCATCAAGAACAAATTTCTGACGCCGTCATCTCATCGCCAAATAGTTTCTCGGACTGCCTTGATCTGGGTTTGACGCCGTCATGTGTATTCAAATTGTAGGCCGTCACCATAATAACTCTTGACGCCCTTCTTGTGACGCCTTCAGGTTTTCACTGGGTCATCACGGATTTTACTCTTGACGCCGTCAGGTTTTTCTTCTTGACGCCGTCAGGTACTGTTCTCAGCATGGAAAATTAAGTCTTTGCCGTTTTCTTCACTTTTATGCTCCAAAAATGTCCGAATTGCTTCCTTTTCCAGAATTCACTCCCAAAGTACCTAAAATCACAAAAGGAACGATTTAGGGCAATATTTGATCAAATAAATTCAATTCCGGGCTTAAATGACCCCTTAAAAGTGGTTCATTTTTCGCCTCATCATATACCCTTACACTTGAGATTTCCTTGTCCTCAAGCAAATGCGCTTTTATTCAAGTCAAAATACAAGTTAGGGGTCATTTAACACTAATATAAAAGTAATTACAACAAATAATCGTTCCACTAAAGACCAAAGACAAGCACGGTGGTCATATACTAGCACCTCACAAATAGTGTTTAGATACTCACATCTCTCGGGTGTAATAAAGTAATATCACAATATGGAAATGGAAAATTCTCTCACTACATGTCATAGCAAAATAGATTACCATAGGCTTGGGAAAGGATCAAACCTCCACCACATGGCGTAAGCACCTAGGATAAACTATCAAAGAGGTCTTTTTGAAGGGTTGTAACGTTAGGTGTAGGGATATGGAATACACGGTTTTGTTGGATATAGGCAGTCTTTACAGGTGGCGAGTTAACAATCTTGGTTAATTACATGTACAATATGGCGTTGCTAAGCCAAGACTAGACTCGACTTAAGCTAATAAATTAAAAATAACCAAAACATAAAATAAACATAGAATGAAACGGGATGGTAGTCCGTATGTTTTTTCTCTTTTCTTTTTCTATTTTTTTTCTTTTTTCTTGATTTTTTTTATTTTTATTTTTATTTACTTATTTATTTTTTTTGCATACATTCTTACCCTACCATCCAAAATAATACATCATAGGGAATGTAAATTCCCCTTACACTTGAATTTTTACATACTTTACAATAAACTAATCTAATGACTCGAATTAAGATAATCAAAACACTTGGAGTACTTTTAAGATTAACGTACATATGGGGGTAATAAATGATGTTCTTCCCCATTACTCCATAAAATAAGTACTTTACCCATGAGTCCCAATCGTCCAAAAACAATATGTACAAGGATATGACTCAACTTAGCAACCATGTAATCAATTAGATAATTAACTTAGGGTTTAACAAATAACAATAATGCACTAAAGATAAGTGCATACATGGAAGGATAAGGCGATTTGGGTGTACATTTAAGTGGGGTGTAACAAATTCTTTCTTTAAGTAAGATGCTTAAAGTTAGAAATGAAAAGGTAGGCTCGGAGAGGTGTACTAGGGGTTTCGTGTACTAAAAATGAGTACAACGCTAAGGTGTGGGAAAAATTAATTGACTTAACTAGCCAAGTAATATGACTTAAATGGTCAAGTAATTATGATACGGGTTTAACACAAGGGTGATCCTAATGCCACTTATCATGTAGTAAATCCTACTACACGAATGTAGTCTCACTAGCGGTCTCGGGATGCATCACTAACGCAAGTTCTAGAATCTAAATGCTACTGGTACACTTATAAACACTAATAGTAAATGCTTTTCCTATCAAATATAAAGGCGAACCTCACATATTTGGGTGGAAAATCTTTCTGAATAGTACGGTTTTGTGCTAGTCATACAATCTCCTATCCATGAGACGCTTGCTATGGCTAAAGTTTCACTCCTAAATGTTGTAAAAAAATTTAAATTTGGCGCTAAAATTACACTAACAAGTATTTCTCATATTTTATTACAAATCTACTATTAAACAAACAAACTCAAGCGAAAGTGTATCTGTAAGGTATCATTATTTTACCCTCCCCTTACACTTAGGATGAACATTGTCCCCAATGTTCGAGTAAAGAATGTAAAAGTGACATAAGTAAAATGAATGAAATCAAATACTCCCCTGATTCACTCGGTATGGATAATAGGGTGGTCATGTTAGATCTTCCTCCAAGAAAATGAACAATCAAAGCTTCCCTTCCAGAATATAAATCATCTTCTTGTCTTACATAACCTGTAAAACCTGAGAAAATAGACAAGGCAACCTCGCATAAAATCGGTGGCAATCTACATATGCTAATAAAACCTAGAAAACAAAATAAGAAATAATGCTTGTGGAATGATGTTTGCAGATTTCCTGGAGATTATAAAACTAATAATTCAACAAAAACTTTAAGACTCCGTTAGAAAAACAAAACTGGTAAAATTTCTAGATTTTTACACGTGACGCCGTCAAGAGGAAACTCATGACGCCGTCAGAAGTGACCTGCAGAAATTCTTATGTTAAGTTTCCGGAAAATTTCTGGAAAAACTTGGTCCTACATCCTAGAAAATACTGCAAAACATCATTGTGACTCGATACAAGCATTTGACTCGAACAAATACGAATATACATGTTCACTTAATATTGTGGAGAATCATGTTCGGTTTTGTTTCTTAAAAACATATTTGGGGTTTCCCCTTACACTTATCTTTTGCAAAAACACCTTTGGATGAAGTTAAGACTAGGCCAAACAACAAAATAAAGTATTTTCACCATTTAGTTTTAAAACATAATCTACCAACAACAAAAATAAAGCATGCATACGGAAGCAAATAACAAACAAACAAAATAAAAATCACACGAAGCATGAGTTGCCTCCTAAGAAGCGCTTTTCTTTATTTACGAGTCTTGTAGCTAGACTCAAGGTCATGGGTTACTACGTGACCTCATCATCAAACGTTACATCCTCCTCACTAATCATTTCATTATTATTTTCTTGATAATGTTTTACACATTGTATGTTGACAGTAAATTCTCTACCTTCATCGTCTAATAACACAACGACTCCAGTTTTAGAGGAATTTTTCACCGTAAATGGTCCATACCATCTAGACTTGAGTTTTCCTGAAAATAACCTTAACCAAGAGTTGTACAATAGGACTTTGTCCCCTTCTGAAAATTCCTTGGGTTTCTTAATTCTTTGGTCTTGCCATCTTTTTACCCTCTCTTTATATGTAATGGAGGACTCATAGGCTTCTAATCTAAGCTCATCAAGCTCGTGTAATTACAAGAACCTATTGGTTCCAGCAATTGTATAATCTAAGTTACATGCCTTAAGCGCCTAATAAGCCTTATGTTCTAATTCTACTGGCAAGTGACACTCCTTACCATATACCATGTGAAACGGGGTCGTTCCAATAGGTGTTTTGTAGGCCGTTCGGAATGCCCATAAGGACTCGTCGAGTTTAAATGACCAGTCCTTTCTATTCTGGCTAACCGTTTTTTCTAGTATTCTTTTAATAGCCCTGTTTATGTTTTCGACCTGGCCATTGGTTTGTGGATGATAGGCGGTGGAAAATCGATGGGACACCCCATACCTCCTCATGACCTTTTCCATTTGCGGATTGCTAAAGTGGGTCCCCCTATCACTGATGATGGCTTTAGGAATCCCGAATCTAGCGAAGAGCTTTTTCAGGAAATGATTAACCACCCTGGCATCGTTGGTCCTAAGGGCTTGTGCCTCTACCCACTTTGAAACATAATCGATGGCAACTAAATGTATTTGTTCCCCCCTGAAGATGGGAAGGGTCCCATGAAGTCAATTCCCCAGACATCGAAGACCTCACATACTTGTATAAAATTCTGAGGTGCTTCATCCCTATGTGATATGTTCCCGGCCCGTTGACGTGTATTGCATGCTTGTACCATTTCCTTGACATCACGGAAAATTGTGGGCCAATAGAATCCCGGGTCGAAAATCTTTCGGGCGGTGGTGCTTATCCCATGATGCCCTCCAGAGGGACCAGAGTGACATTCCCTCATAATCTTTACTGCCTCACTCTCTGAAACACAACGTCTTATTATTTGGTCAGGACACCTTCAGAATAAAAATGGTTCATCCCAGAAGTAGTATTTTAATTGGGAAAAGAACCTTTTCCTTTCGTACCTAGTTAGGTGATCTGGAATGAGTCTGCTTGCGAGATAGTTGGCGAAATTGGCGTACCAAGGCTCCGAATCAGTTATTGACATGAGTTGTTCGTTAGGAAATGAATCCCGAATCTCACTTCTATCGTGCTCATCTAAGGGATTTTCAAGACGAGATAGATGATCTGCGGCCAGATTTTCTGCCCCCCTCTTATCATGAATCTCAACATCAAATTCTTGTAAAAACAGGATCCACCGAATTAGTCATCGCTTAGCAAAAAGATATCGAAGAGCCGAGTGATCGGTGAAAACGACTGTCTTTGAAAGGACAAGATATTGCCGGAATTTGTCGAATGCAAACACTACGGCTAACAATTCTTTTTCGGTGGTAGAGTAATTCTCTTGAGCGGGATTCATGGTTTTGCTAGCGTAGTAAATAGGTTGGAATAGCTTGTCACGCCGTTGGCCTAATACAGCCTCTACAGCAAAATCGCTAGCGTCGCACATGATTTCAAACGGTAACTCCCAGTTGGGTGTAATCATGATTGGAGCTTGTGTGAGCTCCTTTTTTAAGAGATCGAATGCATCCTTGCATTCTTGAGAGAAATCGAAAGGAGCATCCTTTATTAGCAATTGAGTCATTGGCCGAGTTGTTTTGGAGAAGTCTTTGATGAATCTCTGATAAAACCCGGCGTGCCCCAAGAAGCTGCGTATTGCTTTAACAGTCGTGGGATATGGTAACTTAGATATAGATTCAACTTTAGCTTGGTCCACCTCTATCCCATTACCAGAGATCTTATGTCCTAACACAATCCCTTCTTTCACCATGAAATGACACTTTTCCCAGTTTAACACCAAGTTGGTTTCCTCACAGCGTTTAAGTATTTTTTTCTAGAATAGCAAGACAGCGGTCGAAGGAGTTCCAGAAGACCAAAAAGTCATCCATGAAAACTTCCATGCTGTATTCCATAAGTTCGTGAAAGATTGCGGTCATGCATCGCTGGAAAGTGGCGGGGGCATTACACAGCCCAAAAGGCATTCTTTTGTAGGTGAACGTTCCATAAGGGCAAGTAAACGTGGTCTTTTCTTGGTCCTCAAGTGCTATGGGAATTTGAAAATATCCTGAGAATCCATCCAAGAAACAATAGTACTCGTGCCCAGACAATCTCTCTAACATTTGATCAATGAATGGTAAGGGAAAGTGATCTTTCCTCGTGGCATCATTGAGCTTTCTATAATCGATGCATACCCGCCATCCAGTAACCGTTCTTTGGAGTACCATCTCACCCTTGTCATTCTTAATTATAGTCATTCCACCCTTCTTAGGTACAACCTGTACAGGACTAACCCACGGGCTGTCCGAGATTGGGTAGATCAATCCTGCATCCAGAAGTTTGATGACTTCTTTCTTTACAACTTCCTTAATGTTGGGGTTTACCCGCCTCTGGGGTTGCACGGTAGGTTTATAATCTTCTTCCATGAGAATCTTATGCGTGCAAAAATTCGAGTCAATCTCCTTAATGTCGGCTACACTCCATGCAAGCACTCCCTTATATTTTTTTAGGACCTCTAAGAGTTTACCTTTTTGTTCATGTTCGAGGGAGGAGTTTATGATTACCGGTAGTTGGTCCGCTCCGTGAAGGAAGGCGTACTCTAAATGGTTAGGAAGTTCCTTAAGATCTACCTCAGGTGGTTCGATAATAGAAGGATTAAGCTTGTTTTTGGGTTCTCGGAGCTCGAGATGCTCGGTGGCCTCTTGTCTAGGGTAGAAGGAGACTGCACCAACATCCTCCATCTTTTCACCTCTAACAAAGGGAGAAAACTCTCTTCCCGTAACCAGCCATCCTCGATTTGTTCATCAACATAGCCATCAATGACATCCATGAGTTCATCGACCTCTCCAATGAAATAGAGCCGATTGGCTGCTTCGAGAGAGAGATCCATAGTGTCCTTAATATTGAAGGTCCTGTAAGGTTAACTTGTCGTCATGAACATCAATGACTGCATGAGCGGTAGCAAGAAATGGTCTCCCTAAGATGATGGGTACCAAGTCATCCTCCTCTATCTCTAAGATTACAAAGTCGACCGGGAATTTGAATTTCCCAACCTTGGCTAGCACATTCTCGCATATCCCTAAGGGGTATTTGACTGATCTATCGGCTAGATGGATGTTCATATGGGTAGGCTTTAATCCAGAGTATCCTAGTTTAAGGAACATAGAGTGAGGCATGAGGTTGATACTCGCCCCCAAATCGGCAAGAGCATTCTTTATTGATAGAGATCCTATGGAACAAGGCAAGGTGAAGCTGCCTGGATCGTCTACCTTTTTTGGTAGCCCTCGATGGGTCACCACCGAACATTCTTTCGGTTAGCGAGTAATTTTTTAAAGTATGCGCTATACTTCGGCATGTGATAAAAAGCATCAAGGAGAGGTATGGTGAATACTGAGTCTTTTAGATATGACAGGAATCTTTTATTATCATTCTCAGTTTTCTGGTTTTTTAATAGGGATGGGAATGGGATTCTCACAGGTTGGTTAGGTGGGGTTGATGGGGAAGGGGTCACCAAGGGAGGTTGGTTGGGAGCCTCGCTGCTCACATCATCCTCCTCTTCGCAAGGCTTGTTTGGATCGGGAGTGATGGGGGGCGAGCTCGGGTAAGGGGGGTCCTTGGTTGTTGTTCTGGCTCGAGTGGTTATCACGAGCATGGGGTCTTTTTGGCTTACTGACGGCATTTCAAGGTTATCGAGGGTGGAGTTAAGCTTGTTGAACCATTCTCCAATGTCGTCCTGCTGCTCATCGACAAGTTCATTAAGACCTTTTAACTGTAAGCCTTTTTCTTGAGTGAAGTGACCAAGGTCATCTTCAAAAGTGCTCCTGATTTCGAGTTCAGGACCTTCCTCTCCTTCTTTTCTTTCTACCAGATTTCCCTAGAGGATGTAATCGTCGTTTTAGTAAAAAGGCAAGAGGGAGGGATCAGCATAGATGTCACCTCCTGACAAGCATGCATGTTCAGTCGTGGTTTCTCCTCCGCATTCCTCTACCTCATGCGGGCCCCCACAGCAGTCGCAGATTAAGTAAGGATTTGAAAATTGTTTAGGTAACTGCGACCCAGCTAGGTATTCCATTCTTTTGTGAATTTTCTTTAACCGATCTGAAGATGTTGAAGTGATTTCAGACACGCTGACAGTCGACTCAGGTTCATCCCAAGTGTCATCCTGGTCCTGAGCATATTCCTCAATCCTTGTGGAGTTTGTTAGACTCCTTGGACCGTTTTGAGCACTAGGGTTAAACAATAACAATGATAATAACATGCAGCGGAATAAGAATAAATCAAAGTTATTGACACAAGGTTTTTGCCAATCACCTCCAATTATTATTTGATCAGAATAACAACGTGTTACCTAAATGTAACAAGGATCTAAGACGCCTCAGACCTTAGAGGATTCAAACTAACACTACCTAGTTCTAGGCATTTATAGTTTACATGCCCTAGAACACACACACACACACACCTTTATGATATTTACATGTGGAAGACTTATGAAAACATGTACCCTATGTCTCTTTATATAGAGAGATATTAGGGTTTACAAAGAGATAATAATAAAACTAAAATACATAATATTATCAAAATCGTTTCTTCATAATAGAATATTTCCTGTATCTTTATTCTTTGTAGCTTTCTCTCTTTGTCATCTTTAGCCCTTCTTGTTTCATTCTTTTATTTATTTTGTCACACCAAATCTAGAATCCCAACAATCCTATCCCATCCTTCCTCGGCACTAAGATTGGCTAATCTCCCTTTTCTAGAATTGTTGATTCCATTCCGATCATTTGAGGAGACATTGTCGTAGAAGATTTGGACCAAAAGCCAAAGTTCGATGCCATGATGGGGAACTTGTCTTATTAAATCCTTGAATCTAATCCACGATTTATGGAAGGGTTCGTCCTTCCCTTTTCGGAAGCGGAGAATCCTATCTCTAAACGCTGAAGTTTTCCCAGGTGTAAAGAACTTCTCATAGAACTTGGATATGAGTTGTTCCTATGTGAAAATAGATTCAGAAGGAAGTTTATCATACCACTATTGGGCTTTTTCATAGAGGGTGAAAGGGAAGAATCGTAATTGGGACATGTCTCTAGTAGCCCCATCCGTATGGAAGGTGTCTACTATTTTCAAGAAGTCTTTAATGTGTTGAATCAGGTCATCATCATCTAATCCACAAAACTTGCACACACTTTGGACAAGCCAAACACCAGTCGCATGAAAGACCTCATAAGTGTGTTTGTTTGGGTAGACAATGGCATTTAAGAAGCCACGAGGGTTTGGGAAGGAGTAGTCCTTAAGGCGCTTAGGAGTGGGAGTTGCGGGGGTACTCATCTTGTTGTTGGATTGGGAGCTAGGGGTTGTAAGGTGATTTTCCGAATTTTCTTCAGAAAGGGGTGCATCAAAATCAATGGCTATGCTAGATGGTTTAGGTGTTGAGTGGAATCATCTTAGCCTACGCATTTCTCTATCGGGTTCTGCATAAGGCAAGACAAGGTCTCTAGCAGAACTACGACTCCTAGTGATCCTAAGGTTAGAGAATCCGTCGATTGCCATAATGGATGATGGAACAAGTTACGAACAAAAACACGAAGAAATAGATAGACTAAAGAGAACCTAAAAAATAAAAATAAAATCTTACTAGAAAGGAATCTAGCAAGTAGACCTAATAAAAAGAGATTCTAACCTAGACAATAACTATTCCCTGGGCTGCGGCACCAAAATCTTGATGCGTAGGGATTGCACCAGGCTTTACCTCTCGAGGGATCTCAAGAAGCTTACAACCCCCACCAGGCAGTGTACCTGATCGATGTAGTATAGTATAATGACAAGTACCGGGGGATTGATCGTTCAGCTAGGAATAGTGTCGCTAGGATTAGAAAACCTAATGACTAGGTCTAGAGATGAGGGATGATTCTTTTTGTATTTTTATATTTTATGTAAAGCAATTAAAATCTCGGTTTTGAAGGAGTTGGGCGGAATTAGTTGCTAGTCAACTAACCCAATTACTAAGATGCAATCAAAATAAAATACTAGAAATGAAAATGAAACTAAATTAACTAGAGGTGTGAGATATATGGGAGAATTATGTTTACTTAGATTTCACTACTCCCTAGATATATTTTACATGTTAATTACTTGTTACAGTTGCGTGGATGACGAGTTGTATTCCTTAATATCATTCATGGGGTGGCGTACTTACTTCCCCAATCCTATAAGCACCTACTTCACTCCTATGTCGAGCCGGCTAAGAAGCTCCTAACATGGGATCATTAGAATTTGCTCATGCACTAAATACAACCAATAAAACCTAGTACACATCGGTTCATGTTTCCTAAGACGTTCAAGCATGTTACACAATGGAGATCTGCCAGTTTTCTTAAGCCTAACATTGAAATCGTTCATCCAATACAACTATAAACAAGTAATCAACACATAATTAACATCTAGGTTTCATTACATCTAAGCAAACACATGATAGATCTAGCCTAGCATGTTGAAATCCAGACAAGCATAAGATATATTCAAACAACACATAGACATATTGAATGAATTAAGAGAAGACTTATCTCAATTGAACATGAAACGATTCAAGGGGTGAAAACCCTTAAAAATATTGTAAAATACTATAACACCCCCAAAATCGATCAATACAGCGGAAGACTTAAAATGTCAGCGGAAGACTTTTGGGGTATTATATTGTGGATCTTTCGTCACAATTATAGAAAACGATTCAAGTAATCGTTTTAAGTTTTATTTAAAATACCAAATATTCATAATTTCAAGAGAATTCATTATTTAACAACAAGTTTTATTTAAAGAGAAATAAACGTTTCTTTATTTGCCCACTTCGTGCCGTTGCCATCCATTCCATTTAGTTACCTGAGATAAACATGCTAAAAGTCAACAAAAGTTGAGTGAAATCCATAGGCTTATATTTAAGAATTTGAACACAAGAGATAGATGTTTATTGTAATATCGATACAAATAAACAAGTTAGAAAATCACATTCATTATTGCATTAAGCTCATGACACTCAACGATTCAACAGACATCAATATTTTCATAATAAAGATGTGAAATGTATAGCCCCCAAGATAGGTATTTGCCAGTAACCTATTATATTCAAATAACGTGCATTTGGTGACTTTCCTCTAGCAACCAAATGGGGATTGTCAATCCCTAATAGATCTATTCACAATTATTTACGTTCACTTTTCAAGTAATTAAGGTTCATGATCGAGGGACTTTTGGCAATAGCTACTTAAGCAATAATACGATCAGGAAAAGACTTGTGTTCGGTTTTTAAGCATGTATCCCCCCCACAGAAATTAGTTAAATGTGGGCTATGAACTCACCTTAGTAGGATAGTAGAACAATTGTAATCTCAACGATGCAAGGCAACGGCTTCACACACAACCTAAAAGATATGGCACGCTTCAGTTCTTAAGTCTCGTTTTATTGCGAATGTTTATTATTAATTATAAGAAATCGATAAAGTACATACATGATGTGTTGCGTTGTATAAAAATGAATAATGGTTATGTATTGTTTTATTCGTCTAAATATAGTTTATCGTTATATAAGTTTTATTCGTATTATATATAATAAGTTACGTTTAATTATTTATCATTTTAATATATAATCAATTATATATATATATAATAAATATAGAATTTTTATTTTAAAAGTAAATATTTCAATTCGATCCTTAATGTTTTCTCAATTTTACACTTTTTACCCTTAACGGAAAATATTTACGTTGTTAGTCCAAAAGTTATATATATTTACATTTTTAGTCCAAATTTCAAATATATACATTTATTATCCTTAAGTTTCAATATTTACAGTTTATACCCCTTAGAAAACAGTTTTTATATTTTTCACTAAAGTTTACTAATTTGGCAAATTTAGTCCCTATCCTTCGTACATTTGTAACAATAGTCCCAACTTTACCAAATTCAAAACTTAACAATTTTATTATTTCATTAAGCTCAAAAACATTTAGAAAGGCTTATTTTCGCAGCTTATAAGCTTATCACTAGCTTATTTTGTTTATTGGGCTTAACGAGCCAAAAATAAGGGCCCGTTAAGGTTTAATGATCCAAGAGGTTTGGGGGAACACTAGGTTAGTCGAAATCCATAATTTCAAGTTATAATATCATTTCAAAACAGCTTATTCTCATAGCTTATCACAATAAGCTAAAAAGAGCTTTTTGGGCTTATAAGCCCACGTAGAGTTTTTAAGTTTCTGAAAATGGCTTCCATGGCGTTTTGCTTTGGTTCTCATTAGGTGCTTAAATGGAGTTATTAGGCCGTATTATCTTTCATTCTCGTTTCTATATCACGTAGGTAATCAGATTGTACAAAAATAATAGGTAGTCGTATATTGAAATTAGACATGGCGAGGTCAAATTGTAAGCCAAAACTCATTACGTATAACTTATAAATGTTGAAAATAAACTAAGTGTTATAGTATGTTTCGTGCATGTTCAATACAACATAGTAACGTGTGATTTTTAGGGTGTATACGTTATTATTAGTTCCATATTATTATAGATACTCGTTAAGGACTTAGTAAACATACAATACGATATATAATATGTGCATGTTACGTTTTTGTTGCTTATTTAATTTGGACGAAGTGTTTGTGCAAAATACATAATACGTATATGAAAATAATGAAAATAAAGATTTGGAGTCTCACCTCACCTCAAAAGGTGGAGTAAAACTAAACGTATGGTTCGTGTATATGGTTAAACGTGTTGTGGTTCACTTCTCGTCCTTCCAAGGTTCAAGTAGTTCCAATCCTTGCTTCCTAGGTTCTCTTCTAATCGTGGTTCTCCTAGCAATCCGTTCGTCCCTTCATAGCTTTCCTCGTTGTTAATTTTTGTGGTAGTGGTTCGTTTTTGTGTGTGTAACGTTTAAGGTTGCATGGGAGGTCTTATATGGGCAGTAAAACAAGATATGTTCGCAAGTTTTGGTGTAACATGTGAGGGCGAATAGTAGCGCCTCCTCCCTTGTCGAATCATGATGTTACAAGCTTAGATCTTGTGAGATATGTATGCTATTCATTCCTGACTCTTCTTACAATGTTCATTGTTAGTTTACTTACCATTGGGGAGCATGGGTGGTGAGAAAGGAATGTTGTGACACGTCGTGTATATCTTTCTAGGGTGCGTTTGGTGGTTTGCTTAGGCGTTTTCTAGGGTAGTAAACGAGGGTGAGTGAGCATAAGTTTTATCATTCCTGGTTCCTTGGCACTAGGTGAGACGAGTTAAGTAAAAATATACGTAGGTTAGATGTAGAAATCGTAAAATAAAGGGTGTGTTTTGGGCGTGGTCGCGACAGTGCAAAAGAAAGAAAAATAATAAAAGTGCGTTTGGGCTTTAAAGCCTGTGGGCTTGTGGTTTGGTCTCGGCCCAGCAGAAAGAAAGAAGAAAAAAAAATAGTACTAGTCCGTTTGGTTTGGTAATTGGATTCGTGGCCCATTGGGTGTTGGGGGCCCACCTGGGGTGTCTCGATTATCGTGTCGGAGTTCAAAAATATTAGTGAGCGTTCTCGGGAAGTTTCGTAGGTTCGGGGAATATATAAATAGTATACGTTATTTAGACGAAACGTATTATTAAATATAAACGCGTTATATAATTATTTATCGTTCGCAATAATTATAGGCAACCTAGGTTGTGTGTAAGCATCGTTCCTGGGTAAATGGTCAATCACAGTTATCATAGTGGTTCAATATCAAGCCATATCATAAAAAAAAAAATTTTGTTACCCGTAAAATGGTGTTAATTTATCGTAACATCGTTTTATTTATTTGTATGCATTTACTAATCGTATGGGAAATTTACGAGAGGTTACAAATACGATCTAGGGTTTACAAAGTTTGGCCCTAGTATTCTCCACACAAGTTCCTCTTTTATGAATGAAAAATAGAAAACTATATATAGATTCTGATAGGTGACGGCGTCAAGAACAAATTTCTAACGCCGTCATCTCGCCGCCAAATAGTTTCTCAGACTGCCTAGATCTGGGTTTGATGCCGTCATGTGTATTCAAATTGTAGGCCGTCACCATAATAACTCTTGACGCCCTTCTTGTGACGCCTTCAGGTTTTCACTGGGTCATCACGGATTTTACTCTTGACGCCGTCAGGTTTTTCTTCTTGACGCCGTCAGGTACTGTTCTCAGCATGGAAAATTAAGTATTTGCCGTTTTCTTCACTTTTATGCTCCAAAAACGTCCGAATTGCTTCCTTTTCTAGAATTCACTCCCAAAGTACCTAAAATCACAAAAGGAACGATTTAGGGCAATATTTGATCAAATAAATTCAATTCCAGGCTTAAATGACCCCTTAAAAGTGGTTCATTTTTCGCCTCATCAGTCTGTGTCATGATGTAGAATGGTTTGATGTAACTCCTCTTCGAATGATGAATAAAATTTCTTCTTTATGAATGATACATGTAGCCTCCCCTCAAATAATAACTAACTACTAATGCCTCCCCTCAAAAATAACTTGGTTATTAATCATGCCAATACTCACAACTAAAAAGGTAAATCTTGAAACATCAAAGCCTTTTGTGAGTAGGTCTGCTACATTATCATCAGTATGGACTTTAACCACATTAATAAGCCTATGCTCATAGCAGTCTCTAATAAAATGATGCCTAATCTGAATGTGCTTTGTCTTGGAGTGATAAACTGGATTCTTTACAATACAGATAGTACTCTCATTATCAATGTTGATAGGAGTATTCTTGAAGTTGAACCCATAATCCAAAAGCTAATTTTGCAACCAAAGTACTTGTGCACAACAACTTGCAGCAGCTACATACTCTGCTTCTATGGAAGATGTTGCTGTAATTGTTTACTTCTTGCATTGCCATGAGACTAATCTACTTCCATGGTACTCGCATCCTCCAGTTGTGGATCTCCTGTCATAGTTATCTCCAGCATAATCACTATCTGAAAAAGCTTGTAGATGAAAAGGTGAGTCCCTAGGATACCATAATCCAAGCTTAGGTTGTTGCCTAAGGTACCTAAAAATCCTTTTGACAGCATTCAAGTGTGAGAATTTCGGATGAACTTGATGTCTTGCACATAAACACACAACAAAAGTAATATCAGGGCTAGATGCAGTTAAATACATAAGACATCCAATCATAGACCTATATAATGTGACATCAACATCTTCTCCTTCTTCATCTTTTCCCAATGGTTTGTTAGTATCCACTGGTGTAGATGTAGGCTTGACAGTTGTGAAATTGAATCTCTTAAGAATATCTGCAACATACTTATCTTGACAAATATAGATTCCACTGCTGGATTGTTGCACTTGAAGTCCTAAGAAGAATGTTAATTCTCCCATTGAACTCATCTGAAACTCTTTCTGCATAAGATCTTCAATTCCTTCACCATAGATTGCTTAGTAGCACAAAAAATGATATCATCTACATAATCTTGCACAAGCATGATATCTTTCTTATCTCTCTTGATGAACAAAGTCTTATCAATAGCTCCTCTCCTATACCAATGTTGTAATATAAAATTTGAAAGTCTTTCATACCATGCTCTTGGAGCTTGATGAAGGCCATACAGAGCCTTGATAAACCTTGTAGACTTTGTTTGGGTGTGCAGGAACTTCAAAACCAGGAGGCTGTTTGACATAAACTTCTTCTGTAATTTTGGCATATAGAAAAGCACTTTTAACATCCATTTGGTATACAGGAAATCCCATATAGGATGCAAAAGCCAAAAATAGCCTGATGGCTTAAATCCTTGCCACAGGAGCAAAGACTTAATCATAGTCTACTCCTTCTTCCTGTCTATATCCTTGAGCCACTAACCTTGCCTTATCCTTAATAACATTCCCTCTTTCATCTCTTTTTACCCTGAAGACCCATTTTGTTCCAATCAGTCTCTTACCATCAGGTAAATCACATAATACCCATACTTCTTGAAGTTTAAACTGTAAGAGTTCTTCTTGCATAACTTCAACCCAACTCTCCTTGGCTAATGCTTGTTTGATATTCTTAGGCTCTTTTTGAGACAGAAAACAAACAAATAAACACAACTTCTGATCCTTGTGATTCACCCTGTTTTGTTTGTAAATAAAACTAAGTAAAGAAGTATGTTGTTGAGACATATTCTTAGCTTTAGTTCTTGTGAGCACTCCTGAAGCTGAGGGTCCAATTATGTTGGTAACAGGATGAGTTTTGTGAATTCTTAGAGTAGGAGTTGGTGAAACTTCAAGATTATCTTCCAAATTAGTTATGTCAGGATCTTCATTAGAATCTAAGAAATGCCTTCTTGTTCCAATTCATCATCAGTGTCTTCTAAGGTAATCTTGTTTGGATCCTTCAAATCATCAGTATCTTCTAAGTCAGGCATGTTAGGATCACTCACAGTATCAGTATTTATCCAATTTGAAGTATCTATAGGTTGAAAAGTACTTTCAAATGGATCAGCAGTACTTTGGGGTAAAGTACTGTCAGTGCCTTTGGCCTTCTTCTTTGCTGCTTCATAGGCTCTCCTTTGTTCATCTTCATAAGACTTGGCCATTGTTTCTTGAAAAAGCATCCTACTAAGTTCATCTTGAATGGCTTGGTCTTCATCAGATACTGTGGTTTTAGGTGGAGCAGTACTTTGAGGATCAACAATACTGTTAGGGTCAACAGTACCTTGAGGCTCAGAAGTACTCTTCTTCTCATCATTGACTGTATCATTTGGCTCATCTTCAGATCTTAAATTAATATCATGAACAATGTACTGTGCTTCTTCTTCAGTGGGAGCACCTTGATTTTCTTCCCTTACAGGTACATAATTCATAGATGATGACATTAAATCAAGATCAAACATCCAATCAGGACCTCTACCTTTAGAGTTTTCTTGCTTTTCTAGAAAATCAACATGAAGACATTCTTGAACCTTCTTAGTAGCCCTGTTGTACACTCTGAATCCTTTGCTATTGGTACAATATCCCAATAAGTATCATTCATCTGACTTCCCATCAAATTTGCCCAATTTATCAGCAATGTTTAAAATAGTTAGGGGACATCCAAAAGGTTTCATAAACTTGATACTAGGCTTCTTTCCTATGAGTAACTCATAAGGTGTCTTCATTTGAGGTTTTGTTACTGATACTCTGTTCAACACATAACAAGCAGCACTTACAGCTTCAGCCCAGAATGGAACAGGTAATTGGGAGTCTGCAAGCATTGTCCTAGCTGCTTCTATTAGAGTTCTATTCTTTCTTTTTGCAACTCCTTTTTGTTGAGGAGTTCTGTCAATACTGAACTCTCTTTTAATTCCTTTCTTGGCACAAAAGTCATCCATTAGCTGATTCTTGAACTCAGTCTCATTATCACATCTAATACTTCTAACCTTGAGTCTTAACTGATTTTCAAGTGCTATTATGAGATCATGAATAGCATCAAAAGTTTCATCCTTGAAGCATAAGAAAAAGACCCAACTAAATCTGCTACAGTCATCTGTCACAACCAAGCAGAACTTCTTCTTGTTCAAACTAATAACTGAGACAGGTCTAAACAAATCCATGTGCAGCAATTCCAAAGGCTCTTTAATAGTTTTCTCTTCAATCTTCTTACAGGAAGCCTTGTGCTGTTTACCCTTTTTACAAGCAAGACATGAATGATTATTCTTGAATGTTTTAGAAGGTAAACCTCTAACTAAATTTCCTTTGACCAGCTTATTGATGTTTTTGAAATTTACATGCCCCAATCTTCTGTGCCATTGATGTGCTTCTTCCATTGTTACTCTTGCAATCAAGCATGTTGCCCTTTCAGCAGAATTGACATTCTTTAAGTCTATGCTGTGCACATCATTAGTTCTTGGTGCTCTCAGCATCACCAAGTTTCTATCTTCTAACTTAAAATCAGGAGAAAGTATGAGACATTCTGTGTCAAAGAATAACACAGGATACTTCTTATCACAAATCTGAGAGACTGACAAAAGATTGAATCTGAGCTCCTTCACATATCTAACATCCTCAAAATCAATATTTCCTGCCTTGATAGTTCCTTTGCCAGTAATTCTTCCTCCATCAGGATCATTCCCAAATGCAACTTTTCCTCCAAAATAAGCTTTAAAATCTGACAAGAGCTCCTTTTCTCCTGTCATACTTCCAGAGCAACCACTATCAACAATAAGATGATCTTTAAGCTCCTCTTCTGGGTTGCCCTGCATATACATGAAAAAGGTTAGTTTCTTTTAGGAACCCAAGCTATTACTGACTTGTGTTCCCCTTGTGGAGTGACATACTCAAATTCTTTGAGTATGTAATCACCACCGTCTTTGAAAACATGTTCAAGAATTAAGGTTTTTGTTTCCAAAACTGTTGGTTTATCATGATCAATTTTCCCTTTTTCATCATTAACCCCTAAAAGTACTGGTTTTTCCCTAGCAATACTTTCTTTTATAACCCATTTAGTTGTAAATTTTGGAGTTGGGGTCTGTGTTCTAGCATCTTTTCTTGTGTTGTAAGGTCTTCTAGGTTTGTAGTAATTGAATCTCCTAGGTCTTACACTTTAGTGTCTGCTAGCAGCACCTA
Source organism: Artemisia argyi (assembly GCA_030686995.1). Taxonomy (NCBI): domain Eukaryota; kingdom Viridiplantae; phylum Streptophyta; class Magnoliopsida; order Asterales; family Asteraceae; genus Artemisia; species Artemisia argyi. The sequence continues at coordinate 154,238,001 of CM060686.1, read as the reverse complement.
GGTTAGGAAACTTTCTATCAGTACTTTGTGAAGGTACTGAGGGTTTAGAGTATGATCTTTTCTGATGAGGGTACCTATAGTCTTTTGAGAAATTGCTATGGTTAACCCTATTTGTGTAATTCCAAACTAGTTTGTTGTCCATTGGTTTATTTTCCCTGTGACTTTGATTTGCAGACCTGGTCGTTGGGTATTTGCTTAAGTATTCTGAGTGATAATCACAGTCCTTAATCAAGTGGTGTGGACTATAACATACATAACAGACCTTTGGACCAATATCTCCAAATCCCTTTCCATAAGGTTTTCTATAATTAGCAGTATTTTGAAAGTATTTTCTTGGAGGTACTGCTGAGTGATCAGCAGTACTTTGAAAAGTGTTTGATGGTACTGCTTGTTTTGAAAACTTTTTCTCATCAACCTTAGGTGCTTCAACAGATTTTTCTAAAGTTTCAGGATTAGATTGACTTTTAAGCTTTTTCCTAAACTCTAGATTATCTACCCATAACAAGAAACATCTTTTCTAGGTGGTTGAAAGCTACCTGGGGGATTAGGAACTACATTGTATCCCTTGTCTTTCTTAAATTCAGGAGGTGTTGGACTAGGGTATTCCTCATCACTAGAAGTGTTTTCATCTAAACTTATGAATTCTTCATCACTAGTGGAGGTATCTACTGTAAGATTTAGTTCCTTATTCTTAAATAGAATACCTGATGTGCTATCACTATCATAACCTAGGCCAGTTTTAATGTTTAATGTTCTTTGCTTTTCAACAAATTGAACATGTGACAGACCTGATTCATTCCAAACAGCAAGTTTTTCTAACAACTTATCTCTTTCAGCAGTAACTTTCTCTACTTCAGACACCTTACATCCTAGTTTCCATTCACTCAACTTAACTTGGTATTCTTGTTGCTTATATGTTTCAGCCCATGCTACTTCATTGTTTTCATGTGTAATTATTTTGGCCTCCATTGACTCTAAAGTCAACTGGTAGCCAGCTATCTCAACCCTAGCCTTTTGAAATTTATCGCTTTCAGCTACATATTCACTAAGTAACATTTGATACATATCATTGCATTTAGAGCATACCTCAGAGCTAGTGGATGAACTTGGTGAAGTAGCTACCATAGCAAGCTGAACAAAATCTTCTTCAAACTCCATGCTCCAATCAAAGCTTCCTAGACCATCCCTTGACTCCAAACAGCATATCCAGGCTCTTCAACAAATGCAACCATTGAATAGGTTACAGGTTCATCATCAAACTCATTGGACCAATCAATCTCTGACAGATTCTCTTAAGCAACCAAGGCTTTTGGTTTTGGTTCAGTAATAGGAATCTCTTTTCTTTCAGGCTTGGGTGGTTCAATCATCTTGTTTCCTTGATACTTTGCAAATTTGCATTCCCTTGCAAAGTGACCAGTCCTTTGACAGTTGAAGCACTCAATTTTGGACTTATCAAATGTTATTCCCTGTTTAGCTCTGAAATTGATGCCTTTTCCTGTCTTATTCACATACTTCTTGATCCTTGCAGTGAGCATGGCAACTTGCCATCTGATATCAATTTCTTCCAAAGCATCATCATCTATTTGCAAGACATCCTCTTGATAGGTTATAGGTAGAGATGCTTGTTGAGCAAAGAATGAACATAGAACATCATCTGAGGTGGGGGTGATTGATGGTGATGAAGTGGTAGTGACCATAGTTGTACATGGAACCTGAGTTTCAGTCACAGTACTTTGGACAAGATAAGCAGTACCTTTATTGGAAGTACTGCTTTTGTTTTCAGAAGATACAAAAGCAATGTTTTGGGGTTTCTGATGTGTGCTTGAACCTGTAGTACCATTCATCTCATGCTCATACACCTTTAGATTGTTGTAGAGATCATCAAAGTCCATTGTGTCCAACCCTGGTTGTCCTCTGATCATAGTAGCAACTACATGCCATGCTGATGGCAAACTTCTCAAGATCTTCAAATTAGTATCTTCAACTGATGCTTCAGCATCATATAGTTCTAGCATACTTAGAAGATTTGGAATCTTTCATAAGCAGAATCAAGACCTTCTCTTTCACCAACAGTAAAAGTTTCAAATTGTTGCTTCAGCAAATTCCTGTGCATCTTCTTGGAAGCATCATTACCTCCAAATTTCTTCTTAATTGAAGCCCATAGTTGTTTTGTATCCTTGGCATCATGAAACTTCAATAAGTGCCCATCAGGAATGGCAGAGAGCAGTATGTTGAGAGCCTTGTCTTGATTTCTTTTGATAGCAGCATGTATGGTTGGTTTAGGTGGTGTTGGTTGTCCAGGGACCTCTACTGGTTCATGAATTTGCATATTACCATTGACAATCACATCCCATAGTGCATGGTATATGATGGCAATGTACTGCCTCATCTTCATGGCCCATAAGTCATATTCTCCCTTCTTAACAATAGGAATTCTAACAGCAGTGATCGATGGAGCAGGTGCAGCCTCTGTCGACATCTTGAAGGTTTTGTTGTAGAATCGGTTTAAAGGTTTTTCTTCTTAATCAGAGTTTCCAACACAAGCTCTGATACCACTTGTTGGATCGATATACTCTGACCAAACTACTTGTAGCTTGTAAAGGTTTAATAATATTAAGTAAACTCAACACTATTAATATTGAAACACTGTTTGACCTTGTAAAGTATGCGGAATCTACTAACACAAAGCTTAAGAAGAACTTTTATATTAAACCAAACTTGAACCTACTTTGTTACACAGATTCACTAACAATCCCTAACTATTATCGACTTTGAACAACTCTAAAACATATATCAACTAATACCTCTTAAGGCTCCTTATATAGATAACCTTAAGTCAGTTTAAAATATATAACTTGAACGATAAGTCATTATCCCTAACTAATTCTAGAATATTCGTTCAATATTACACACTAATCCTTTAACTAATATTGCACTTAAGTCCTTGTATCCTTCGAAGTACCTTGAACATTCTTTAATAAACAACAGTACTTTGACTTTTATCTTCAGCAGTACTTTGACTTTATTCTTCATGCAGCAGTATTTTGACATACAGAAGTACCTTGATCTTTTATATCCCAACAATTTCTAAGGCAAGACAAGATATGCATCTTCTATTTATTTAGTGATATATACAAAATATGAATTGGTTCTTATCACTTATCATGAAAACGTATAGGTGAGTAAAGTGAGTAGGGACTCAAGGAAACGTGTGATAGGCTCAAGACACAAGAGACAAGTTGTGTAAAGGCTTAGAAGTAACTTAGGAAGGTTAACAATTTTAGTCATTTAGTTACTTAGGTTAACTCACATATTAATATAACATAAGGTTTTAAGTACTTATTCATATTCATAATACTTACGTTAAAATTCAAATTAGATAGAAAATTAGGAAACCGGATTTTAGGGTTTTACAGGAATACTCTCCTAAAGTTCGGGGCCTAGGAGGTTGGTTTGCTAGTGGTGGGTTTTGTGGGTGGTTTTGTTGTGGTGGGTTGATGGGATCAAAGATATTACCACCTTCCATGATGTCGGATGGTAAAGGTTACGAACAAAGAAATGAATAAATGAGATAGACTAAATAAAACCTAAAAGTAAAAATAAAAATCTTACTAGAAAGGAATCTAGCAAGTAGACATAATAAAAAGAAATCCTAACCTAGACAATAACTATTCCCCGGCAACAGCGCGAAAAACTTGATACGTGGGAATTGCGACCTCGCAACAGGTTTTACCTCTCAAGGGATCTTGAGAAGCTTACAACCGCCACCAGGCAGTGTACCTGATCGTTGTAGTATATTATCGTGACAAGTATCGAGGGATTGATCTTTCAACTCAGGAATAGTGTCGGTAGGATTAGAAATCCTACTAAACTAGGTCTAGAGGTGAGGGATGATTCTTTTTGTATTTCTTATATTTTATGAAAGCAAGTAAAATCTTGGTTTTTGAAGGAGTGAGCGGAATTAGTTGCTAGCCAACTAACCCAATTAACTAAGATGCAATCAAAATAAAATAAAAGAAATGAAAATTAAACTAAATTACTAATTTGGTGGAAACAATAATGAGAAAAGTTGTGTTTACTTAGATTTCATTACTCCCTAGATATCTCTTACCGGTTGATTAGCTTGTTACAATTGCATGGATGACGGGTTATATTCCTTAATACTAGTCGTAGGGTCGTGTACAATATTCCCTAACTTTATAAGATCCTACTTCACTCCTATGTTGAGCCGTTAGAAGCTCCTAACATGGGATCATTAGAATTCTCTTATGCATTAAATACAACCAAGAATCGTAGTACACCTCCGATCATGTTTCTTAAGACGTTTAAGCAAGTTACCATTGGAAGTCTGCCAGTTTTCTTAAGCCTAACATCGAATACAATCATCCGTAACAATTATAAACAAACAATCAACCCATAATCAACATCTTGGTTTCACTACATCTAAGCAAACACAACAAAAGCCTAGCTTAACATGTTAAAAGAAAGATATACATAAGATAGAATCAAACAATACATAGACATATTGAATGATTAATGAAGTACTTATCTTTATTCAAACATGGAAGAAAGAAGGGTTTGAAATCCCTTCAAGATGCAGGAAATTCCACCTAGGGTTTTTACAAAACTTGTTCCCTAAAAGTTTCACACTTTACAATGAAAAATTGGAAAAATATATATAGACTATGCATCTTGACGGCGTTACGTGTTAGCCTCTGACGCCGTCTACTCGCCGCCAAGTTGAAATTCGTATTGCCTAGATCCACTTCTGACGTCGTCATGTAAAAAAACACTCTGGGCCGTCACTAATATTTGGACCCTGACGGCCTTGATGACGTTGTCAGGCCAATAACAAAGAAAATGTTCTGGGCCGTCACGTTATAAGTTCCACATCCACCTCTTTTGTCACTCTTGACGCCGTCACTAGTAAACCTTGACGTCGTCAGGTACTGTTCCAACAAGGAATTTTGAGACTTTGCCATTTTCTTCATTTTTATGCTCCAAAAACGTCCAAAATGCTTCCTTTTCCAGATTTCTCCTCAAAAGTACCTAAAATGACAAAAGGAACGATTTAGGGCAATAATTGATCAAATAATCTCGAATTCGGGCTTAAATGACCCCTTAAAAGCGGTACACTTTTTGCCTCATCACTAGGATTAGAAAGCCTACTAAACTAGATCTAGAGGTGAGGGATGATTCTTTTTGTATTTTTATATTTTATAGAAAGCAAGTAAAATCTCGGGTTTTGAAGGAGTGGGCGGAATGAGTTGCTAGCCAACTAACCCAATTTACTAAAGATGTAATCAAAATAAAATAAAAGAAATGAAAATTAATCTAATTTAATAATGTGGTGGAAACAATAATGAGAAAAGTTATGTTTACTTAGATTTCATTACTCTCTAGATATCTTTTACCGGTTGATTAGCTTGTTACAATTGCATGGATGACGGGTTATATTCCTAAATACTAGTCGTAGGGCCGTGTACAATATTCCCTAACTCTATAGGATCCTACTTCACTCCTATGTCGAGCCGATTAAAAGCTCCTAACATGGGATCATTAGAATTCACTTATGCATTAAATACAACCAAAAATCGTAATACACCTCCGATCATGTTTCTTAAGACGTTCAAGCAAGTTACCAATGGAAGTCTGCATGTTTTCTTAAGCCTAACATCGAATACAATCATCCGTAACAATTATAAACAAACAATCAACCAATAATCAGCATCTAGGTTTTACTACATCTAAGCAAACACAATAAAAGCCTAGCCTAACATGTTAAAAGAAAGATAAACATAAGATAGAATCAAAAAATACATAGACATATTGAATGATTATTGGAGAACTTATCTTTATTAAAACATGGAAAAAAGAAGGGTTTGAAACCCCTTCAATATGCAGGAAATTTGACCTAGGGTTTGTGTGTGATATTCCACAACTTGTTCCATATTTTACAATGAAAAATTAGAAAAATATATATAGACTAAGCATCCTGACGGCGTCATGTGTTAGCCTATGATGTCGTCAACTCGCCGCCAAGTTAAAATTCTTATTGCCTAGATCCAGTCTTGACGCCTTCATGTGCAAATCTTCTCTGGGCCGTCACTTGTATTTGTACCCTGACGGCCTTGGTGACGCCGTCAGGCCATTAACAAAGAAAATGTTCTGGACCGTCACGTTATAAGTTCCACATCCACCTCTTTTGTCACTCTTGACGCTGTCATTTGTAATGGTTTGACATCGTCAGGTACTGTTCCCAGCAAGGAATTTGAGACATTGCCGTTATCTTCACTTTTATGCTCAAAATATGTCCAAAATGCTTCCTTTTACAGATTTCTCCTCAAAAGTACCTAAAATGACAAAAGGAATGATTTAGGGAAATAATTGATCAAATAATTACGAATTCAGGCTTAAATGACTTCTTAAAATCGGTACACATTTCGCCTCATCAGCCGGCACCATGGAGCATTATAGCCAGCCTATAATATCAAAGCACATAAAAAAAAATAAAAAGGACATGAAACTAAAATGGTATAGGTTAAATACATCAAAAATTATATATGTAGCCTCTTACCACTCATTCAGTTACTCTTTATAGCAATTCATAATCTACTTTTTCAAATTTGTTGTTTTTTACTGACGACGGTTACAAAATTATAATATTTTCCTCATAAAAATATAAGTTTGTTTACATTGACTTCAAACTAAATTTACATACAAACACGAACAAACAAAATATATATAACTGGGAAATTATAACATGAGTAATGGATTGATGCTTACATAAAACTGGTTGCAAATTCTCTTTAGGGTCCCTTATAAGAACGCCACACTGTTGTTTTGCTTCATGCATAATCCAACTAATAATGTAGAAATGGTATTTAATGACCCCAAAATATGACCCTAGATCGGCATTTGAAGCTACAGTTCTCTAGTAGTCACAAACACCCCTGAAAAGACCCAAATATCCCGTTGAAACAAAAGTTTTTTGCAGTTCCAAACAATATGAAACAGGTCAAAACGCTATTAACTGCCCAAATAGATTGAGATAAAACAAAATGTGTTCATTTACAATAAGCTGATAAGCCAAAACAAATACCATCTTAATCTTTATAAAAGTTTATAGACTTAAATCATTGACCCAATGTTTAAAGATTTGATTTATTTAGACATTTCAAGGGCTTATATAGTTAATTAGTTACTTCGTATATCTTTGACTCAACGTTTTAAAACTCGAAGCTTTTTGACATGGTAATGTTTTTTACGCACATATTTAAAGCTCAAGTATACTTTGATTTGTGTTCAACAATGAACAATTAGAACATCAAGACATCAATCATAGACCCAAAGCTTTTACGCTCAAAATTTTATTAGGTTATGATCAATAGCTGATACACATCTTAACAATAAGAAGAGATAAAACTTATACGACATTTTGAAGGCATAAACTTTTAAGAAATTTACAAAAGACTCGATCAAATTCAGAATTTATAAAAACATTTTTATCTTCGAATTAGATGTCATCAACTGATATATACAAAAAAATTTAACTAAACCTGAGTTTTAAACAAAACCAACATTAACAGTAAACAAAACTTAATTCATTTAATAAATATATACCTTTTTCCATCCTCGATAATCAGATTGCTGCAGAAGAAGGAAAGGGTTCTTCATCTCATCTCCAAATTGAAACTTGAACCCTACGATAAAATAAAAGTTCAAAGATTAGATCTTTTTACATGACAAACTTATAAAGCTTGAATATTATATAAATTTTGATGCAAATCTTAACAATTGGAACACACAAAATCTTTTAAATTTCTAACAACGAATTTGAACCGGAGATGAGACCAAAACATTTTAAAGCTTCTTTAAAAAGACATTATAGGGCACGTTGACCTTTTTTTCACAAATCAAAGTTTTAAACCTTGAATCCTTTTACAATTACAGGGCACATTGACCTTTTTTTTTCTTCACAGTTATGCCTATGCTATATAGCCCACGACTACTGTTAGGCTTACCTACATCACAATGAAGGCTTTAAATTTGGGATGAGTACAACATATGTGTATATAAAAATGTTTATGAGAAACAACTGTTCATTAAAAAAAAATCAAAATGCAGGTGTATGCACTCGACATACTTGAAAAGAAAGCCTTAGAATATTGATCAAATAGTTCAAGCCTTAGTTTCTTAATAACAAAAATATTGAGTAAAACCAACAATAATCATTTAGTCAAGTGTGCTACTAAACTATATAAAATGCAAATGGCAACTTTCTTGACAGACTTAATTTGAAGTGTAAATGAATAGTTGTTACAACGTATCAACTCAAAGCTATTATATTCATGTTAGCTCAGATTCCATTCATATCGTTAAGACCGTGAATGCATCCTCGTCTCTATCTCCGAAAGAATCGGGTACAGCCATACAGGTGATGCATTTCATAGCAGCAAGAATGCAATAACTACAAAAAAGATTAATACCGGATATAAAGAATCTAACCAATATCTTAAAATGCATTCTCTTTGCCATTTACATTAGATTCATGCGATTTCTTATGAATGTTATAAAACGTAAATGCAAATAGCAATGGCGTACTTTAATGGTGGAAGCACAATGAGCAACACCAATTATTAAAATATGAACATCATAAGTCTAAAGAGAACGACAAAGCACGTACCTCAACCTAGGGAGTATTGGAACATACTACATTCATGTTAACGAAGACCATGGTGATGAGACATGTGACATGGTTGGTACTGGTAAATTGAAGTACAAGTCGAACTAATGCGTTGTTTTTCTAACGAACAGTGTACGTACTATACTTGTTATAGTAAAACTTCATTTTACATCTCTAATCAATTATAACTAACTCCCTTGCCACCCTACCAAAACCGTATTACTCTAGAGGGTGTTTTTTAGTTTATTTTTGTAATACATGGATAAAATCATAACCCAAATCAATACAGTATACATCATAAGTATATGTGGCGCGACATTGTTGATAATAACTTATAAGCAAAATATAAGATAGACAATATAAGTTGGGTAAATACGTCACCCATTGTTCGCCGTAATAAGAAAACCTTAGCAAAAATGAATGGCACAAAATTTTTGATCTTTGCAGTCGTCTGAGTCAAAGACTAATCCTCCTTAACACTGTTATCCTATTTATCAAAAACTTTACCATCCATCATTGGCACGAAACCTCATATACAAATAAAACACATTTCATCAAACACATCATTGGTCACAATTAACTATGGGGTACCATTTTTGTAGCATCAAGATTGAATTTTACACTACTTACCACCCCAATCTGGCTGCTAAAATCTTTGAAAAATGTTGCATCTAGTTCCTGCAATAACATAGCGGTGAAAATTATTACTATAAGGAAGTATTAATAATAATAATGATATGATTGCGAGCTTATAATGACATAGATGGGAGGAACAATTCTAGCTTATTTGGACATACATGTTGGCATAACAGAGAACAATCATATCATTAAAACCAAATAAAATTGAACTAACTAAAACCAAGTCAAGTTCTGAATCTACATATTTTTACTTGTTATCAAATTACTTTATTTTGAAATAAACACCAAACATGACTACCTATTCCCCAAGCCACCAACTTTAACCAACTTAAGGCCATTTAAAAGTGAGTTCTGAATATGATGATCTAGATTATCACCAATTATCTGATTATCTTAAACCATTAAAATCCAACAATAAGTAAATTTTGCCACTCAAACAACTAAAAGTCACAGCTTAAAATGACAACGGGACATCCAAATCTCCAACAACTTCCTACCAGCTCACTACTTCATATCACATTGTCACCTTCAGAATACAATGTCAAACACTTTATTATACTCAACTATTATTCAATTTCAATTAATCAAGTCGCAAAAAATCTGTTTTAAAGTAAACATCCAAACACCCCTACAACTCACCTATGTAGCTCCAAGTTCAGCAGATCATGGTCATTGCAGATCGACTGCAAATGTTTGTAAATGCTTAAAACCATTTCTTTCCTGTCATATCATCAATATCATTTAAAAAGTCAAAATCACATCTAACTCAAAACTCTATATAATCGATAAGAATAATACTTAAAAGACGTAGCAACCAAAACTTGTTTCAACCTTTTTGTGACCATTCAAATCCATACCATGTTTAAATCATTGCCATTGACAGAGACATTAATCAATATGCTAACAAAAAAACGACAATTAACAAACGTGGTGCAAAGTATTTGGAGGTGGTAACGAAACTTGAACAATTTAGGATCTAAGTTACATGTTTTGCACAACCACACACGCCATTAGAATGGTACATCTGATGATACTAAGTTTGGCCTTTTGAGATACGATTCTATCCTACTTTTTTTTCTATTTGGTACAACAATTTTTTTATAAATTAAGGAAAGCCATACCAGTTATCTTACAGAAAGGAAAAAGCACGTTCTAGTTTATTGTCGCATACGTAAGTGTATTCAAATTTCACAGTTTGAGTGTCAATCCTCGGCCATCATTGCAAGTTCCTTATTTTCTAATCAGTAAACTGCGAACACGAAAGGAAATTACTTATGGCTCTTGTACCACTCCCGTAGACTATTAACCAACATTAAAAAACAAAAATGGCAAGACCTTACAGATTGATAAGAGCCAAAGTAGTCCATAAGCTCTTGATTTCCCATTCACTGAAAGCATAAACTTTATTCAGAGTCTGTAGTTCAGCGTTGACCAAGAAAACCGTCAACCTCATCAATGAAAATTATGGCAGGTTGGAGTTTGTAGGCGAAACAAAATACCGCAGAAACTCAGGGTGTTTGGGAATGCTTTTATTGATTGAATTCAGGGTGCTTATGTAGATTTTTTTCAAGTACTCGCATAAATGTTTGTGATTTGAAATGCTATCAATGTTTCTTTCTAGTCGGGCATTTTATCATACAGTTGGTGTTCAACTTTAACTATAGCATTCAAATAAACTCACAATCATAAGAAATTAAAATTGAAATCATTATAAAGGAAACAAACAAAAAATAAACCAAGACTAATGATAAGGAAATATTTGTTACACTTTTAGGGGGTCATATAAGCCCTAAATCATGTTTTTATGATCAAATATTACCTCAAATCGTTTTTTTTTCATTTTAGGTACTTGGGACATGAATTCTGGAAAATGGAGCATTTTGGAGCTTTTCGGATGTTTTTTGCTCAAGAATGTAGAGAACAAGAAGAGTTAAGAAAGCAGGAATTAACACCTGACGGCGTCACGCTTTGGAGCTGACGCCGTCACCATATGATGAGATGCCATGGATTTCTATGCTGAGACGCCCTAGAAGAATTTGTCAGGTTAACACTTGACGGCGTCAGGTATATCAGAAGCGAGGCCGTCTCCCTTTAACTCAACACGAGACGGCCCATAACTTGTATCAAGGGACAGCGTTAGAGATCTCTTGGGTGATACAAAACCCTAAGACACGAAGACCTGACGGCGTCAAAGGCTAAACCCTGACGATGTCAGAAGTGTATATCTATATATATATTTTTCAAGTTTTATTTCATTGGGTGTAACTTTTTAGCTTGTAACTTTTTAGGGTGTCTCTTGGGATAAAAACCCTAGACAAAATTTCCAGTAAACTTAGGGTTTCCACACCCTTCTTTCATTCATGTTCAATTGAAGATAAGTTAATCTTTATAATCAGTCAGTATGTCTATGTGTTGTGTGATTATCTTTTATGCGTGTCTTTCTTTTAACATGCTACCTTAGGTTTTTTAGTGTTTACTTAGATCTAGTGAAACCTAGCTATTAATTATTGATTTTTGGTTTGTTTGATTGTATTGGGTGATTGATTTCGCATTAGGCTTAAGAAAACTAGCTAATCTCGTATACGGTAACAAGCTTGGACGTCTTAAGAAACATATTCGGTTGTATACGCCGATATTATTGGTTGTTTTTAATGCATAAGTGACTATTTAGGAGGTCATGATAGGATACTAAACGTGTCGTCATAGGAAGAGATAGAAGCTTATAGAGTTGGGGAAGGACGTACACGCCCCCACGACTGGTATTAAGAAAAATAACCCTTCATCCAATCAATTATAACAAACCAATTAATTAGTAAAAGATAACTAGGAAGTAGTAAAATCTAGGTAAACACATTTACTCATTATAAGAAGTTCACCACATTTACTTTTCTTTTTATTTAATTTTATTTGCACTATTAGTAATTTTGGGTTAGTTGACTAGCAACTATTTCTGCCCACTCCTCCAAAACCCGAGATTTTTACTTTGCTTTCATAAAACATAAAAATACAAAAAGAATCATCCCTCACCTTTAGACCTAGTTTAAATATTTTTCAATCCTAACGACACTATTCCCCTAGAGAACGATCAATCCCCTGGTACTTGCCACTCACTATACCACATTGGTTAGGTTTACTGCCTGGTGGGGATTGCAAGCTTCTCAAGTTCCCTTGAGAAGTAAAACCTTTTGCAAGGGTGCATAACTACGCATCAAGTTTTTGGCGCCGCTGCCAAGGAATAGTTATTGTTTAGGTTGAATTTTATTTTTATTAGGTCTACTCGTTAGATTCCTATATAGTGATATTTTATTTTCTTTTTATTAGCTTTCTCGTAGTCTATCTTTTCTTTGTGTCTTTGCTCGTAAAAACCTTTCCATTGACTTTTCCGTTCACCATTATGGAGAACGCGAATCCACCATACTACCGACCACGAAATTCATTCACTCCTGATGACATCTTGATGTTCAAACAATATCAAGGTGAACCTATCTATGATGCATGGACTCGTTTTAAATATTTACTCTGAATAGTCCCTCATCATAGTTTCGATTTATGGTCCCTAACTCAAATCTTTTATTATCGTGTCCACCGATATGTCCAAAGGGACATTGACTATTTTGCCGACGGGGACCTTAAGAAATTAAATGCTGAAGAAGCATGGAAAGCCATAGAGGATTGTGCCCAATATTATTATAAAGTAGACAACCCAACAAACAACGTTACAAATCAATTAATAACAAGTTTGAAGGAGCAAACATGAAGTTTGTCTGGGGATGACTATATTGGGATACCTAAGTGGATGTCATGTAACACCATAGTACAAAGCAAACACATAGGTAATCTAGATATAATGGGGGATGATGTGGATAATCCAAGCCCACAAAGTACCCCACAAGTCCAACCATCATTTGAGGCACACACACCGTCCGTGACTTACCCGAAAGAAGTAGATGAAACTTTAGGAATCCTGATAGAGGTAGAACCCTTGTACCAAGCACCACTAGAGGATATAGGTTTGAATACTTGTAGTGATAACCTTACTCTTAGTTCTAGGGAATTTCCTAGTGTTGATGAACCGGAACCTCTGTCTTTACACAACTTTCCATCCTTAGATTTACATCTAGGAGACAAAAGAGGAACCAACCCACCCATCAACCAATATTATCCGGGTAGTTTTAGGATGAAGGAAGCCATTCACTCACCCCTTCACCTCACGTAGCATATTTCCACCCTAAGGGTGTGTATCAATACTTTCACATACACTTAATCTTAAGTTTAGGGAAAACCTCCCTTATTTTCGTTAAAAAAGGGTAGAGTCAGGCTTGTGACTCGAACAAAAACAAGCACTTCTTAGGAGGTAACCCAAGCTTTATTTGTTTTGATTGTTTATTTGCTTTGCTTTATCTTATTGTTCATTGTTCATGTATCAAATAAATTGTGAAAATACTTTATTTTGTCTTTAACCTCGTCTTAATTACATATAAAGGTATTTCGCATAAAGATAAGTGTAGGGAAGATTATGTTTGTTTTTAAGAAAAAATTGAACATGAACAAAAGCAATTAAAGCTTGGCATATATATATTGGTGTCTGTTAGAGTCAAATGCTTGTATTGAGTCATAATGAATGTTCTACAGAATTTCCATGTGTTAAATCTTAGATCTTTTTAGAAAATTTCCAGAAATAAAATATAAAGAATTATGTTAGATCACTTCTGACGACGTCAGGAGTTACAACCTGACGGTGCCAGAAGTTATTTCATTCTTAAAAAATTTCCAGGTTTTGTTTTTCTGCTGGAATTGTATAGTTTCGTAAAATCTTTAATTTTTAAAACTCCGGGTAACTGTAAACATTTATTTTGCAAGCATTATATCTTTAATTATTTTGTTTTTATTTCTAAGTGTGGAATTACATCTAGTTGTGATTTTTCTGTGTTCGGTTTGATGCTTTGGTTTTTGTGTTTGTTTTCTTAGTTGATTACATGTTATATTGGATAAGAAGATGATTTATATTTTAGGAGTGAAGCTTATCATGTTCATTCTATTGGAGGAAGATTTAACCATGTTATCACATCATCCATACCGAGCGAATCAGTGGAGTATTAGTTTCACTAATTTTCATTTATTTTTACTTTTAAATATTTTATTTAGAACATTGGGGACAATGTTCGATTTAAGTGTATGGAGGGTAAATTAGGATATCTTAGAAACTATAACTCCACTTGGTTTTTGCTTTGTTTAATAGTAAATGTGTAATAAAACTGAAAGGAATACTTGTTAGGGTAATTTTGGCACCAAATTTAAATTTTTTGCAACATTTAGGAGAGAAACTTTAGTCTTAATAAGTGTCTCATGGATAGGAGTTATATGACTAGCACAAAAAACCGTACCACTCAAAATTTTAACCCCAAAAATGTGAGGTTCGCCTTTAGATCTTTAGGGAAAAGCATTTCTCTTTAATGCTTGTGAGTGTACCGGTAGTATTTAGATTCTAGAACTTGTGTTAGTGATGCATCCCGAGATCGCTAGTGAGACTACATTCATGTAGTTGGGATTTACTATATGATAAGAGGCATTAGGATAACCCTTGTTTTAAGCCTGTATTATAATTACGTTGACTTCATTGGTCAAGTAATTCTCCCACACCTTTGCGATGTACTCACTTTTAGTATACGATACCCCTAGTATAACCCTCAGAGCCCATCTTTTTCGTTTCTAACTTTAAGCATTTTACTTGAAGGAATAATTTATTTATAATCCACCCCAAATGTGCACCCAAATCGCCTTAGCCTACCTTGTATGCACTCATCTTTTGTGCATTATTGTTATTTGTTTAAACCCTTAGTTAATTGTCTAATTAGTTACATGGTTTCTAAGTCGAGTCATATATTGTACATATTATTTTGGGACGATTGGGACTTATGGGTAAAGTACTAGTGTTATAGAGTAATGGGGAAGAACATCATTTATTACCCCCATATATACGTTAATGTTTTAAAGTACTCCAAATGTTTCCATTATCTTGATTCGAGTCTTTATTTTGATTTATGTAAAAGCTCAAGTGTAAGGGGAGGAAACGAGCCCTCTCGATTTATTGTGTTGGATGGTAGGGCAAGAGTATATGAAAAAAAAGAGAAAAATGAAAAAAAAGAGAAAAAGAAAAGTAGAAAAACATACGGACTACCATCCCGTTCTTTTTATTTATGTTTATGTTATTTAGTAATTAGCTTATGTTGAGTCGAGTCTTGCCTTAGGAACGCCACATTGTACATATAATTAACTAAGACAATTGACTTGCCACCAGTTAAATGACCCTTTATCCAACAAATGTTTTTTCATATCCCTACACCTAATGTTATAACCCTTTAAAAGACCCCTTTGATAGTTTATCCTAGGTGCTTTCGCCAAAGTGGTGGAGGCTTGATCCTTTCCCAAACCTATGGTAATCTATTTGCTATGACAAGTAGTGAGAGATATTTCTTCCATTTCTGATATATATACACTCATAACACCCGAAAGATGAGATTATCCAAACACTATATGTGAGGTGCTAGTATAGGATTTTCGTGCTTGTTTTGATTAGGGTAGATCAATCATTTGTTGTAATTACTTTTATACTAATGTTAAATGACCCCTAACTTGTATTTTAATTGGTATAAAAGCTCATTTGCTTGAGGACAAGCAAATCCCAAGTGTAAGGGTATTTGATAAAGAAATATTTGTTACGCTTTTAGGGGGTCATTTAAGCCCTAAATCATGTTTTTATTATCAAATATTACCTCAAATCGTTTCTTTTGTCATTTTAGGTACTTGGGACATGAATTCTTGAAAATGGAGCATTTTGGAGCTTTTTGGACGTTTTTATGTTCAAGAATGAAAAGAACAAGAAAATTCAAGAAAGTCAGGAATTAACACCTGATGGCGTCACGCTTTGGAGCTGACGCCGTCACCATATGATGAGATGCCATGGATTTCTATGCTGAGATGCCCTAGAAGAATTTGTTAGGTTAACACCTGACAGCGTCAGGTTTATCAGAAGTAAGGTCGTCTCCCTTTAACTCAATACGAGACGGCCCAGAACTTGTATCAAGGGACGGCGTCAGAGATCTCTTGGGCGATATGAAACCCTAAGACACAGTGACCTGACGGCGTCAGAGGCTAAAACCTGACGCCGTCATAAGTATCTATCTATATATATTTTTTGATTTTTATTTCATTGGGTGTAACTTTTTAGGGAGTAACTCTTGGGATAAAAACCCTAGACGAAATTTCCAGTAAACTTAGGGTTTCCATACCCTTCTTTCATCCATGTTCAATTAAAGATAAGTTAATCTTTTTAATCATTCAATATATCTATCTGTTGTTTGATTATCTTTTATTCTTGTCATTCTTTTAACATGCTAGCTTAGGTTTTTTAGTGTTTGCTTAGATCTAATAAAACCTAGCTATTAATTATTGATTGTTGGTTTGTTTGATTGTATTGGGTGATTGATTTCGCATTAGGCTTAAGAAAACTGGCTAATCTCCTATACGGTTACAAGCTTGTACGTCTTAACAAACGTATTCGGTTGTGTACGCTGAGGTTATTGGTTGTTTTTAATGCATAAGTGACTATTTAGGATGCCATAGTAGGATACTAAACGTGTCATAATAGGAAGAGTTAGAAGCTTATAGAGTTGGAGAAGGACGTACACGTCCCCACGACTCGTATTAAGGAAAATAACCCTTCAACCAAACAATTATAACAAATCAAGTAATTTGTAAGAGACAGCTAGGGAGTAGTGAAATCTAGGTAAACACATTTTCTCATTATAAGAAGTTCACCACATTTACTTTTCTTGTTATTTAATTTTATTTGCATTATTAGTAATTTTGGGTTAGTTGACTAGCAACTAATTCCGCCCACTCCTCCAAAACCCGAGATTTTACTTTGCTTTCATAAAGCAAAAAAATACAAAAAGAATCATCCCTTACCTTTAGACCTAGTTTACATATTTTTTAATCCTAACGACGCTATTCCCCTAGAGAACAATCAATCCCCCGGTACTTTTCATTCACTATACTACATTGGTCAGGTATACTGCCTGGTGGGGATTGCAAGCTTCTCAAGATCCCGTGAGAAGTAAAACCTTTTGCAAGGTTGCAAAACTACGCTTCAACTAACCTTTTTATTCTACGTCACAAATTTTTTTATTGTGTATAGAAACGAATGATGGAAATCCGTATCAAGAAGAACCTATAAAAAGATAGTCAAGATAATATCATAAAGATTATTCAAGTGTCGGTACCATGTTTAACAGAGTCGCGTACCATATTTAACATAGTCGGCTTTGAAACCGCATCACACCATTTGCAGTAGGCCATCTTAATGACTACCCCATCTTCATCTAGTTCAAACTTTAGATCAAAGTATTTCCAACACTCATAAGTCGTTTTCCTTGGTTTGGCTGGGGCTTTCCTTTTGCGTTTATTATCATCATAGTCAAGAGTCTCAACGTCTATCATTTGATACTAAACAAACACATTTAAACAAAAAATTAGTAATACAAGCTGCTAATTCAGGTATCAAAACTGTTTAATTTACTCACATATAATCAGTATGCGTCTTATAGAGCAGTAACTTCATATTTTTGTCATACGTATACAAATCTGTGTCCATCTTAATAAGCTATACCCAATAGGCCATAACCCTTATAATTATTCAAATTATATACATAAGAACTCAAATAATCCATAACCTATACAACTCGCATACTACAAAATAAAAGGATCATTTTTACAGCTCTTCAATAAAGCCTACTCATTCAATAAAGTAAAGAACAAAAATGCACCATTATTTCAAAGCTAAAATATCAAACAGGTTGTGTGCAACACTAAATTTAACAGATTTAAAACAAAAACAATAAGCACATACAACTATAATTAAAGATGAGATTGATTTACTTACTTCCATTGCATTATTTTGTTGAGATGAGAATGATTCATATGTAGGTACAGAAGATAAGATTGATTCACCCCTCGTGTTTTTGAGATGAGATTGATCCATTTCATTAAGGTTCATAAGACAATCGGTGCTTTGCTCAGTGGTTCGTGTTTTTGAGATGAGAATGTTCTTCTATGTGTTTTTGATACGAGGCAGTTCAAATGAAGGATGAAGGGTAGAAGAGGCGCCTTTTTTTTACCTAAACCTAATAACAATTCAGGTTGTCGGGCTTCTTTCGATTTTTGTCCCAATCCGACCCGATACCGACAAGTTACTTTGTATAATCAAGAACCGACCCAAATCCTGTCGGTTCGGGATCGGGCCATTCGGGTTCGGTTGGTTTTTCAGGATTTTTCGGTTTCGGTCGGTTTTGCTCAGCCCTAGATCAAACAAACTTTTAAATTGCAATATGAAGATGAAGGGATTTGTTTAAAGTCATCTTAAGAACGTTTTGATTATTTCAATCAGACAAGAGAGTGATTGCTTAAAATAAATTGAAATCGTCATTAATTTTTAGTTGTTTCCATAGATAAAACAATCAAAACTTTAACACATACCCGGAATTAAAACGTTGTCAACGTTTGCATAAAATAAAGGACTAATGACTTGAAAATGCATATAAGTTGACACTTTTTGTTGTTCTATGCAATCAACCTCTTTTTTGCTATTATAACACAAATCTTTTGAATTTCGTCTATTGTGTGTATTTTGTGACCATTTTTGCATGTAAAATGACCACTTTACCCCTCAAATTTTGATTAAAGTAAGGGTAAAATGGTTACAAAATACACACAATAGGTGAAATTCAAAAGGTTAGTGTTATAATAGCAAAAAAAAAGTTGGCTACATAGAAAAATAAAAAGCGTCAACCTGAATGTATTTTCAAGCTATTAGCCCTAAAATAAATGAAGATTTGACATTATGAGTTTGCAAAAATATGAGGCATCTAAATGGAGCATTTGAATATTGATTGCATGATATTTATTAGGGACTTACTTATTGATATGCTTTATCTCATCTAACAGCACTCTAAGAGCATATTTCCACCCTACTGGCTTTAGGTAAGGGTCTCAGATCTTATGTGATTGAGCCTGAACCGTCAACCTATATTGACCAAATAATGGTCAACAAAGTCAAACAGCCTAGAATCAATCTCCGTGGAAGTATAGGGTTTCCCCGGGTCGTTATGTCCCGACGAGGTGTGAATGGTAATAAAACGGTTTTGTGATCGGGTGAATTTGGACAGGAAAGGGTTTATAAGGGTTTTGAATGATTATGCTAAGGAAAAACAAATGAAAACGATTTAAACAAACTATATTAACAATTACGTGAAACCTAGTTAACCTAAAACGTAAACTGAAAACTTAAAATCAGAAATTGCTTATACGTAAGCAGAAAAATAAGCCAAATGGCTTAAATAGAAGCTATCACTTTATTTAAATTTTTGGTTTTTCTTAATTTAAAAAGCTACTTTTAAAAACGTAACCTAAATTTAAAAACGTAAAAGTTATTTAAATAAAACGCGAATTAAACTTAAAATAAACGCGAGTGCGCGAAATAAAAAGTGAAATTTGAGCTACGCTAAACCTACGAACATGAAAATTATATTTTTACGACCCTAACGATAAAAGAAAATTTTAGAAAAAAGAAAATTATTTTTTTGACTTTTTAATTATTTATTAATTAAATACTAATTTTAACTATTTAATAATACACTAAAAATTAAGAAAATATAAAATAAACCTAGAAAAATGAAATTATAATTTTGAAAAATCTAAAATATTATAAAACTAATTTTAAAACAGAAAATATATTTATTACACTATTTATCTATTTATTATTAATTATTTACTATTTATTAATTACTAAAACTACTTTTGATTTATTAAAAATACTAAAAAGGCAAAGAAAAATCTGAAATTTTTAGGAAAATTCTAAAACACAATTAGGAACTTAAGAAAAATAAAAATTACTGAAAAAGAAGTCAAAATAAGCAAAATGGGTAATAAGCTTTTACAAATAAGCACTTAAAAATAAGCAAACAATGCAAATATTTATCAAAAGCTAAAGTACACTACAAATAGCTTATATTAACTTAAATTAACTAAAAACAACCAAATAAATGCTCAGCATAAGCCATAACAAGCTAATAAGCAAAATCAAAAACTTAAAACCAAACAGGCCTGAGAGGAGGTTTTTGGACCTATGTGGGGCCCACCTGAGTGATCCAAGGTCCAAAGTGATACTTGATCAATGAAGCAGGGGTGGTAAGCTCTCCAATGAGCCAAGAAGTGGCTTGTGGGGACCACTACTCAGGCCTAGGGGGTGGCTGGAAGTTGGGTGTTTGGGACAGCTTTCATGGTGAGTATGGCAGAGATAAGCTCAACTGATTTGGATCCAAAAAGCTCAAACAAGCAAGCTCAGGTCCTAGAAACTAGGGTGCAAAGGTTGGTTTGGTCTCAAAGGGACTCTAACAAACTAAAATGAGAAGATGTATAAGCTTGAGCAAGCTTGTGTGACCAATAGTGATGAAAATTATGAGTGTGTGAGGGCTGATATGACAAGCAGCCAACACTTAAGCAATTAAGCCATGATCAAGGAACAAGTTAGCAAGCTACACATGAAACACATACAAACAACTCAACAACAACAATGAACAAGCTAAAATTCAACAGGAACAATAAATGAACAAGCTCATTTGTGTTAAGAGCATACATCAGCAGTAGTCATAATAAGCCTAGAGATGGCTTATTAAAAAGCACTTATGCAAACAGTTAAACTCAAACCAAAAGCATTTATCTAAAGTCTACCTAAGGGACTTTCTAAATCAACAAAGATCAAATCAATTGGTCCAATATTGCTCAAGTTATGGTACTATGAAAATGGGTCAGTTGAGGCAAAGCCTGGGTGCAGGGCACTTGATGGGTCCAACAGGCCACTTTGGGGTTGATTCTTAATAAGCAAATAAGTTTCAAACTCCCATGTTTCTCTTGATTCAGATAAATAAGCTGCCAAATAACTCCAATCAACTATGTTTTACCATTTCCAACCCCTATTAAACCCTACACAAGGTCTAGAAAAATGTCCCATTTTGACAGATATGAGAATTGACTTTCTATGATCATGAACTAGTTTGACTTATATGACTTTCTAATGATCCTAGTTAACTAAATAAGTAATAACAAGCTCCAATACAACTATTCTAAGCTAAATTAACAAGTTATAAACTGAATTAGAGATTATGCCTTCCTAAAACTTCAACAGACTTGAAACTTATAGGAATAAAAGAGATCTTTGACTTTTTATGAAATACTAACTGATTTTATGCCATAACTATCCTCTATTATCCTACTGAGATATGACTAAACTGATTGCACTAACTGAAACAATCTAGAACAAAGAGATTTAGGGTGATCCAAACACTCCTTAAATGTGACTGTATTTGAGATTTCAATGCAGTAACTAATTTTAAACCATGAAAATAACTCTAAAGCTTATATTATGATGTGATAAGCCATTTTAAGCACAAATACACAGTTTATAACAAGGAACTTGTATGAATCAAAAGTATGCATATTGGCAGTGGTGATGAAGTACTTAACAACAAAGGATCCTAGTAATCAAGTATGTGACATTAAGCAACAAATTCACTCTAATCTACCAAATCAGCAAAGAGAAACACATGGAAAGCAGCTGATAAAAAGATGTACAGTAAGGATTAAGATTAAGGAATATAGCTCACAACTGATTTCCAAGCTCAAAGCAGTGGACCAAGAATCATAAACAATAAACTACACTCCCCATGGAGTTCTCATTCCCAAAGCATTCCACAATCCTCCTTCCTCCATCTGATTTATTACTGTAATCTTTTTGATATTTTCTTTACTATATTTATTTGCTACTTTTGATGAAAATGAAAATTACACTAAAACTTGAACATTCAAACTGAGATTTATTCAAAAGAAAAACAGGTTACAACTAAGGTTTTTCTGAGAATGAAATTACAATAATTTAGACATAACATGAAAAATAAGCTAAAAACTACATTATACTACTCTACTAGCTAACCACCACACTTCAGCCTTCAATCTTGATTTATAAGGACCAGGGTGGGTCCCACAAGCTTTCCCAATTCCAATTGTGGCCGTTGGATGCCTTCACTTGATCTGAGCCTTCTATATGCTTTTGGCGGGAAAACAAGTTGGGACTGATAACTTTGGCAGAGGGAAATTTTGGAGTCTTGTGGTTGTTTTTGGTGCAAGGGGGGGGGGGAAGGTTGAGTGTTTCAGTGAAGGAAATGATTGAGTTGCAGGGATAAGGGTGAGGTGGAAGGGTGGTCAACATGGGTCAAAGGAGGGGGGGTAATATAGAAACGGGGTGAGTTTGGTTTAATGGTTTGACTGTGGTCAAATTTATCAAAAGGGGTGGGCTGTTTAGGGTGAATGGGCCAAGGGGAATGGTTTGGACCAGGTTTTGGATTGAATTTATTTTTGGGTTGGTTTGTTTGTTTTGTTTAGAAATCACAAGGACCATTCATGTAATTAAGTGAAAGTACAAGGGCTGAAAATGTAAAACTTCCCAAGCACTCACAAGGACCACTTTTGCCAATCTTTTATAATACAAGGACCCAAGATGCCATAAATGATCATTTTCCATTTTTCAAATTCCCGGGGACCATTTATGTAATTTTCTAAACATGAGGGACCAAACTTGTAATTTTCCCAAACTTCACACCAAGGACCAATTTTGACAACTTTTGATTTTCCAAGGATAAAATGATTTTTTTCTTTCAAAATTATCCCACCAGGGACCAAATCTGTCAATTTCCAAAATTCCAGGGACCATTTGTGTCAATTTTGGATTTTGAGGGGTTAAAATGTAATTTCCTCAAACTTTATCACCCAAGGACTTATTTTGATAATTTTTTACTTTTCTTTGCCTTGGGTTGACGTTTCTTTCATTTTAAACTTCCAGGGACTAGTTTTGCCAAATTTTGAAACTTGAGGGACTAAAACTGCCAATTGTGCAAACTTTGTTCGTTTTTCATTTGTTTTTAAACATTTTGCATCTAAAACATATAAAACACACTTTTGAGATAATTTCAGTATTTTGATGCATTATTGGGTGTTTTTTGGATGTTTTGGCAGTTCATATAAGACAAAAATGATGAGTATTTACACACTCATCAATCCCCCACACTAAACTATTGCTAGTCCCTAGCAATCTTTTGAGAAAAACTAATGGATTTGAAACTCTTTACCAAAAGCCATCACTTCTGGAGTAGCCAGGTGTAAGAACTGTGGCACACCTGATAACCGTGTGATTTTGAGCAAACCACCAGCTGTCAACGGATTTGAGTAGTCTTTACCAAAAGCCGTTTGCTTCTGGACTAGCCAGCTCTTGATGGAATAGTCAACATCTTGGTGAGCTGATTACCAATTATGGTTTTTCCACGGCCTTTACCACAAGCCATAATCTTGTGGGCTAGCCAACTCATTTGCTTATAAGGATGCGGGGGAGTTGAGGAACCATGCAATTTTTGGCAAATTGCCAGCCGTAAACGGATTTGAGTTGTCTTTACCAAGAGCCGTTTGCTCCTGGACTAGCCAATCCCTTTTGTCGTTTAGACAAGGCGGATTGATTACCACAAAAATTTTGAAGCACCAGTGAAAAAAATTTTTAAAATTTTTGAAATTTTTGGCTAAAACGGGGGTATTATATAGTAAAATGTGATAAAATTCACTAGAATAGCGAAATACCCCCCCACACTTAGCATGAATATTGTCTTCAATATTCAAAATCCCGGCTATTATGCTGACATTTTGAACGTAAAAGGGCAACATTACAAGCTAAGCGTGGAAAACACCATTTTGTTTTTCACTTCATAATCATAGCATGGGGGACTCCCCCACACTTAGGGTGAAAACCCTATATGTATGCTACTGTTTTTGTTTACCGAGTCGCTAGCTTGACTCGACCCCGAATTCATTTGTCCTTGGGGAAGCATGATGTGGAAGAAACAATCTCAATCGGACTTTCATTCAAGATGTTTGGACAAACATATGAAGTACGTGAAAGTTCCACACCGTTGAGATAAGTATCCGGTTCAAGATAATGATACATGAAAATGCCGGGATCAAATATGGTGTCCTCATTCCCGAAGGAGTGAAGAATAAGAGAAGTCACCTTGTAGGTGAAGAAAAGGAAGAAAACCATGATGAAAATCATGAGTTGATCTTCTTCCTCAAGAGGAGGCTCATTAGCCTGAGTTTGGATTTCAAAGGGTAAGCTCGTAAACAACCCGGGAGGGTGGGTGGGAATTTGCAAATTCTCATGATTGAGTGCATCTCCCCCCGGGATATCAAACTCCGGAGGAGTCATAACATGATGAGTGATTTCACCGGAGAACTCCTCATGAAGAGAATTATTCACAAGATGTGAATCTGTGAACTCATGTTCCGGAATAGACTCATCACAATCCTCATTCTGAATATCAAAGAGTGGATTATCAGAAATCAAAGTGAATTCAGAATCGAATTCAAATAGAGTATTGGTGAGAGTAGTATTAAATGTTTCGGGAACAAGGTGATCAATATTCTCTATTGGACTGTTGGGATCAGAAGTGAGTGACGGATCATGATATAGGAGACTTTCAATTTCTCCCAGATCGGCTTCAAAGTCGAGGAGACCATCATCACTTTCCAATGAAAGTGGATTGATGTGAGTAAGTTCATCAGCGAACTCCTCAAGAAGAGGATCAACATCAGACTGAGGGAGTGATGCTTCAATATACTCAATGTCTCCATGAGATGTACAATCATCATTAAAATCTGAGAAAGTCTCAAAATGATCGTTTGAACACTCAAGAGGTGAAGGAACATCACACATATGCTCAAGAGTTCCCTGTGACTCTCCTGGGATTGGGACAAGGATCTCAACACTAGACTTTATTAATTCGTCCGGTTCCTTATTAGGAACAGTGCTAAGATGCTCATCCCCCATGTTCAGAGAGTGAGTGTGAACTTCGGGTGTGATACCAACAGACTGAGGGAGATGAGAGGAGCTAACATTCATGGAATTTTCAAGTTCCATTTGTTCAACGGCTAGTAATTTCCCCGTCTCATTATTTTCTCCCTGATTTACAATGGGAGGAATCACAAGTGATGAATCTGACGAACCCTTATAAAATTGAAGGATATCAAGGGTGTCTTCAATATCACTATCATCATCACAGTCTAGAAGAGCAGCTTGACGAAATTTGGCACGTGTTATAGCTGCTTGTTCTAAGACAAGTAATTCTTCCACGCTCAATTCGTTTTTAGCCTCTCGTTCTTCAGCAAGTAATTCTGCCATAGATTTCTCACGAGAGTCTCGAAACGGTGTAGTAACCAACTCCTCCTTAAGTTCTTTTAAAATATCAAGAGCCTTTAGTAAAAGGTCTTGCTCAGTTTCTTGAGGAGTTGTGTGAATCATATCGTACTGTGGAGGTGGGTCTGAAAACGAAGAGTCGTAATTGTTACAAGGAAATGGATTCCTTGTTTGACAATCCGAGCTAGAGTGTGGACCTCCACAGTAATCACAACAGTAAAACTGATGTGGCTGTGGGTGATAAGTGCTAGAGTTATAATCGTTACCAGGAAACTGCTCATAGACAAGCGTGTTTCCCGATTGACAATCATAACTGTAGTGTGAACCACCACAATACTCACAACAGTAAAACTGCTGAGACTGATGGTGTGGTAACTGATGGAATGAATCAGTCGTGTCATGGTAGGAATAGGGATTCTGGTTATAGACAGACCCGTTTCCCGACTCTACCATGCCACAGCTGGGGCAATTGCCACCATTACGAGGATTACCACACCACTGGCAAACCAGAAAGTGTGGATGAGACATAGAAAGAATCAAATAGTTTGGGAGGGGTAGGGATGAAGAATCAAAGATGTGAGAGGGTTAAGGTGATTATTTTTGGGTTTTTGGAAACACATTTTGTACAAATGAGAAAGAAAATGTTTTTGTGTTTTTTGTGTTCGTTGAAAACTAATTTTACAAAGTTTTCGGGAACTGTTTTTGTTTTGATAATAAGAAAATATGAACAAGGGATGGTAAATATACAATGAGTGTATATCCAGATTCACTAATCTGTAAAACCGTTTAGAATACGCGCACGACCTCCCCGGCAGCGGCGCCAAAAATTGATTGAGCCTGAACCGTCAACCTATATTGACCAAATAATGGTCAACAAAGTCAAACAGCCTAGAATCAATCTCCGTGGAAGTATAGGGTTTCCCCGGGTCGTTATGTCCCGACGAGGTGTGAATGGTAATAAAACGGTTTTGTGATCGGGTGAATTTGGACAGGAAAGGGTTTATAAGGGTTTTGAATGATTATGCTAAGGAAAAACAAATGAAAACGATTTAAACAAACTATATTAACAATTACGTGAAACCTAGTTAACCTAAAACGTAAACTGAAAACTTAAAATCAGAAATTGCTTATACGTAAGCAGAAAAATAAGCCAAATGGCTTAAATAGAAGCTATCACTTTATTTAAATTTTTGGTTTTTCTTAATTTAAAAAGCTACTTTTAAAAACGTAACCTAAATTTAAAAACGTAAAAGTTATTTAAATAAAACGCGAATTAAACTTAAAATAAACGCGAGTGCGCGAAATAAAAAGTGAAATTTGAGCTACGCTAAACCTACGAACATGAAAATTATATTTTTACGACCCTAACGATAAAAGAAAATTTTAGAAAAAAGAAAATTATTTTTTTGACTTTTTAATTATTTATTAATTAAATACTAATTTTAACTATTTAATAATACACTAAAAATTAAGAAAATATAAAATAAACCTAGAAAAATGAAATTATAATTTTGAAAAATCTAAAATATTATAAAACTAATTTTAAAACAGAAAATATATTTATTACACTATTTATCTATTTATTATTAATTATTTACTATTTATTAATTACTAAAACTACTTTTGATTTATTAAAAATACTAAAAAGGCAAAGAAAAATCTGAAATTTTTAGGAAAATTCTAAAACACAATTAGGAACTTAAGAAAAATAAAAATTACTGAAAAAGAAGTCAAAATAAGCAAAATGGGTAATAAGCTTTTACAAATAAGCACTTAAAAATAAGCAAACAATGCAAATATTTATCAAAAGCTAAAGTACACTACAAATAGCTTATATTAACTTAAATTAACTAAAAACAACCAAATAAATGCTCAGCATAAGCCATAACAAGCTAATAAGCAAAATCAAAAACTTAAAACCAAACAGGCCTGAGAGGAGGTTTTTGGACCTATGTGGGGCCCACCTGAGTGATCCAAGGTCCAAAGTGATACTTGATCAATGAAGCAGGGGTGGTAAGCTCTCCAATGAGCCAAGAAGTGGCTTGTGGGGACCACTACTCAGGCCTAGGGGGTGGCTGGAAGTTGGGTGTTTGGGACAGCTTTCATGGTGAGTATGGCAGAGATAAGCTCAACTGATTTGGATCCAAAAAGCTCAAACAAGCAAGCTCAGGTCCTAGAAACTAGGGTGCAAAGGTTGGTTTGGTCTCAAAGGGACTCTAACAAACTAAAATGAGAAGATGTATAAGCTTGAGCAAGCTTGTGTGACCAATAGTGATGAAAATTATGAGTGTGTGAGGGCTGATATGACAAGCAGCCAACACTTAAGCAATTAAGCCATGATCAAGGAACAAGTTAGCAAGCTACACATGAAACACATACAAACAACTCAACAACAACAATGAACAAGCTAAAATTCAACAGGAACAATAAATGAACAAGCTCATTTGTGTTAAGAGCATACATCAGCAGTAGTCATAATAAGCCTAGAGATGGCTTATTAAAAAGCACTTATGCAAACAGTTAAACTCAAACCAAAAGCATTTATCTAAAGTCTACCTAAGGGACTTTCTAAATCAACAAAGATCAAATCAATTGGTCCAATATTGCTCAAGTTATGGTACTATGAAAATGGGTCAGTTGAGGCAAAGCCTGGGTGCAGGGCACTTGATGGGTCCAACAGGCCACTTTGGGGTTGATTCTTAATAAGCAAATAAGTTTCAAACTCCCATGTTTCTCTTGATTCAGATAAATAAGCTGCCAAATAACTCCAATCAACTATGTTTTACCATTTCCAACCCCTATTAAACCCTACACAAGGTCTAGAAAAATGTCCCATTTTGACAGATATGAGAATTGACTTTCTATGATCATGAACTAGTTTGACTTATATGACTTTCTAATGATCCTAGTTAACTAAATAAGTAATAACAAGCTCCAATACAACTATTCTAAGCTAAATTAACAAGTTATAAACTGAATTAGAGATTATGCCTTCCTAAAACTTCAACAGACTTGAAACTTATAGGAATAAAAGAGATCTTTGACTTTTTATGAAATACTAACTGATTTTATGCCATAACTATCCTCTATTATCCTACTGAGATATGACTAAACTGATTGCACTAACTGAAACAATCTAGAACAAAGAGATTTAGGGTGATCCAAACACTCCTTAAATGTGACTGTATTTGAGATTTCAATGCAGTAACTAATTTTAAACCATGAAAATAACTCTAAAGCTTATATTATGATGTGATAAGCCATTTTAAGCACAAATACACAGTTTATAACAAGGAACTTGTATGAATCAAAAGTATGCATATTGGCAGTGGTGATGAAGTACTTAACAACAAAGGATCCTAGTAATCAAGTATGTGACATTAAGCAACAAATTCACTCTAATCTACCAAATCAGCAAAGAAAAACACATGGAAAGCAGCTGATAAAAAGATGTACAGTAAGGATTAAGATTAAGGAATATAGCTCACAACTGATTTCCAAGCTCAAAGCAGTGGACCAAGAATCATAAACAATAAACTACACTCCCCATGGAGTTCTCATTCCCAAAGCATTCCACAATCCTCCTTCCTCCATCTGATTTATTACTGTAATCTTTTTGATATTTTCTTTACTATATTTATTTGCTACTTTTGATGAAAATGAAAATTACACTAAAACTTGAACATTCAAACTGAGATTTATTCAAAAGAAAAACAGGTTACAACTAAGGTTTTTCTGAGAATGAAATTACAATAATTTAGACATAACATGAAAAATAAGCTAAAAACTACATTATACTACTCTACTAGCTAACCACCACACTTCAGCCTTCAATCTTGATTTATAAGGACCAGGGTGGGTCCCACAAGCTTTCCCAATTCCAATTGTGGCCGTTGGATGCCTTCACTTGATCTGAGCCTTCTATATGCTTTTGGCGGGAAAACAAGTTGGGACTGATAACTTTGGCAGAGGGAAATTTTGGAGTCTTGTGGTTGTTTTTGGTGCAAGGGGGGGGAAGGTTGAGTGTTTCAGTGAAGGAAATGATTGAGTTGCAGGGATAAGGGTGAGGTGGAAGGGTGGTCAACATGGGTCAAAGGAGGGGGGGTAATATAGAAACGGGGTGAGTTTGGTTTAATGGTTTGACTGTGGTCAAATTTATCAAAAGGGGTGGGCTGTTTAGGGTGAATGGGCCAAGGGGAATGGTTTGGACCAGGTTTTGGATTGAATTTATTTTTGGGTTGGTTTGTTTGTTTTGTTTAGAAATCACAAGGACCATTCATGTAATTAAGTGAAAGTACAAGGGCTGAAAATGTAAAACTTCCCAAGCACTCACAAGGACCACTTTTGCCAATCTTTTATAATACAAGGACCCAAGATGCCATAAATGATCATTTTCCATTTTTCAAATTCCCGGGGACCATTTATGTAATTTTCTAAACATGAGGGACCAAACTTGTAATTTTCCCAAACTTCACACCAAGGACCAATTTTGACAACTTTTGATTTTCCAAGGATAAAATGATTTTTTTTCTTTCAAAATTATCCCACCAGGGACCAAATCTGTCAATTTCCAAAATTCCAGGGACCATTTGTGTCAATTTTGGATTTTGAGGGGTTAAAATGTAATTTCCTCAAACTTTATCACCCAAGGACTTATTTTGATAATTTTTTACTTTTCTTTGCCTTGGGTTGACGTTTCTTTCATTTTAAACTTCCAGGGACTAGTTTTGCCAAATTTTGAAACTTGAGGGACTGAAACTGCCAATTGTGCAAACTTTGTTCGTTTTTCATTTGTTTTTAAACATTTTGCATCTAAAACATATAAAACACACTTTTGAGATAATTTCAGTATTTTGATGCATTATTGGGTGTTTTTTGGATGTTTTGGCAGTTCATATAAGACAAAAATGATGAGTATTTACACACTCATCATTATGCCTTCTAGCCTGCATCTTTCTTGAGCTGGCCATGGGATAAAAAGTAGATCTCTATCTGATATGTGAAGTGAAAGACTAGTCCTGATCTTATTGAATGAATTCCATCTAAGAAGTAGAAGTAGGTTCGCTGAAGCCCATCTATTCAATAAGATCTGTTAATTAGGTTGTTAGGGCCACTCAACTTATAAGTAGTAGTATCACTTTGATCCTATATGAGCATCCACTTTTTCAAACAATTGAGCCTTCATCATGGGAATAAATAGGATAACAAGATTCCTGCTGTAGTTTATTGGCCGTTAGGTCGGTCAAACTGTCCATGAACCAAAATTTTTAGCTACAAAGTTTAAAAGATTGCATTTCAAATATTAGATTAAGTATGACTTTTAAAATTATCTTCAAACAATTTCATTCCAAAAGTCTGTAGTCTGACACGTGGCAAGCTCTTGTTGAATGTTATTTTTGGAAAATATTTAGTGGATGGCTGAAAAAAGTGTCTTTTATTAGGGTAGGGGCAATGGGTGCGGTTTCGCTGCGGTATGGGCTTATACCGAGCGGCAACACCGCTGCCAGTGGTGCGGTGTGGCAGCGGTATGGATGGGAGCGGCAAACATTGCCTCAACGACATGGAAGACAAAAGAGACGTTGGCAATTAAATTTTGGACCGTTGGGATGGATTTGACCGTTCGGCATTAAACTTAAAAAAAATTCTTTGTAAATTACCTACAATTCACACAAACAATTCACATATTTTCACACAAACAATTTTTTTTCCAATGTTTTCATCCTCCTCTTCTTCATACGACGAGTTATTTATTCCCGCCGACTCTTCCGAACTATTGTTATCCGGTAGCACCCTATCAACCTTTTTAGCCGTGTACAATTCCATTGAAGATACGACAAGCTCTACCGAAACTCGGGAGTCTGTCACCCGTTTCCATGAAAAAGCTTTACAAACTCTAATGAATGTCTATTTCGTCGAACGACCAAAGTTTCCCAACAATGTTTTTCGTGATAGGTTTCGTATGAATAAAAGCTTGTTTTTAAGAATTGTTGGTGATGTTGAAGCGATATTCGAATGGTTTCAAGAGGGCCAAGACGCGAGGGGAAAAAAAATTTTCACGGCAATACAAAATGCACATCGGCCATTTGACAACTCGCAACGGGTGAACCTCCGGATAGATTTGATGACTATTTAAACATGACACGAAGAACGTCAGGTTAACATTCTCATTTTTTGCTACATAATATTTTTTTATAAAGTTTTCGTTATATTTTTTTTATAAAGTTTTCGTTATTTTTTTTTAAAGTTTTCGTTATATTTTTTTATAGGAGAATGCCTTGATCATTTTTGCCATGCGATTATTGAATTATATAGTCGAGAGTTCTTACGTAGGCCGACATCCCATGACGTTGCACGCTTATTCGAGGCACATGAAGAAAAACATCACATTCCTGGAATGCTTGGTTGCATTGATTTTACACATTTCGTTTGGCGAAATTGTCCTAGACATTTGAAAGGCCAAAACAAGCGAGGTGATCACCAATACCCGACTATTAGGCTTGAAGCCTTCGCTTCAAACGATTTGTGGATTTAGCATTCGTTTTTTGTTCCTCCAGGTGCAAACAACGATATCAATGTTTTAAATCAGTCTCCATTGTATCTTACGGAGTGAAATGGAACGGCGCCAAACAGTTCATTTTCTGTAAATGGACAGCTTTACAAACGTGGATATTATTTTACCGATGGAATCTATCCTACGTAATCAGCGTTTGTTAAAGCATATAAGTATCCCATTGACCTGAAGGAAAAGAGATTCAAGAAGCTACAAGAGTCTGCAAGAAAAGAAGTCGAGCGAGCTTTTGATCGTCTTAAGGCAAAATGGATGATTCTCAATCGTCCTCTCCGGGCTATGTCGGTCGAAAAGATTCGACAACTCGTTTATACGTGTATTATATTTCACAATATGATTTTAAAAGACGACCAGGTGGCAATATCTTCGTTTCATATAATGGATCTGCCGGTCGCGCTAGCTTATGATGATAGTGTACTACAGGAGTTACTCGACGAAGATATCCGTTATCGTCTCTGATATAATCTTACGGTAAACGTAGAGGCTCAAGACTTAGCATACCTCGATGACTAGTTATTTTTTTATTTTTTTTAAAAGTTTTATGTAATTTTCTTTTAATTATTAATGAAATATTATGTTTTTATTATATTGTTTAATATAATTATGAATATAAAAAATAAAATAAAAAAACTAAAATTAAGTGATGCATGGGATAATGGTTGCCACTAAAAAAGTATTGTGATGCATGGGTGAGGTGGAATGATATTATTGGTGGGTGGTGAGATATGGGTGATGTATAAGATCATGACTGTCACCACCCTTAGTTTTAACAGATAGATAGATTTTTAGGCTTCCGGATTTTAAAAGTTTCTGATTTAAAAAACATTTATAAAAGTTATAAAGCCTTGCCATTCTTAGAACTCATATATAAATTATTTTATTTTTGTGGCAATGTATGCTTCATAATTTTTTTCAAGCCTTAAATGTTACTCCCTCAGTCTCAAAATTATTGTCCAGTTTGAATTGTCAAAGTCAAACTGGTTCAACTTTGACCATAAATATCTTTTTTTATTATATAATATTTGATGAAAAAATTATATCATTAAAAAGTACACTTAAAACACAATCCATTTATATATTTTGCATCAAATATTATATAACACTCAAAAAAATATTTAAGGTCAAAGTTGAAGAAGAAATACTAAAAAAGTAAATAGTGGACAATAAAAATGAGACGGATGAAATATTTATTAAAAGTTCAATGTTTATTTAAAAGTAAACCTCCAGCAGGTGTATCATGTATGTATGAGAATGAATGTTGCCAATATGACGTGCGCGCGTGTGTGATTTAAAAAATAGATACATATATAAGCACGCAAATTGGATCACAAAAGCATAAGTGGACAGAGGCATATATATACGATCATAAAAGCATAAAAAAAAGACATAATAGCATAAAAAAATAGACATGTTTGCATAAAATAACTTAGAAGCATTGAAAATCTTTTATATAATAAAATAAAATCCCTGTTAGGAATTTTTCATTTTAAAAATGCATTCATACTTTATTTAATATTTTTATTTAAAAAATGCATTCATACTTTATTTAGTAATAATTTTATTTAAAAAAATATTATTTTCTTATTAGGTAACATTTTATATTTATCCATAACATAAGTAGAAGATAAATACAAAAAATATAGATAAGATGCAATTAATACTAGGATTAAAATTTTTAAATAATTAACTTTAATAATAAAAAATTATAATTAAACATCATAAATAAAACAAAACAAAGATTAAATTATTTTTTTTTAATAAATAAAAATATATGATTAAAAAAATTAAAAAAAAACTCGTGCGTGTGCGAGTATTATAACTAGTATAAAATACACAAATACTTAAAATAAATAGAACGCAAAAGAGCAAGTGTACATAGTATCCATAATATGATACGACATACGAATAAAAGCATATGAGAAAAGCGGACATGTATAGCGTAAACGCATATAAGCATAGAGAGCAATAAAATTTATGTAAAAACAAGAAAACAAATACTTTATAAGCGAAAAGGCCTCATGTCCGAAATTTGCTTTAGGTTTCCGGCTGGCTCGAGACACCCTGATCCAATGTAATAAAATACTTGCAATCCAATCCAAAACATTTTGGACATTGATACCATCGTACAAATCTAAACATTAATTACTTACTGTTACGTTGTTCTTCCATACAATGTTTTCTTGTTTAACCTGTTGTCATGTAGTCTTTGGCCTTCAAAAAACCTAAAAATACACAATGACAGATTGACAGCTAAATTTCTTGTTCGAGTATACCTAAACAAACTTTCTTCAAGCAATTGTAGTATAAATACATGTACTAACCATTGTTACTCAAAAGTCACCTAAATTCAATCTCTTTCAATGGCCGCTTTCCATTTCCTGTTGTTATTACTAACTCTCCTTGTGGTACAGCTTTCCGAAGCTAGTCGTCCTAGTTTATTTTCTTCAAATGTTGATTCTCCACCAATATTGTTCAACAGCACGAAATGGGCTGTTCTTGTTGCTGGTTCAAGCGGATGGTATAATTATCGCCATCAGGTGTGTATCATCTCAAGTTTTCTGTTAATAGTTTCCAACATGTACGTATATATACCAAATGGAATATGTAGTTAACTCTAGCTATTTATAATAAAAGATACCGACAAGATGAATTTAATTAATCAAGTATCATATGGAATGGCTTCTCTTAAGATTTATTAGTTTATACCTAATCTCGATTTCAGGCTGATGTTTGTCACGCGTATCAACTACTAAAAAGGGGTGGTTTGAAAGATGAGAATATAATCGTGTTCATGTACGATGATATTGCCAATAACACAATGAATCCAAGGCCCGGTGTCATTATAAACAGTCCCAATGGCTCGGATGTTTACGCTGGGGTGCCAAAGGTATGCTGTTTAAGAACAATAAAAATAGAATACGGAAAGAAAGAGCAGCAAAATGCTTTTTCAACAAGAGATCTGCCGTATTAAGTTTCTATGGCATATATTTTTCTTAATTCATGGGCATTTTTACTAAATGCGATAAACAAATCTTTTTGATTATATTTTGTTAGGATTACACGGGAGAATATGTGACCGCAGCCAATTTCTATGCTGTGCTTCTTGGCAATGCATCTGCCGTGACAGGGGGGAGTGGGAAAGTTTTATCTAGTGGACCTCTAGATAAGGTCTTTGTGTACTACACCGATCATGGAGGCCCTGGAGTTCTTGGTACCTACTGTGTTACCAGTATTGTCTTTTGTTGCAAAGTAATACGTAGTAATTAATTTATTACTAACATATATATTCTTGCGTTAATTGCCCTAGGGATGCCTGAAGCGAGCCTGGGCCCTAGCATTTACGCCAATGATTTTATCAAAGTTTTGGAAACGAAGCATGCAATGGGTACCTATAATGAGATGGTAATAGACATCTTGATCTTGAATTATCGCTAATCATTGGTCATGAGAAACGAAAATAATCACTCGAATGATAAACGTAGGTTATATACGTAGAAGCCTGTGAAAGTGGAAGCATTTTTGAAGGTCTGATACCAGAAGATCTGAACATTTATGTGACAACTGCATCAAATGCCAACGAGAGTAGCTGGGCCGCATATTGTCCGGATATGACTCCTCCCCCTCCTCCAGAGTTCGACACATGTTTAGGTGACTTGTACAGTATTTCATGGTTGGAAGACAGGTATTCTTTTCTCACATAGTAGATTTAGTGACTTTCTGTTGTTCATTGGTCATTAACATCCTTTTTGAAACTTCCATCGTTTAGTGACTCGGAAGATTTAAAGACGGAAACATTGGAACAGCAATACTTGAAGGTTGGAACATTGAACTTTTTTTGCTTTAATAAATTCAAAGTCTGCAACTAATTTTTTTATCCGGTGTCAAGTAAGATACAAGTATCCATGTCTTGTTTGCGACTAAAAATCACTTAAAACAATTGTAGGTGAAGACGAGGACTTTAAACAACAATTCTGCCGAAGGATCTCATGTGATGCAATATGGTACACAACGGATAAGCAATGAGTCTGTTTCGGTTTATCAAGGTTCATTTACTTGGAATTTCACATCCAATCCGTTCCAATCTTCCGAATCCATGGGTGTTGTCAACCAAAGAGATGCAGATCTTTATTCAATGTGGCAAACGGTATGTGCTTAAAGAAAAATACACGACACAAGACTAATGCATGCTTTTTTTAGTTTTAACAGATTGATGTAATTTAATAATCTGCAGTACAAGAAATCTAGTGGAGAACCAGATGAAAAGAAGGAACTACTTAAGAAAATCAAGGAAATTACAGCACATAGGGCACATTTGGATAGCAGCGTTTCAATGATCGAAGGCCAATTATTGGCAGACAGAGTCATCGAAGTAAGAGGTGATGGAATGGCTCTCGTGGACGATTGGGACTGTCTTAAATCCATGGTGATTAAAAAAACTGATCTTTCTTGTTTATTACTTTAATATCACTTTTCTTTGTTTTGTCATTATTTATTAACTTCTCACATGTTTGATTGATTTAGGTTCGAACATATGAGACACATTGCGGATCATTGACTCAGTATGGCATGAAACATACACGATCATTTGCTAACGTATGCAACAGTGGTGTTAGCAAGGAAAAAATGGATGAAGTTGCAAAGACAACATGTAGCTCGTATACAATGGGAAAATGGGATCCTGCAATTTTTGGTTATAGTGCATGATCAACAAGGAAACTGATGCTATTTAGAATGAATGATATATTTTCATTTTTCGCTACATTATCGTCTACAGTAATGGTAAGAATAAGTAGACCAAAGATCCTCTAATATGAGGTTCATGTTCATCTCCTATCTATATTTGTAATGTTGTATGTACCTTGAGAAAGCAATGAGTATAATTACAGATACTATGTGGAATCATTTATGTCTTCTAATTTTGTCTTTGATCGTTTGGTTATTTAATTATGGTTAAAAATTTAGACGTGGTTGAGCGTACAAACATGCCTAAGCAAATAATGATCGTTGCACCATGTAAATCATGTTCATATTTATCCGGTTAGCATATCAAGATTTGCAAGATGAATAGACGAACTTATTCGTAGACCACGTTGGTGGTGGTATTAGTGAGATTTCCATCTTCGTCGCGAATAACCATCTTCGACACTTTTTTGCTCCTAACGTGAGAGGCGGCTACATATAGTTGGCCATATGTAAAAACTGGTCATAGCAAATACAAACCGACTTGCCCAAGTGATTGTCCATGACTTTTTTTGATTGTCATCGCGAAAGAGACGGATATGGGGAACTGCTTCCTTACAATCTTTAACGGAAAACGTTTATCAGAAGGTGATATTTTCATTCGTGTGATAAGCACTCGCTTACTAAAATGGTTTCCGTTGATTATAGTGGCGTAAATGCAGCTTTTCATCAACCGATCCACACAAAGTCGTGTTCTGTTGCACAAACCATTGGATTGATCAATGTTTCGTAACAACATGATCGGAACACCCACTTTCAATTTAAGTTCGTGGTTGGTTAATGCATTCCATAGTAAGAGTGGCTAGTTTGACACATAATTAATAAGATGGCAAAATCAGGTAATGTAACTAAAATTTAGCGTATATTTTAACATTTAGTTTGCCGAAAATGCAAAATAAAAATTAAAAAGAATAATCTGGATAAAATAAATCGTTTAATTAGGTTAAGATGCGTCAAACTGTAATCGAAATTTTTTCAACAACACATCCTCAACTGAAAAATGATAGTATTTTGTTATGGTTATTCTTAAGGATATGCTCATTTGCATTAGTTATTCGTAGAACTATGGCTTAATCCGACACAACCCAATTCAACTCGTCTATTTTAAAACCTCTATTGAAATCCACAACTCGTCCATTTAGCCAAAAATCTACATTAAAACCTATATAAATTAATAGTGTTGAGACCGGGATATTTTATTAAGTTAACGAGATATTATTATATCGATAAATTAATAATTTATTAATTTAAAGGGGTTTTATATATAGCCTATAAATTTTCAAGTGTAATATTGAAGTTTCAATGTACTCTTTAGAAATGAAAAATAAATTTGAAAAACAAGTTCCAACTAAAATTTTATGAATTTATATTCAGACTTTATGAAAATTAAATTAACACTTTTTGTTGCAATACGAGAAGACAACACACCAACACTTTACAACAATAAGGAGATTTTGAGATAAACTCAATATAGATTTGAAGTTCAACAAAAAATAACAAGTGACAATGAATTTTATTTTTTACTAAACAATTTTAGGATTTTGAAGTGTATCTCTCTCTCTCACACATATATACAGATATATGGAATTTTCAATAATTATTAATTTATAGTTTCATTAAGACTAATATATATACACTGGGTTTCAAACAAATTATTATCTTATTATTTTATTGATTAGGGTCTAAATTTGTACTGGTCCCAAGTTGAGACTGGACAAATTATTAATTTTATCGAGGTCATTAATTTATCGAGTATTAATTTATAGAGTGTATGTTAATGAACATATAAACTATCTTGATCAACCCTTGTATGAAATCGAAGAAACAAAATTGGTCAATATTTATGAGAAGAGACAATAGCATAAGCAAAATCTCTGATGTAGATCAAACAAACTTTTGAATTGCAAGATGAAGGGATTTGTTTCAATCAAACAAGAGAGTGATAGCTTAAAATAAGTTAAAATCATTATTAATTTGTAATTGTTTCCATTGATAAAACAATCAAAACTTTAACACATACCCGAAATTAAAACGTTATTAAATTATGAGTTTCCAAAAATATGAGGCATCTAAATGAAGAGTTTGAATATTAATTGCATGATATTTATTGGGGACTTTGAACCGAAATTTTTTAGCGACAAAGTTTAAAAGATTGCATTTCACATATTAGATTAAGGAGGTGTTTGATTTCGACTTAATTGACTTAATATGAAAAAACTGGATTAATTAAGTCATATGAAAACTGTTTATTTGTGACTTATTAGAAAAATAAGACTGAAAATATTAAGTAATAAAATTAAGGTTGTCTACATTAAGTCATGACTTAACCAAAAAATTTAAGAAAGAAGCCCTAATTCTCACTTTTAAAATTATCTTCAAACAACTTCATTTCAAAATTCTGTAGGTTTTACTGTAAAAGTTATAAAACCTTGCCATTCTTAGAACTTATATATAAATTATTTTATTTTTGTGGCAATGTATGCCTCAGGGGGCGGATCTAGCATGAACTCATGGTATGCACGTGCATACCTCATGTAAAATCTTAGTAGTAGGTTTTAATTTTTTTTTTTTTTTTTTTTTTTTTTTTTTTTTTTTTTTTTGATTTTTTCCAAAGTTAGTACAAAATACACTATAAATTTATCAGTGCACACCCTATATAATACTGGAAAATTATCTGTGCATACCTATAGAATTTAAAGAAGTGAAAGAAGGAAGAAGAAGAAGAAATAAAAATGCAACTGGTAAGTCACAGTATGTCGGCTGCTCTATTTTGATGAAGAAGAAGGTCAAACGGTAGTTTTGTATTTTTTATTTGGCCAATTATTTTACATTGAATTTTAAGTTGAGCTAATTACTCTCACAAGCCCAACCCATTATAAATGTCATTTACCACTGAAAGGTTAGGATCACTTACTTCAATTCTTGAAAACGACGCACGTAAGCAGCAAGTTCGGAACTTTTCACAGCCAAATAATTGAACTCAGTATCCAACTTCCTCAAATCGCTTCGAGAACAATACTTCTTGACCATCTCCTTCTTGAAATCCTCCCATGAAAGATTAAAATCATTGTCCATTCCTTTCTCTTGAGCAAAAGCAATCTACCAAGACAAAGCATGCTCCATTAATGTACCCATTGCGTACTTCACTTTGCAATTCTCTGAACAATTACTCCTCTAAAACACTGACTCCATTTTCTCAAACCACTGAGTTAGACCAATAGCTCCCTCAGTTCCCTTAAAAGTAGTAGGCTTACCGTCCATGAAATTCTTATAAGTGCAGAATTGGTTAACGCCTGAGCTCCTGCTTGTCCAAAATTCTGGGGACCAACACCTGCTTGCCCGACAAGTGTTGCTGCAATTTCTTCATTAATCAACTGCTGGATCGCAGCTTGAGTCATCGTCCTAGGCGGCATAATTCTATCAACCAATACAAACGTACAACATGTAAGTATTTGATTAATCATAACAGAATCATATCACAAGACAAACAACACACGAGAACATCATAATATAGCATACATTCAATATCAATAACAGTACATCACCATAATACATTATAGATTTATACTTGACATAAGTCTTACAAGACATGCAAAACCAGTACAATGATAAAATCTACTAACTGAACTATTCAGTTTAGTAAGTACAAGGTAAACTACTATCATTACACTAAGATACCATAAATGAACTAGTCTCTGCTCTCTCTCTCACTGACGGTCCACCATACCTAGCCATCACATCGACACTGTCATCAACCTGAAGCGAGCCATCCTGTCGTAATAAGCCTGCTCCTGAGTGGCATGAAGCTCATCCCACAGCGACTGAATACTACAGTCATAACGACTACTGTCAATATCATGAAACACCTCTTTCATAGTCAAATGCTCCACCATCTTCTCGAATTCAAGCATCCTCTTCTCTAATGAATCTAGATGCTCCTGAAGTTCGGTATCTGACCTCTCCAACGAACTCAATCTAGCTGCATGCTCATAAAGCTCCACATATAGCTTTTGTGTCACCCTCCTATCATCTTGAACCTCTCTCCTAAATCCTGCAACCTCAGTCTACCTGTCACCCAAACGTCTAGATGTCGACCCAAAATGACCTTGACGCTAGGTGATATCCTATCTCAAGCGGCTCAACACAGCTTGGGGCTCTCAAGGAGTAACACGCAGAGTCGTCGAAGACTCACCAACCTCAAATGTTGATGTAATCTATATCCCGAGTGCATGTCCCAATGCCTTTGACGTGTGTGACTCGTAAGTGATATACGATATAGCAAGCGAAGGTGGTAAGAGAACACTACAAGAAAAATTGGTATTTAGGAGGGTGGATAAGCATGCCAAATACTCAAAAACCCGTGCCAAATGCTATTTGGCAAGGCTTTTGGCACGGTTTTGGCTCCGTCCTAAATATGAGGGTGCCAAATATATTTGGGTTGGGTTGAAACCGTGATAAATAGTATTTGGCTCGGTTTTTAGGACGGCTTAACTTTAGGGTGCCATAAGTGAGTTATTGGCACGATTGACAATCTTCCGTTCCAAAATGGGCATATGTCACACTTTCTATATCTCTTGCCAAATGCGTATTTGGTACCAATTCATCTCCCGTGCGAAATGTGTATTTGATACAGTTTTTATTTATCGTGCCAAAATTAACTAGGACAATTTTATCTACCGTGACAAATGTATTTGGCACGGTTTTTGTTTTTTGGCCAAACGTATTTGGTACAATTTTATCCGTCTTGCCAAAAAAACATTTGGCATGCTTTTGCGTTCGTTATAAAAATCAGTTGGCACGATTTGTGTAATCACTGCTAAAGTGTATTAGCACCATTTTCCATTACA
The DNA here is from genome assembly GCA_030686995.1 of Artemisia argyi. Taxonomy (NCBI): domain Eukaryota; kingdom Viridiplantae; phylum Streptophyta; class Magnoliopsida; order Asterales; family Asteraceae; genus Artemisia; species Artemisia argyi. The sequence goes on along the minus strand of CM060686.1, from coordinate 154,196,176 downwards.
AATAGGTTTTAGTACACCAAAACCATCTCAAATATGCGCAATATAATTCAATCGAAGCTAAAAGTAAATTGAACTAAAATTTAATTAATCATCCATAAAATCAAGTTAACATGGCCACTTGAATACCATAAAGTAAAAAACAATACGTCAAACATAGTATCCAGAATGACAACATCATAACTAGAATTCAATATAAATGACTAATACAATTTGTTACTAACGGGATCGAATAAAGCTCATCGGATAACGTCCTCATCATAAACCTGCATTATATAATATTCCAAAATTAGAAACATGTTAAACGGGACAAAAATTTTAAACTCAAAACCGAGCTGGGATAAATGCGTTCAATATCATCCTTATGATTTCAACCTCATTTGAAACGGATTAAATGGGTTGAAATTTTGTATTAATATCATCAAATAGATTCATAATACGAAGCTAAGGTATAAATTGGTACTTACTTAAAAATATAGCTAAGCAAATATGTTTGAACTCTTCTATCAATACATGCTAATCTCATCTTACAATAAGCAAATAAGTTGGACCCAAATAAACCCGACCCCGTAAGGCCTTATCGGGTCGGGTCAGGTCAGGTCACCCATTTGACACCCATATGCGGATCTACTTGAGCTTGAACCTTAAAGATATTTAAGGAATGAAATAATCTGATTACCTTTCAAAGAAGTTGAACGACCCACTTACTCATTTCTTTTTAGATTCCATGGGTTTTGTTACTTCACAAAGCAACACTTTTTCCTGATGTTGGGGTAGATGTATTAGCAGGAGCTTTTGTATCACTCTACTTCTGACCACTGATGCGTTTGCTACCCATTCATAAGTAAATGGGTGAAATATATTATCCTTAACGTACATCATAAGTAGCTTATACTAAGATTATGTTGGTCCATTAGAGATATTATTAAATGATCAGTGATTTACAATACTAAGAAGATTCTAATAAACACTTGTTACCTTGTGCTAGTGTCCACATTTAAGAGGTATCTTAAACGGCATTAGTTATCGATTCCAAGATAGAAAGCTGCATAATCTCCATCTCAATAATCTAAGAAGCAACATCCTCTAAATCACATTAATTAAAGGTAAACATATATGTCAAAGCCACCTGCATTGATAACCAAGCTAACGTTTATGGGGGTGACTCCTGTACTGTCTAATAGGTCAACACAGGACAATAAATTGTGCGTCTATAGGGTCATTGTATATGGGTCAAAATGCATTTAGACACTTGGGTAACTTTTTTACGCAGGCCAAAGCAGGTCGGGTTGGACCAATTCACTTATAGCTCAATTTCTTTTAATATCAGATTATGAAGATATAAGCACCATACCTTTGATAGTCTATGCTAGCTTTAATAGTAGTTTTGCGGCTGGTCTTTTATGAACATTCATATTTACTCCTCGGGCTGATCTTTAGCTCATCTATAAGACCAAGGAAGTTGTAGATGTTAGTATTTTTTATTAAACATTGTTAAACTACATGTACTAGGTATAACGTACTCACATCTTGAAGCAAGTCATAATGCCACACTCGAGAACAAATGTTTCTAATCGTTTTGTAAGGGTAATTAGTAAGTTATTTTTCATAAGCAAGTTAATAGCGAAAATAGATGTCCTGAAAAAAAAACAATTCTATGAGTGAAAGAGGAGGGTGATATAAGTAGATGAATCACTTATTGGGCTTGTTGTCTCAGCTCGCTACGACTTGTAAATTTCTATTGAACTGAGCGAATAAGATTGAGAGGTCCTAACTGGAAATATCATGTTGCCCTCACAAAACCAATCGCATTAAAACATAAATACAGTGAGCATTACATGTTATCAAATAGATTTTACAACCAGCACTGAAATATGAAAGAGCTCCGTGCATCAGAGGCAACTCTATATACCATATTATGATATTAAATCACATTTTGAGTGTGAGGAAAAGATAGACATGGTACTACTACATGGATATATTTTCTCAACCAGGAACTTATAAATAGTGAGAAAGGTTCAGAATATAATGTTATGCATATGCCAAAAAAAAAAAAAAAAAAAAAAGTTAAAACACAAACATTGTGTATGGGCATGGAACCAAACAACCAGTACTTTTGATTCGAGCATCCTAGTGTGTTTGCTTTCGTTTATACCAATTTCGAATAATTGATATAAAACTTATAGGCCACCCCTTATGTGTTTGCTTTCGTTTTATATCATGTAGGTTACCTATTTATCAATACTAACTTATAGACCACCCCTTTATGTGTTTGCTTTCGTTTATACCAATTTCGAATAATTTTTTCTCAAATATCTTTGAAACAACGGGAATAAAACTAAACGTAACATACTAAAACAAAACAATATTAGTTTTCCTCATTATCTAAATGCAATTTCATTTAGTCAAAAGCGATTTATGATACATTAACTAATGTTTTACGTTTGAATTTATAATTTTATTTTTTGATATGTTAAAGTTAGCGTTGTCCTTCAAGTTGTACAAAGTTCTAGCAAGAAATTGAACGAAATTGGTATAAATGATAAGAAACACATATTTGGGTGGCCAATAAGTTAATTTAAATAAATAGGTGGCCTAAAGGATAAAAGTTTAATAGTTGGGCGGCCTCCGCATACATAATCCCAAAAAAAATTACACTTTCTATTGTGTTTATTCAACAAATTACAAAACAAAAAAGTGGAGATGGAAATGAGCCGAGCCATTTGTGAAAAGCTCGGAATTGGATTGGTAAAAAGACTCGAACAAGGTGAGCCTAAATGAGCTCGAGCCTGAATTCAAGCCTAAGTTGCAACTAATTTACTAATCGAGTTTGAGCCTGAGCTTTATATACAAAGCTTGATTGATCTCGCGACCGTAAACGACACTAGGATATTTTGAGTATTAAACATATATAAAATGTATGCATTTATATTATAATAGAGCTTATAAATGAGCTCAATAATAAGCTTATTAATGAGCTCAAAATAGATATTTTATGAGCCAAGCTTTAAATTTTCATAGCCAAATCGTATAAACGAGCCGGTCCCGAGCAATAATTTTATTCGGGTTATTCGGTTCAACTTTAGTAACCCAAATACTAAATAGGGTTGACCTGATTGACCAGAATAACGATTTTTGTATTTTTTTTAAACGCATTCTTATAAATTATGTATTTAAACTAGTACAAATAGGCAATTTTATTAGCATTTTACTCATATTTAAGAAACAACATATGTTAACTCACTAAAAATTAGAAGGTGATGCATCTAATTAAGTAATGTAATGGATACTAATTCGATATATAGATTAATTATATAGATTAAAAGTTAATGACGAAGGGCTATTGAATATTAGAGTAAATTAATAAAATCGATTATAAATTTAGTTTGATTTCCAAAATTACAAAAGCATAATATAGTCAACACATGCGGAGAAAAAGTGTAAATTGGGCCAGTTTTTTTAAAATGTTCTAAATACATAAGAACTAAACACAATTTATAAATCGCCTCAAATACATTGATATTTTTCACAACCAATAAAACCCGTTCCAAATACATAAGTATTTGTCACCAGCATTAGATGTTGTTTCAAATACATAGAGGTATTTGGCACTGTTCATACCAATCATTCCAGATACATGAGTATTTGGCACCAACAGTAGATAGTGTTCCAAATACATATACAAATTTGGCACCAGTGGTACCAACCGTCCCAAATACATAAATATTTGGCACTGATAACTCAAACTGTTCCAAATACACATGTATTTGGCACCATTATTAGAAAACGTTCCAAACGTATACGTATTTGGAACCGTTTCTAAATAGCCGTCCTAAATACCTACTTTTTTTTCACGGTAACCCCACAAGTGCCAAATATGCGTATTTGGCACGATTCTTTGACTGTTCCAAAAAGTTTCAACCTTAAAACACCCTTTTCTTGTAGTGGAAGAACTTCCTGATCCTCCCCATCATCCTCATCTCCATCCTAATCCTCCATCTCGTCATCATCATCCTCCATCTCGTCATCATCATCCTCCATCTCATAACAATAGAGTAAGTCGACAATAACCGCGGAATTTCATAATACTATAAATGCCCCCAAAGCTAGGTACATGCCAGATACCTAGTGAAAATCGAATATAGTACATCACATGTGGACCGAACTTAGCCCAACATGGCGGGAGAGTCAATTCCTATAGGCCTATATCCCTATATTCGCGCTCACTCACAAGTGATTAATGGTTCATGATCCGAGGGACTTGCTTTTGGCAAGGTACAGCTACTTAGCACATCGGTCAGGAAAAGCATACCAGTGAGGAATAGCATACAAATAAACTATTGTGCTCGGAAAACATTTAAGAAGCATGTATCTCACCCCAAGGTGTTTGGAATTATTATAAACCAGACTTAAGTATGTTAGTGACATTATTAATTATGGTAGGCTAGTTAGTACTACCAGTACAAAGTTTAGTCTGGCAGTGATAGTTAAGTCTGTTTAGTATTTAATAGTTAAGTCTTTTCATGTATAACATAATAGATATCTTAAGAGATATATTATGGAAGGATGTATTAAAATATACATTTATCCTTCTACACATTTTGTATTAGGGTTTCCTTAGCATATAAAAGGAACTCTACGGCTGTGGAAGAAAACATCTAAGCCTATTAGCAAATTAATAAAATATAAAGTTAGTAATTCATACTATGTTCTTCATAATTGTGTGTTAAGATTCTGCATTAACATTCAATTACATATTGTTAAGAGTTTCTCACATAGATTGATTTGGATTTATCTGAATTATCCATTATCTTAAACAAGGCTACTTAGATCCATAACTTTGGACCTACATGTGGTATCAGAGCCTATAGAGGGACTCTGAGTTTGAAGAAACACATAAATCACAAACAAACAATCATTCAAAAACCTTGAAAAATGTCTCAACATGTCAATGATGAATTTTCCCTACAAAACAGTGATGATGATGCCTCAAACCATGATGATGCTGTCTTAGAAACTAGCAAACCAAAAATGCAAATCATGTCTGCAACAATAACCATTTCAAATATCAAGCTCCCAATTCTGAAGAAGGAGGAGTATGATATTTGGGCTATGGAGATGGAGCACTAATTGGAATATATTGATAATGATGTTTAGAAGGTGATCCAAAATGGAAACTCTAAGAAGAGGATCTCTATTGGGAAGGATGGTATTGTTAGTGTGCTTCCACCAGTCTCTGCTGCAGAGATCCATGTTATGGAAAAGGAGAGGAAAGCTAGAAATATCTTGCTGATGGCCCTTCCCAAGGAACATCTCAGAAGATTTCATGGGATGGATGAAGATAAGGAAATATGGGAAGCGATCAGAACTAGGTTTGGAGGTAATGCTAATTCCAAGAAGATGCAAAAGGCTGTTTTAAAACAACAGTTTGAAGCTTCACTATATCCAGTTCTGAAGGATTGGAAAGAGGCTATGATAGATTCCAACAAATTCTATCACAGTTGGAAGCTCATGGTTTTGAGATGCCTACTGATGATGCAAACCACAAGTTTCTCAAATCTTTGCCTCCAGAATGGTCACATCTGCAATGACAATAAAAACCAAAGAAGATGTGGATACTCTATCAATTGATGACTTGTACAATAACCTTAGGGTCTTTGAACAAGAAATCCAAAGTTACTCAAAACCATCTTCAAGTGCCAATGCCGCTTTTGTCTCTCAAAGCAAGACCAGTACTAATAAAGTGAAATCTGGTAGCTACAGTACCTCTTCTTCAAGCAATTTGAAAGAGAGAGAAGTTCCTGCTAGCTTTGTTTATGAAGTTATCTACTCTCTCTTTGTAAGGCAATCAGAAGACTTGGACCTCCTTTATGAGGACCTTGAACAAATCAATGATGTGGATATTGAAGAGATGGGCATTAACTAGGAAATAGCAATGATTGCTATTAGGATGAAAAGGTTTTTCAAGAAGACTGGAAGATCAATCAGATTTGATGCGAAAACACATGTTAGCTTTGACAAAAAAACCTTAAATGTTACAAGTGCCACAAGACTGGTCACTTTGCTAGAGAATGCATATCTCAAGTGACCATTGATGAACAGAGAAGAAAATACTCAAAGTTTCAAGATAAAGAAGCTGGATTATCTTTGAAGAATCAGATGGGGTTGCTGACTGTTGATGAAGGTGTTGTCAATTAGGGAGAGCACAATGAAAATGAGGAAGAAACAAATCATACTTTCATGGCTATCAGCTCAAACTCTAAGGTATCTTGGATAAAAAAAAAGTGTAGATTGGCAGGGACACCTCAACCCTGTGTACCATAATGGTACCCATCAACCCTACCCAGCAAAGGTTTGATGCCTGTGAAATACGTCCACCCAATACCCAACCATGCTGCGGTACGGAGTCGAGCACGCGTCCTTTGTTGGATCAAGACATCACATGGTTGGGCCCAGGCTTCTAAGGTAGCTGGTGGCCAACTACACTAGGCATCTGGTTAACTCTAAGGTATCTTTGTGCTCCAAAACTTGCATTGACTCATATAATAATCTTAAAACAATTTGTGATTACCAATTGCATTAGATAGGTGATCAGGAACCATAAATTCTTGCATATAGTAATATTGTTAAGACATTAGAAGTACAAATTGGAACTTTTTAAAAACAACAAGCAACTTTAAATGGAAAACTTACTTTTCAAGCCAATGCAATTTTTGAGAAAGATGAAAAACTTAAAAGGTATAGGAGAATTGGCATGAAAGCTTTGAAGGATAAGGAACAATTGCAAAATATTGTAGACTCATTGAGAAATTCTTCTAAAAACCTGTTTAGACTGATAGATTCAGGTATGAGCTTAACTTGCAAAATTGGTCTTGGATATGAAATAAAATCAGATAGTGAGATTTTAAGTTATGCGAAAGAAATGCAAAGAACTTTGTTCATTAGTACAGAAGATGATTTTGCTGATAAACCTGTACACAATAGATTTTCAAAACCTATTAACGTCAAAGGAGTTCCACCTCCTTTAAATGGAGATTACACTCCTTTACCAGAGCAAGATTTTGATGAGTCTTTGTATGTTTATGGTAAAAAGGAACGCCAAAAGTCTGAAGCAACTGTCTTAGATGACAAATCCAATGTGTATTCTACCTATCAATCTGATGACAGTGGAGGATCCATTAGAAATATCTCTGAGCACTATGAGTCAAAAATTGTCAGTGATCCAAAGGAAGTGTCTAAGCCTAAGTTTGTTCCTATAAACAAGCCTGTTGTCTCTGCATCAAAACCTAAAACAGTTGAACCTAGTTATGACTCACAAATAAGTCTCCTAGGAAACAAGTTAAACACACAAAGACACCCAGAGTGAATAGACAAAATTGGATTGAGAAACGATGTTTTATTTGTAATAGCACTAGTCATTTAATTAATGATTATGATTTTCATGAGAAAAGAATGGCTAGGAAGGCTGAACTTAAGAAACACAGGGGTGTTAATACTGGTAATAGGATAGCTAAACCAGTATAGACAAATGTAAACAGGGTTAATCTTGCAAATAATTTTATTCCAAGACCAGTACTAATAAATCCTGGCCGACCTAAAGTTAATTCTGTTCAGTCAAAATTTAATATTGGAAGGCAAAATTTTAATTCTGTTAAGCCTAAAGTTAATACTGGTTATGCTAATGTTAATTCTGTTAGACCCAAACAACCAGTAACTACCAGTACCTCATATGATAGGCCATAGGTTACCAAATTTAATCAGAAAGGTAATTTTGTTACACCAAAATCACCTGTGAAATGACCCTTTGTTAAAGATACAACAAAAATTCCAAAATCTCATCCTGTAAAGGGAAATGGGGACACTGCTGCTAAGTCCTCAGTATGTTGGACTTGGGATCCTTTTAAAAATGAACTAACATATAAATCCAAAAGCAACAGTGGATCATGCTCTTATAAGACATAAAAATGTACTGATCTACAAAGCAGACCTAAGCCTGCACAGGCCTGGGTCCTTAAGAGAAACAAATCTCTTATTTTCATGTGCAGGACCATCCACTTAAAATCTTGGAAGATAGAGGTATATTGGATAGTGGATGCTCAGGGCACATGATTGGTGACAAGGATCACCTGGAAGATTTTGAAGAATTCAAGGGAGGTTCTGTTACTTTTAGAGGTAGCAAAGGTTCTATCACTGGTAACGGTAGAATCAAAGTGCGTAATTTAGAATTTGATAGTGTAGCTTTTTAAAAGAGCTTGGGCATTTTAACCTTTTCTCAATATCACAAATTTTTGATAAGTAGCACAAGGTTCTTTTTACTGATACTGAATGTCTTGTGGTGACTTTTGACTTTAAGATGCCTGATGAAAATCAGATACTTCTAAAGGTCCCTAGGCAACATAATATGTACAGTTTTGATATGAAGACACCTGAACTTGCCAAAGGTTTTGCTTGCTTAATTGCAAAAGCCACTCAGGATGAATCTAAATTATGACACAGACGGTTAGGTCATAAAAATTTTTAGAATCTAAATAAACTTGTGAAGGGAGGTCTTGTGAGAGGTTTGCCTTCCAAGGTTTTCAAAAATGAACATGCATGTGTAGCTTGTCATAAAGGCAAACAACATAGGGCCTCTTGTAAGGCAAAATTAGAAAGATCCATCATGAAGCCACTTCACACATTTCATATAGATCTATTTGGGCCTACTTCTGTTAAGAGCATAAACCATGCTTGTTATTGTCTTGTCATTATTGATGATTGTTCTAGGTTCTGTTGGGTATTCCTTTTGTCTACCAAGGATGAAACTACAGGCATCCTTCAAACTTTCATTAAGCAGATAAAAAACCAACTTAATCATAGGGTTAAAATTATTAGATCAGATAATGGCACTGAGTTTAAGAATAGAAGTATGCTTGAATTTTGTAGGGACAAGGGAATAAAACAAGAGTATAGTAGTGCTAGAACTCCACAGGAAAATGGAGTTGCTGAAAGAATGAACAAGACCCTCATTGAGGCTGCTAGGACAATGCTAGCACACTCACTCTTACCAACCACCTTTTGGGCTGAAGCAGTTAATACTGCTTGTTACATCTTCAACAGGTTAAGGGTGACTAAACCTCAGAATAAGACTCCTTATGAGCTTTTATTTGGCCATAAACCAATTGTTAGCTACATAAGACCATTTGGATGCCATGTTACTATCTTAGATACTCTAAGTGTGCTTGGGAAGTTTGATGGTAAATCTGATGAGGGTTTTTTGGTAGGATATTCACTAAACAGTAAGGCCTTTAAGGTATATAATTTAGTGACCAAAAGGGTAGAAGTGACTCTCCATGTGAATTTTCTTGAAGAGAAGCCTAATGTAAAAGGAATAGGTTATAGGTGGATGTTTGACATTGATTATCTCACTGACTCTATGAATTATATAATTTAGTGACCAAAAGGGTAGAAGTGACTCTCCATGTGAATTTTCTTGAAGAGAAGCCTAATGTAAAAGGAATAGGTTATAGGTGGATGTTTGACATTGATTATCTCACTGACTCTATGAATTATATTATATATATTTGGAGAATCAAGCTAACCCTCATGCAGGTTCCACAGAAGTAACTAATAATGCAGGTTCTCCACAAACTTCCAATGCAGATGAAGCAGATGAGAAGAGTGAGGTGCTCATTAGTTTTCCTACAACAAACAAGCATTATGCAGCTAATAGTGAAACAAAGAAGCCTTCCACTACTTCAGAGAAGAAGGAGACTGTGATAAAGCCTCAAGTGCAAGAGAAGGAAGCTACTCCTACTCATGTTTCTAAAGAAATTCAAGCTTTCAGAAGGGAATTGGATGCTCTTACTTAGAAACATTTAGGGGCAGTACCTGAAAACAAGGCTACCAGTACAAACTCAGTTAATACTGGTAGTGACATAATTAAGTGTGGCGAGCTTGATCCATCTCAACTTGTTGATCCTTATGATTCAGCTATGATAGAACTTCATACTTATGGAAGGCCTGATGAAGGAATCTTTACTGAAGCCTCCTATCATGAAGAAGGTGTAGTCACTGATTTCAAAAACTTACCAACAGAAGTAGATGTCAGTCCCATTCGTACAATTAGGATTCACAATATTCATACAAATAGTCAAATACTTAGTGATCCTAAGTCAGCTGTACAGACAAGAAAACAATTGCAGCAACAATCATGAGCTCATGCATTCATAAGCTTTATGCAGAAGCAGCAAAGGAAAAATCAAAAATATCATCAACACTGTCTGTTTGCATGTTTCCTCTCTCAAAAGGTACATACTAAAGTTTCTAAGGCTCTAGAAGATGAAAGTTGGGTAGAAGCTATGCAAGAAGAACTATTGCAGTTTAAATTGCAGAAGGTATGGGTTCTGTGGATCTACCTAATGGAGTGAAGATTATTAGCACAAATTGGGTCTTCAGGAATAAGAAGGATGAAAGTGGTGTGGTTGTTAGAAATAAGGCTAAATTGGTAGCCCAGGGGTACAAACAAGATGAGGGAATAGACTATGATGAGCTTTTTGCACCTGTAGCTAGGATTAAATCTATCAGGTTATATTTGGCCTTTGCATCCTATATGGGATTCATAGTTTATCAAATTGATGTCAAGAGTGCTTTTCTGTATGGTACTATTGAAGAAGAGGTGTATGTTTACCAGCCTCCTAGTTTTGTTGATCCTGCTTATCCTAATAAATTTTACAAGGTGATTAAAGCTTTAGATGGACTACATCAATCTCCAAGAGCTTGGTATGCCACACTATCATCATTTCTTGAGGAGCATGGATACAAGAGAGGGATTATTGACAATACCTTGTTCATCAAAGGGGACAAGAAGGATATCATACTTGTCCAGGTATATGTGGATGATCTCATTTTTGGTTCTACAAGAAGGTCTTGGTGTGAAAAGTTTGAAGCCTTAATGAAAGGGAGATTTCAGATGACCTCAATGGGAGAACTCATATTCTTTCTTGGCTTGTGAGTCAACCAAAAGCCTGATGGACTTTTTATCTCTCAAGACAAGTATGTTGCTGAGATGATGAAGAAGTTTGATCTTGCCAATGTGAAGATTGTAGTCACTACAATGGAGAACAAGGTACCATTGACAAAAGATGAAGAGGCTGAGGATGTGGATGTGCACTTATACAGATCCATGATAAGATCTCTTATGTACCTAATTACCTCTAGGCCTGACATTATGTTTGCAGTGTGTGCTTGTTCTAGATTTCTGGTTACTCCCAAGACTTCACATCTTCATGTTGTGAAGAGAATCTTTAGATACCTTAAGGGTAAACCCAATTTGGGCCTTTGGTATCCTAGAGAGTCATCATTTGACCTGGAAGCTTATTCTGATAGTGACTATGCTGGTGCAAGTCTTGATAGGAAGTCTACAACAGGTGGTTGTCAATTTCTTGGAAGGGGATTGATCTCATGGCAATGCAAGAGGCAAACCATAGTGGCTACCTCTACAATTGAAGCTGAGTATGTAGCTGATGCAAATTGCTGTTGTTAAGTATTGTGGATTCAAAATCAGATGTTGGATTATGGTTTGAACTTTATGAATAATAGAATCAACATTGATAATGAAAGCACCATTTGCATTGTAAAGAATCCAGTGTACCACTCTAAGCCTTAACACATAGAAATTAGGCATCACTTTATAAGAGATTGCTTTGAAAAGAAATTGATTAGGGTGGAAAAGATACACACAGATTTTAATGTAGCTGACTTATTGACCAATGCTTTTGATGGACCAAGATTTAACTACTTAATGGTTAATATTGGTATGGTAAACCCATAGCTATATTTAAGGGGAGGTTAAATGTATAGTTTGTAAAGTCTTAGTTCTGGTTATGAAGTTAATACTCGTACTTAGAATTAATTATGGTAGTTCAAAATTTAGGTCTGGTAGTTAGTTTTGTTTTTATCACCATAGTATTGTATGTTTTCTTAGTTTTAGACTTATTTTTCCAGGAAAAGCATGGATTGGAGATGCATGGAGTCTTGCAGATGTCTTTTGGTTGTATGTAAGTGTCTGTCATGTGGGTCAAAATTGGTTAAGTCTGGTGAGTCATCAGTTAGTACTGGTTGACCAATTTTAAGTTTGGTAGTGTAATTTATGTTACAGTTAGTATTGGTCATATGCGAAATGATTTTTACTGTTTGAATAGTACCATTACTTATTTTTCGGCGCTAAAAGGTAAATAAGGATAAGATTTAATTTCTTTTATTCTTATCTATTATTTACTTCCATTTAAACTTCAAAGTAACAAATCATTTATTCACAGCAACAATATCGCATACTCTGTTTTCACAACCATTCTTAAACCCTACCACGACTTTTATCTCAGTATTTTCAAAACTTCTTTTACAATTAATCTCAATGGCTAGAATGAAATACTGTGATAAATACAATCAAGTGGGTTTCTTGAAGAAACGAGAGGGAAGGAATGATTTTCATCAGATAGTAGATTTTTTAAAGGGATCTCACATCAGGTATGCTTTTACTCATAATCCTACTATCTATGATTCCCTAGTCAAACAATTTTTGAAGACTAGTACTTTAGTATTCAGTCACAGAGGCATCCATTCAAAGTAATCATATATGCCCTTGAGTATTCAGTCACAGGCAACCATTCGAAGTAATCTTCAATTGGATGATACCTCAGGGACTACAATGTTGCCAAATGATGAGATTTTTAAAGGGTTGAAGGACATTGGGTATCCCGCTGATGGGAATTTTACATTTTGGAAAAGCCATTAAACACCCCAATGGCAATTTTTACTCCATCATTTGCTTCATTGTTTAAGTTCTAAAAGTGGTGGATGGGACCAATTAATTTGGGAGCAACATTGCTTCTGCTTTGGTCTGTCTATCCACTGATAGAATTTTTAACTTTTCAAGATATATTTTTGATGCAATGATTGCAAACTCCAAAAGCAAAACCAAGTTTTTGATGTACCTACATTTTCTACAAATGATTTTGGGTGTAGAAACACATAGCAAAATTCCATACTTGGCTATCCCATTTAATAAAAAGGTTTTTAATAACATGCAAAGGGGCTTTAAGGAGGCACATAAGCCATTATTAGCTGCTATGTTGCCTGCTGGTTCTAACAGTGCAAGTACATCATCCTCATCCTCTGCAAGTGAAGCTGACTCCCAACCATTGAATGAAGAAGAGGAGCCTACTCATGAACCTGGATCATCTAGTTCACCTGAACACCATCAACTATCACCTAAACCACAACCACCTTCATCCACTTCATCACCCAAACAGGCATCTCCAATCTCCGAAACCCAGGTTCTAACTCCACGACATGAGGAGGAACCCAGACATATGACTATGGAAGATCTCACCCAGCTAGTTCCTCAACTCATTAACAGGATAGTTGTATCGGAAAAGGACTTGAAAGAAACCAAACAGACCATGGAATCTGCTATTGTGACTCTAGTCAGAAGGGTCAAGAAGAGGGAAGTGATTATGAAAGAGAAAGGGGTTGTGTTTACCGATGAAGAGGGTACTGAAGCAGAAAATTCTTCCAAACATGGGAGGAATTTGGGTGAAGAGAAAGCATTTCAGACTCCTACTCAAGGAAGATCCTTTAGGGATATAGAAATTAGCCTTCAAGGATTAGAAGCAGCAGAGATTCTAGCTAAAAATCTTAGTCAAAGTCATAAGAAGATAAGGCTAAGAAAGAAGTTGGTGACAGAAGAAGTTAAGTCTGCTGAAGTGGTTAAGTCTGCTAGTGCTGATCAAGTTAAGTCTACCAATGATAAATTTAAGTCAGTTGCATAAGTTAGTTTTGGTGATCTAGATAAGCCTGTTAGTACTCAAAGAGAAGGCAATCAAATACTTGAAGAGACCTTTCAACCTAAGGAAAGCAAGAGGTAACTCAGAGAAGAACAAGCTACCTTAGCTGAGATTGCAAGACTTCAGTTTGAAGATAAATCTGAAGAAGAAAGACTTGCTGCATTACAAGCAAAACATGCAGAGATTGCTAGGAGAATGGCAGAAGGACTTGAGCAGCCATCTGAAAACACAGAAGAAGAGAATGGAACAGGTGCAACAGGCTGCTAAGTTCTATAAAGATAAAGATTGGGCTATGATCAGAGCTAAACTTGAAGTAAACAGAGACATTTTGGGTTATATTGAAGGCGAAGATTAAGCCAAGAAGATGGTAGAACTAATAAGTGAAAAGAAGAGGCTAATAAGGGAGCAAAGAAAAAGAAAAAGAAGAAATAGGCCTCTAACCAAGGGTGAACAGAGTGAGTATATGATTAACTATGTGAAGAGGCAAGGAGAAAATTGGAAGATAACTGATGCGTGGTTTTGCAACCTTGCAAAAGGTTTTACCTCTCAAGGGATCTTGAGAAGCTTGCAATCCCCACCAGGCAGTGTACCTGACCGTTGTAGTATAGATTAGTGGCAAATACCGGGGGATTGATCGTTCAACTCAAAGAATAGTGTTCGCTAGGGTTAAAACTCAATTAATCTAGGTCTAGAGGTGAGGGATGATTCTTTTTGTATTTTTATATTTTATGGAAAGTAAGTAAAAATCTCGGGTTTTGGAAGAATGGGCGGAATTAGTTGCTAGTCAACTAACCCAAATTACTACGAATGCAAACAAAATAAAATAAAATAATACTAAAGTAAATGTGGAGAAAACAATAATAAGAGAAAATGTGTTTACTTAGATATCACTACTCCCTAGCTATCTTTTACCGGTTGATTAATTTGTTATAATTGCATGGATGACGGGTTATATTCCTTAATACCATTCGTAGGGCCGTGTTCGATCTTCCCTAACCCTTTAAGATTCTACCTCTTCCTATGTCGAGCCGACTACTAGCTTCTAACATGGCCTCATTAGTAGTTACCTATGCATTAAATATAACCAGTTTATCGTAGTACACATCCGATCAAGTTTCTTAAGATGTTCAAGCAAGTTACCAATTAGAAGTCTGCCAGTTTTCTTAAGCCTAACATCAAAATCATTCATCCACAACAATTATAAACTTTCTTAAGACGTTCAAGCAAGTTACCAATTGGAAGTCTGCTAGTTTTCTTAAGCCTAACATCGAAATCATTCATCCACAACAATTATAAACAAACAACCAACCAATAATCAATATCTAAGTTTCATTACATCTAAGCAAACACAAAGAAAACCTAGCCTAGCATGTTAAAGTGAAGACAAGCATAAGATAATTTCAAACAACACATAGACATATTGAATGATTATTGGAAAACTTATCTTCAATTAAGCATGGATGAAACAAGGGTTTGAAACCCTTAAAAATAAGGTAAAATTCGTCTAGGGTTTCTCCTCTCAAAGTTGCACACTAATGAATGAAAAATCAAAAACTATTTATAGAGAATTGGGTTTGACGGCGTCAAGAGTAAGTTCTCATGCCATCAACTTGCCGCCATAAATATTATCGTATTGCCTAGATCCAATTCTGACGCTGTCATGTGTAAACTCCATCTTGGCCATCTCTTGCATTTTGTACGTGACGGCCTTGGTGACGCCGTTACGTGTAATTCATCAAAAATCATTCTGGCGCGTCATGTGTAACTTGATTATCCACCTCATCATCAAAGGTTGACGGAGTCATAAGCAAATCCTGACGCCGTCAGGTACTGTTTTCAGCATAAATTGGAGACTTTGTCGTTTTCTTCACTTTTTCGCTCCAAAAACATCCAAAATGCTTCCTTTTCCAGATTTCTTCTCAAAAGTATCTAAAATAACAAAAGGAACGATTTAGGGCAATATTTGATCAAATAATCTCGACTTTGGGCTTAAATGACTCCTAAAAAGCGGTACACTTTTCGTCTCATCAATAACACAGCTCAGAAGGTTAACTCAAGGAAGAATTTGAAAAGTGTGTAAGGCATGTTCAAAGGTTCATCCGTATGGATTCATAGCTAGAGGAAACAACCTACAACTTGAAGAGACCTGGTATAACACTTCAACCTGAAGAAGTCAAAAAGCAGAAAGTCATTAATGTTGAAGAGGTACATGATAATTCAAGAGGAGAATTTGTAAAGAAAGAAGTTGAAGTTGAGAAACCTATTTTGAAGTGGAATAGAAGAAAAAGTGTGGCTAAGAAGGGTAAGTCAGTCACTAAAGAGGATGTGTAAGACTATTTGGATGAAAAGGTAGAAGATCCTTCTTCTAATTCATTGACAATGGGTTCAATCACTGAAGGATCAGCACAACCTGCCAAGATTGTCAAATGGTAGATCATTAAAACTAGTGAGAAAGGGGCTTATCAAATAATCAGGGAAGATAATACAAATACTGTTTATGTTAATTTTCCAGGGTTACTTAATGATTTGACAAGATATGATCTCAAGGAGTTATACAAGCTAATGATGATCAAGTATGGAGAGAGCAGACCGGAAAAAGGATTTGGAAGAGTACTATGAGGGGATCTCAAGACTATGTTTGATCCACCATCTCCACAGGATGAAGAATGGAAACTACTTTATCAACAAGAGTTAATAAGATGGAGATATTTCCATACTTGTGCAGTTCATTGTCTTTCCTTGGAAACTGCACACATATACATGTTGACAGAGGTGGAGTATCCATTACCTCCCAGCGTATGCAAGGTAATACTAGAAAAGAAACTCCAGGGAGATCATAAGGATGAAGTGTGTTATCAGCTTATTAAACTAATTGAGAGGCAACCATAGAAGGAATTTAATTAAGGTGTTTGAAAGAATTTTCTAGGTTGATGCACATGATAAATGGAGTTTGAGAAGGAGCTGTACTTGGTGAAGGTACTTTGTACTAACACAAAAAATGGTTTTTAGTCCACCATGTCTAACACACATAAGGACTGGCTAATCCAAAGCAAACGGCTCTTGGTAAAGATATCTCAAATCTGTTTATGGCTAACAATTTGCCAAAAATTATATGGTAATCAATTCACCATATCCATGATAGTGAAGAGTTGGCTAGCCCACAAGATTATGGTGGTAAAGGATGTGGAAATCCATAACTGGTTATCAATTCACCAGGATGATGACTTAAGTCAATCAAAGAATTGGCTAGTCCAAAAGCAAACGGCTTTTGGTAAAGACAGGTCAAACCTATTGATAGCTGATGATTTACTAAAAATCATATGGTATTTTAAATCACCATGTTCCATGAATAAAGAGTTGAAATGGTTATCAATGTACCATGGTTTTACACCAAACATTGGCTACTCCAGTCCAGAGTTAATGGCTAACTGGTAAAGAGACATCAAATCCATAAAATTTTCAACGATTCACCTCTCACAGGAGTTAACACAGCTAGAAGTGATGAGAATAGTATAAAACTTTATGAATTGATGTACAAACAGTCAATGATGTTGCAAAGATCATATGGTATAAAGATTTGTTGATATGAGATGCTATAAACATCAAATTATGAAGTTTAAAGAGTTGTAGTTCAAGAATAATTCCAAGAAGTTAGACTACAACATCCTCAGGAAGCTTATAAAGAAAGAACCTTGAATTTCATGAAGTATGAAGATCAAGTTAGTGGAGGATTGTTGGGAATTATTGTAAACCAGAATTAAGTCTATCAGTGATATTATAAAGTCTGGTAGGCTAGTTAGTACTGCCAGTAAAAAGTTAAGTCTGGCAGTGATAGTTAAATGATGAGACGAAAAGTGTACCGCTTTTAGGGGGTCATTTAAGCCCAAAGTCGAGATTAATTGATCAAATATTGCCCTAAATTGTTCCTTTTGTCATTTTTGGTACTTTGGAGAAGAAATCTGGTAAAAGAAGCATTTTGGACGTTTTTGGAGCGAAAAAGTGAAGAGAAAGACGAAGTCTCTAATTCATGCTGAAAACAGTACCTGACGGCATCAGGATTTGCTTATGACGCCATCACTCATTGGCAATGAAGTGGATAATCAAGTTACACATGATGCGCCAAAATGTTTTTGAGGATTTACAAGTGACGGCGTCACCAAGGCCGTCACGTACAAAACACAAGAGACGGCTAAGAGGGAGTTTACACATGACAGCGTCAGAATTGGATCTAGGCAATACGACAATATTTATGGTGGCGAGGACATTCTTGAAAGCGCTGGAAAACCACTTTCCACTGTTACACCAAAAGTTTCCATTGACAGCCCAAATGTGGAAAATTCTACTTCTGTTGCTTAGGAAACTATCATATTTGATGTGGAAATCACAAATATGCCTTCTACATATGCTGTTTCACATACTCCTTAGGCTTCAATTCACAAAATTCATCCCCTTGATAATGTAATTGGTGAATTACAATCAGGAGTGAAGACCAGAAAACAAACAAGGATGGCCAATGATCATGGATTCATTAGTGAAATTTATAAGTCCAAGAAACATATAAAGAAGAATGAATGCTTGTTTTTCTGTTTTCTATCTCAAGAAGAACCTAAGAATGTGCAAAAAGCACTGGCAGAATCAAGCTGGGTAGAGGCTATGCAAGAGGAATTGCTTCAATTCAAGCTTTAGAAGGTTTGGGTTCTTTGTGATCTACCTGATGATATGAAGGTTATTGGTACAAAATGGGTCTTCAGAAACAAGAAGGATGAAAGAGGCATTGTTATCAGGAATAAAGTTAGATTAGTTGCTCAAGGTTACACTCAAGAAGAGGGCATTGACTTTGAAGAAGTTTTTGCTCCAGTTACAAGGATTGAGGGTATTAGATTGTTCCTGGCATATGCATATTTTATGGGATTCACTGTATATCAAATGGATGCCAAGAGTGCTTTTCTTAATGGAAAGATTGAGGAGGAGGTCTTTGTTTCACAACCTCCAGGCTTTGAAGATCCTGAACATCCTAATAAAGTCTATAAAGTAGTCAAGGCTCTTTATGGCTTACATCAAGCTCCAAGAAAATGGTATAAAACCCTGGCTACTTATCTTTTGAATAATGGGTTTCATAGAGGGAAGATTGATTAAACTTTGTTCATCAAGAAAGACAAAAATGATATCCTGTTGGTTCAAGTTTATGTTGATGATATTATTTTTGGCTCCACAAAGCCAGAGATGTGCAAAGAATTTGAGAAGCTGATGAAGGATGAATTTCAAATGAGTTCTATGGGGGAACTTTTTTTTTTGGGACTTCAAGTACAACAAAGACAAGATGGAATCTTTATCAGTCAAGACAAATATGTGGCTGAAATTATCAAAAAGTTCCACTTTACTGATGCCAAGCCTTCAACCACTCCTGCTGATAAGACTACACATCTTCTCTTGAAGGATGATAGTGGAGAAGAAGTTGATGTCCACACTTACATATCAATGATTGGTTCTTTGATGTATCTTACATCATCTAGACCAGACATTATGTTTACTGTGTGTATTTGTGCAAGGTATCAAGTTACTCCAAAGACCTCACACTTGGCTGAAGTGGAAAAGATTTTCAAATACTTGAAGACATATCCTAATCTAGGATTGTGGTATCCAAGGGTACCTCCTATGTAATTGGTTACCTACTCAGATAGTGACTATGTTGGTGCAAGTTTGGATAGAAGGTCAACCACAGGGGGATGTCAATTTCTTGGATGTAGATTGGTGTCATGGTAGTGCAAGAAACAGACTATGGTGGCTACTTCAACCATTGAAGCAGAGTATGTTGCTGCTGCAAGCTGTTCTGCTCAGGTTTTATGGCTTAGAAATCAACTTTTGGACTATGGGTACAATTTCATGAACACCATTATTTTCATTGACTATAGCAGTACCATATGCATAATTAAAAATCATGTTCAACACACTAAAACTAAAAATATTGAAATTAGACATCACTTTATAAGAGATTGTTATGAGAAAAAGCTTATTCAAGTTGTCAAAATTCATACTGATGACAACTATGCTGATTTATTAACAAAAGGACTTGATGTGGGAAGATTTCAGTACTTGGTAACAGGTATTGGAATGCTTAACCCATAAAATTTTGATGTCTAAAAGCTTTTTGTGTGAGGGGAGGTTTTTGGTACTTAAATTGTCATATCTGTTTGTATATGTTTGTCCACTAACTTTAGTGCAGCGGATAAAGACAAAAGTGGAAATATATATCAAGCAATGGAAATAATTACTCTCACAGTGGAAACAAGAAAAATAAACTTTATTCATTCAAGAAACCATTCAAAAGTTACATCCAACAGACTGAGAGTACATGAAACAAATACCAAAGACACAGATCCTAACACCCTACACCCTACAGCAGCTACTCCATTGGCTTCTTGCCCTTCCCCTGGTAGTCATGCTTAGCCTTCTAGGCACTCTTCCTCTTGTTTTCAAAGGAAAATTGCTTCCTTGGGCAAGCAAGACCTCGCACTTGTTTTGGTGGCTTTTGGAGTCTTGCAGGCTTTTCTGGTGAAGGCCAATTCATATTCACCATTGCTGATTCAAGGGTTGTTATCAGTGCCTTTGGTAGCTCCTTGGACAAGGTGTATGGCTCATTGGACAAGGGGTAGAAATCTTTTTGTTTGGCTTCATGTTTGTAGAGCTTGAAGCACATATAGGAAAATAATCACCCCATCCATAGGATTCCTGTTCAAAGTCTGAATAGTAACTTATCTCTCTATCAGATGAATCATCTGAAGAGATGTAGATGAGTGGAAACCAGCTCATGATGATTTTTGGGTTTGTGATGTTAAAGACAAGTTTTGGTGAAGATTTGTGTTGATTCAAGCCCTTTTTATAGGCAAAGTCAAACCCTAGGGATATTTAAGAGAAGTAATTGATCTTATCTGTCTTGGTAGTTTGGGGTAGTAAATAGGGGCATTATTTACTATATCGGGTTGACTTTTGGAAGATATTTTTAGGAATAGTGGCTTGGTCAAAAAGTAACTTTGGTTAGACTTTGGTTATTGATATTATATGGTTTATACTAACATACGTAGTTAAATAACCAATATTCTTGCTGAGAGTTGATCACATGGTGTGTAACTTAGACACATAAAAAATGGTTATTGATTCACCATGTCTAATCCACATAAGAATCAATTAGTCCAGAGCAAACGGCTACTGGTAAAGACTTAACAAATCCGTTTATGTTTGATAATTTACCAAAAACTATGTGGTTATCAACTCACCATATTCCAAGTGATGAAGAGTTGGCTAGTCCATAACAAACGGCTCATGGTAAAGACATATCAAATCCATTGATAGCTGATAGTTTACTAAAAACTATGCTTAGAGCAGCGAATTTTTACTTGATTTACTTACCACTGCTCTTGAAAATTTTTGTGAAAAATTACCACTGCTAGTTCACAGTTACCACTGCAAGTGCAATTTTTACCACTGGTGAACTAGCTGTTGCAACTGTTGTGTCAGTAATCTTATTTTTTACTAGCCGTTGAGAATAACCGTGTTTTCCATATTAATAGGGTTAAACTTTTGAGAGTTATCCACTTACCTATTTTAATTTATTCTTTTTCCAAAGATAAATACATTCTAAAGATAATTCTCATTATGCATTCTTCACAAAACCCTACTAGTATAAATTTATCTCTCATCCGGCGTGATCATCATTCAAGAGTACTAAAACTTTCATCTTTTTATCACAATACTATGGCAATATTACACTTTGCAGATGAGCACAACCAAGTGGCCTACTTGCAGAAGTCAAATGAAAAGAGTGGCCTTGTTTTTCATCAGATTGTGGATTTTCTCAACACTACCCATATTAGGTATGCTTTAACTCTAAATCCCACAATCTATGTCTCTCAAATCAAACAGTTCTGGAACACTGTGGAGTCCATAACCATTGAACAGGGAGACACATATGAATCTGTGGAAACTCTTAGAGCCACAGTGGATGGGGTAACCATTGATGTTACTAAGTCATCCTTGATGAGAATTTTCCAATTGGATGATCTCAATGGTATCATCACATTACCTAATTCAGACATTCATAAACATCTTTCAACAATGGGGTATGATACATCTGATAAAAAGGTTACTTTCAGAAAAGGATGTTTTTGTCCCCATTGGAGGTTTTTAATTCATACTCTTTTTCATTGTCTAAGTCCTAAGAAAACTTCTTATGAACAATTCAGTTCAACAATGGCTTACCCTTTGGTTTACTTAGCCATAAATAGGACTTTCAATTTTTCAAAGTTTATTTTTAATAGTATGAAAGGCAATGTAAAGAGTTCATATAAATTTTTTATGTATCCAAGGTTTGTCCAAGCAGTGGTTAATGAATTTCCACTGAAACCCCACAAAAGAGTTTATATAACCCCCTGTCTCAAGCCAAAAGTTTTTCAAAATATGAATAAGGCTTCAGAAGGATGGAATGGGGAGTTTAAACCACTTTTTCCTCAAATTCTTTCAAAGATTTCACAGGTACACGGTGAAGATGCAACAATCCCAGTTTTATCCCAACACACACCCACTATTGTTGTTCCACCTATTCAGCAAACCCCTGCAGTTACTTACACTTATGAGAGGAGGCAAAAATAGCCACCTCCTCCCATCACAACATTGCCTGATTCTGAGCCTTTTGGTTTAGGAACAAGCAGTGGTGGTTCTAGGCTTCAGTCTAGTCCAACTAGAGAAGAGCTTGAATCAATGCCCTATGATTCACCTCTCTCAACAGGTCACACAGTTGGAAGTGTTCATGGCATTGTGCAAACTAATGAATTGATGGAACTTTGTAGCAACTTAATCAAACAGGTTCAAGCTCTGGAGAAAGAACTGGCACAAAAAAAGCAACAACATGCCACAGAGCTTGCTCAATTGAAAGCAGAGCTTAAGAATTTGCAGGAAGAAGTTCAAGGGTTAAAGAAGCAAAGATCTGCCAAAATTGTGTTTTCATCTTCATCCTCACCTCAAGATGTTGCTTCAGAAGGTTTTAGTGAAGATTCGAGAAATTCTTCCAAACAAGGGAGGAAGACAGATGCTGAAACTAAGGGGAGGAAAATTGATTTTGAAGATGATTATGACTTTGATGCTGACTTTGATTATGGCACTGAAGATTTGAAGATTGATGAAACAGTTGGAGTTCCACAAAACCTTTTCACTGATGAGCTTATGGTTCCCATTGCTGGTCAAAATTTTACCACTGCAGAAGAAGAAGCTGAAAGAATTAGAGCAGAGAAAGGTAAAGCAGTCATGACTAGTAAAGAAACTGAGCAACCAAGGAAGATTTCTAAAAGGGAACAAGCTCAGATAGATTATGATGCTGAAGTTGCAAGAAAATTAGTGAAAGATGAAACTAAAAGAAGAAAAGACAAGATGAGGAAGAAATTGCAAGTTTCAGGGAGGTAAAAAGGTTGGATAAGTTGGAAACCACTGCAACCATTACATCTAATCTAATTTCCACTGTTCCACCTCCAATTCTCAAAGAAAAGGCTCCAATGTTCACCTATGTGCCAACTGAAGAAGAGATTGAATATTTGATTGTCAATGATCTTGTGGTCAAGAAGAAGGTAATTGAGCTTGTTGCTAACAAGACTTTGACAGAAGAACAGAGATCAGCTCAATTAGCTAATTTTATCCAAATGAAGAATCAACAAGCACTTGATGAGGTTATTGGAAAAGTCAGAAAAGGTCAAAAGAAGCAAAGACAACCAACGAAGACACAAGTGATTGCAGAGATGAAGACTTATTGCTGTCATGTTGGGAATTGGAAAATGTCTCAATTCAAAGGCATGTCTCATGATAGGATTGAAGGGATCTTTTACAGGCTCAAAAGACAAGATAGTGATTTTATTCCTATTGATTTTGAAGAAGAAGAAAGAAGATTTTCTAAGTCTAAAAGGAAAGATACAACTTCTGAACAGAAAGTCACTAAAAAGACAAGATCTGCTCAAGAAGAAGAATCTCAATATGAGAAACTTACAGAAGATCAACTGAGTGCTATGATAGTGATAAAGGAAGAAGATTTCTATCCAGATCCTATACAAGTAAGACATCCAATTATTGATTGGGAAGAATACACAACAAAGAATTTTGCCCCAACATGGAAGATAACAAGATTGGGAGGTGAAACTTCATCTTTCATTCAATTTGAAGATCTTATTAAAGCTTGTGACAAAAGTGATCTTGATATGTGATTGTACAATAATTTGCACGACCAGACCTTCAATGATGATCAAAGGATATAGGGGATGTTGTGGTTGAGCTAAGCTTGTGTCTAACCTAAAACTAAGAAATACAAAGACACTACGTTAAGTGATTGCGCAGGGGTTAGGCCCTGCGAACCACCTCTGGTGAATAAGTATTTGGTATGATAATGTAGGTTAAATGTATTTAAGTAGAGTAGTTGAAATTTCATACCAAAACTGAAACTCGTCCAAGACTATTTATAGGGAAACAGCCTTGGGGAGTATTTTCATGTTTGTAGGAGATCATGGGAGTGTCCCATTATTTTATGGTTAACCGCTAGGGCTGGATGTCCACTCTTCCTGAATTAACGGGTCAGTCAAGGAAGAAGAGAGAACATGGATAAGATGGGGGACATGGGTAAAACTTGGTCTTGCCCTCTTTCCATCTTATGTTTATTGAAGTGTACCCCGGAGGGCTTATACCTTCGTTTGGCGAATTCCCATCTGGTAACTAGATCATAAGAGATTAGTTTTACGCCCAAGAAGGATTAAGGAGGCTAGCTAGAGCTTGCGATTATGTAGGTTTTGAGCAGACTCGAAGGGAAGCCCTTCAAGCTAACCGGAGGGTACATCATCAAGCCCCCCCAGTAGAGAGTGATGTACATGTACAAAGGTACGTTGCTTACGACTCTAATCATCCAAACTATATTCAAGACAATAATATTAATAAAAATTGAAAAAAAACTCGTACTTACATAACTAATTGCGCATTAAATGCGGCAATTACTGCCCCAACCCACTTGTAACCAAGGTCTTAAAGCATAAGTATTGGTTTTCGTAAAAGTCATTTCAAAAACCATAAACTCTTTTGAAATCCGGATAGCTGCATATCATAAAAACACATGTACGATTCAGATCTAAAGAAGCGGCGGTATAAAAGATTTTCACCCTAAAACCCTAGATCACTTTCGCCCAAAATTACACACAGTCACATTCTTAGATAACTTCTTTGATCAAAAGTACGACCCTGCTTCACTCACATCCTTCGTTTCAAAGGCAAAGTTTTTTCTTAATTGTTTTTAAACGTTACTGTCGATTTAACAATATGAGTATGAATGCAAAATTTATAATGAAAGAACAAAAATGTACTTTAATCAAAGAAGCATTACAAAACTTTCTCAATCACTACCCCATTCCCAAAAAGTATAAAATTATGCTCCCTAGTAAGCACCAAAATAATTTTGATGCCCCAGAGGGCTTTGTAGGGCTTTATACTCATGCGTTAACTCTGTCAAACCTAAGGATACCGATTCATCCCTTGATTTTGGAGTTTATGCAATATTACAAGGTGCATATTTCTAGGTTTAACCCTTTTGGCTTAGCCAAACTCACCACATACTTTGTAATGTGTAAAGCCTTTGGCTATGAGCCATCGCTGAATGTACTAAGGGGTTTTATGAACCTTTATCCTGCCAAAAATTGGTTAACCTTGGCTAAAAGGGCAGAAGCTGATGTGCCCCTCTTGCTGTTAAAACCAATCACAAATATATCTGATTGGAAAGGGAGTTTCTTTTTCATTCAAGATACAATTATACCTCCTGACTACCCTGCGTTGTTGGATGAAGCGTATAGATTTGATAAGAGACGCTTTAATGATGAGCTTCCTTATACCGTTCGAAGGAATCCAATGTACCAAAGACATGCTCGCCATCCAGTAAATGTGCAAATACTCCCTGAGCCTATCTTGTATATGGCTGGGATAGTTGAACGTTGGGAGTATTCTCCACAGGAGCCTGAAATTATTTTTGCTGGAGAAATTATGGACATTCCTATTTCAATAATTTAAAATGACTTATCTAATTATGTTTATTATTTTCTTCCTTGTTTGCAGATATGGCCTTCAGGAACTTTGTTGTAGTCGGTGGAGCAAGGGAAATGAGTTTTCTACCAAAAGATCCCTAAGAGGTTAGCTATGGAGTAGGCTCTCCATCTGTTTCTGTAAACAACAATGATGTGGATGCCCTTGTTGTGGAACCCCTTGCTTCTGCAAAGCCCCCAAGCCTGAAATACAATTAGCCCTTGAGGAAGCACCACAACTTGTGGAGAATGTCGAAGACTCGGACGACCCACCCTCCGATGAGGAGCCGGTGACAATCGTAGGGTCATCTGGCATAGTTGATAGGGTGAGGAGCAGGAAGGGAATGGAGGCGAAGGCCCTCAAGTCAAATCCAAAAAGGAAACTTGTGATGCCCACTCCTATCTCCAGGACTACAAGGCAGAAAGGCCTGAAAGGCAAGGCTATTCAGAATGTTGTTGAGGTTCTTGATGAATACATTCATGGTAAGTACAAGTCGTATATCTGAAATAAATGTAACTGTGCATGCGACTAACGAATCCTTTCTCCTTGTAGGTTTGCCCAATACGAAGGTGCTTCCGAGTGCCCTTGCTTGCCATCAACTAGTTGAAAAGGTTACCCCTCCTAGCTGGAGAGAAGTTTTGGGTAACACGTCTATGGAGGATCTGTGTGACTTGCATGACAAAAGCTATACAAGGCAGGTGGTTTTGGACAATCACATGAATGATCGCACCAGGGATTTGGTCCGCAGTCGGCAAAGAGCTCGTGAAAAAATAGATACCATTCTTGCTAAGTAGAAGAAAAAGGATCAGGAGTTTGTAGATCTGCAAGCTAAGTGTGAGGAGGCCTTAGAGGACGTGGAGAAAAATCCCATGGTGTTGGATCTTCAAAAAGATGTCCGAAGCCTTGAAAAGAAGCTCAAGGATGCTCAGTCTGAATGCAAGAAGCTGCATGCAGAGGAAGCAAAGGTTGGTGAGTATAAGGAGGAAATCGTTGCTTTGAAGTCCAAATGTGAGGAACTGGAATCCGATAGAGTAGAACTCCAGGGGAAGGAGATCAAGCTCTGAGAGGAGTTGGATGGTCTGAAGCATTAGCACAAGGCTCTGAAAAAAGATAGGGATGCGGTTGTATCTAAGGTGGTTCCGTATATTGCTATGGAATTGTATCATAGCGACGAGGTTGGGGGAATGATAGCAGGTTTAATTAACGCTGCAATGTATCATGGGAAATTTATCACTCTTGAGGAAATTGCTGCAACTGGTAAGCCAGTGGATCTATCAAAAGTTCCTTACTACCGCTCTACTCATGAGAGGGAATATGATGAGGCCAGCAATGCCGTAGCGACAGTAGAGTACCCCTTCTTTCGTGAGGCCACCAAAGATCCCATGGTTTCTGTTGACACCCTCCTTTCTATGAAGCCCCGTAGGGTGAAGCCACCATCCTCAAGTAGAAGGGACACTCCTAAGAAAGCTTCCTCACCGAAGGTTACTCCTGAGAAGGCGTTGTCTCCTGAAGCAACTCCTGAGAAGCTCTCATCTCCTATTGACAAGGATTCCTGTGTGCAACACTCCGAGGTAGAGCTTGAGAAGCCCCAGTCTGAGTCATGTCCCAAAGGTCCTGCCCTAATCCAACAAGAAAGTCCCATTCTGCTGGTAAGTGAAGGCTGCTATGTTGGCAGTAATTTGGTTCCAAGGGTAGCATGTACCCTCTTGACATTATAAATTTATGCCTTTGAACAATTTGTATGTTATGTTTATGTGGCCCTGGGCCTAGACAATGTTTCTTATCTATTTAGCATCAACTATATATGTTACGTACTATATATGCACAAGGGAGTATGTTCTCGCTTTTGATGTGATATATATTTTTTCTCTATCTGTAATTGATAGATATGTTAGGGTTATAGTGATTACCCTTTAAATGTTCAACCAAGAGTTTTTAGGCGATTGTATAATTTGACTGCCGACAGAGGGTTGCGACCCACTCTGACTTTATCCTTTCAGTACAGAGGGCTTCGAATACCCTAAGACCCTTAGGAAAGTTAATGTGAATTTTGTGTAATGCTTTTCAAGATAAGACTATCTTGGTACATTCTTTGAACATTGAACTCTAAATACTTGGTTTAATAAAATCTTAGTTGTATTGAACAAGACAAGAGATTTTGAGGGAATGCATCATGTCATTAATCGGGTAGGGAGAATTACATCATTTAAAGAAATGAAGATAAAGACATCTACCCTTAATGCTTCTTTCCCTTTGTTAGAATACATAAATGAAAAATCATCTAATAGCAAATCTTGCTTTAAAAACTTACAAAAGATGTGGCAATCCATTTGTATGTTGGAGGAGGGTTGCTGACGCGTGAACTTCGTCACTTTGGCCTGTTCCATACATCTTTTCTCGAATTGGATGTAAGAAGGGTCCATCGTTTATTATGCTTGAAACTTTAAACGGGTAGCATATCGCTACGAGCTTTGTTTCTTGGAGAGTAAAAGATGTGTTACTCCTTGTCACTTTGTTGAAGCCTGCTATTCTGTCTCAGCATCGAAACCAAGTTTGAAGAGTTTTTCGCTTTGTCTCTGAATGTGTTAGGTTACACGCGTCTTTGAATCACCTAAGTGGTGTCCTCTTTCTCGTTTAGCCTGGAGAGGTTTTTTGTTGGAAGACATATTTGATTCACATTCTTCTGGTGGCTCATCATTCTGACCTACAAAGAGATTGCCATCCCCATATTCTATGTCATAATCTTCCAATTCCCTAGCCCACTTGTCGGTTCTCCGTGAGCTACCAGGGTTTAGGTGTGTCCTTTCCATTGGCTTATCTGTGAGTACTTTGATGGGGTGATCTTCGAAATATCTTCGAAGACGTCTTGTGGCATGAACCAGGGCTAAGATTAACTTTTCCGACACTGCATAGCTTCGTTCTACATCTGGAAGAGCCCTACTAACGAAATATATTGGTATCTATAAGCCTCTTCTATCTACGAAGAGCATTGCGCCAATTTCGTCAAAGGAAACAGCTATATGTAGGAGAAAAATTTCGCCTCTGGTTGGCGTCATAATCGTTGGCAAGATCTCCATGCAATTTTTCCATATTTGGAAGGACGTTTCGGCTCCCCTGTTCCATTGATAGGATATGTTGCCAATGACTTCATTGCGGACTCTATAGAGAGATGAAGACCTATTGACACCCTTCAACAAAAATGCCTTCAGTGTTTCCAACTTGTCTTGCAAACCGTTAACCTTCCCTAGTGATCCCCAAGCTTGTTTATTTGGGGGTATCCTTTCTTTGTCTAGGTCCGCCTGGATCCTTCGCTTTACGAATGGACGTTCGTTTGACTCTTTCTTTTCAATACCAAAGGAGCACATCTTGGGATTCAGCTTTAGGTTTATCCTCCTTAGCTGTATAAGGATTTCTTCGACATCATAGAGGAGATCCTCCTTTGTCTTGATTTGCATAACCAAGTATCCTTTGAAAACTTTCAGGTTTATCCCTATCTATTTTTCAAAGACCCTTCCTATTAGTTTATTGTAAGTGGCCTCAGTATTCCTTAAACCGAAAGGCATTCTTCTGAAGCAGTAAGTGCTCCTACCTATTCGGAAGGCTGATTTTTCTTCGTCTTCTTTTGCCATCAGTATTTGATGGCATCCCTTGTCCATACTAAAGAAACATTCCCAACGCATTTCAGACAATGGTTGTTGTTTTTCTATTAACAAGTAGCTTTCTTTTTTACAAGCTTTGTTGATGTCTTTGAAGTTAACCTGTATTTTCCATTCTCCATCTCTTCGTTGGATTGCAATTGGATTAGTAATCCACAGTGGGCTTTCGACCTTTCTGAGTATTCCTGCCTCTGTGAGCTTGTAGACTTCCTTATGGATTGCCTTGTTTCATTCAGATGTCATCCGACGGGGCTTCTACTTAACCGGTTTGGCGTATTTGGATTCGTGGAGCTTGTGTTCCGTGCTGAAGGGTTTGCCATTGATTGTGAGAAACCTCGGAACTCCTGTCATGTCTGAGTATTTTCCAACGAATACGTATTTATAGGCTTTCAGCAGCTTCTCCAGCCTTTCCTTGAAAGTGGTGGGAAGCTGCTTCCCGATTTCCACCCTTCGCACGGGGTGAGATTCGTCTAGTACCACATGTTCTTTGAAATCCTGGCCTTCTCGGGTGTCCATCGCATGATTGTGACATTCATTCACCTTTTGGGCTTCCTGGTGCTTTCCTTCGTTGTAACTAGAGAATATAGTTCCAATGCCATTCGCAGTTTGGAATTTAACCGTTGCGTGTACCGTAGAGACCACAATACCCATTTTTTGCATAGTAGTGCGTCCAATTAACATATTGTAGGGAGATTTGGATTTCACTATGACAAAATTGAGGATTTCAGTCCTTGTGAGATTTCCCCTTTCAAGCATTACTTCCAGCGGTACTTCTCCTAAAGGCCATGATCTTTCCCCTGAAAAGCCTACCAGAGGCATCTTTGACTCTCTTCGTTTGGACCTGATTTTAGTACTAAGCTTCATAAATCAATGCTCGTAGATCACCTCGTAGGAGCTTCCGCTGTCCATATAGACTTTGTTAATCTCTACATTTGAGACCACGATCTTAATGATCACTGGGTCCTTCGAAGGGGATTCCCTATTTCGAATGGAAATTTTATCTCCTTTGCATCGTATGTTTCCTTTTCGGAGACCTTTCTTTTTAGTTGGGAGGAATCACATCGAACCATTATAATGGGAGCTTCCTGAGGGGTATTATCTTTTTCCTGTTGTGTATCAGTGACTTTATCTTTACCCTTCCTTATTCCTTTTACAAGGTGCATTAATTGCCCGGACTTCGCTGCTTCTTCTATCTGCATTTTTAGCTCTCGATAGCTGTTTGTTTTGTGGCCGAAGTCTTCATGGAAGTGGCAATACTTAGTAGTATCCCTATTTTTGATTTTACCCGCCATGCGAGGGGGTGGTTCGAAGGCTTTGGCAATCTTCTTTGTTGCTAATATCTCCCTCGGAGACTTTGTGAGGCTCCCCAACAAACCATGGTTTGGTCCTTTGTTGTAGGGGGTAAACCTGTTACGGCTCTTGTGTTTGTTCTTTGAGGAGGCGAAAAATGAACCACTTTCAGGGGGTCATTTAAGCCAGGAATTGAATTTATTTGATCAAATATTGCCCTAAATCGTTCCTTTTGTGATTTTAGGTACTTTGGGAGTGAAATCTGGAAAAGGAAGCAATTCGGACGTTTTTAGAGCATAAAAGTGAAGAAAATGCCAAAGACTTAATTTTCCAAGCTGGGACCAGTGTGTGACGGCATCAAGAGTACTTTCCTGACGGCATCAAGAGTAAATATCATGATGACCCAGTACAGAAATGAAGGTGTCACAAAGAAGAGCATCAAGAGTTAAATGTGTGACGGCCTGGAAAAATGCAATACATGACGGCGTCAGATGTAGATCAAGGCAGTCCGAGGATTATTTTGGCGGCGAGATGACGGCTTCACAAAGTTGTTCTTGACACCGTCAGCCTCTATTATCTATATATAGTTTTCTAATTTTCATTCATAAAGAGGAACAAGTTTGGAGAAACCCTAAGGCCGAACCATATACATATTTTACAGCTTTTTCAAGGGTTTTCAGCCCTTGAACCCTTACATGTGTTATTGAGATAAGTATTCTTTTAATTCAATCAATATGTCTATGTGTTGGTTGTCTATATCTTGTGCTTGTCTTAATTCCACTATGCTAGGCTAGATTTATCTTGTGTTTGCTTAGATCTAATGAAACCTAGATGTTGATTATGTGTTGATTACTTGTTTATGGTTGTATTGGATGAATGATTTCAATGTTAGGCTTAAGAAAACTGGCAGATCTCCAATTGGTAACATGCTTGAACGTCTTAGGAAACATGAACCGATATGTACTAGGTTTTATTGGTTGTATTTAATACATGAGTAAATTCTAATGATCCCATGTTAGGAGCTTCTTAGCCGGCTTGACATAGGAGTGAAGTAGGCACTCATAGGATTAGGGAGTTAAGTACGCCACCCCATGAATGGTATTAAGGAATACAATCCGTCATCCACACAACTATAACAAGTAATTAACGTGTAAAAGATATCTAGGGAGTAGTGAAAACTAAGTAAACACATTTCTCCACTTATTGCTCACAACCTTAGTTTAATTTAGTTTTATTTTCATTTTTAGTATTTTATTTTGATTGCATCTTAATATTGGGTTACTTGACTTGCAACTAATTCCGCCCAAATCCTTCAAACCCGAGATATTTACTTGCTTTCTAAAAAATATAAAAATACAAAAAGAATCATCTCTCATCTCTAGAACTAGTAATTAGGTTTTCTAATCCTAGCGACACTATTCCTAGCTGAACGATCAATCCCCCGGTACTTGTTACAATACTATACTACAACGATCAGGTACACTGCCTGGTGGGGATTGTAAGCTTCTTGAGATCCCTCGAGAGGTAAAGCCTGGTGCGATCCCCATGCATCAAGTTTTTGGCGCCGCAGCCCAGGGAATAGTTATTGTCTAGGTTAGAATCTCTTTTTATTAGGTCTACTTGCTAGATTCCTTTCTAGTAAGATTTTATTTTTATTTTTAGGTCTTCTTTAGTCTATCTTATTTCTTTGTTTCCTTTGTTCGTAAACTATTTCGATGGATAACAATAACATTGATCGTTTGATTCCTGTTATTCGTGTTTTTCGTCGTAGGATTTTCCAAATGCCCACCCCAATCCCATTAGTGGAGAATGTGAACCCTCCTAACCTCTCTCCCAACCACCACTTTGACAATAATTATGCTTTAGAGGAGTCTGATCATGATGATGACCATAGGGCTAGTCCTATTTACTATTCAGACTCCGATGAGGATCTTGATGATGGTGATGTGATTAATGAGAATAGGATGGAAGAGGAAGTGAACCCTCTTAGGTATGTCGACCCTAGAACAAGGATTGAGAGTGACAGTTCATTCAACATGCAATTTCCTTGAAAGATCGGATTTAGGGAGCTTTAATGCCTATCTTAACTCATCTCTCCCAATGAACCTAATCTCGCGTAATGAATATAATAAAATCATGGTAGATGAGTTAGAATATAAAGGGGAAAATATTATTGCTTGGGCAATACCATTGCATGTGTTTATAGGAAGTTTGGTTTATCTTGTTGAGTTCATGGTTATGGAGAGTCTAGAAGAATTTATTGATGATAAGTTGACCCAAGTTGTGTTTGGAAGATCTTTCAAACGGTTGACCAACCTCGATGAAAAACTTATAGAAGGGTTAATTACATTCTCGGATGGGGATGAAGATTTTATCTATCAAATGCCCCGCACACACCCTAGGTTCAAGGATTTTTCCATGGAAAAGTGTAGTAGGTATCCGCCCATAGAAATGCTAAGTGAAAATGATAAGAGAAAAGGGCTTAAATATACTCATGAAAAGAATAAAAGATACTATCATGGATGTTTAGAGTTAGGAGATGATTATAAGAAAGATGAGGCGACTATTAGATGGCTCACGCTTGGTTATGTGAGCATAAGCGATACACGGTAACCCATGACCTTGAGTCTAGCTACAAGACTCGTAAATAAAGAAAAGCGCTTCTTGGGAGGCAACCCATGCTTTGTGTGATTTTATTTTGTTTGTTTGTTATTTGCTTCCGTATGCATGTTTTATTTTTATTGTTGGTAGATCATGTTTCTAAACTAAAAAGTGGAAATACTTTACTTTGTTATTTTGGCCTAGTCTTAACTCCACCAAAAGGTATTTTTGCAAAAGATAAGTGTAAGGGGAAACCCCAAATATGTTTTTAAGAAACAAACCGATCATGATTCTCCACAATATTAAGTGAACATGTATATTCATATTTGTTAGAGTCAAATGCTTGTATTGAGTCATAATAAAGTTTTGCAGGATTTTCCAGGAAGTAAGACCAAGTTTTTCCAGAAATTTTCCGGAAACTTAACACAAGAATTTCTGCAGATCACTTCTGACGGCGTCATGAGATTGCTCTTGATTGCGTCACGTGTAAAAATCTGGAAATTTTACCAGTTTTGTTTTTCTAACGGAGTCTTAAAGTTTTTGCTGAATTATTAAGTTTTATAATCTCCAGGAAATCTGCAAACTTCATTCCACAAGCATTATATCTTACTTTGTTTTCTAGGATTTAGTAACTTACATAGATTGCCGCCGATTTTATGCGAGGTTGCTTTGCTTGTTTTCTCAGGATTTGCAGGTTATGTATGACAAGAAGATGATTATTATTCTGGAAGGGAAGCTTTTATTGTTCATTTTCTTGGAGGAAGATCTAACCTGGCCACCTTATTATCCATACCGAGCGAATCAGGGGAGTATTTGATTTCATTCTTTTTACTTTTTCACTTTTACATTCTTTACTTGAACATTGGGGACAATGTTCATCCTAAGTGTAAGGGGAGGGTAAAATGATGATACCTTACAAATACACTTTCGCTTGAGTTTGTTTGTTTAATAGTAGGTGTGTAATAAAACTATGAGAAATACTTGTTAGTACAATTTTAGCGCCAAATTTAAAATTTTTTACAACATTTAGGAGTGAAACTTTAGCCATAGTGATGAGGCGAAAAATGATCCGTTTTTAGGGGGTCATTTAAGCCCGAATCCGACTTTATTTGATCAAATATTGCCCTAAATCGTTCCTTTTGTGATTTTAGGTGTTTGGAGAGTGAATTCTGAAAAAGAAGCTATTTTGGACGTTTTTGGAGCATTAAAGTGAAGAAAACGGCTAAGTACCAAATTTGCATGCTGAAAATACAAGGTGACGGCGTCAAGACCAACATCTTGACGGCGTCAGACATGACGAATTAAACTCCGAAGGTGGTGACGGCGTCAGAAGGACTCGTGACGGCGTCAAAGTAGCAAAATTAATATACCGTGGGTGGTGACGGCGTCACATAGGCCGTCATAAGTGGATCAAGGCTGTCCGAGGAAGTATATGGCGGCGAGGTGACGGCGTCAGAAGTTACTCTTGACGCCGTCAGACTGTTTTTCCTAATATAGTTTTCTAGTTTTTTCATAAAAAAGAGGAGAAGTTTTGGTGAAACCCTAAAGACGATTTTGGTGCCTCTTTTACAGGTTTTTCAAGGGTTCCAAACCCTTGAGACCTTGCATTGTAATTGAGATAAGTGTACTTTCAATTCAATCAATATGTCTATGTGTTGGTTGTTTATCTCTTGTTCTTGTCTCAATTCTACTATGCTAGGCTAGATCTCTTTTGTGTTTGCTTAGATCTAATGAAACCTAGATGTTGATTATGTGTTGATTACTTGTCTATTCTTGTTTTGAATGAATGATTTATATGTTAGGCTTAAGAAAACTGGCAGATCTCCAAATGGTAACATGCTTGAACGTCTTAAGAAAAATGAACCGAGGCGTACTAGGTCTTTATTGGTTGTATTTAATGCATGAGCCACTGTTTACAATCCCTATAGTTGTGCTGGGTCATGGTGTAGGAGGAGATAAGAGCTCATAGAGTTGTGGAGTTATGTATGCCACCCCACGAATGGTATTAAGGAATACAATCCGTCATTCATACAAGTGTAACAAGTAATTAACATGTAAAAGATATCTAGGGAGTAGTGAAGTCTAGGTAAACATAATTTCTCCAATTACTGCTCACAACTTTAGTATAATTTAGTTTAATTTCATTTTCATTATTTTAATAGCTTTGGGTTAGTTGAATAGCAACTAATTCCGCCCACTTCTTCCAAAACCCGAGATTTTACTTGCTTTCATAAAAATATAAAAATACAAAAATAATCATCTCTCACCTCTAGAACTGTTAATTAGGTTTTCTAATCCTAGCGACACTATTCCTAAGCTGAACGATCAATCCCCCGGTACTTGTCACTATACTATACTACAACGATCAGGTACACTGCCTGGTGGGGGTTGTAAGCTTCTCGAGATCCCTCGAGAGGTAAAGCAAGGTGCGATTCCCACGCATCAAGTTTTTGGCGCCGCAGCCCAGGGAATAGTTATTGTCTAGGTTAGGATTTCTTTTTATTAGGTCTACTTGCTAGATTCCTTTCTAGTAAGATTTTTATTTTTATTTTTAGGTCTTCTTTAGTCTATCTTATTTCTTCGTGCCTTTGTTCGTAACTCTTTACCATCCGACATCATGGAAGGTGGTAACATCTTTGAACCCATCATCCCACCACAACAAAACCCACCACTAGAACCCCTTAGGCCCCGAACCTTAGGAGAGTATTCCCGACCTAGCCACCAAGGCTACCGAAACACCATTGAGCTCACCGGAGCCTATGTGACCCCCTTGCGATCCGACACCATCCGGTTGGTGCAAAGCGGATGTGCATTCCATGGACTTCGTTCCGAAGATCCAAACCAACACCTTAAGGACTTCCTCAAAATCGTAGATTCCATAGACCTAGGTGTTGAAACTAGAGAGACTACCCGTTTACGCCTATTCCAATTCTCTCTACGGGATCAAGCTAGTCAATGGCTTGAGCGTTTACCCGCGAGATCTATCACCACATGGGATGATCTCACCACTCGTTTCCTTGCTCAATTTTTCCCACCGGGGAGAACTACTAAACTTAGGAATGACATCTTGATGTTCCAACAACGTCAAAATGAATCTCTTTATGAAGCATGGACTCGTTTCAAGGACTTACTCCAAAAAGTCCCTCATCATGGCATAGATCTTTGGCTCCAAATCCAAATCTTCTATGACCATATCGACATCTCCACGAGGCGAACCGTTGACCAATCGGCCGGTGGTAAGCTACGTGATCTTAGTGCGGAACAATCATGGGAACTCATAGAAGATCTTGCTCTCTATGACAACGAAAGTTGGAATGATCCCCGTGATTTGAACAAAACGGTCAAGGCAATATCATTGCCTTCGAACAATTCAAGCACTCCCGACCGTAGGATCATGGAACTTGAGGACCAAGTCAAGTTTCTCATGAAATCTTACGAAGCTCCGAAGCATTCAAGCCAAGTGAACAAAATCACTTCTTCATGCGAATTATGTAGTGGTCCCCATGACACTCGTGATTGTGTGGAACTCCCCGGAACAGCTTTTGCGGACTACGCATCCACGCGTACCGACGAAGCGGGAGATAAGTGGTACACTTTCAAGCCCGAGCCAAACACATACGGTGATTCATACAACCCCTCATGGAAAAATCACCCAAACCTTAGGTGGAAACAAAATCAACCAAATTCTTCCAATCCGCCTAATCGTTACCAATCAAACGGTCCCCCATCCAACCGTACCTTCAACGAAAATCCTTCTAACAACTATGGTAGTACCAACAATCTTGAAGGATTGATGTCGAAATTTATGGCATCTCAAGAAGCTCGCATAGCTAGGTTTGAAACCGAATTCAACCAACAACAAACGGAGATGACCAACAAGATCGACAACTTGTTGAAAGCCCTCAACAACCAAACATTAGCCACACCTAGGAAGGACACTAGGGACACCAATAGTGGAATCCAAGTTAAGGACCCCTCATCATCCAAACATGTCCACTTTGTCAATGTTGTCACCATTAAGCCGATAGATAGGGAGATAGAGGAGAGTGACAAAGATGAAGTTAGAGTAGAAGCCAATAGTGAGGATGAGAGTAGGGAAGTTGAGGTTAATAAGGATGAGGAATTAGAGGAGGTAGAACCTATAGAGGAGTATTTTGATAAGTTGCCAACCAAGGAAGAACGGGAATACCATAAGGATTTATTCGATAGTCCCGAGACAACATATATCTTCGGCGATCCCCTGATCAAAATGAGAGACCCCTCTAACATTAACATCCCATGCAATATCGGGCACATGCATGTATGGAAAGCTTACATAGACCCTAGATCCCCCGTGAACATCATGTCTAGGACTTATTACAATTGGGTGATGAAGAAGCAACTCAATTTTAGGATGATGCCCGGTAAAAGTTGGATAAGTAATTTTGCAGGAAGAGTTAAGGGAGTACATGTGATTATAGGGAATCTCACCTATGAGATTGATTTTATGATAGTGGAAGACACTCGTCCCGTGATAGATGCTTGCCTAAGCCAAATTATATTCGGGAAGCCTTTTGTTGAAGCCACTAGGATGAGTTATGATCCGACTTTAGGGATAGTTAGGTTCAAGAAAGACAATGATGAGGTTGCTTATCAAATGCCCTACAAGATTGAGCAATACCGCCTTCTCTCTAATTTCGAAAAGGAACGTAAGCAAGCGACTTATTATAGGAATGATGAGGATAGACGTAGAGGAGTAGAGTATGTTAGAAATAGGATACTTGGTTTCTACAAAGAATGCTTGCAACTAGGTCCGGAATACAAAACTGGTTTAGAAGACGACCTAGAGAGTGGAACCAATGATGAGATCACGTAGTAACCCACGACTTTGAGTCTAGCTACAAGACTCGTAAATAAAGAAAAGCGCTTCTTGGGAGGCAACCCATGTTTTGTGTGATTTTTATTTTTTTGATTGTTATTTGCTTCCGTATGCATGTTTTATTTTTATTGTTGGTTGATCATGTTTCTCTACTAAAATGTGGAAATACTTTATTATGTTGTTTAACCTAGTCTTAACTTCAACCTAAAGGTATTTTTGCAAAAGATAAGTGTAAGGGGAAACCCCAAATATGTTTTTAAGAAACAAACCGATCATGATTCTCCACAATATTTAATGAACATGTATATTCGTATTTGTTAGAGTCAAATGCTTGTATTGAGTCATAATGAAGTTTTGCAGGATTTTCCAGGAAGTAGGACAAAGTTTTTCCAGAAATTTTCCGGAAACTTAACATAAGAATTTCTGCAGGTCCATTCTGACGGCGTCAGGGTATTGCTCTTGACGGCGTCAGGAGTTAAAATCTGGAAATTTTACCGGTTTTGTTTTTCTAACGGAGTCTTATGGTTTTTGTAAATTATTAAGTTTTATAATCTCCAGGAAATCTGCAAACTTCATTCCACAAGCATTATATCTTACTTTGTTTTCTAGGATTTAGTAACTTATATAGGATGCCGCCGAATTTACGCGAGGTTGCCTTGTCTACTTTTGTCAGGATTTACAGGTTATTTATGACAAGAAGATGATTTATATTCTGGAAGGGAAGCTTTGATTGTTCGTTTTCTTGGAGGAAGATTTAACCTGGCCAACCTAAAATCCATACCGAGCGAATCAGGGGAGTATTTGATTTCATTCTCTTTACTTTTTAACTTTTACATTCTTTACTTGAACATTGGGGACAATGTTCATCTTAAGTGTAAGGGGAGGGTAAAAAGATGATACCGTACATATGCATTTTCGCTTGAGTTTGTTTTGTTTGATAGTAGATGAGTAATAAAACTACGAGAAATACTTGTTAGTGTAATTTTAGCGCCAAATTTAAAATTTTTTACAACATTTAGGAGTGAAACTTTAGCCATAGCAAGCGTCTCATGGATAGGAGGTTGTATGACTAGCACATAACCGTATATTCAGAAAAATTTTCCACCCAAAAATGTGAGGTT
Organism: Artemisia argyi; assembly: GCA_030686995.1. Taxonomy (NCBI): domain Eukaryota; kingdom Viridiplantae; phylum Streptophyta; class Magnoliopsida; order Asterales; family Asteraceae; genus Artemisia; species Artemisia argyi. Next base: position 154,156,740 of record CM060686.1, on the reverse strand, counting down.
CGCCTTTAGATTTGATAGGAAAAACATTTATTATTGGTGCTTATGAGTGTACCGATAGCATTTAGATTCTAGAACTTGCGTTAGTGATGCATCCCGAGACCGCTAGTGAGACTACATTCGTGTGGTAGGATTTACTACATGATAAGAGGCATTAGGATCACCCTTGTGTTAAACCCGTATTACAATTACTTGACCATTTAAGTCATATTACTTGGCTAGTTAAGTCAACTAATTTTTCCCACACCCTTAGCGTTGTACTCATTTTTAGTACACGATACCCCTAGTACACCCCTCCGAGCCTATCTTTTCGTTTCTAACTTTAAGCATCTTACTTAAAGGAAGAATTTGTTACACCCCACTTAAATGTACACCCAAATCGCCTTAGCCTTCCGTGTATGCGCTCATTTTAGTGCATTTTTGTTATTTGTTAAACCCTAAGTTAACTTTCTAACTGATTACATGGTTGCTAAGTCGAGTCATATCCTTGTACATATTGTTTTGGGACGATTGGGACTCATGGGTAAGTACTTATTTTATGGAGTAATGGGGAAGAACATTACTTATTACCCCCATATGTACGTTAATCTTAAAAGTGCTCCAAGTGTTTTGATTTTCTTAATTCGAGTCATTAGATTTGTTAATTGTAAAGTATGTAAAGATTCAAGTGTAAGGGGAATGTTCATTCCCTATGATGTATTATTTTGGATGGTAGGGTAAGAGTGTATGCAAAAAAAAAAAAAAAAAAAAAAAAAAAAAAAAAAAAAAGAGAAAAAAAACATACGGACTACCATCCCGTTTTCATTCTATGTTTATTTTATATTTTTCATTTATTAGCTTAAGTCGAGTCTAGTCTTGGCTTAGCAACGCCATATTGTACATGTAATTAACTAAGATTGTTAACTCGCCACCAGTAAAACTCTCTTTATCCAACAAAACCGTGTAATTCATATCCCTACACCTAACGTTATAACCCTTTAAAAGACCTCTTTGATAGTTTATCCTAGGTGCTTACGCCATGTGGTGGAGGTTTGATCCTTTCCCAAGCCTATGGTAATCTATTTTGCTATGACAGGTAGTGAGAGATATCTTCCATTTCCATAATGTTATATTACTTTATTACACCCGAGAGATGTGAGTATCTAAACACTATTTGTTAGGTGCTTGTGTATGACCTCCGTGCTTGTCTATTGGTCTTTAGTGGAACGATTATTTGTTGTAATTACTTTTATATTAGTGTTAAATGACCCCTAACTTGTCTTTTGAGTAGAATAAAAGCTCATTTGCTTGAGGACAAGCAAATCTCAAGTGTAAGGGTATATGATGAGGCAAAAAATGATCCATTTTTAGGGGGTCATTTAAGCCCGAATCCGACTTTATTTGATCAAATATTGCCCTAAATCGTTCCTTTTGTGATTTTAGGTGTTTGGAGAGTGAATTCTGGAAAAGAAGCTATTTTGGACGTTTTTGGAGCATTAAAGTGAAGAAAACGGCTAAGTACCAAATTTGCATGCTGAAAATACAAGGTGACGGCATCAAGACCAACATCTTGACGGCGTCAGACATGAAGAATTAAACTCCGAAGGTGGTGACGGCGTCAGAAGGACTCGTGACGGCGTCAAAGTAGCAAAATTAATATACCGTGGGTGGTGACGGCGTCACATAGGCCGTCATAAGTGGATCAAGGCCGTCCGAGGAAGTATATGGCGGCGAGGTGACGGCGTCAGAAGTTACTCTTGACGCCGTCAGACTGTTTTTCCTAATATAGTTTTCTAGTTTTTTCATAAAAAAGAGGAGAAGTTTTGGTGAAACCCTAAAGACGATTTTGGTGCCTCTTTTACAGGTTTTTCAAGGGTTCCAAACCCTTGAGACCTTGCATTGTAATTGAGATAAGTGTACTTTCAATTCAATCAATATGTCTATGTGTTGATTGTTTATCTCTTGTTCTTGTCTCAATTCTACTATGCTAGGCTAGATCTCTTTTGTGTTTGCTTAGATCTAATGAAACCTAGATGTTGATTATGTGTTGATTACTTGTCTATTCTTGTTTTGAATGAATGATTTATATGTTAGGCTTAAGAAAACTGGCAGATCTCCAAATGGTAACATGCTTGAACGTCTTAAGAAACATGAACCGAGGCGTACTAGGTCTTTATTGGTTGTATTTAATGCATGAGCCACTGTTTACAATCCCTATAGTTGTGCTGGGTCATGGTGTAGGAGGAGATAAGAGCTCATAGAGTTGGGGAGTTATGTATGCCACCCCACGAATGGTATTAAGGAATACAATCCGTCATTCATACAAGTGTAACAAGTAATTAACATGTAAAAGATATCTAGGGAGTAGTGAAGTCTAAGTAAACACAATTTCTCCAATTACTGCTCACAACTTTAGTATAATTTAGTTTAATTTCATTTTCATTATTTTAATAGCTTTGGGTTAGTTGAATAGCAACTAATTCCGCCCACTTCTTCCAAAACCCGAGATTTTACTTGCTTTCATAAAAATATAAAAATACAAAAATAATCATCTCTCACCTCTAGAACTATAAATTAGGTTTTCTAATCCTAGCGACACTATTCCTAAGCTGAACGATCAATCCCCCGGTACTTGTCACTATACTATACTACAACGATCAGGTACACTGCCTGGTGGGGGTTGTAAGCTTCTCGAGATCCCTCGAGAGGTAAAGCAAGGTGCGATTCCCACGCATCACATAGCAAGCGTCTCATGGATAGAAGATTGTATGACTAGCACATAACCGTATCATTTAGAAAAACTTTCCACCCAAATATGTGAGGTTCACCTTTAGATTTGATAGGAAAAGCATTTACTATTAGTGCTTATGAGTGTACCGGTAGCATTTAGATTCTAGAACTTGTGTTAGTGATGCATCCCGAGACCGCTAGTGAGAATACATTCGTGTAGTAGGATTTACTACATGATAAGAGGCATTAGGATCACCCTTGTGTTAAACCCGTATCATAATTACTTGACCATTTAAGTCATATCACTTGGCTAGTTAAGTCAACTAATTTTTCCCACACCTTAGCGTTGTACTCATTTTTAGTACACGAAACCCGTAGTACAACCCTCCGAGCCTATCTTTTCGTTTCTAACTTTAAGCATTTTACTTAAAGGAAGAATTTGTTACACCCCACTTAAATGTACAACCAAATCGCCTTAGCCTTCCGTGTATGCGCTCATCTTTAGTGCATTATTGTTATTTGTTAAACCCTAAGTTTACTATCTAATTTATTACATGGTTCCTAAGTCGAGTCATATCCTTGTACATATTGTTTTGGGACGATTGGGACTCATGGGTAAAGTACTTATTTTATGGAGTAATGGGGAAGAATATCATATTATTACCCCCATACGTATGTTAATCTTAAAAGTACTCCAAGTTTTTTGATTTTCTTAATTCGAGTCATTAGATTAGTTTAGTGTGAAGTATGTAAAAATTCAAGTGTAAGGGGAATGTTCATTCCCTATGATGTATTATTTTGGATTGTAGGGTAAGAGTGTATGCAAAAAAAAAAAAATGAGAAAAAAACATACGGACTACCATCCCGTTTCATTCTATGTTCATTTTATGTTTTTGTTATTTTTCATTTATTAGCTTAAGTCGAGTCTAGTCTTGGCTTAGCAACGCCATATTGTACATGTAATTAACCAAGATTGTTAGCTCGCCACCAGTAAAGACTGCCTATATCCAACCAAACCGTGTATTTCATATCCCTACACCTAACGTTACAACCCTTTAAAAGACCTCTTTGATAGTTTATCCTAGGTGCTTACTCCATGTGGTGGAGGTTTGATCCTTTCCCAAGCCTATGGTAATCTATTTTGCTATGACACGTAGTGAGAGCTATCTTCCGTTTCCATATTGTAATTTATACTTTATTACACCCGAGAGATGTGAGTATCTAAACACTATTTGTGAGGTGCTAGCGTATGACCTCCGTGCTTGTCTATTGGTCTTTAGTGGAACGATTATTTGTCGTAATTACTTTTATATTAGTGTTAAATGACCCCTAACTTGTATTTTGATTAGAATAAAAGTGCATTTGCTTGAGGACAAGCAAATCTCAAGTGTAAGGGTATATGATGAGGCGAAAAATGAACCACTTTTATGGGGTCATTTAAGTCCGAAATTGAATTTATTTGATCAAATATTGCCCTAAATCGTTTTTTTTGTGATTTTAGGTACTTTGGGAGTGAAATCTGGAAAAGGAAGCAATTCGGACGTTTTTAGAGCATATAAGTGAAGAAAACGCCAAAGACTTAATTTTCCAAGCTGGGAACAATGTGTGACGACGCCAAGAGTACTTTCCTGACGGCGTCAAGAGTAAATATCATGACGACCCAGTACAGAAATGAAGGCGTCACAAAGAAGAGCGTCAAGAGTTAAATGTGTGACGACCTGAAAAAATGGAATACATGACGGCGTCAGATGATGGCGTCACAAGGTTGTTCTTGACGCCGTCAGCCTCTATTATCTATATATAGTTTTCTAATTTTCATTCATAAAGAGGAACAAGTTTGGAGAAACCCTAAGGCCGAACCATATACGTATTTTACAGCTTTTTCAAGTGTTTTCAGCCCTTGAACCCTTACATGTGTTATTGAGATAAGTATTCTTTTATTTCAATCAATATGTCTATGTGTTGGTTGTCTATATCTTGTGCTTGTCTTGGTTCCACCATGCTAGGCTAGATTTATCTTGTGTTTTCTTAGATCTAATGAAACCTAGATGTTGATTATTTGTTGATTACTTGTTTATGGTTGTATTGGACGAATGATTTCAATGTTAGGCTTAAGAAAACTGGCCGATCTCCAATTGGTAACATGCTTGAACATCTTAGGAAACATGAACCGATGTGTACTAGGTTTTATTGGTTGTATTTAACGCATGAGTAAATTCTAATGATCCCATGTTAGGAGCTTCTTAGCCGGCTCGACATAGGAGTGAAGTGGGCACTCATAGGATTGGGGAGTTAAGTACGCCACCCCATGAATGGTATTAAGGAATACAATCCGTCATCCACGCAACTATAACAAGTAATTAACGTGTAAAAGATATTTAGGGAGTAGTGAAATCTAAGTAAACACATTTCTCCACCTATTGCTCACAACCTTAGTTTAATTTAGTATTATTTTCATTTTTAGTATTTTATTTTGATTGCATCTTAGTATTGGGTTAGTTGACTAGCAACTAATTTCGCCCAAATCCTTCAAACCCGAGATATTTACTTGCTTTCTAAAAAATATAAAAATACAAAAAGAATCATCTCTCATCTCTATAACTAGTAATTAGGTTTTCTAATCCTAGCGACACTATTCCTAGCTGAACGATCAATCCCCCGGTACTTGTCACTATACTATACTACAACGATCAGGTACACTGCCTGGTGGGGGTTGTAAGATTCTCGAGATCCCTCGAGAGGTAAATCCTGGTGCGATCCCCACGCATCATTCTTCGATCCCTCCCATAGGGATTGCTTTGCTCCTTTACTGTTCTCCATTGGAGCTCCATTAGTAGACACCTCCTTAGCCTCTATCCAAGTGTATGTTTTTTTCCATCAGGCCTTTGTAGGTTGCCGGAAGGTCTGTGGATAAGAACTCCACAAGATTCCAAATGCGCAGGCCATGGACGAAGCCAGAAATGCGTTGCTCTTCATGTAAGCCTATAATCTGCAGGGTTTCATCAGTGTATCTAGTGACAAAGCTTCTTGTGCTCTCGTTCTCCTTCTGCTTAATGTTCTTTTGAACTTCTTCTGTTGGCTGAAGTGAGATCGAAACTTAGCCTTCAGATCATCAAGGTTAACGATACTTCCCGGTTTCTGCCCATTCCACCAGATCCGTGCAGAATCTCGAAGGGTGTAGGTAAACATGTGACAGGCTACGGGCATGACCCACTTTTGCATCTTTATAACTCCCTCGAACAAGTGCAGGAAATTATCAGGATCCCCTTTCCCATCATAGGTGCCTATGTGTGAAAGCATCTTTAAACCGTCTGGTAGAGGATAATCCTCAATCCATCTTACAAAAGTTGTCGTAGGACCCATAGATTCAGGGTACTAGTAGGCGTAAGGTGGCATGTTCATGGGGACATTGTCGTATGGGTTATGATGAGGGGGTATCCCCGAAGAGGGTTGATTAGGATAAAAAGGATGAGGCGTGCTCGTGTTTGGAGGGTAACGATTATACATGCTATACGGAGGGTATATCATGGGATGGTTATATGGTACGGCAGTTTGTGAGGGATAAAGCTTGGGAGGATAACTTTGAGCTAGAAACTAGGGGTACATACCGACGGGAGGAAGACTTCCTCCTGTGTTGTATGAACATGGGTTACCTCCTACACCGGATGCATGGGAGGGCTGTAGTGGAATCCCTGCTTCGGTCCTTCCCAAATGCGCAGCTAACAGCGGAGGTAGGTTTGCCTCCGTGTTTCCCCTCTGTTGGCTCCTCCCATTGGAGCCTTCAACAATCGTTCCCTCTCTCCTTGTGAGAGTCCTTTCGGGGACTCCCTCGAAGCCTACATTCCTTCCATTGGTCCTTCTACTAGCAAAAGACCCAATACGTAAGACTGGGTGATTAGCTCAAGAATCCGAAGGCCTCGGCTCCATATCGATCTCCTAATCATATTCATCGCTTGAATATTCTAACTCCCTTCGCATTTCCGTGTTCCTTACTTGCAGGGACTCTAGCTCTCCGTAATTAGCGTCAACGAAGGCAGGCCTAATGATAGGTTCTAGGTTAGCAGACGTGGATGCACGAAGGTTAGACGTTATTTCAGGATGAGATCATGTGGTAAAGGTGGAGGCCGTGATTGGCGGAAGAGTATTGGTGTCAGTTACGGGTATTGGGGTTAAAGTCGAGAAACCCGGTGGGGGTGTAACTTCTCTCTATGGATTCATGCCGGAATAATAGTGAGTGTATTTGACTGGTTATTTTACTTGGAAATAACGGGACTAATTGTAGCGGGTCCCACGGATGGCGCTACTGATTGTACAATCATTTGCACGACCAGGCCTTCGATGACGATCAAGGATATAGGGGATGTTGTGGTTGAGCCAAGCTTGTGTCTAACCTGAAAATAAGAAATATAAAGACACTACGTTAAGTGATTGCGCAGGGGTTGGGCCCTGCTGATGCGTGGTAATTGCACCAGGCTTTACCTCTCGAGGGATCTCGATAAGCTTACAACCCCCACTAGGCAGTGTACCTGATCGTTGTAGTATAGTATAGTGACAAGTACCGGGGGATTGATCGTTCAACTAAAGAATAGTGTCGCTAGGATTAGAAAGCCTAAAAACTAGGTCTAGAGGTGAGGGATGATTCTTTTTGTATTTTTTTATATTTTATAAAAGCAAGTAAAATCTCGGTTTTTGGAAGAGTGGGCGGAACTAGTTGCTAGTTAACTAACCCAATAACTAAAGATGCAATCAAAATAAAATAATAAAAATGAAAATGAACTAATTAAACTAGTGGTGTGAGCAATATATGGGAGAATTGTGCTTACTTAGATTTCACTACTCCCTAGATATCTTTTACAGGTTAATTACTTGTTACAGTTGCGTGGATGATGGCATGGGGTAGCGTACTTTCTTCCCCAATTCTATAAGCTCCTACTTCACTCCTATGTCGAGCTGGCTAAGAAGCTCCTAACATGGGATCACTAGAATTCGCTCATTCATTAAATATAACCATAAAAACCTAGTACACATCGGTTCATGTTTCTTAAGACGTTCAAGCAAGTTACACAATGGAGATCTGCTAGGTTTCTTAAGTCTAACATTGAAATCATTCATCCATTACAACTATAAACAAGCAATCAACCTATAATCAACATCTAGATTTTATTACATCTAAGCAAACACACAAAAGATCTAGCCTAGCATGTTAAAATCAAGACAGGCATAAGATATATTCAAACAACACATAGACATATTGAATGAATTGAAAGGAAACTTATCTCAATTGAACATGAAGGGTTTCAAGGGGTGAAAACCCTTGAAAATACTGTTACAAACGACCTAGGGTTTATTAGGTTCGGCCCTAGAATTCTCCACACAAGTTCCTCTTTAATGAATGAAAAATAGAAAAGCATATATAGATTTTTTGAAGTGACGGCGTCAAGAGTAAAATTCTGACGCTGTCATCTCGCCGCCAATAAAGTTCTCAGACTGCCTAGATCTATATCTGACGCCGTCATGTGTAATCTTTTTCCAGGCCGTCACCAAATTTACTCTTGACGCCCTACTTCTGATGCCGTCACGTTTTCTCTGGGCCGTCATCCATTTTGCTCCTGACGCCGTCATAAAATTCTTCTTGACGCCGTCAGGTACTGTTCCCAACAAGGAAAATTAAGTCTTTGCCGTTTTCTTCACTTTTATACTCCAAAAACGTCCAAAATACTTCCTTTTCTAGAATTCACTCCCAAAGTACCTAAAATCACAAAAGGAACTATTTATGGTAATATTTGATCAAATAAATTCCAATTCCAGCTTAAATGACCCCCTAAAAACGGTTCACTTTTCGCCTCATCATATACCCTTACACTTGAGATTTGCTTGTCCTGAAGCAAATGCGCTTTTATTCTAGTCAAAATACAAGTTAGGGGTCATTTAACACTAATATAAAAGTAATTACAACAAATAATCGTTCTACTAAAGACCAAAGACAAGCACGGAGGTCATACACTAGCACCTCACAAATAGTGTTTAGATACTCACATCTCTCGGGTGTAATAAAGTAATATCACAATATGGAATGGAAAACATCTCTCACTACATGTCATAGCAAAATAGATTACCATAGGCTTGGGATAGGATCAAACCTCCACCACACGGCGTAAGCACCTAGGAAAAACTATCAAAGAGGTCTTTTTAAAGGGTTGTAACGTTAGGTGTAGGGATATGGAATACACGGTTTTGTTGGATATAAGCAATCTTTACTGGTGGCGAGTTAATAATCTTGGTCAATTACATGTACAATATGGCGTTGCTAAGCCAAGACTAGACTCGACTTAAGCTAATAAATGAAAAATAACAAAAACTTAAAACAAACATAGAATAAAACGGGATAGTAGTCCGTATGTTTTTCTTTTTTTTTTTTTTTTTTTTTTTTGTTTATTTATTTATTTTTATTTTTTTGCATACACTCTTACCTTACCATCTAAAATAATACATCATAGGGAATGAACATTCTCCTTACACTTGAATTTTTACATACTTTTCAATAAACTAATCTAATTACTCGAATTAAGATAATCAAAACACTTGGAGTACTTTTAAGATTAACGCACATATTGGGGTAATAATATGATGTTCTTCCCCATTACTTCATAACATAAGTACTTTACCCATGAGTCTCAATCGTCCCAAAACAATATGTACAAGGATATGACTCGACTTGGCAACCATGTAATCAATTAGATAATTAACTAAGGGTTTAAAGAAATAACAATAATGCACTAAAGATGAGTGCATACACGGAAGGCTAAGGCGATTTGGTTGTACATTTAAGTAGGTTATAACAAATTCTTCCTATAAGTAAGATACTTAAAGTTAGAAACGAAAAGATAGGCTCGGAGGGGTGTACTAGGGGTTTCGTGTACTAAAAATGAGTACAATGCTAAGGGTGTGGGAAAAATTAATTAACTTAGCTAGCCAAGTAATATGACTAAAATGGTCAAGTAATTATGATACGGGTTTAACACTATGGTGATCCTAATGCCTCTTATCATGTAGTAAATCCTACCACATGAATGTAGTCTCAGTAGCGGTCTCGGGATGCATCACTAACGCAAGTTCTAGAATCTAAATGCTACCGGTACACTCATAAGCACTAATAGTAAATGCTTTTCCTATCAAATCTAAAGGCGAACCTCACATATTTGGGTGGAAAATTTTTCTGAATAGTACGGTTTTGTGCTAGTCATACAATCTCCTATCCATGAGACGCTTGCTAAGGCTAAAGTTTCACTCCTAAATGTTGTAAAAAAATTTAAATTTGGCGCTAAAATTACACTAACAAGTATTTCTCATAGTTTTATTACACACCTACCATCAAACAAACAAACTCAAGCGAAAGTGTATCCTATAAGGTATCATCATTTTACCCTCCCCTTACACTTAGGATGAACATTGTCCCCAATGTTCAAGTAAAGATTGCAAAAGTAAAATAGGTAAAAGAATGAAATCAAATACTCCCCTGATTCGCTCGGTATGGATAATATGGTAACCAGGTTAGATCTTCCTCCAAGAAAATGAACAATCAAAGCTTCCCTTCCAGAATATAAATCATCTTCTTGTCATACATAACCTGTTAAACTTGAGAAAACAAACAAGGCAACCTTGCGTAAAATCGGCGGCAATCTATATATGCTAACAAATCCTAGAAAGCAAAGTAAGATATAATGCTTGTGGAATGAATGTTTCCAGATTTCCTGGAGATTATAAAACTAAAGATTCAACAAAAACTTTAAGACTCCGTTAGAAAAAACAAAACTAGCAAAATTTCCAGAATTTTACACGTGACGCCGTCAGGAATTTCTTCCTGACGCCGTCAGAAGTGACCTGTAGATATTCTTTTGTTAAGTTTCCGGAAAATTTCTAGAAAAACTTTGTCCTACTTCCTGGAAAATCCTGCAAAACATCATTATGACTCGATACAAGCATTTGACTCTAACAAATACGAATATATATGTTCATTTAATATTGTGGAGAATCATGATCGGTTTTGTTCTTTAAAAACATATTTGGGGTTTCCCCTTACACTTATCTTTTGCGAAATACCTTTAGATGAAGTTAAGACTAAGCTAAACAACAAAATAAAGTATTTTCACCATTTAATTTGAAACATGATCTACCAATAATAAAAATAAAGCATGCATACGGAAACAAATAACAATCAAACAATTAAAAATCACACAAAGCATGGGTTGCCTCCCAAGAAGCGCTTTTCTTTATTTACGAGTCTTGTATCTAGACTCAAGGTCATGGGCTATCGTGTGTCGCTTATGCTCACATAACCGAGGGTGAGCCATCTAATAGTCGCCTCATCTTTCATATAATCATCACTTAACTCAAACAATCTACGATAATAGCTTTTATTTTTCTCATGAGTATATTTAAGCCCTTTTCTTTTATCATTCTCACTTAGCATTTCTAGGGGTGGATACCTACTAAACTTCTCCATGGAGAAATCCTTGAACCTAAGGTGTGCACGGGGCATTTGGTAAACAAAATCTTCATCCCCATCTGAGAATGTAATTAACCCTTCCATAAGTTTTTCATCAAGGTTGGTCAACCTTTTGAAGGGTTTCCCAAACACAACTTGGGTTAACTTACTATCAATAAATTCACCTAGATTCTCCATAACCGTGAACTCAGCAAGATAAACAAAGTTTCCTACAAACACATGCAACGACATTGCCCTAGCAATAATATTATCTTCTTTGTATTCTAACTCATCTACAATGATTTTATTGTATTCGCTACGCGAGATTATGTTCATTAGTAAAGATGATTTAAGGTAGGCATCAAAGCTCCTAAATCCAATCTTACAAGGAAATTGCATATTAAATGAGCTATCACTCTCAATCCTTGTTCTAGGGTCAACATACCTAAGAGGGTTTACTACATCTTCCATCCTATCCTCATTAATCACATCACCATCATCTAGATCCTCATCGGAGTCTGAATAGTAAAAAAGGACTAGCCCTAAGGTCATTATCATGGTCAGACTCCTCTAATTCAGAATTATTGTCAAAGTGGTGGTTAGGCGAGAGGTTAGGTGGGTTCTCATTTTCCACTAAAGGGATTGGGGCGGGCATTTGGAAAATCCTAAGGCGAAAAACACGAATAACATGAATCAAACGATCAATGTTATTGTTAGCCATCGAGGTAGTTTACGAACAAAGGAAACAAAGAAATAAGATAGACTAAAGAAAACCTAAAAATAAAAATAAAATCTTACTAGGAAGGAATCTAGCAAGTAGACCTAATAAAAAGAAATCCTAACCTAGACAATAACTATTCCCCGGGCTGCGGCGCCAAAAACTTGATGCGTGGGAATTGCACCAGGCTTTACCTCTCGAGGGATCTCGAGAAGCTTACAACCCCCACCAAAGCAGTGTACCTGATCGTTGTAGTATAGTATAGTCACAAGTACCGGGGGATTGATCGTTCAACTCAGGAATAGTGTCGCTAGGATTAGAAAGCCTAAAAACTAGGTCTAGAGGTGAGGGATGATTCTTTTTGTATTTTTTTATATTTTATAAAAGCAAGTAAAATCTCGGTTTTTGGAAGAGTGGCTGAATTAGTTGCTAGTCAACTAACCCAATAACTAAAGATGCAATCAAAATAAAATAATAAAAATGAAAATGAACTAATTAAACTAGTGGTGTGAGCAATATATGGGAGAATTATGTTTACTTAGATTTCACTACTCCCTAGATATCTTTTACAGGTTAATTACTTGTTACAGTTGCGTGGATGGCGGGTTATATTCCTTAATACCAATCATGGGGTGGTGTACTTACTTCCGCAATTCTATAAGCTCCTACTTAACTCCTATGTCGAGCCGGCTAAGAAGCTCCTAACATGGGATCACTAGAATTCGCTCATTCATTAAATATAACCATAAAAACCTAGTACACATCGGTTCATGTTTCTTAAGACGTTCAAGCAAGTTACACAATGGAGATCTGCTAGGTTTCTTAAGTCTAACATTGAAATCATTCATCCATTACAACTATAAACAAGCAATCAACCTATAATCAACATCTAGATTTTATTACATCTAAGCAAACACACAAAAGATCTAGCCTAGCATGTTAAAATCAAGACAAGCATAAGATATATTCAAATAACACATAGACATATTGAATGAATTGAAAGGAAACTTATCTCAATTGAACATGAAGGGTTTCAAGGGGTGAAAACCCTTGAAAATACTGTTACAAACGACCAAGGGTTTATTAGGTTCGGCCCTAGAATTCTCCACACAAGTTCCTCTTAAATGAATGAAAAATAAAAAAGTATATATAGATTTTGTGAGGTGACGGCGTCAAGAGTAAAATTCTGACGCCGTCATCTTGCCGCCAATAAAGTTCTCGGACTGCCTAGATCTATATCTGACGCCATCATGTGTAATCTTTTTCCAGGCTGTCACCATATTTAATCTTGACGCCCTACTTCTGATGCCGTCACGTTTTCTCTGGGCCGTCATCCATTTTGCTCCTGACGGCGTCATAAAATTCTTCTTGACGCTGTCAGGTACTGTTCCCAGCAAGGAAAATTAAGTCTTTGCCGTTTTCTTCACTTTTATGCTCCAAAAACGTCCAAAATGCTTCCTTTTCCAGAATTCACTCCCAAAGTACCTAAAATCATAAAAAGAACGATTTAGGGCAATATTTGATCAAATAAATTCCAATTCCGGCTTAAATGACCCCCTAAAGACGGTTTATTTTTTGCCTCATCACCTGCGAACCACCTCTGTTGTGTGAATAAGTATTTGGTATGATAATGTAGGTTAAATGTAGTTAAGTAGAGTAGTTGATATTGCATACCAGAACTGAAACTCGTCCAAGACTATTTTAGGGGAAGAAAATAGCCTTGGGGAGTGTTTCCATGTTTGTAGGAGATCATGGGAGTGTACCATTATTTTATGGTTAACCGCTAGGGCTGGATGTCCACTCTTCCTGAATTAACAGGTCAGTCAAGGAAGAAGAGAGAACATGGATAAGATGGGGGACGTGGGTAAGACTTGGTCTTGCCCTCTTTCCATCTTATGTTTATTGAAGTGTACCCCAGAGGGCTTATACCTTCGTTTGGCGAATTCCCACCTGGTAACTAGATCATAAGAGATTAGTTTTATGCCCACGAAGGATTAAGGAGGCTAGCTAGACCCTGCGATTATGTAGATTTCAAGCAGACTCGAAGGGGAGCCCTTCGAGCTAACCGGAGGGTACATCATCAATATGCTTTGGAAGTTAGTTGATGAAAGATTCAAGGCTGATAATTTCAAAGATGTCAAGGAGATGCAGCTACGGGTTGATTTGAGGAGACTTTATGAACCAGATCTTAATGACAGTTACTAGAAGTTTGAAGCTACAGATTTGCATATCACATGTTCATACTATGAATCATGTGAGGCTCATCATGTTTCTACAACAACTGGGGTGGATGTATTCATGTTTGCTGAGAAACAATATCCACTTAGAGCAGTAACCCTTACTGCAATGTTAACATCAAGATTAAGAGTTTATAAAGACACTGAAAAATTCAGAGCTTTGATTCAGAAGATACAAGATCAGTGTTCAAGAGCTATGCAGGCTTTAAGAAGAAAATGAAGTGTTTGGAAGAATTCCCTATATCCTGAGTGATGCTGATTGATTGAAGAAACTTATGGATTTGAAAAGAAATCATAAGTTTAGGGGAGGATTGTTGGGAATTATACTAACAGTTACCACTATTAAGCATGGAGATTACAACTGCTGAAGAATGCACTAGCAGTGGAAACTCATTACCACTGCTAGTACATATTATTACCACTGCTGTAGGATAATTGTTAGGAAACATGTGTATAGATAAGTATAGAAAATGTAACACCTAAAATCTGAAAGCAAATGAAATGACCAAAATGCCCCTACATGTTTTAAAAATTTATTAAAAGCTTATTAAAGTACCAAATAAATTCCAAACTTCTAACAATGAACAAGTTATGATCCAAAGTAATTTTAACAACTTCATTTAACATTTATAAAAGTTACAAAATTACCAAATTACCCTCATAGGGCCGATTGACACAAAAGTTATTTATATTATGATTTATTTAATTTAAAATGATAGATATCTTTATAAATATGGAAGATAATTATCACCAAATATCCTCCCACCTATAATCACGAAATTTCTGGACCAGGCCCTCTCCTCATCACACGGCATTCTTATTTTAAAAGTCAATCCATACATTTTTCTCCCAAACCCTAATTTGCCGATCCAAAATAAAACACACAAGAAATTCTCATAGCCTCCATTCGACAACCCCATCATTCCTAGGCATTTTTCTGTGATCAAACAACATCCAAGAAGTCCTAGAAAAATACCCATTCGAATTTTTGAAGCTTGGATCGATCGTGGTTTTGGTTTTCTTTTGTCGAGCCCTAATAACAAGGTAAATTCGTTTTGATTCATTCGACCTCCACCAAAATTACTTCTTATTTTTCTGGTGATTCTTACATCATATAAAACCCACGAAAATTGGTTTCAAGGTTGGAAGGTCATCGGTGAAGTCGTGGTGATTTTTGGATCATTTGGCCTCTACGCGTAGGTTATAAATCGTACAGCCCTCTCCACACGTTCAAGCCTTGGTTTGGTATTTTTCTCAGACCCTTTATACCACATAAACAACAAATAAATTGTTTGGTTCGAACCATGCATGCTCGACATCACTTTTGTGAATTAAAACCCTAAAAACGAGTGTAATTTTGTAATATACCTTCCGATCCATAATAATTCCTAATAAAATTTATACACACTTATTATGATGTATATTGATCTGTAAAAATGTTGGAAGAGTTATCTTGGTTTAAATCATGTGTTTCGAAATTATTCTTGTTTGTGTAAATCGTATATAAAAGAAAAAGAAAGAAATAAGTCGAGGGCCTAGGGTTTTGGTTTAGGGATGGAAAAAGGTGATAATTAATGATATGTAATGATGAGTTAATGATTGGGAATTTATTAGAAGGATTAGGGTTTCTAATTCCTTTATTTTTGTATTATACGATTTGGCAAAAAGGTTTTGGGTGAGTTTTGTGAACTTTAAAACTAAAGGGTTATTTTTGAAACTTATTCTGGGCTGTATACTGTTCAACAAAAATATAATATGAGGGTGTTAAGTGTAATTTTTGCATATAAATGGATTAAAATGTATTTAATGATTAATTAGGGTTTGTTTTGAAAATAACTAAAAGAGAGGGACTAAAGATGTAATTTTCAGATACTTGGAGCTGTTTTGAGTAAATTAATATATTCAGGGGTTTATGTGTCATTTTGACCATTTAATGGCTTAATATGTAATTATTGATAATTAAAAGTTGAAATTGTAAATGAAAGGGTTAAATATGTAACTGTTATAACTTGAGGGACTTAAGGTGTAAATTATGAAAGCTTGAGTATCCATTCGTATAACATCTTAAAATAAGTGCTCATTATGTAAAATGGATAAGTTAAGGGTTTAATGTGTAACTTTGAATACTAAAAGGTTTAAAGTGTAATTTTGGAAAGTAAAGGATATAAAATGCAAAGTTATGAAACCCCAAGGACCAAAGGTGTAATTATGTTAAAAGATATCTTGTTACCATTAATAATGATTCAACTTTCTAAATATGGAAACTTTCTAAAAGTGGAAACTACTATTTATAGAAACCTGCTAAAAAGGGAAAGTTACTTAAAATGGAAAGGCATGAATTTGAGAATGAATTATGATTCCCCCTCTTCTCCTCTAGGTGTGAAGAAGGAGAGATCCTGAGCCACTTCTATTTCTGATCTGTTTCTATTTCTGTGCTTGCGAATAAGGTACAGATATTCTGACCTTTCTCAAAAGGTTTCTCATGATCTCTTTCATATTCTGATCCGTTAGTTCCTGAATTGATGCCATTGCTATGATCCCCTTTACTTGAACCTTCTCTGTTGATCCCACTTGATATGACCTCCGTTATGAACCTATGCTATGAAAACCTTCTTAATGATACCATGGAAATGTTTTGAGAAGAACTGATTTGAAAAGATGTTTATAAATGATGCTAAATTTCTTTTTAAAAGAAAGGTTATTTAACTTTCATGAACCCTATATTTTGAAAGACCATTTTTATGAAAACTGTTTTAAAAGATTATTTAAATTGGACTTTTAATAGAAACTTTTGAAACGGACTTTTGAACTGAACCATGAATTGATTTTTGAATATGAACCTTGACCTGATGAACTCTGAATGGACCTTGACTATTATTTCTGATATGATTTTGAGATAAACCTTTGCTATATGACCTTTTGTATGACTTTGAGACCTGACTCTTAGTTTGATACCCGAGCCATTTCTATTTTCCCTACCTATGGAGGTACCATAGGCATGTCTGTGATGCACCACTGGCATGACTCATGTGTGGGTGAGTGATTTCTCACGCCGTCCCTTTTTATGATTATTATTATGGCCATTATGACTTTGAGTATATGACTTTGAGATTGACTTTGAGTAAGGGGCGTATGGATTGCAATCCTAGATCTGTTCTGTTTAGTGGATTTAACTATGACTTTGAGTTGACTTTGAGGTGACTGGTGCTGTGTGCAATACACGCCTTTCACAATTTCTGGGAGCTAGCTACTCCACCCATTTGATACATGAGGACACCCCTCATATTATCTGGTTGCCTGAGAGGTATCCCCTCTGATTGTGAGATTATGACTTTGAGATTATGACTTTGAGAATTATGACTTTGAGATTTATGACTTTGAGTTTCTGGGCTCGTGGTAGATGACTATCATTTCTTCTTTATATTCTATCACTCTTTTATCTATTCCTTATTCTATTTCCCCAATGCACTATGTTTCGGTTCTGTTTCATTATCATTGCTTTGTATATGTATCTGTTCACTGGGCTTTTTAAGCTCAGCCGCATTTCCTTTTCCTGCGGCAGGTTTTAGTAGGAAGCTGGGTTATGGGAAGAGAGTGTGATTAGACTTAGAAGACTATGCTTTGGACTAGAGACGATTAGATGAAGTTTCACTTTATTAGACATAGTATTTATTTCTTTGTAACCTTGTAGTTTCAGATTTTCATTTGTAACCCTGAATTTCGTTATATGTATGAATCATATGCTTGTGTTTGTTCTGATATGTCACTGTAATGTAATACTTCTACCCTTATCGGGTTGGGGTGTTACAGAAAAGATCTTGTAAATATTCTATTATTCTATGCTTATACTTATCTTATATAGGACTCCTTGTGTCCTATAAAAGGAGGTCCTAGGTTTAGAGTTATGCATGTATCAATTCATAGACCTTCAAGTTGTAAACCTAGTGATATTCTAGATCACTTGTATTATTATCATTAATAATATTGGAGCTAATAGTTTGGTTAATCATTCTGTGTTCATACAACTTTGTTCATTCATATACAACTCATAATCAAACTTACATACAAACCTTCTAAGTATTAGCAAGTAAATTCCGCATACTTGTTAGTATCATTCAAAGTATCATTATAACACAAGTCGTGTGTTTAGATCCATCACCTTGCTACTAAACATGTTGCTCTTTCAGTAGAATTGATATTCTTCAAATCAATATTGTACACATCATTGGTTCTTGGTGCTCTCAGCATTACCAAGTTTTCATATTCTAACTTAAACTCAGGGGAGAGAATAAGACATTCTGTGTCAAGGAATAACACAGGATATTTCTTGTCACAGATCTGAGATACTGACAAAAGATTGAATTTAAGCTCCTTTACATATCTAACCTTCTCAAAATCAATGGATCCAGTCTTGATTGTTCCTTTTCCAGTGATTCTCCCTCCTTCAGGATCATTCCCAAATGCAACTTTTCCTCGAAAATAAGCCTTAAAATCTGACAAGAGCTCCTTTTCTCCTGTCATACTTCCAGAGCAACCACTATCAATAATAAGATGATTTTTAAGCTCCTCTTCTGGGTTGCCCTGCATAAAAATGAAAAGGGTTAGTTTCTATTAGGAACCTAAGCCATTACTGACTTGTGTTCCCCTTGTGGAGTGACATACTCAAATTCTTTGAGTATGTAATCATCACTGTTTTTGAAAACATTATCAAGAATTAATTTTTTTGATCCCAAAACCTGTGTTGGATTTTTATCAACACTCCCCTTTTCACCCTTATTTTTTGAAAGTACTGTTTCTCCCTCAGCAGTACTTTCGTTCTTAACCCATTTAGTTTTAACATTTGGTGTTGGGTTCTTTGATCTAGGTACTCTTCTTGAGTTGTAAGCCCTTCTAGGTTTGTAGGAATTGAATCTCCTTGGTCTTACATTAGAGCTATTGCTAGCAGTACCTTGGTTGGGGGAATTCCTAACAGTACTTTGAGAAGGTACTGTTTTATCACTTTGAAAAGTATTTCTTGAAGGTACTAGGGTTTTGGAGAATGGTCTTTTCTGGTGAGGGTACCTATAATCTTTTGATAAATTACTATGGTTAACCCTATTTGAGTAATTCCAATCTGGTTTATTCTCCCATGGTTTATTCTCCTTGTGCTTATGGTTTGCAGATGTGGTCTTTGGGTATTTGCTTAAGTATTCTGAATGATAATCACAGTCCTTAATCAAATGGGGAGGACTATAACATACATAACATAACTTTGGTCCCATATTCCCAAATCCACTTCCAAAAGGTTTTCTATAATAAGCAGTATTTTGAAAACTTTGCCTTGTAGGTACTGCTGAATGATCAACAACACTTTGAGAAGTTTTTGGAAGTACTGCTTGTTTTGAAAAGACTTTATCATTCCCTTAACCCTTGTTATCATCCCTAGGTTTCCCAACAGTTTCTCTTAAGGACTCGGGACTAGATTGACTTGAATTAGATT
The DNA here is from genome assembly GCA_030686995.1 of Artemisia argyi. Classification (NCBI taxonomy): domain Eukaryota; kingdom Viridiplantae; phylum Streptophyta; class Magnoliopsida; order Asterales; family Asteraceae; genus Artemisia; species Artemisia argyi. The sequence continues at coordinate 154,137,115 of CM060686.1, read as the reverse complement.
GACCTTTAAGCTTTTTCCTAAACTCCAAATTGTCTATTCCAAAACAAGAAACATCTATCCTAGGTGGTTGAAAACTACCTATGGGTGGAGGAACTTCATTGTATCCATTGTCTTCTTAAATTCAGGAGGTGTTGAACAAGGTGATTCCTCATCACTAGATGTGTTTTCCACTAAGCTTATGAATTCTTCATCACTAGTTGAGGTTTCCTGTGAAAGACTTAGTTCCATGTTCCTAGTTGGGATTTCTTCTGAACTACTATCATCATAACCTAGGCCAGTTTTAATGTTTGCAGTTCTTTGTTTTTCAACAAAACTAACATGTGACAGACCTGATTCTTTCCAAACAGCAACTTTTGCTAACAACTTATCTCTTTCTTTAGTGATCTTTTCTAGTTCAGAAACCTTACATCTTAACTTCCACTCATTTAACTTTAATTGATAATCTTTTTGCTCATATTTTTTAGCCCAAGCTACTTCATTATTTTTATGTGTGATTATCTTGGATTCCATTGACTCTAAAGTCAATTGGTAACCAGCTATCTCAAACCTAGCCCTTCTATAGTTATCTCTTTCAGTTTCATATTCTTTAAGCATCTTTTGATAAGAGTTACTACATTTAGAACATACCTCAGAGATAGTGGATGAACTTGGTGAAGTAGCCATCAGAGCAAGCTGAACAGGTTCATCTTCACTTTCCATGCTCCAATCAAAGCTTCCTAGACCATCTCCTGATTCCAAAGCAGCATATCATGGTTCCTCATCAAAAGCTGTGCTCCAATCACCCTCTTCCAATGCAACCATAGAGTAGGTTAATGGTTCATCATCAAATTCATTGTTGCTTCAATAGGTTTCTATGCATCTTCTTGGAAGTATCATTACCTCCAAATCTTGTCTTAATAGCAGACCATAGTTTTTTTGCATCCTTAGTATCATGAAACTTCAATAGGTGACCATTAGGAATAGTAGAAAGCAGTATGTTGAGAGCCTTATCTTGATTTCTTTTTGTAACTGCTGGTAAGGTTTGCTTAGGTGGTTGATGTGCCCACGGTGTGTACAAGTTTTAAATTTATAAACACGATTACCGGATCTAGAAATAACACATACGAGCAAGTGAACTCGTCCGCTATAGCAAGATTGGATTGGTAAGTCGGGATCGTTCGCAGGGATTAGTGAGTGAATCTAAGCGTAAGTTAAAAAGGTAAATCTCTAACACAAGCGATAATGATTATAAGATAATTCAAATAATTAAAAACTACACTTGCTTAGACTAGTTAATTACTCATAAGAAAAGTATGATTGTGATAACTTCCTTAACATGTTGGTAATTGAGAATTAGTTGGTGTTCTAATCTATTGTTTCTACAAGATAAACCTTCGTCAAGATCTTAGTTTATAAAAACAAGCATTAGGTTTGGACCAATCAAAAGATCAATTCAAGGTTCATAAAGTTGAGTTAACAACCTTAAACACAAAAATAGTTTCTTGTTTAATCAAATACTCTTAAGAAATGGTCAATACAAAAGTTAACCTAATCATAGACAACAAGGTTACAATTGATTATAAACTATTAAGACTTTCGACCAATTAGGCGTTTACAACCAATCGATTTGATTAACAAAAAGTATTCTCATTACAATTAAATCTTAGTTCATTTGTTTAGCCAAGAATAATTATGGTGAAAAACAATCTTTTATGAACTTTTTGGATCCTTGATAGCATTCCCACTACAAAAGCTACTTTATCTTAATTTCATCCTATTATGGTAATACATAACTTTTTGCAATTTTTTAAAGGCTATTACCGTAACTGTAATATATCTATACTACATATAATGCATGAAGCACTCTCTCTCTAAAATTTTCAGATTTATAAGAAATAATGCATGGTTTACAACACTTTAATGCTCCCAATTTCAGAATTACAACAAAGTAAGCGTATTGTACAAAAAAAATAGCATGGTGTCATTTTAAGACCAAAATTCTACCAAACAACATTAATGCTATTAAAAACACCCCTTCACCAAAAATTACAACCATTTAAGCACAATGTACAATAGCCTTTAAGTAAATACAACTCATAAAACACAAAGCACAAGTATGTAAAGCACAATGATTTTAAGGTCAACAATTTATTCAACACATATAATTAATACACTAATTAATTCACCCCTTCACCAAAATATACAATCATTTAACCATAATGTACAAGCTAATCAAGCTACTAAGCCAAGTACTTAAAAATAAAGCCATTAGGCTGGGCATAGTGGTCGGTCGACCGGACCGGTCGCCCCTTCGCTGACCGAGTCGCTGCCACTACGACCACAAGATCGATGAAGGTTGGACGGCTCCAAAATTCACAAACCAGTCATCCCTCGACCGATTAATGCATTCCACAAAAGAAGAAAAAAAATGTACCATTACAAATCAGAATAAAAACGAAGATGAAACGAAAAAAGAAAAGAACAATCATCAATCAAGTCAAAACAAACATCAAACTTATTCTATCTATGGTCCACGAACAGAAAGTATATACAGTAACAATAAAACCCAACATCTACATCTACCTCAATTCTAACCCCATCTCAAAACCACCATCACGGTCAACACAACATAAAACCTTAGAGAGAGTTTTCATTTGATATTCAAGAAAAGGGTCTGATTTTCTTGCAAACATAGATTGTTGGTTATGTTTGGTTATCAAGATAAGAAAGAAAGGAAGAGTACGTGATGTTTGTGTAGCTGCAAATCATTGCTGCATATTTTTGTGAGGGAAATCAGGGCAGGAATGAGGTAATTTAGGTTTTGTAAACGTATTTATAAGTCCTAACATTTGGGTTATATAACGGTTTGGTTGTTAATTGGGCTAGCCAAATGATATCACAAATTGTTTGGTAGTTTTTCATGGGCCTTAATAGATATTGATTATTAAAGTTTGTTTAGGCTGAAAATGGTTTTAGACTAATTACTAATTGAGCCGTATATTATTTGTATGGTATAGTTGTTTTTGGGCCAATTTTGATATTTGGTTCATGTGAATCGTGTATATTAAAAATGAAAATATAGAGGATATATATAGTGTAAAAGAGATAGGATTTTTTTGAAATAAAAATAAAAATATAAATGCTGGTCACCTTACTATACCTACCCCTACCTAAGGTAGAGAGGCTGCTTCCAGTTCTATCTAAGATTAGAAAGAACCTCCGGCCTTTTTGTAGTGAGTGAGGATCGAACCATTGACCTCTAGGTTAAGATGTAAGAGGTTTTCCAATTGATCCAATTCTAAAATTATTGTTATTTGTAAATTAACCGTTAAAAAAATTATGGTCGCATAACATCACATTACCAGAAAATATAGTCACAGGGTACCCGCCGCCGCATCGCGCGGGTACTCTGCTAGTAATATATAAATAATTAATATGTTACACCCAAACATTAATTAAATTTATTTTGCATTAAATAGGAAAAACAAAAAATTGACACCATAAATTTGAAGAGAGCCATATTTTAGTCTTAGTCATACTATGTTCTTGTTCAACATTGCGGGTTCGATTATGGTTTCCCATCTAAGACTTGCAATCCTCATTTTGTTTGTGGTTCAATTAGCGATAGCTAAACGGTTAAGCTTATTAGATACCTTGAGATCTACTGGCAAACCACATGGAAATAGCACGACATGGGCTGTTTTAATAGCTGGTTCATATGGGTATGGAAATTATCGTCATCAGGTAGACATTTACTCTCGCGAATTTCATATAGTATTTTAGAGCACACATATCTCGTTGAGATTTGAATGGATATAAATTAACGTCATACTTGTGTTATTTCAGGCAGATGTTTGTCATGCGTATCAAATACTGAAGAAAGGCGGGTTGAAGGATAAAAACATAATAGTGTTTATGTATGATGATATTGCCTATAATCAATACAATCCACGACCTGGCGTTGTAATTAATAGCCCCAAAGGATCAGATGTCTATGCTGGTGTGCCAAAGGTACACAAACATCATGTGACAATTCTTTTAGTTATAGCATTTAGTATGATAAACTTTTGTAAAGGTATGTAAAAGTCATATAATATATTATGTAGTCAATTAATTAACTTTTTTTTAATTCTTATTTTTTTAAACGTATTTCTACAATGTATAAAATTTTAAAACCTTTATAAATAAACATAATAATGTTTATAAACAAAAATATAGACCTGTAGCAACATGACAATGCTCGAGAAGATATATGCTAAAATAAATGTTAATTACTCAATGTGTCTCACCTCATTTCCTCACAAATATAAAAGTTGAATTAATTATTTAGTTTATATTTTCTTATTTTGTATAACGACATCTTTTTCTATAAACATATACCTCCTGTCTTATAGAATATTTAAGAGTAAACTACATTTTTGGTCCTTGTGTTTGTATCAAAATTGCACTTTCAGTCCAATTTTAAAAAAGTGGGACATTTCAGTCCAAAAGTCCACGTGGACTTCGCTTTTGGTCCAATTTTCTAACCTAGTTAGTTTAGTCATTAAGTCAGTTGCAACATTAGTCCTTTAACCTAACGGTCGTTTGCAATGTTTGCACCATTAGTACTTTCATTTAAAAAATTGGAAAAAAAATTTTGGAAATTTTTTTTTCCAAAAACAATAATTTGAAAAAAAAATTCTAATAAAAAAAAATTTGACGAAAAATGTTTTCCAAAAAAAATAATTTAAAAAAAAAAATCTAATGAAATTTTTTCATAAAAAATTCGAAAAAAATTCTAAAACTTTTTTTTTGACGAAAATATATTTGATAGCTATTATAAATCGATCTATATATATTTGACATGTGATTTGTAATGCATTATATATATATATATATATATATATATATATATATATATATATATATATATATATACATGATTTAAAAATGAACTTTTAATATGGTTGGACCGAATTAAAGTGTGTCAAAGGATGCGTTATTTTGTTTCTTCTCTTTTCTTTCTGGTCCTAAGCGTATAAGGATGTTATAAGGTGATCTCTACTTGTTTCTTTTTGAGGGGTGTGGGGTTCAAAAAAAAAATAATAAGTAACGATCTAGTTTTTTTTTTTTTTTTTTTTTTTTTTTTTTTTTTTTTTTTTTGACATAAAGGTTTTGTTTAGACAAATGGATATAGTTCGCATAAAATGATGAAATAGAAAGCGTATGAGATGATGATAAAAACATATTCGCTAATTTGGTAGTTCGGCTAGTCGAATCTGTTTAGTATGATTGGGTTATAAACAAGTCTTACATGTGTGAAGTGAAACGTTGTCGAGTTATAAACAAGTCTTACATGATTTTTTTTCAAATTTTTTAAATTATCTTAGTAAGTTATATAATTTTTTTGAATTTTTTAAGAAAAAATTTTATTAGAACTTTTTTTTTCAAATTATTTTTTTGGGAAAAAAAAATTTCGTCAATTTTTTTTTCAGAAATTTTTGATGAAATTTTTTCGAATTTTTTAAGAAAAAATTTTATTAGAAATATTTTTTTCAAATTATCTTTGTTGAAAAAAAAATTTGTCAATTTTTTTTTTTTTTTTTTTTTTTTTTTTTTTTTTTTTTTTTTTGCAAATTTTTTAAGAAAAATTTTTATTAGAAATTTTTTTTTCAAATTATTTTTTTTTGAAAAAAAAAATTTAGTCAAAATTTTTATTTTCGAATTTTTGAACTTATTTTTTTTTAGAAAAAAAAATTCCAAAAAAAAATTTTCCAATTTTTTAACTGAAAAGACTAACGGTGCAAACATTGCAAACGACCGTTAGGTTAAAGGACTAATGTTGTAACTGACTTTACGACTAAACTAACTAGATTAGAAAATTGGACCAAAAGTGAAGTCCACATGGACTTTTGGACTGAAAGTGCAATTTTGATGCAACCACAAGGACCAAAAATGTAGTTTACTCTATATTTAATAAACGCTTTCAAGGAGATTGAGTTTGCAACCTCTTGGTTAGTGTAACTCTCACATATCACTACTCCACTAGACGAATTTCAAGTACTGCAAGTTGTAGCTCAATATGTCTATTTTATCCTCAAATTATTGTTATTGTTTTGAAAAACTTGTCTTTGTTTTTAAGTGTAGTTATTGTTAAAATTGAAAAATTAGTAATTTTATGACCACCATTTTTATAAATTGGATAACTATTTTGTAACATATTAAAAAAAAAATAGTAATAAGAACAACAAAATTCAATATTGACTATAAAGATATAAAGAAAGGGAAATTGATTAAAAAAATGTCATATTTTGAATTGATTAAATCTATCTTTAAATATATGAGTTAAAAATATTCGTTATAACTCATTTGAAAATATTTTAGTTTCCTTTTGAAATTGTTACTTTTCTATCTTGTAGAAAATTGAGGTATTTATATGTTGGTTTTATTGCGAGATGATTATATATAGTGGCTTCGTTTATTATAGTTATTTAGTTGATTTTTTATGGACATAGCTAGTGTCTGAGCACAACTAGTCATATCCTTTCGATACAAAAATCTATACCAAAAAGATATATTGTGCTAGGATTATACTGGTGCAAATTTGACCACGGCCAATTTCTATGCGGTGCTTCTCGGCAATACAACAGCGGTTAAAGGAGGAAGCGGGAAAGTTGTAGCGAGCAAACCCAATGACAAGATTTTTGTGTACTATTCGGATCATGGCGGCGCCGGAATGTTAGGTCCGTGTTTCTATTTCTTCTGGTTTGTTGATGAATTATACTCCAATGTCAGTATGTTATTATAGATCAAAGTAATGTCCTTTGTTAATTACTATAGGGACGCCAAGCTCCCCTTACATAATAGCCGATGAATTTATTCAAGTTCTTAAAGAAAAGCATGCGAGTGGCACATATGATGAGATGGTAAGATACATATAATTCTATTGTTTTATTGTTGATTATTCTATCGCTAGAATAAAAAAAATAAGTCATTCAATGATGTATGTAGGTGATATATTTAGAGTCGTGTGAAAGTGGAAGTATTTTCGAAGGACTGTTGCCCGATGATTTGAACATTTATGTGACAACTGCATCAAATGCAACCGAGGATAGTTTGGCCACATATTGTCCAGAAACGAAGTCTCCCCCACCTCCAGGATTCGACACTTGCATAGGTGACTTATACACTATTTCATGGTTGGAAGACAGGTACTTTTCCTACATTGTAAATTTAGTGACGTTTTTTCGTCATTGCGACGGATGTTGGCATCGAAAAAAGACTATTTGTTTTCTATAGTTGATTAAGCTATTGATTTAGTAATTTTTTTTACTTGGATTCTTAGTGAAAAAAATGATCTCGGGCATGAAACCTTGGAACAACAATACTTAAAGGTTGGATTTATAATTTTTTGCGAAAATCAGACAATGTATTTCTATATTTGGATTTATAAGTGTTTGAGCAATATCACACAAAATATTTGCAGGTGAAGAAGAGGACTCGAGATAATAATGGATCTCATGTGATGCAGTACGGTACTCTACGGATAAGCAATGAAACTGTTTCAGTTTATCAAGGCTCAACTACTAAACATTCTCCCATGGATCTATCTCCATCTTTCGACTCCATGGGTGTCGTCAACCAACGAGATGCAGATCTCTATTCAATGTGGCAAAGGGTACTTAATTTAAAAAATAGATGACAAGTTAATCTGACTTGTACTTTATATAGAAGTTGATTACTGATTTCTTATTCTCTACAGTACAAGAAATCAACTGGACTACAACAAAAAAAGGATGAACTACTTAAAAAAATCAAGGAAATAACGGCACATAGGGCACATTTGGATAGCAGTGTTAACATAATCAAACAAAACTTGTTAGGTAATGGAGATGGACCAGTGAGAGCTCAAGGATCTGCCCTTGTGGATGATTGGGGGTGTCTCAAATTTATGGTAAATAATTATAATATAAACGATTCTCCTTCATTTTACAATGATTTAATTTGTTGAGTTTTTTGTGAAATGTTAACTGATGAAATTAACTTTTGATTGATTTATAAGATTCGAACATTTGAGACATACTGTGGAACCTTGACTCAGTATGGCATGAAACATACGCGGACGTTTGCTAATATATGCAACAATGGTGTTACCGAGAAGGCCATGGATGAAGCTACAAAGGAGGCATGTAGCCCGCACGAAATGGGGAAATGGAATCCTGCGATTGTTGGTTTCAGCGTGTGATCTATTTGTAACAAAACAAGTGGTAAATTGAATAAATGAAGAAATAGTTTGATTTCTTTTGTTTCTATGTAAGAAAATTTTGCTTGCAATCAAGTGCAAACAACATTAATTGTTCGTGCCTATCTATCTTCGAAATCTTGATTTTGTTAAAGGGAAATAGAAGAAATGACATATACTATAATAAACAGATCTTAAGGAGGGAGGCAGTCATGCTTCCGAAAGCATCCATACCTCTCAAATTCACCAATAATATCATTCCACCTCATTCATACTTTTTTCATACCTCCCAACCCTTTTTTAGTGGCAACCATGCCTTTTTCATACCTCCCAACTAATTTTATTTTTATATTTCTTAATTATCCATCCTTCATTTCAGTTTTTAATTATCCATCATCTTCTCCACCAACTTCTCATTTCAACAGGTATTTTTAATTATCCATCCTTCATTTCAGTTTTTATTTTTTCATAAAATTGTGAATGAATAAGTGTCTATTTGTTGTTGCTGTTTATAGATTGAAGGACATCAATTGAGATTGAATTGTTATCGAAACAAGGCCATGGCTGAAACTATTGCTGCTGGTTCAGTTACTTCTCCATCTCGAAACAAGCCCCAACAGATAGTTTTCAATTTCCAAATCTCAAACCGCGGAATCATATTTTGCCGTTGGAGCTTGCTGCTGGCCATACCGCCGAGGTGGCGGCGGTGTTCACCGGCGGTATGGCTATGCCGTTGGTCCATGCCGCTGCCACTGCCACCGTTCTAAGGAGTTTCTCTTCTCGGTTTATCATAAAGTACAATATATTTTTTCCAACATTAACTTTGACCAAAAAACTAATTCAATGCTTTTTTATGTATAGTAACAAAAATCTATAAATATATACGAAGTATAACAATACCCATTCTATACTGTATAAATTTACTAATTAACTGGCCTCAACACTAGATAGAGTTTATAAAAGGCTTTTAAAATATGCTAGCATTTAAAATTAGTTTTGTTATTTTGGATAACAAATATATAAGAGCTTTTAAAAACCATAACCTCTTAAAATATAAGCTTCCTGAGAGAAGCTTATAAGAAAATCTTGAGCCTTAGTGTGATTAATTATACAAATACTATTAGTGGACTTAGTTGTATTAGTGTATTAGTATTTGTAATAGATTAGTATTGGTATAATTAATCACAAGTGTTAGAGTATAAATATCGGGTCATATGCATTCTCACATTAGTCAATTATTAAATCAAGGATTACGTGGTATCAAACAAAAACTAAGGTCCATTCATGATTCACTTGTTTGTTTAGGTTCGTTTTTCTTAGTCGACTTAACGCTCGACTGATGGTTGTTTGGTTTCTTTTTACTCGACTTCTTCAAAGTCGACAGGGGTTTTTGGTTCCTTTTTTATTCGATTCTATTAAAGTTGATTAGTGGTTTGTTTGGTTTCTTGCTGATCGGATTTTTCGTTTCTTGTTTAGACGACTCCATCAAAGTCGACCAGTGGACTTGCTTCTATTCGACTCGACTTTGTAGAAACTAGAAGGAGTTGAATAGTTTCACCGATTCTTTTTACTTGTTAAAATGTTTCGCCATTTTTAGGTCCGGTTAACATTCTTTTGCAAACTTGTTGAATTTTACTAGTTATGTGATATCTATTAAGCTACAAATAAATGCAAACAAACATGTAATGTAAAGAGTAAAGAAAGAGCACAACCAAATAGACGCGGAGATTTATAGTGGTTCGGTACGAAACTCACTCTTCGTCCTACTCCACTCCTCGAGTACCACACTTGAGAGTTATTAATCACTATATCAACACACTCCTTCAGGCGGGGCAATCTGTATACAAGCTTATACAAAGTTTAATGACACTAAGCGGAATGTCGAGTTCTAATCGTAGCTAGAACCAATCTACTCCAATGCCCACGTGGCCACACGATCAAGCACACTTGTCCTACTTGGATCTTCACCCAATCCAAGCCTTCGCACAATTGACACACTTGGATCATCACCCAATCCAAGCCTTCACACAAAGACACACTTGGATCATCACCCAATCCAAGCCTTCACACACCGATTTTACTAAGTCCTAAATTACATACCAAGACTCCACTCTCATCACAACAAATACAAGACCTATTCTAGTTACAAGACTTCTTGGATCTTTATCTTCTTCCAAGTTCACACAAATAACTCCATCCTCGACTCACACACAAGTCAGAAATATTTACAATATTTACAAGAAGAAAATAGAGGGAAGAATAGAACTGCAACACTTGTTACGTACGTTTATGTGTGGACTCATATAACATCTCGATTCTTTATCTACGTCGAGAGTTCTTCTCTTGCACTTTGATATGAAGAGGAAATCACTTATAAAGATATACCGACATGTTATTGTGATCAAAGAAGAAAGAAAATAGAAACAGAAAGTTTTTGTGCCAAGAGGAATTGTTTTCTGAGAAGGAACAGTTCAGTATTTATACACGACAAGAAAGGAGGTAGCGGTCCCTTAAACATGCGACGGTCCTTTATCATTAAGGGACCGCTGGTCCATTTAAGGGACCGTCCCGACAAGACACTCCTCTTTTTGTCCTGACGTGGTGAATACTTATCTGGTGAAAGATTAACCATTTTGGGGGGAAATATAGCTGTTACACATTTAAAATTTGAATATATTTTCTTAATAAAACATTTCTTTAAAACTACAAAAATAATTTTGTGAAAGATGTTTTGTCAAACTTAAAAATTTAAGTTTAAGGGAAAATAAAATTATTTGATCACTTTACTAATTTCGGTATAACATTTGTTCATACCTGAAGTGACGTTGTAATATCTACGTGGAAGAAACGAGTTTCCTCGATTAAAAACTTATTAGCCGTAACTTTACGTAACATGTCTTTATAATTTGTGATTATCAAAACACAAGAAAATCGAATAATGCGAATAACGATTTTGACATTATTTGTATTAATAGTCTCCCCTTTTTGATGATTACAAAATATAAACTCATTTTCGGTAAAATTATGCGTTGATAAATTTCTAATGAGTTTTCCCGTTACTTCTCCCCTTTTTGTAAAATCAAAAAGGCTTCGTCGATGTTGAAGAGAGGAAAGAATTCGACGAAATACAAGCATCCTTAAGAGGGCATCGTCGATGTGAGGAGAGAAAAGAGATCGATGGAATACAAGCTCCCCCTAGATGAGGGCACCGGGGAATTGAGTTGCGGTGATGTGCTACATAGGGGGGTGATGTACTGGATTGTAATCCATACAAAAGTTTTACTTCTCAAGGGATCTTGAGAAGCTTACAATCCCTACCAGGCAGTGTACCTGACCGATGTAGTATAATGAGTGGCGAGTTCTGGGGGATTGATCGTTCTCCACAGGGAATAGTGTTCGCTAGGATTGAAATTTATCTAACTAGGTCTAGAGGTGAGGGATGATTTTTTTTTGTATTTTTATATTTTTTTGAAAAGCAAGTAAAAATCTCGGGTATTGGAGAAATGGGCGGAATTAGTTGCTAGTCAACTAGCCTAAATAGCTACTTAAACAAATAAAATAAAATAACAAAAAGAATAAAATATGAGAACTTCTAATAATGAGAAAAGTATATTTACTTAGATTTCACTACTCCTTAATTATCTTTTATTGATTAGTTGGTTTATCACAATTGCATAGGTGAAGGGTTGCATTCCTTAATACCATTCGTGGGGCCATGTACGATCTTCCCCAACTCTATAAGCTTCTATCTCTTCCTATGACGACACATTTAGTATCCTATCATGGCCTCATTAATAGTTACTTATGCATTAAATACAAACAATAAAACCATATTACACATCCGATTACTTTTCGTAAGACGTTCAAGCAAGTTACCGTATAGGAGATTAGCTAGTTTTCTTAAGCCTAACACTAAAATCAATCACCCACAACAATCAATGACAAACCAACAACCAATAATCAATAACTAGGTTTCATTAGATCTAAGCAAACACAAATAAAGCTAAGCTAACATGTTAAAATAAAGAAAAGCATACGATATAATCAAACAACATATAGACATATTCAATGATTAAAGGATAACTTATCTTCAATTGAACATGGAAGAAAAGAGGGTTTGAAACCCTAAAATAGCTGCAAAAGTGAACTAGGGTTCGTACCCTAAAGTTCCCTACCAAAAGTCCTCTCTTTATGAATGAAAAATTGAAAACTATATATAGATTTACATACGTGACGGTGTCCCCATTTAGTGGTTGACGCCATCATCTCGCCGCGGCTAGGATTTCTTGTCGTCCAATCCAACTTCTTGACGTCGTCCCTCATTAGGTCTTCTGGGCCATCACGCTTTAGCATGATACGTGACGGCCTACTTCATGTCGAACGTGATGCCGTCACATGTTAAGTCTTAATTTCTCTTCTGGCGCGTCAAATTTAAATGTAATTTCCACCTTTTGTCACAAAAGCTGACGCCGTCTCTTAGAACTCCTTGACGCCGTCAGGTAGAATTTCCAGCATGGATTCTTGACTTTGTCGTTTTCTTCACTTTTTGCTCTAAAAACGTCCAAAATGCTTCCTTTTCCAGAATTCTGCTCAAAAGTACCTAAATTGACAAAAGAAACAATTTAAGGTAACAATTGATCACATTATCACGACTTACGGCTTAAATGACTCCTTAAAGTGTAACAAATTTCTACTTATCAAATACCCTTACACTTGGGATTTGCTTGTCCTCAAGCAAATGAGCTTTAATTCTAATCAAAATACAAGCTAGGGGTCATTTAACATTAATATAAAAGTAATTACAACAAATGATCGTTCTACCTTAATCAAAACAAGCATGGAGATTATACACTAGCACTTCACAATTAGTGTTTAGATACTCTCATCTATCGGGTGTTATAAACCTAAATACAACTAATGGAAATGGAAAAATATCACTCACTACCTGTCATAGTAAATAGATTACCGTAGGCTTTGGAAGGATCGAAAACCTCCACAACTTGGCGTAAGTACCTAGGAAAACTATCAAAGAGGATTTTTAAAGGGTTATAACATTAGGTGTAGGGATATGGAAAACACGGTTTGTTGGAAGTGATATTTTACTGGTGGCAAGTTAATTATCTTGGTTAATTACATGTACAATGCGGCGTTGCTAAGCCAAGACTCGACTCAACTTAGGCTAACCATAAAATAACATAAACTTAAATAAACATAAAAGGAAATAGGATGGTAGTCCGTATGTTTTTTTCTTTTTCTTTTTCTATTTTTTTTCTTTATTTTTTTGATTTTTTTTTCATACACTCTTGCCCTACCATCCAAAATAATACATCAAGGGGGCTCGTTTCTCCCCTTACACTTGAACTTTTACATAATTTACATGTAACTAATCTAGTGACTCAAATTAAGATAATCAAAACACTTGGAGTACTTAAAATATTTGTGCACATATGGGGTAATAGTTGACATTCTTCCCCATTAGTCCATAAAAATAGTACTTTACCCATGAGTCTCAATCGTCCCAAAACAATATATACAAGATATGACTCAACTTAGCAACCATGTAATCAATTAGACAATTAACAAAGGGTTAAAACAAATGTTGTAACAATAGTGCACTAAAGATAAGTGCATACAAGGAAGGCTAAGGCGATTTGGGTGTACATTTGGGGGTGGATTGTAAACAAATTCTTCCTTTAAGTAAGATGCTTAAAGTTAGAAACAAAAAAGATAGGCTCTGAGGGGTGTAATAAGGGTATCGTGTACTAAAAATGAGTAAATCGCAAAGGTGTGGGAAAATTAGTTGACCAATGAAGTCAATGTAATTATATAAACAGGCTTAAAAACATGGGTTATCCTAATGCCTCTTATCATGTAGTTTCCACTTTTTGTCACATAAGCTAACGCCGTCTCTTAGAACTCGTTGTCGCTGTCAGGTACAATTTCCAGCATGGATTCTTGACTTTGTCGTTTTCTTCACTTTTTGCTCCAAAAACATCCAAAATGCTTCCTTTTCTAGAATTCTCCTCAAAAGTACCTAAATTGACAAAAGAAACGATTTAATGTAATAATTGATCACATTATCACGACTTAGGGCTTAAATGACCCCTTAAAAACGTAACAATTTTCTCTTTTTATCAAGGAGAGAAGTGGGCTTGAAATGGCCAGTTATGGGTTGGGTTTGGGAGGCCCAACGAAAAATAAGTATAGGTTGGTGTTAGTTTGCAATAGTACAGATTTGGCCTTTCGTCACACATAGCGTACTTCAAATGGTCATACAGCAACATATTTACGTGACTAAATGTACATGCCTTAAATAAACAGCCACACTTGATCCGACTTGTGTGACCATTTCGTAAAATATATGTCACACATTTGTGTATATATGTGACTAGAGGGTAACTGGTAAATATTTTTTTGACATTTTAGTCACTTTTAATTCGGGACGTGTGACAGATACAAATCAGCTCGAAAATTAGTCACACTATAGATATACATATGTGATAAATATATGTCACACAATTGAACAGTGTGACCAAAAAGATATATGGTCACATGAAGTACTTGCGTATGTGGCTAAATTATATATTCAAGTTTGTCACACATTATATAAACGTGACTACTATTCTTTGCTGAATAGTTAGCCACATATGAATTTGAAATGTGTGACAACTAAAAACTCAGTTTGAAGTGTTAGTCACGAAATGCATTTAAGAGTGACAAATATATGTCACACACTTGAAGAGTGTGACCAAATGTCATATATGGTCACACTAAACCATAGAAACATGATTAAGTGTAACTAAAATTCGATACATATGGTCACGTAAGTTAATATGTGTGTCTAAAGTTTAGTGTGTGTTTGTTTGCCAAATCCTAGTATGTATAGCCACACTTAATTGAAGCACGATCATGTGACTATAGGCTTTACAATAGTCACACCATATCACACATGTGTTTCTAAATGATGTTTATGGCCACATCATAAGGGTATTATATGTGACCAATACATTCAAAATAGTCACATTGTGAAATATTCATGTGACTATTACTTATAGCAAAATGTGAAGTCAGTTATCATTAACCTTGATATTAGTCACATTGAGTTTTTGTGCGACTAAATTAAAGATGCTATATATATGGTCACATGAAGTATTTATTTAGGTGTCTAAATCATAGAGTCATATTTTCTCACACATTATTTAAGTGTAGTCACAAATTGATACATATGGTCACACATTTTTGATAACTTATGTACTTTGTAACCCGTATAGGAACAGTGTTACTTGACTTTCTAAAGTCAGTTTTCTACTTTAATGAAGTAACATGTTACTAAATTGCCTGCAAGTGCATATACATGATAAATGGAAAATGATAATAGAATAAAGCTTGCCTGCAAGTAGATTTACTAGCGAAAACTGCAAAAATTTTCATTGCCATAGAAAAGCTTGACTTTTTGGAGTCAAAATCCATTACAATAGGCTAAATTACACAAACAACTATTATAATAGCAGTAGTAACTTAATAATAGCATTAGTAACTTTTGTACAAACAACAGAGTTGTAATCTCACAAAAGGTGAATTATATTACTTACCAAAAGGTTTTTTGCAACATAAAAAATTGCTGATATGGGCATTCCGAAGATCGGATACAAAGAAGAACATACAATTCTCTGTTTAATGAAAATAGAGAAGCTACACCCCTGCTACCTCCAAACACCTTATCTTCTTTTATTCCATTCTTGCATTTGTCTCTCATACCGAGCACGAATTCTTTCAATCAGATCTTTAATTACCTCTGTACTTCCTTCACATATGATCTTTATAGATATCATCACAGCAAGTATATTAGCACTCAAAGGATACTCTTTTTCTGCAAGCATAAAAATATCAACTCCACCTTGTGTTGACAACTAATGTACATTGCAGCTATCATAAAACTTCCATGAACTTGAGAGATCATGATTTAGGAAGTTCCGATAGATATCAGCTGGATCAGGTTCATATAACCTGTGTAACTCAACCCACAGGTCTTGCTCTTTCACATCTGGCTTCTTGATTGTTTTGAGTTTTTTTAACCAACTCCCATAATCTGTCTAAGTCTTCTCTGTCACTTATTCTTATCAATTCCTGAAAACTTTTGCACACTACTGATCCTCCACCAAGCCTGATTATCTTCCAAGCCTTTCCAAATTTATCTTTGTAAATCTCCCAGTCTATGATTGGATGTCTAGATTGAATAGGATCAACATATAATGTTTCAGGAACAATCACCATTATTTGATCAAGAGAAGAGCTATCTTCATTTCTTTGTGAATCATTCTTCTTCTCAGCATGCTTGTCTTCAATGATCTTTTGTTTCTTTGATGGTGTTTCTTCTGTACCCATGGGGATAAAATTTTCTTCAATATATCTCTTGCAGTGGTAGTATAGATGTGCAATTTCATCATATGTCTTTCCCCTGAGTTGATGAGGTTTATAAAAACCTTGATTCTTTAAGTATGTCTTCATTACACTCATGAGCGGAGACTTTGTGGGATTTCTTTTCCTCTTCTGACTTTGACCTTGCTTCATTGACTTACTTAGCTGACTCAAAGCTAATTCTACACCTCTTTCATTGATCAAATCAACAAGTCTTTGTACTCTGTTATCATCAGTTAAAGTCTTATCTTTATAAAGTTATGCAACTCTAGCCTGTAGAACTTCAGCCTCATCAATAAAAGCTTGCATTTTTTCTGCATGAGCTCTTTTTTTCTCTTTTTCTTGAAGAATGAACGCTACTTGCTCTTCTGTTTCAAATTCAGACACTTTAGATCTCCTTTTCTCGTCCATAAAGTTAGCTATTTCAGCTTCATCAACTCTCTTTGCCACCTCTTCAGCAGTAGAAACATGATTTGTTGTAGCAGTAGGAACGTCTTGTACCACCTTAGCCAGTTGTTCAACATTACTAGTAGCAGCAGTTTCTCCCAAACTAGTATTAGTCTCCACCATGATCTTTGAAGCTTGTACAATATTTTCACCTGGAAATTCCACTACATGCTTTTTATTTACATCTTCCAAACCCGCCTCATTACCCTCATTGTCAGCAACTACATAGTCATCATCCATATTATCACCGCTATCAATCCCAATATCCGTATCCACATGCATATCAACACAAGCACCTTCAGCATTTGTTGTTTCCTCCTCTGAGACTCTGCTTTCATTCCTCCCCTGTTTGGGAGCATCCCCCAAACTAGCAGCCTTAGAAGAACTCATCCTGTGTGCTGTGCCCACCTTCTTTAAACGTCTGATCTGAGTTTCTATTGAGCTCTGTTGACCTTCCAAATATCAAAGTCTCTTTTTCAACTTTTTTATCTTTTCACCTTGTTTTGTTGTGTGCTTTTGGATGCCAAGAACATCCTTTTCTAACTGGGAACAATTGTTCTTCAAATCTTGTATAAGTTTCATTCTAGCCTCACGCCTTCGGCTTGTGTTACCTAGCCCGAGAGATGGATCATTGGAATTGACATTTTGTACATCAGTATCCATCAATTCATGTGTTTCAGATCTACCCTCATCACTTTGGGATGTGTTACCTTCCCTGAGAGGTGAATCAACGGCTGTATACTCGGTCTCATGTATGTTACCACTGGCCTGGTCTTCTTCTAAGCTAGCAGCAGAAGTGGCAGCCCTTTCCATGACATCCTCACCTTTTTTTTTTTGTGGAAGGTTCACCATATATGGAAAAAGTGGTGTAACCCTTCCTGAAAAAATCCTTGCCATTATTTTTCAGATTCAAAAATATTTTCTTTTGTAGTGAGGTGGCATAAAAAGTTCCTCTTTGTGTCTTAATAGTAGTCAATTGATTTGGAATAATAAGCTGCAAAAACTTTGGATATAATAAGGAGTTACCATCATCATCCAAAGTCTTGATCATGCCCTCCAAAGTCTTTTTTGAAAAATTAAAAGGTTTTCCTTTACTAAGGCATATCACAGTTGATGCCATGGTAGTACCAAACTCATTCCAACCTGTTGTTTTAGGACTCAAACAATGTAAGAGAGTATGAATCAAGAATTTCCACTGAGATGAGAAGAGACCTTTGTAAAATTTTAATTTGTTATTCTTCTTCTCATAACCAATTTTTTTCAAACCTTTGAAAATGGCGGCATTTTCAAGACACAAAATCACTTCATTATCTGGTAGGTTAAGAGATTCCCTAATAGATGACTCAGTTATGAGTATATCTTGGCCACCTACCTTAGCCTTAATCTGATTTTCTTCATTAAAAGTTATGACCTTAGCAGTAGCCCAAAACTGCTTAATAAAAGAAATGCATATAGGAGGATTCACAGTTAATGCATACCTAATAGGGGTAGCACTCAAGAAATCGATTATATGTGTGAATCCTTCAGAACCATCTGGTTTCTTCAAAAAAGCAACCATATTGTGTCTGTCAACAAATGTGCGTTTTGATTCAATTGGCAACACCATCTTAAATTAGGGTTTTATGATTTGGGGATTTTGAAAATGATTGATAAAAGATGTTAGTGTTTGTGATTATAGAGAAATTATGTGTGCGTGAAACTGAATTATCGATTTGATTGGGATTTAAACCGTTAAGTGTAAATGTTACCAATCCACCCCTGCACTCTCACTTCTAGCAGTAGAAACACACCTGCTTGAACCTTCTCCTTCAACCCATTGTGCTGATCTCTTGTTGTTTGCAGACATTGTTTATGAATACTTCCTGCAGGTTTTTGTTTAGAGATTTGATAAACTAGGATTTGTGATTTGAAATACACATGGAAACGAGTATAAAAAGGGAATATGGGAAAACAAAAAGACCTATGTTTAATGCAGGAAAGGATTGATGTTTCCCACAGGTGGCTTGAACCTTTTCAACATCTTCAGGCCAATCATGATCCATTGGGACGAGCGTTTGCCAGGGATCAACGCTTATAACTCTTGACAGAACTATATACATATTAGTCGCCAACAAAGACTAGCCACAATGGAACATGATTGACTTGAAGAAATCTACAAAATTTCATGATTGACCTGATCCAAATATCCCTTTGGAAAGTAGTCTGACCATGGATTTGCTGCAAAAAAAATAAAATAAAAAATAAATTAAAATTTTAAAAAATATAGTGTAAATGAAATAAAAGATAATGTTGCAATTCAAGGTGTGTTTGAAACAACCTTTGTTCTTGAAACTCCAATAGCCACATTACTTGGTGGATGGTTGGTTTCAGATCATAAAAAAGAATGGAATGCAATAAACCAATATATGTAACCCTTCTAAGTTCCCGCTACTGCTCGCTTTGTCGTTTCAACTCCCTTTGAACAAAGGACTGCACAAGCCGCATTGCTAGATTGTTGAAAAAACAAAGCAGACAGTATGGGAACTTAGAATGGAAAGGTATGTTGAAATTCCAGACTTAAAGTAATACAAACAATCTACAAATGTGGAGTAAAGAATAGAGTCTAAGTAACATCACTCATCTTGAATGCGATAATGAACTAGTGTGGCCTGTCATGACAATACACACTTTATCATTATCACATTGAAGACGTCTCAATTATCAGGCCAGATCCATCTAACGTTGCAGAAAGGTTCCATTGCTTTGTTTTTTGGACACTGCCTAATAACGGTAGTGTGCTTGATCTTGATCACGCTTTGGCACTTTAAAGAATGTATCTTATTGAAATAGCCAAAACTGGTGATCAAGATCAACCACACAAACAGTAGTAGACGTTTTCCAAATTAAGCAAGGGAAACAATTTACAACGTTAGATAGATCTTGCCTGATAATTGAGCTTTAAGTTATTAGAAAACAGATTCTTACTATCATTTGTATTGCTCCCTTAGATGTGACGAACATACATATTAATTATGTAGATTCTACGACATTAGAGAGCTAATCGTGCATGAATGACAAGTTGAACATATACTTAATAATTGTTTCTGTATTTTGGCAAAGAGCAAAGATGAATGCGTAATGGATGAAACACCAGAACAAGTTTATGTTCATACTTGAAAGTGGTGTATTTTCATCCATCACTCATACTTCTTCAATCTTTGATACTTAGATGTTTTAGCCTAAATATTCGCACACACATGCACCACTTTTTTCCTTATTCTCTCAATACGAATGCAACATAAGTCTTATAATTGATAGTCAACCTAAGACTAAGATAAAATATCCCTAAGGGAATGCCAACTCCCAATTACAGCCATAAACTCAAACAATAAAAAACACGATATACAGATACATATTAAGGTTTCCAAGGCATAAAAACTTGAAAATTCTTTCTCAAGCATCGAACCCGAATTATTATTTACAACTTATACTTGATAATTTTTTCTGTATTTTGACAAAGAGCAAAGATGAATCAATAATGGATGAACAACACCAGAACAAGTTTATGTTCATACTTGAAAGTGGTGTCTTTTCATCCATCATTGATACTTCTTCCATCTTTGATACTTGGATATTTTAGCCTAAATATTCGCACTAAAACTAAAAAACAACCATAAACCCTAACAATAAATAAGACTAATTAAATAAACACAAACAATGAAATAATCAGATAAACCAAAAAAATAACTAAATAATTAGATAAACCAAATCATCTGTCAAACTTAGGGTCAATATAGAAGCCATCTAAGTATGTTACCATATGCTTCCAATCTAATTAGTATGTTAGGGTGGAGTAGTGAGAGAGAGAGAGAGAGAGAGAGAGAGAGAGAGAGAGAGAGAGAGAGAGAGAGAGAGAGAGAGAGAGAGAGAGAGAAAGAAAGAATGAACAAGGCATGTAGCTGTGTGAGTGTGAGATAGAAAGAGTATTAAGTATATGTTGGAGTGTGTGAAGTATGTTTGATAAGCTTTGTATATATTATATATTATAAGTGAAGTGTGTTTGATAAACTTTGCATATATTATATATTACTAGCGGGGCACACGCGTGTTGCGGCGGCATGTACACTGTAATTAAAGTTTTGGCGAACAATGTTGCTCTATTAGTATTTATTTACGATGAAAATTAATTTACAAATAGCGAAAATATTTTTAGATGCATGATAAACTGTTGAAGTTATGAGAAAATGATATATTATCTGAGTGACCAGAGTCCACATATAAAAAAAATTATGCATAAAATGTCTTACAAATTCTATGAAGAGAATGTTTAGCAGCTTGATTGTTTGTACATTGTGGTTTATAAATAATACTTTTAATTGAAAAGATGTTTTAAATGTTATATATATTAATTATAAGTGTTGACCAGTCAATGTGTGTAGGTGCTAATGCTTAAATTGATTGTACATAAGCTTAATTTGTTGTATTTACTTAAAATGTATAAATGGAAATCTTAAAAAATTGGAAGAAGGAGAGTCAAAGATGCATTATAAGATGTAGAGATAAGTTTAAAAATGATTAAAAATATAAAAACTAAAAGTATTAAAAGTTTAAAAACAAAAAGTATTAAACGTACGTACATTTGTATTTTAGTGTATTTTGTATTTAAAAAATTGCCTAAAGAATACATATGGTAAGATGCAAGGTTTTCAAGATCGGGATCGGATCCTACCCAGGATCGTTTTCGTCTTTACAAGATCGTGATCGTATGATCGGATCGGGATCGTAAGATCCTACTAGCTATAATGTCATTTTCTTAATAGTTTTTGTAATATATTATACAAATTAACAAATTATATATCATAGACACAAAATTATATGAATGTTTCATCGAAATGTTGTCCTAAATTATGGTTATGAAATGTTATTGTTTAGGTTGAATTTTATTTTAGTTTAGGTCTACTCATTAGATTCATATCTAGTGAGATTTTTTATTTTCTTTTTATAGGTTTTCTTTAGTCTAGCTATCTTTCTTCTTATTTCTCATTGTTAGCACTCTCGATGGATAACCGTAACATTGATCGTTTGGTTCCTCGATGCATGAGAATGGCCCTTTTTATTACTCGGATTCCGACGAGGACTTATGTGATGGTGATGTTATTGATGAGGTTAGGAGAGAAGAGGAAGTTGATCCTCTTAAGTATGTTGACCCTAGGACAAGAATTGAAAAGGACAGTCTCTTTAACATGCAGTTTCCTTGTAAAATCGAATACATGAACTTTCATGACTACCTTAACTCATTAGTACTTGTTTGATTCAAATGCGTGTATCGAGTCACAATGAATGTTTTGCAGGATTTTAGGAATGAAAACATATCTTATATTACTTACAAGCTCGAGAACTCAACAATAACTCGAGTCGAACTTATATAAAGTTAAGCTCAACTCATTAAACATTTCGGTGAGTTCATTTGATAGATTTTCAATCTCCAAAATTTTAATATCGCGCTCAAGATCCCGCCCCTTAATTTTCCCCAAAATTTCAATCTCCCGCTCAAGATACCGGCCCTTTTTCCCCCAAAATCAAAACCCAGACACCAGCCAGATCTATCTTCTCTCTATTCATCTCTTCTCCTTCTCTCTCGAACCCGACACACACTACCACCACAACTTATACAGGGACCTCCCGATCATGTTATCCGGGATCGAGTAAGTTTGAACTCGGCTTGAGCTTGACTCGAAAAGCTCGATTTATCTATAAATATGTGTTTTCTTACACAAATTAAAATTGAAATATAACCTAAGAATTGAATTCGATTCAACTTCAGCTCGAAAAGCTTGATACATTCATCAATAAGTATTTTGCACTTAGTACACTTAAAAAAAAACAAAAAACAAAAACAAAAAAAACCCTTATTTTATATCACTTACAAGCTCGAGAACTCAACAATAACTCAAGTCCAACTTATATAAGGTTGAGCTCAACTCATTAAACATTTCGAGCTCATTTGAAAGGCTTTCAATCTCCATATTCTCTAAAATTTTAATATAGCAGTCAATATCCCGATCCTTAATTTTTCCCAAAATTTCAATCTCCCGCTCACTCCCACCCCTTTTTCACCCAAAATCAAAACACTAATTAACACTAGTCAGGAGATAAATTTTCTCTCTATTATTCATCTATTCTCCTTCTCTCAAGAACTGACTCACACACCAGCGCCACACTTCACCGCATTATCTCGTCGTCATTTCACCAACCATCGCTCCTCCACGTCATCACCGTCATCAAGACAAAGGAACTGTGATACGGGGGATTGCGCCCTCGCAACAGGTTTTACCTCTCAAGGGATCTTGAGAAGCTTGCAATCCCCGCCAGGCGGTATACATAATCGTTGTAGTATAGTATAGTGACAAGTACCGGGGGATTGATCGTTCAACTCAGGAATAGTGTCGCTAGGATTAGAAAGCCTACTAAACTAGGTCTAGAGGTCAGGGATGATTCTTTTTGTATTTTTTTTATATTTTATGAAAGCAAGGAAAATCTCGGGTTTTGAAGAAGTGGGCGGAATTAGTTGCTAGTCAACTAACCCAATTAACTACAAATGCAATCAAAGTAAAATAAAAGAAATGAAATTAAACCAATGTACTAATGTAGTGGAAACAATAATGAGAAAAGTTGCGTTTACTTATATTTCATTACTCGCTAGATATCATTTACCGGTTGATTAGCTTGTTACAATTACATGGATGACGGGCTATATTCCTTAATACTAGTCGTAGGGCCGTGAACAATATTCCCTAACTCTATAAGATCCTACTTCACTCCTATGTCGAGCCGACTAAAAGCTCCTAACATGGGATCATTATAATTCATTTATGCATTAAATACAACCAAAAATCGTGGTACACCTCCGATCATGTTTCTTAAGACATTCAAGCAAGTCACCAATGGAAGTCTGCCAGTTTTCTTAAGCCTAACATCGAATACAATCATCCGTAACAATTATAAACAAACAATAAACCAATAATCAATATCTAGGTTTCACTACATCTAAGCAAACACAATAAAAACCTAGCCTAACATGTTAAAAGAAAGATAAGCATAAGATAGAATCAAACAACACATAGACATATTGAATGATTATTGGAGAACTTACCTTTATTAAAACATGTAAGAAAGAAAGGTTTGAAACCCCTTCAATAAGAAGGAAATTTGACCTAGGGTTTATGTTTAGTATTCCACAACTTGTTCCACACTTTACAATGAAAAATTAGAAAAATATATATAGACAAAGCATCCTGACGGCGTCATATATTAACTTCTGACCCCTTCAACTCGCCACCAAGTTGAAATTCTTATTGCCTAGATCCAGTCTTGATGCCTTCATGTAGAAATATGCTCTAGGCCGTCACTTGCATTTTGACCCTGACGGCCTTGGTTATGCCGTCAGGCTATTAACACTGAAAACACTCTGGGCCGTCACGTTATAATTTCCACATCCACCTCTTTTGCCACTCTTGACGCCGTCATGTGTTAAGGCTTGACGTCATCAGGTACTGTTCCCAGCAAGGAATTTGAGACTTTGCCGTTTTATTCACTTTTATGCTCCAAAAACGTCCAAAATGCTTCCTTTTTCTAGGTTTCTTCTCAAAAATACCTAAAATGACAAAAGGAACGATTTTGGGCAATAATTGATCAACTAATCACAAATTCGGGCTTAAATGACCCCTTAAAAGCGGTACACTTTTCGCCTCATCAAATACCCTTACACTTGAGATTTGCTTGTCCTCAAGCAAATGCGCTTTTATTCTAATCAAAATACAAGTTAGGGGTCATTTATAAAAATAATTACAACAAATAATCATTTCACTAATATAAAAGTAATTACAACAAATAATCGTTTCACTTAAAACCAAAAACAATCACGGATGTCATACACTAGCACCTCACAAATAGTGTTTAGATACTCACATCTCTCAGGTATAATAAAGTATATATCACAATAAGAAAATGGAAAACATCTCTCACTACGTGTCATAGCAAATAGATTACCATTTGGGAAAGGATCAAACCTCCACCACTTGGCGTAAGCACCTAGGATAAACTATCAAAGAGGTCTTTTGAAGGGTTATAACGTTAGGTGTAGGGATATGAAAAACACGGTTTTGTTGGATAAAGGCAATATTTACTGGTGGCGAGTTAATCATCTTGGTTAATTACATGTATAGCATGGCGTTGGTAAGCCAAGACTCGACTCGACTTAAACTAATAAATCAAAAATAACAAAAACTTAAAACAAACATAGAATGAAATGGGATGGTAGTCCGTATGTTTTTTTTTTCTTTTTCTATTTTTTTTTCTTTTTCTTGATTTTCGATTTTTTTTTCATACACTTTTACCCTACCATCCAAAATAACACATCGTAGGAAATTTGCATTCCCCTTACATTTGAACTTTTACATACTTTATAATAAACTACTCTAATGACTCGAATCAAGATAATCAAAACACTTTGAGTACTTTTTAAGATTAACGCACTGATGGGCTCCAAACGGTCAACCTAATTGACCAGGTGAATGATCAACCAAGTCAAACTGCTTAAAGTCAATCTCCGTGGAATATAGGGTTTTCCCGGGTCGTTATGTCCCAGCGAGGTATGATGGTAATTAAAACGGGTTTGTGATCGGGTGAATTTGGACAGAAAGGGGTTGTGATTGATTTGTATGTTTACACTAAGATATGAGAAATGAAAATAACTTAGACACTATATAAACAATTACTGATGATCAGATATACTAAAAATTTTAGCTAAACCTAAAAACGCGTTCGTTTGCTTTAAAGTTACGTGAACGTACGAAATAAAACGCGAGTTTTAGTGAAATAAAATACCTATGAACATGGAAGTTACATTTTTACAATCCTAATGATAACAGAAAATTTTTAGAAAATTAAAATTAATTTTTACACTATTTAATTAATTACTATTAATTAATTACTAATTCTTAATTTACTTTTAATTATTTAAATTATACTAAAATACAAATAATTATAAAATTAACTTAGAAAAATAAAATTAAAACTTAGAAAAATCTAAAATAATATAAAACTAATTTTAAAACTGAAAATATATTTTTAAGACTTTTTATCTAATTATTAATTAAAAACTAATTTAACTAATTAAAAATTAAAAGAAAATGAAAATAAAGTGAGAAAAATTCAAAATTAATTTTTTAAAATTCTAAAATAACTAAAAACTATTTTCTAATATGTTTTTGGATTTTTTCAGGCTTTTTCTAATTTTTTTTATTGGAGATTTTAGTAATTAAAAAGTATTAAAAATTTAATAAAAATGAAAATTAAATAAGAAAAATAGCAAATGGATTCAGAAAAATTCAGGGAAAATCTAAAATATTTATCTAATTCTAGGAAAATATAAAAATTGGAAATTAACCCACTGGAAGTGCAATAAGCTATGAAACTGCTTATTTGGAGTGCTTATTATTAAGCAAACTTTGACCAAACTGAATGGGACTTTGATCCAATGTATTTTTGACTTAAATAAGCTTAATGAAACACTATTTAGACCAAAAAGAACATGGAAGCTCAGAAATGGTACAAACAGCTATGAATAAGCACTTATAAGATAAGCAGAACACAAACAGATTAAGCAATTGGCAAAAACACAATTAGTAACTCAACTAAAGGCTCACAGGAACTTTTATAAACCACCAATCTCAGCTAATGACCCACAATTCAAAATTGCAGCCCTCATTTGAACTCAGACTTAATCTCAAACCACACTATTTGATGGGTAAAATAAGCTGAGCAAATAAGCTGATTATGGAGAGCTTATGGGGGTAAAACCTCTACTGGTCTACTGATAACACAAATTCACCAAGAGATTTTATTCTACTACTTAAAAACTAGACTAAATGATGCCCAGAAGCTGATGCACAGGTTAAGCAATTTAATCTAAAACAAATAAGCTACTAATCAACAGGCTGAATAAGCAGTACTTAAAGGGAGAATAGGCAACAGGCACACTAGGGGAATCCTAATTAGCTAATAGGAACAAGAAATAAGCAGTCATAAGGGTCTTAAAAGCACTTGAAAAATCAGAAATTAAGCTAATCAAACAAACACCCCTAAAGCAGACCCAATGTGCTAGCTTCAGCCCTTGATGGGGCCCACAGATAAGCTAACAGGTCCCATATTAACCTTGAACCAGCAAGCCCTATAGAAAAGCTTCATAAAAAGCTAATAAGCTTGGAGTGGGCCCCACAGGTGAACAGGCAGTGGTCATGTGAAAATGGGTCAATGTGGCAAAGCTGGGTGCAGGGTACTTGCAGGCCTAGGGGGCTGATTTGAGGGCTGAATAAGGCATCTAGAAAAAATCCTAAAAATAAAATAAAAATAAAAGTTTGAAAACAAGCTGTCAAACAAGCTCTATGTCCATTTACAAGTCATGACCACCAAATTTGAAGGAATTAAAAATAGAGGTCAAGGTGGGTTTGGGGGCAACTGCTGATGCAGTAGTGGGTGAAAAAGGGTAAGATGGTGGTTTCTGACTTGGAAAGTCAAACACATATACCTACATCTATTACTATCCTATTTGAACTAAAAACCAACTAACTTGAGCACCTAAATGCAACCTTGAAGAGATTATGCAGTCCATTCTAATAAAATAGTTTAAGTAAAATGAAACTTGGAGGGTTGATGCAAATGCCAATGAACTACTAAAAATAGCATGGAATTGCTTAAAACACACTACTGATAACAAGTGAAATCTGAATCTGTGTCAACAAATGGCTAATTAGGTCTCAATGGCTCACACTTCAATATTGCCAAACACCCCCTATATGGCTGTCTGCCAAGGGTATTGGCTATGAGAACTTGGCCTAAGCCAAAGTCTTATACACAAAAGTGGTAATCTAAGCTTAGGAATACCAGCAAAGCACTTAACAATTACAGAAAAGTAGTTGAAATAAGCCAAGTGATCAGAAGCAGTTATAAACTAATTCAAATAGTGAATAAGAGAAAACAAAGATTTAGAAACTTTCTAATCAATAAACACTGATCTAAGCCATGCCACTTGGCTGTAAGAGGCAACAATAAGCATATATAAATACTAACTAAGTAGAATTAAGTGATGAGCAGGGTGAAGCTTATGAGCAAACAGTGGTAATAAGCCAAAGTAAATAAGCAGTTTGAAAAGACTGGGAAATTTAGAAGTTTAAGTGAAGACTTGCATTGATTTAAAAATAATGAGTACAATACATTTGCAGAAAACTTAAAACTAAAACTTTCTAAAATTAAATTATGCTAAAAACTACAACCTAGCAATCCTAGGTGAGCATATAAGCATAGATAAACCTGATTATGAACAAATGAGCATAAACCTCACAACAATAAGCAGACTTAAATAAGCATATATGTAAAAAATTGCACTGATGGAATTTTTAGTGAGAAGCTTGGATTGAAATTGATTGAATAAAGAATACAGAGATAACTAGAACTACAATTTGTAAACTGAAAAATACACTGGTAATTTGAAAATTAACTAAATTGACTACACAAAGCTACACTAAAATTAAAAAACTACTAAAACTAGGCAGCCTTTCTTTTTTTTCTTCTTCCTTCATTTATAAGCTTCAATAAGCATCCTTGGCTCTTTCCCACTTTGATTTGGAGCCGTTGGATGGCTTGAATTCATCTTGGCCGTTGAAAGTGATATTGGCGGGAAAATGGGATATAATCAAGTTGGGGTCTGATAGCTTATGGAAGGGGGTGGTTTGGAGTTTTGTGGTGGAAAGGGAGTGTAGGGTGTGGAGTGGAGAAGTAGAGGTGATTATGGTGTTTGGTGTTGCAGGTTATGGCAGGCTAGGAGGGGAGGGGTCACGGGTTGGAGAGGAGAGGGATGAGGGTTTGACCAATTTTGACCGGGTATTATTATTAGGGTTTGTAATATCAAAAGGGGGTTGGGTTTGGTTTGAGGTTTGGGCCAGGGGGTGAGATTGGGCCAGGAATAAAAGGGTATGTTGGGTTTAGGTGTTAAATAAAGGTCTGTGTGTTTTTGCTTTAGTAAATTAAGCTTAGGGACCATTTATGCTGAAACTGAAAATTCAGGGGTATATCCTGCCAACTTTCCAAAGTTAACCCAGGGACCAAACTTTCCAAACTTGAATATCCCAAGGACCATTATTAATAAATTTCCTATTTTAAACCCCCCAGGGACTAAAACTGCCAATTTTGAAACTTGAAGGGCCAAAAGTGTTAATTCTTGGAGACTTTTACCCAAGGACCATTTTTGACAATTTGTGATTTCCAAAAGACTGTTGTTGACTTTTCTTTTATTTTAAACCTTCAGGGACTAGTTTTGCCAATTTACGAAACTTGAGGGACTGAAACTGCCAATTATGCAAACTTTGCTCGTTTTTCATTTGTTTTTAAACATTTTGCATCTAAAACATATAAAACACAATTCCTGGAATAATTTCTGTATTTTGATGCATTTCTGAGTGTTTTTGGATGTTTTGGTAGTTCAGATATGATAAAAATGATGAGTATTTACACACTCATCAATCCCCCACACTAAACTATTGCTAGTCCCTAGCAATCTTTTGAGAAAAACTTAATGGATTTGAAACTCTTTACCAAAAGCCATTACTTCTGGAGTAGCCAAATGTATCAGTTCAAGTAAGAACTATCGTCCACCTGATAACCATGTGATTTTGAGCAAACCACCAGCTTTCAACTGATTTGATTTGTCTTTACCAAAAGCCGTTTACTTCTGCACTAGCCAACTCTTGATGGTCATAGTCAACATCTTTATGAGCTGATTACCAATTATGGTTTCTCCACTGCCTTTACCACAAGCCATAATCTTGCAGGCTAGTCAACTCTTTCACTTTTTAGGATATGGCGAGTTGAGATACCATTAAATTTTGGGCAAATTGCAAGCCGTAAATGGATTTGATATATCTTTACCAAGAGCCGTTTGCTCTTGGATTAGGCAATCCTTTTTGTCGTTTAGACATGGTAGACTGATAACCACAAAAAATTTTGAAACTTTAGTGAAAATTTTTTAAAATTTTGGCCAAAAACGGGGGTACTAGATAGTAAAATGTGATAAAATTCGCTAGAATACCCCCCCCCCCCCACACACACACACACTTATAATGAATATTGTCCTCAATATTCAAAGTACCGGCTAATATGCCGACTCTTTGAACGTAAAAGGGCAACATTACAAGCTAAATGTGAAAACACCATTTTTTTTTCACTTTATTGGTAACCACAGCAGGGGTAACTCCCCCACACTTAGGGTGAAAACCCGAAGTACATGCTAGTGTTTTTGTTTACCGAGTCGCTAGCTTGACTCGACCCCGAATTCATTTGTCCTTGGTATAAATCATCTTTAAATTTCTCTTCTTTTTCCTCGATGTTCCAAATAAAAATTAACGATAGACTCGGACTTTGGTGCTCTTTCCAATCTCGTGCTCGATTTTTGTCGGGGTTTCTTTATTTTATTTTTTTTTGTCCACTTTCAAAATATCCGTACCTGGACATGCATAAACACAAAAACACGATATATTTGGAATATTTGGTTAGTTTTTTGGTCGCTTTCGTAGTCTAAATGGGTATAAAATGATGAGTATTTACACACTCATCAATCCCCCACAATAAACTATTGCTAGTCCCTAGCAATATAAAATCAAAGAACAACCCGTTTTGAAATTTTAATGGATTTTAAATTTGATGGGCTCCAAACGGTCAACCTAATTGACCAGGTGAATGGTCAACCAAGTCAAACTGCATAAAGTTGATTTCCGTGGAATATAGGGTTTCCCCGGGTCGTTATGTCCCGGCGAGGTGTGATGGTAATTAAAACGGGTTTGTGATCGGGTGAATTTGGACAGAAAGGGGTTGTGCTTGAGTTGTATGTTTGCAATAAGATATGAGAAATGAAAATAACTTAGAAACACTATATAAACAATTATTGATGATCAAATATACTAAAAACGTGAGCTAAACCTAAAAACGCGTTCGTTTGCTTTAAAGTTACATGAACGTACGAAATAAAACGCGAGTTTTAGTGAAATAAAATACCTATGAACATGGAAGTTACATTTTTACAATCCTAATGATAACAGAAAATTTTGAGAAAATTAAAATTAATTTTTACACTATTTAATTAATTACTATTAATTAATTACTAATTCTTAATTTACTTTTAATTATTTAAATTATACTAAAATACAGATAATTATAAAATTAACTTAGAAAAATAAAATTAAAACTTAGAAAAATTTAAAACACTATAAAACTAATTTTAAAACTGAAAATATATTTTTAAGACTTTTTATCTAATTATTATTAATTAAAAACTAATTTAACTAATTAAAAATTAAAAGAATATGAAAATAAAGCGAGAAAAATTCAAAATTAATTTTTTAAAATTTTAAAATAACTAAAAACTATTTTCTAATATATTGTTGGATTTTTTCAGGCTTTTTCTGATTTTTTTTTTTTTTTGGGATTTTAGTAATTAAAAAGTATTAAAAATTTAATAAAAATGAAAATTAAATAAGAAAAATAGCAAATGGACTCAGAAAAATATGAAAAATTCAGGGAAAATCTAAAATATTTATCTAATTCTAGGAAAAATATAAAAATTGGAAATTAAGCACTGGAAGTGCAATAAGCTATGAAACTCCTTATTTTGAGTGCTTATTATTAAGCAAACTTTAACCAACTGAATGGAACTTTGACCCAATGTATTTTTGACTTAAATAAGCTTAATGAAACACTATTTAGACCAAAAAGAACTTAGGAGCACAGAAATGGTACAAACAGCTATGAATAAGCACTTATAAGATAAGCAGAACACACACAAATTAAGCAATTGGCAAAAACACAATTAGTAACTCAACTAAAGGCTCACAGGAACTTTTATAAACCACCAATCTCAGCTAATGACCCACAAATCAAAATTGCAGCCCTCATTTGAACTCAGACTTAATCTCAAACCACACTATTTGATGGGTAAAATAAGCTGAGCAAATAAGCTGATTATGGAGAGCTTATGGGGGCAAAACCTCTACTGGTCTACTGATAACAAAAATTCACCAAGAGATTTTATTCTGCTACTTAAAAACTAGACTAAATGAAGCCCAGAAGCTAATGCACAGGTTAAGCAATTTAATCTAAAACAAATAAGCTACTAACCAACAAGCTGAATAAGCAGTACTTAAAGGGAGAATAGGCAACAGGCACACTAGGGGAATCCTAATAAGCTAATAGGAACATGAAATAAGCAGTCATAAGGGTCTTAAAAGCACTTGAAAAATCAGAAATTAAGCTAAATCAAACAAACACCCCTGAAGCAGACCCAATGTGCTAACTTCAGCCCGTAATGGGGCCCACAGATAAGCTAACAGGTCCCATATTAACCTTGAACCAACTAGCCCTATAGAAAAGCTTCATAAAAAGCTAATAAGCTTAGAGTGGGCCCCACAGGTGAACAGGCAGTGGTCATGTGAAAATGGTTCAGTGTGGCAAAGTTGGGTGCAGGGTACTTGCAGGCCTAGGGGGCTGATTTGAGGGCTGAATAAGGCATCTAGAAAAAATCCTAAAAATAAAATAAAAATAAAAGCTTGAAAACAAGCTGTCAAACAAGCTCTGTGTCCATTTACAAGTCATGACCACCAAATTTGAAGGAATTAAAAATAGATGTCAAGGTGGGTTTGGGGGGCAACTGCTGATGCAGCAGTGGGTAAAAAAGGGTAAGATGGTGGTTTCTGACTTGGAAAGTCAAACACATATACCTACATCTATTACTATCCTATTTGAACTAAAACCCAACTAACTTGAACACCTAATTGCAACCTTGAAGAGATTATGCAGTCTATTAAAATAAAATAGTTTAAGTAAAATGAAACTTGGAGGATTGATGCAAATGCCAATGAGCTACTAAAAATAGCATGGAATTGCTTAAAACACACTACTGATGACAAGTGAAATCTGAATCAGTGTCAACAGATGGCCAATTAGGTTTCATTGGCTCACACTTCAATATTGCCAAACACCCCCTATATGGCTGTTTGCCTTGGGTATTGGCTATGAGAACTTGGCCTAAGCTAAAGTCTTATATACAAAAGTGGTAATCTAAGCTTAGGAATACCAGCAAAGCACTTAACAATTACAGAAAAGTAGCTGAAATAAGCCAAGTGATCAGAAGCAGTTATAAACTAATTCAAACAGTGAATAAGAGAAAACAAAGATTTAGAAACTTTCTAATCAATAACCACTGATCTAAGCCATGCCACTTGGCTGTAAGAGGCAACAATAAGCATATACAAATACTAACTAAGCAGAATTAAGTGATGAGCAGGGTGAAGCTTATGAGCAAACAGTGGTAATAAGCCAAAGTAAATAAGCAGTTTGAAAAGACTGGGAAATTTAGAAGTTTAAGTGAAGACTTGCATTGATTTAAAAATAATGAGTACAATACATTTGCAGAAAACTTAAAACTAAAACTTTCTAAAATTAAATTATGCTAAAAACTACAACCTAGCAATCCTAGGTGAGCATATAAGCATAGATAAACCTGATTATGAACAAATGAGCATAAACCTCACAACAATAAGCAGACTTAAATAAGCATATATGTAAAAAATTGCACTGATGGAATTTTTAGTGAGAAGCTTGGATTGAAATTGATTGAATAAAGAGTACAGAGATAACTAGAACTACAATTTGTAAACTAAAAAATACACTGGTAATTTTAAAATTAACTAAATTGACTACACAAAGCTACACTAAAATTAAAAAACTACTAAAACTAGGCAGCCTTTCTTTTTTTCTTCTTCCTTCATTTATAAGCTTCAATAAGCATCCTTGGCTCTTTCCCACTTTGATTTGGAGCCGTTGGATGGCTTGAATTCATCTTGGCCGTTGAAAGTGATATTGGCGGGAAATGGGATATAATCAAGTTGGGGTCTGATAGCTTATGGCAGGGGGTTGTTTGGAGTTTTGTGGTGGAAAGGGAGTGTAGGGTGTGGAGTGGAGAAGTAGAGGTGATTTTGGTGTTTGGTGTTGCAGGTTATGGCAGGCTAGGAGGGTAGGGGTCACGGGTTGGAGAGGAGAGGGATGAGGGTTTGACCAATTTTGACCGGGTATTATTATTAGGGTTTGTAATATCAAAAGGGGGTTGGGTTTGGTTTAAGGTTTGGGCCAGGGGGTGAGATTGGGCCCGGAATAAAAGGGTATGTTGGGTTTAGGTGTTAAATAAAGGTCCGTGTGTTTTTTCTTTAGTAAATTATGCTTAGGGACCATTTATGCCAAAACTGAAAATTCAGGGGTATATCATGCCAACTTTCCAAAGTTAACCCAGGGACCAAACTTTCCAAACTTGAATATCCCAAGGACCATTATTAATAAATTTCCCATTTTAAACCCCCCCCCCCGGGACTAAAACTGCCAATTTTGAAACTTGAGGGGCCAAAGGCGTAAATTCTTGGAGACTTTCACCCAAGGACCATTTTTGACAATTTGTGATTTCCAAAAGACTGTTGTTGACTTTTCTTTTATTTTAAACCTTCAGGGACTAGTTTTGCCAATTTATGAAACTCGAGGGACTGAAACTGCCAATTATGCAAACTTTGTTCATTTTTCATTTGTTTTTAAACATTTTGCATCTAAAACATATAAAACACAATTCCTGGAATAATTTCTGTATTTTGATGCATTTCAGAGTGTTTTTGGATGTTTTGGCAGTTGAGATACAATGAAAATAATGAGTATTTACACACTCATCATGCACATATGGGGGTAATAATTTGATGTTCTTCCCCATTACTCCATAACACTAGTACTTTACCCATGAGTCCCAATCATCCCAAAACAATATGTGCAAGATATGACTCGACTTAGCAACCATGTAATCAATTAGATAATTAACTAAGGGTTAAAACATATAACAATAATGCACTAAAGATGAGTGCATACATGGAAGGCTAAGACGATTTGGTTGCACATTTGGGCGGGTTGTAACAAATTCTTCCTTTAAGTAAGATGCTTAAAGTTAGAAACGAAAAGATAGGCTCGGAGGGGTGTACTGGGGGTTTCATGTACGAAAAATGAGTACAACGCTAAGGTGTGGGAAAATTAATTGACTTCGCTAGTCAAGTAATATGACTTAAATGGTCAAGTAATTATGATACAGGTTTAAACACAAGGGTGATCCTAATGACTCTTATCATGTAGTAAATCCTACTACACGAATGTAGTCTCACTAGCGGTCTCGGGATGCATCACTAACGCAAGTTCTAGAATATAAATGCTACCGGTACACTCATAAGCACTAATAATATATGCTTTTCCTATCAAATCTAAAGGCGAACCTCACATATTTGGGTGGAATTTTTTTTTAAGTGGTACGGTTTTGTGCTAGTCATACAACTCCTATCCATGAGACGCTTGTTAAGGCTAAAGTTTCACTCCTAAATGTTGTAAAAAAATTTAAATTTGGTGCTAAAATTACACTAACAAGTATTTCTCTTAGTTTTATTACACACCTACTATCAAACAAACAAACTCAAGCATAATTGTTTCCTATAAGGTATCATCATTTACCTTCCCCTTACACTTAGGATGAACATAGTCCCCAATGTTCAA
The DNA here is from genome assembly GCA_030686995.1 of Artemisia argyi. Classification (NCBI taxonomy): domain Eukaryota; kingdom Viridiplantae; phylum Streptophyta; class Magnoliopsida; order Asterales; family Asteraceae; genus Artemisia; species Artemisia argyi. The sequence goes on along the minus strand of CM060686.1, from coordinate 154,101,396 downwards.
TTAAAGGATGTAAAAGTAAAACAGGTAAAAGAATGAAAACAAATACTCCCCTGATTCGTTTGGTGTGGATAGTGGGTCAACAAGGTTAGATCTTCCTCCAAGAAAATGAACTTTGAAAGCTTCCCTCCAGAAATATAAATCATCTTCTTGTCATATATAACCTATTAAACCTGAGAAAACAATCAAGGCAAACCTCGCGTAAAATCGGCGACAATCTATATATACTAACAAATCCTAGAAAACAATTTAAGATATAATGCTTGTGGAATGAATGTTTTCAGATTTCCTGGAGTTTATAAAACTAAGGAATCAACAAAAACTTTAAGACTCTGGTATAAACAAAACTCGCAAAATTTTTCAGAATTTTGGTACCTGACGCCGTCAGGTTATAATTCCTGACGCCGTCAGAATGTTCCAAGAAAAATCTTATGTTAAGTTTCCGAAAAATTTCTGGAAAAACTTATGCCTTATTTCCTGGAAAATCCTGCAAAACATCATTATGACTCTATACAAGCATTTGACTCTAACAATTACTAATATACATGTCCATTTAATATTGTAGCAAATCATGATCATTTTCGTTCTTATAAACAAATTTGGGTCTCCCCTTACACTTAGCTTTTGCAAAATACCTTTATATGTAATTAAGACGAAGTTGAAAAAAATAAAGCATTTTCACAATTTACTTTGAAACATGATTTACCAACAATAAAAATAAAACATGCATACCGAAAAAAATTAAATCAAACAAATAAAAACACACAAAACATGGGTTGCCTCCCAAGAAGCACTTTTCTTTATTTACGAGTCTTGTAGCTAGACTCAAGGTCATGGGCAATTACGTGACCTAATCTCTTGAGATGACGTATCCCATATAATTATGATCCTCGCTATCGGGGTGGTAGTGTTTCAATCGTTCGATTAGGCTTTCTTGCACACATCGTGGGTCATAGGAAGGCTAATCTTTCTTTTTCCTGACTTAAGTTCAATTTCCCTCTTTTCATACCTAATGACAGCTCTTGCTGTGGTGAGGAATGGTGCTGCAAGGATTATTGGCATGCAACCACCTCCTTTATCATCGATGATCATGAAATCGACGGGATACATGAATCCTGCAACATTGACCAGTACGTCTTCTGCAATTCCTAAAGGGTATACATAAGAGTGACTAGCAAAGGATAGTCTAACACAGGTGGTCGCTGGCATTTCCGTAGTTAGTTAGGTGTAAATAGTTAGAAGCATTAGATTTACTTCCGATCCTTAATCGGCGAAAGCATCCATATATTGTAACTTCCCAATGCTGGCTGGTATCTCAAAGTTCCCACAAGCCATCTACTTAGTAGCCACTTTTTGTGTAAGTAGCTTCTCGAATACCGGTCCCCCAGGTAATGTATCATAATCATCTTTCCCCTCTTTCTCCTTTTTTGAAACCTGTTTGGAGGATTGGTTACGCCCGTCACCCTTTATCCAATTTGGTATGGTATTCTCATTTATATCATGTTTTAGGTAGTGTCACACCTCGCCAAGGCGGAAACGCGATGGTGTAACTTCATGAATATCATCACAACACCTGGTGTCTACATAGAGAATAACTACATGCACATAAATAGAGCAAAGTACAAACACAAAGTATTGTAACAATACCCTAAAATAAAATAACCAAAACAAAATCCGAAACAATACATAAGATCCAAACAAAGACGATAAACCACTTCCAATGCAACTAGGGTCTCGTCTAATCACATCCTTCTATCTTATCCTTAGAAAGCTCACCTGAAAATGATGCTTAAAACGTCAACATAATGTTGGTGAGATTCATAGGTTTAGACACACACACCGTAGGCAACCAGTTAACTGTGATTATACTATATAGCATGACAGCAAGACAAGTTATTATACACGTAAACATACAATCACGCGATTAAAAACAACCAATGGGACGGAACGTATCCCCCGATCCATTTAGTTAGGACGGAACGTGTCCACCGATCCAATTATTTTATCAATTGACTCGCATGTGCGAGCAACAAGATAAAGATCCTCCCAATTGAATTCCCACACAAATTTCACCACTTGGGTACAGTTCTACCCTTCTCATCTCAGGTACAGTTCTACCCTCGATTCCCACACAGTTTTCATCACACAATAATCACTTAGCATGCAAACATATATAATAACACTCGCAAGTCCATGCATTTAAACATATAATCACAGTAACTTTAAAACAGGCATCATTTCCATCCCAAGTTTAAAAACAATATAAAAGTGGGACTATGAACTCACCTCAACTTTGCAGTTTCCAACAAACACAAATCACAATCTATAGCACACAAAAATAATCCACATTACACAAGGTCAAGCTAAAAGCTACAACCCATGTAATACACATATGATGGATGTCTAAGACTCATATGACCCACCATGGATCTCTTAGACACCATACTAACAATTACCATAATCTAACACTCACTAAATCCTTTGCACTTTAAAAATCTGAAAACGCAGAATTTTTGGGTACATTCGCCCACATGAAATCATGACAAATAAAGCTCAACAACTCACACCAAAAATTTACCATGGTCTCTCATAAGCATAGAAGCTAATCTTAGAAGGCCATGGACCAACAACACACACAAGTACTCAAAAGAAAATCAAACTTGTCAACTACTCAAATTCGGATCTGAACGCACACCAAAAAGTTTTGATTAAAATAAAATACTTCCACAAGTTTTTATCGCGAATCCTTTTTGTAGTAGTCTATTATAACCTAATACTTAACTATTCCAGAAGGGCTAGTCAAAATACCACTTTTACAACCACAAAACACCCTAAAACTTTTACCCAAATTCTGTCCCTATTTGACAGCTTTGACAACTTAACAAAGAAAAATGAAAAGACCAACTTCCCGACTTTGAAATCAATCGTGGATGGACTTTTTGGAAATCTCTTTCATTAAACTTCAATTTAGACCTAAAATTCGTGACTTAACTCTTCACCATCTGTTAATTACACTCACATCTTTACAGCACTACTTTTCTGTCCAAACCCTAACTCAATAACTAGCATGTTTTACGCTCAATTCTCTTCACCAATTATCATAATACACTCATTAATTGATCCCAACACGTTTTAATTAATTAATTTACAGAAACTTAAAAACCCTAGATCCATCATACTTAATATTACATGAATTCCAATAATTAATCAATTAATTGAACATAAGTTTTAAGAATTTTACCTTGATTCTTGATTATTGCTTCCAAATTTACAAACCCTAATTTTTTCTTCTTCTTTTCTCCTTGTGGTCGACTAAATTTGCTGGAAAAATAGTTTTGGGAACATTGATTTTGTATTTATATTATTTGGTGGATAATTACCTAACTTAGAGTTGTAATTAGGCTACATTTGAGTTTCCTTTTTTCCCCTAAAAACCCTTTTGGCCGAATTTTCGTATACATATATATATTTTTTTTATTAAATTAATTTATTTCACTCAAAACCTCATACTTTTCATATTTTATAAACTCCCGAAACAAAACCTAACGTCTTACGCGATAAACCTCAGTTTTTACGACAAACCGGAAAATTGTCATTTTCAAAACAAAGTTTCCAAAAATAGATTTTCACACTCTTTTATAAGCATAATACATAAAAAAAAACTCCTCGTAACTTGCTAACGCTCAAATACTTGAACGAAGACTCGTTACGCAAAACACAAAAACACCAAAAACTACACAAGTCATTTCTACACAACAAAGGTGACCAAAATGAACTTTCCTAAATTCCAAACTTTCCAAATCACAATAAAATCATTTACGCAAAGGGATTTAGTGCTAAAACTCACCTATATCACACATATAACACTTCAATCACCTAAGACACACCAAACAAACGTCAACCGAGTCAAGACTATCAGCCAAACTGACCTGCCAAAACCACAGTTGTTACATCATCCCCCACTTAGGGAAATCGCGTCCCGTGATTTCTACTACACGAGTCACCACTCACAACAGCAAAAGAAAATTTATGGATTTTTAAGCGGAACAATACCACACCATAAAAACACAGAGAAAGAACCAAAAAAATGTGAACCGACTAATTACCTTAATTCACACAATAGAAAACACTCCAACGATACACGAAAATAGATACACTACACCGATCAATAACACCAATGATCCAAACGACTTCTCACAGGTAGGTACGATACCCTCGAACCAAATGAAAAGCTAAATGGTAACCGCAAGACGCACTCACAAATAACAGATACCCATAAAACAAACATTTATAAATTCCCCGCATCTAACTTCCACGATCTAAAATCCAACTACAAACGATCTACTTCACCAACCACGTCAACAAACAAATTTGGGTACTTAAATTTCATTGGATCCTCACGTTCCCAAGTAAACTCAGGACCACGCTTAGAATCCCACCATACCTTTACCAACGCTATCTCACCACACTTCAACCCTTAATATCTCGATCCATAATCTCAACAGGTTTCTCGATAAAATGAAGAGTCTTGTCAACCTTACATTCATCTAATGGCACCTGCAGACTAGCATCCGCCAACCACTTCTTTCCATTAGATACATGAAACGTATCATGCACTCTACTTCACTCCTCAGGCAAATTCAACCGATATGTCTCAAATCTAATCCTTTTCGTAAATCCTAAATGGTCCTACGTATCTCGGTGCTAGCTTGCCTTTCTTACCGAAACGCACAACACCCTTCCAAGGAGACACTTTTAACCTCACAATATCACCAACACCAAACTCTAAGGGCTAATAGCAATAATTCGCATAACTCTTTTGGCGATCTCTTGCTGCCTTAAGTCTTTCCAGAAAACCTTATTCGTAGTCTCTCGTTCTAGTTCAGGACCAATTAGTTGGCTTGTTCCAACCTTTGCCCACAGAACAAGTGACCTACATTACCTTCCACACAACTTTTCACACGACACATACTCCATACTAGAATGATAATTTTTGATATAGGAGAACTCAGCTAAGGGTAAATGTATACCCCGGCTTCCACCAAAATGAAACACACCCATGCTCTCAGCTCACCATCCAACGCCTGATTTGTACGCTCACTTAGTTCACTCATTAGAGAATGATAAGTCGTACTCATCCACATACGCGTTCTTAAGACTCTATAACACGTTTACCACTATCACGAAGTAAGTATTTCATCACGTTTCTTAATGATCAACGCGACACCCCATGGCTCTTTCCCAACTCACCGAGCAAAAAAAAAAAGTCTCGCCTACTCCTCCATACATCTCTTACTAAGGTAATAATACGTCTTATTCATTCTCGGACGTATCAAATACCTTGCATAATTGATGTCCTTACGCTTCCTCTCAATGAAACCAATAGTTGGTCCGTAAAGTACATTCCTCCATCTTCGTTCCTTTCCATTTACTGGTCTAAACCAAGTAATCATTCTTCTTACATCTTCTCATCTTTGAACCTCTCTCTCTAGGCTGTCAGTATCATCCTCTTAACTCCGAACTGAATTATCATAATCATCGCTCACAAACATCTAAGTTTCACCCGTTCACTCCCGCTCAGCGCTCTTACCATGATGTCCACCCTTCCTTGAAAATGGTGAATCAGACAATCGCAGTCACTGAGAAATTCCACACCCAACTTCCCTTCAACATATATTAGCCTCTTGTCAAATATATGCTAAAGATTCTTATGATCTGTGTAGATAACACTTTCTGCTCCATACAAATATCATCTTCAAGTTCTACTCCCCAACTCTAAGTCACGTATCATATAGTTCCTCATATGGTTCTTCTACCTCCGCGATGCCTGAAGAACGTACATCTTGAAGTTGAACTTCTCACTTGGACACTTGGCAACATCCTCTTCTTCTTCAACGAACAAATTGATAATCAAAATGACAATCTATCCTAAGTAAACGACGCGAACCATGAAACTGGTCGAACTAAAACATATATCAACGAACTCAAAAGGGGTACGAATTACCAACTAAAGAAGTAACGAACATCAAAATCAAAGCTAGAAAAACACAATGAGAAAATTTTCCTCAATAAAAGTAGACACGGATGAAATGTTCATGAAAACCCATACAAAGAAAATATAAAATACACATACCCATAAAACATCCACAAGCGTACCTCAACGAAAAAAAAAAACACTTGATGAACCAAATACATAACAAGTTTGGTAAATGAGAACCATAGACAGTTCTTATTCTCATACTCGACCTTCCCAAAAACAAATGAACACCGTTTTTTTTATAAAATACATATAAACCATTTTATGTAAAACATCAACATAACCATTTTTTTCTTCCACACTTCCTTTTCACCATAAAAATAATAGTTTCCAACAAATGACCTTGAAATACCCAAAACGAATTTTAAAATACCATAAGGACTTTAACACAACTCCTTTATTGAATACGAAAAACACAGAAGAATCACATAATCAAAATAAGCATCAAACGAATCTCATACCAGTGAACACTCACGCAAATACATTGCAAACAAAACGATGAACTTACAGACTCATTCGTACGAACAAACAATGTCAAGAACATGTCACGAACTTCAATTGGTGTGTGTAAATGAGGGATCAAATATCCACACCAACTCGTCACGAACAAACAATACTCGAAGAATAGTATAACATTTATCCGAGGAATGAATGTATGGAATAACCAAAGAAAAGAACCAGTATCCAACAGAAACGAATTCGATTACCCAACACCTATCACGATGTCAAATAGAAAGAATATAGCATCCGTACCATCATGGTACGAATAGGAATGTCAACCAAGGAATTAGGTATACAAACGGAGCGTCTAGCAAACAAATCAACTTAAATACCACAACATAAGTACCCACCGATAATTGAGGTATCAATATATGATAGGTAGGATGGAATCTTACCATCTACACACCTCAACATATAACGACTACTCAAACGGTTAAGAGAATACTTCTCTAACCATAAAGCCATCACCAACATGATATCACATACCATCTACCACAACATATAACAACAAACATCAATCAATGCACTAATGATCACAAGTCCACGTGTGTGATACCCTTATAATTATGTTCGCAACCATAGTTATAAGCCTATTCCACACGCATACTTACTCTCAAAACCACACATCTCAATGATAACGCACATATACCACATAGCACCTAATACACCATGCAATCCATGCCATCATACTTGCAAGTCCACTTGTGTTGTGACGCATGTATAATTATGTTGGCCACCATAACTATCTATGCCCCCTTTCACAAGTGTACTCCCTCCTATGACAACACATCATGCAAAAAAAAACACAAGACGTCGCAAACAATCAGCTCACATGGAACAATTCCAACGATCACGTAAACTTTATAATCAAAATCACTTGGATAACGTCGATCCAATATCCAAGAGTAATCACGCTCCAACATGGCTCCAGACGGCAAAAGACAATATACAAATTCCAAAACATAACGCAAAACAAAAGACGTCGCATAATGGCTCAAAATCCACTCGCGCACTTGCCTCCCCACTCAAAGTGGTTCAACTTACTACTCGTTGTGGACTCTAGATCCGAATCTACACCATTCCATCCTAACTCCCTTTCATCTTTACTCAACCACCCATTCATGTTTCTTAAATGTTGAGGTAGTCGACAACATGCAAAACCATCTCTATTTCTTTCTTCCAATTTTGTATGATTCACAAGTGCATACAAATCATGAGGTTTAGACTAAACCACCTCTCCTTCCTATGTGAAGTAAGGACACTACCAAGGGTATTTGGTAATGGCTCCATCTCCAGAAGTCACCATGGTTCCAAACCTCTCCATTTCTTCTCCACCAATGTTTCCCATAGACATCCTCTCCTTTTCTGAACATGGATACATGTTATCGGAAACTCAGATTCTGCGGTTAGTCCGCTTCATCCTACCACCTCTCTCGCATCCGATAGTGACAACGGTAGTCCAACGATGCATCTTACGCGCGGAAGACGATATAATAAAGTCGATATATACAATACTACGTATAAGGGATAAAATAGACGTCCGAAACTCAATAAAATATCTCATAAATATAGAAAAATAGACATATAAAATACTATACTTACACATAGATCCTAAATGTGACTATATGAAGGACTCCTAGGTTATAGTCTAGGTTCAACCACCTAATTCTCTATAACCAAGGCTCTGATACCAATCTGTCACACCTCGCCAAAGTGAAAACACGAGGGTGTAACTTCATGAATATCATCACAACACCTGGTGTCTATATAGAGAATAACTACATGCACATAAATAGAGCAAAGTACAAACACAAAGTGTTGTAACAATACCCAAAAATAAAATAACCAAAACAAAATCCGAAACAATACATAAGATCCAAACAAAGACGATAAACCACTTCCAATGCAACTAGGGTCTCGTCTAATCACATCCTTCTATCTTATCCTTAGAAAGCTCACCTGAAAATGATGCTTAAAACGTCAACATAATATTGGTGAGATTCATAGGTTTAGACACACACACCGTAGGCAACCGGTTAACTGTGATTACACTATATAGCATGACAGCAAAATAAGTTATTGTACACGTAAACATACAATCACACAATTAAAAACAACCAATGGGATGAAACATATCCCCCGATCCATTTAGTTAGGACGGAACATGTCCACTGATCCAATTCTTTCATCAACTGAGTCGCTTGTACGAGCAACAGGATTAACATCCTCCCAATTGAATTCCCACACAAATTTCACCACTTGGGTACAGTTCTACCCTTCTCATCTCAGGTACAGTTCTACCCTCGATTCCCACACAGTTTTCATCACGCAATAATCACTTAGCATGCAAACATATATAATAACACTCGCAAGTCCATGCATTTAAACATATAATCACAGTAACTTTAACACAAGCATCATTTCCATCCCAAGTTTAAAAACAATATAAAAGTGGGACTATGAACTCACCTCAACTTTGCAGCTTCCAACAAACACAAATCACAATCTATAGCACAAAAAAATAATCCACATTACACAAGGTCAAGCTAAAAGCTACAACCCATGTAATACACATATGATGGATGTCTAAGACTCATATGACCCACCATGGATCTCCTAGACACCATACTAACCATTCCCATAATCTAACACTCACTAAATCCCTTGCACTTTTAAAATTAGAAAACACAGAATTTTTGGGTACATTCGCCCACATGAAATCATGACAAATAAAGCTCAACAACTCACACCAAAAATTTACCATGGTCTCTCATAAGCATAGAAGCTAATCCCAGAAGGCAATGGACCAACAACACACACAAGTACTCAAAAGAAAATCAAACTTGTCAACTACTCAAATTCGGATCTGAACGCACACCAAAAAGTTTTGATTAACATAAAATACTTCCACAAGTTTTTATCGCGAATCCTTTTCGTGGTGGTCTATTATAACCTAATACTTAACTATTCCAGAAGGGCTAGTCAAAATACCACTTTTACAACCACAAAACACCCTAAAACTTTTACCCAAATTCTGTCCCGGTTTGACAGCTTTGACACCTTAACTAAGAAAAATGAAAAGACCAACTTCCCGACCTTGAAATCAATCGTGGCTGGACTTTTTGGAAAGATCTTTCATTAAAATTCAATTTAGACCTAAAATTCGTGACTTAACTCTTCACCATCTGTTAATTATACTCACATCTTTACAACACTACTTTTCTGTCCAAACCCTAACTCTATAACTAGCATGTTTTACGCTCAATTCTTTTCACCAATTATCATAAGAGAAAAGATCAATGCAGAACATGATTTATCTAAAGGTCAAACCGGCCAATGACAGCCATTGATCTTATATCATCATACGGTTGGGATATAATCTAACAAATATAATTAAGTGAACTAGAGGGGTAAGTTTGTCATTTATTGCCCGTGTTTTATATCTCGCCTCAGTTACATTCATTTCTCACACACGTTCATTTCAAAACCGATACTATCTCACTCACGTTCATTTCTCACACAGTCACACACATTAATTGCTCTCATCTTCCCCAAATTCAATACCCTATCTTAATGCTTTTCAATGGCTGATATACGAGAAGAGATACCACAGATACAAGAAGTGATGCCATCTGAAGGTATGTCGTTGCTCTATTCGTTTAGATTCATGTAATTTTGTTTTGTTTTTGTATTTAACAAGTTTTAATAATGATTATTTGTTTAGTTGAGTGATTAGGGTTTGCTAATTTGTTTATTAGGGTTTGAATTTGGGTATTAGGGTTTTGATTTTGGAGAAGGTGAGAGCTATTAAAATGAGATTGGGGTTTTGTTTTTGTAATTACTTTTGTTATTTTGATTTTTTTATTTTGATTTTTTTAGTTTTATGTAGTTTTATAATCTGTGGATTAGCCGATTAGGGTTTTGAATTTGGGGATTAGGGTTTGAGTGAGAGTAATAGGGATTTCAGTGAGAGTAATGGTGATGGAAGAAGTTGGTGGTTTCATTGTGGTGGTGGTCATGCCACAGTGTTCATGAATCACATGAAATTCTGTATGTGATTTTGTATGTTTATTTTCTTAGAATATGTGTATTTTCTTAGAACATATGATTCTTTTTTGTTTACTCTATAATTCATGTGTTTTTATGTTTTTGTTTTGTTAGGTGCTTCTGTTATACAGCCGCTGGTTACTGAAGTTGTTGGTGTTCAATCTAGTTCTCAATCTGGTTCTCCTTTTTGGTTGACTCGGAAGAATTTCCAAGAAAAGTCTAATCCCCCTGTTAAGCCAAATGATGCAAGTATATGTATGCCTCTTCCGTTGTCTTATGCGCTTCCTAATACAAGTATCCCTATGCCTCTTCTGGTGTCTTTTGCGCTTCCTAATACAAGTGTTGATAAGGCTAATTCGAAGACAGATCCTAAGGGTAATACAGTGTCGAATGATAAGTCTAAGGCTAATCCCGAGTCTGTTGTTTAGAATGATAAGGTAGTTGATGTTATTTCGGCCAAGTCTGAGGTTGTTGGTGTGAATGATAAGGCGACTGATGAGAGAGTTAAGGATAAGGTGATTAGGGATGTGCAGAAGTCTAGGGTTGGTGATGTATTGAAGGCTGCATTGCCGAAACTTGATGCCGAGAAGTCTGGGGTCTCGAAGTCTAAGGATAAGGCAATTGATGTTTTTTCGGCTAAGGCGAATGGTGATGTGAAGAAGTCTAAGGCTGCAGATGTGTCGAAGGTAACTGATGTTGTTTCGGCTAAGGATAAGGCAACTGATCTTGTTTTGGCTAAGGCGACTGGTGATGTGAAGAAGTCTAAGGCTGTAGATGTGAAGAAGTCTAAGGATAAAGCAACTGGTGATGTGAAGAAGTCTAAGGCTGCAGATGTGTTGAAGGCAGAAGTGTTGAAGGCAATGCCAAATGTTCAAAAGCCAAATTCCAAGGCTGCATTGCCGAAACCTGATACCGAGAAGTCTTTCTCTAAACGAAAAAGGAAGTTATCGGATAAAGAGTATAGTAGTGAACCTAAGTTGTCCAAGAAGTTGAAGCATAATAAGGTGCATAAAGGGAAAAGGGTTTTATCTTGTTCATCTTCTCTTTCTACTGATGAAGTTAATTCGGATTCTTGTGATGAAGGTGTTAGTTTGATGAAGAATGTTAAGAGTAATAAAAGGCTCAAGAGAAAGAATGTTTCTGATGAAAGTAATGTGAAGACTAATAAATTGCTTAAAAATCTTTTGACGGGTGATGTTGACGATGCCGATTTTCTTAAGCTTATGCTTAAGAAATTGAAGGGCGTTATCAATGAGGTTTCTAATTCTGAAGACGAAGGGGTTGTGCGAAAGTCGAAAATGGGAGTTAAGAAACCAAAACGTAAGATGAAGAAAGGGGAAAATGATTTTGAAGGTGATGATAAAGCTAATGTTAGGAAGCTTAAAAAATTAGGAAATGATAGAATGTTGTTGTCAGTGGAGGAACAACAATAGTTAGAGTATCTTGATAAATTTCCAACTCTTAGGGTAAGGAATGCTCCTTGTTCTCTTTTTTCTTCTATCCGTCAATCAAAAGTTAACATGGAACGGTTTCTTCATGAAATAGGTTTTAAATCATTACTTAGAATTTTCATTGATCAACATCCTTCCAAGTTGGGTAGGTTTGTAGCTGCGAATTTTGTTAGAGCCACTAATAAGTTGAATTTGTTGAATGTTTTGTCGATCCATGTCACTCCAGAATTAATTCATGATATGTTAGGGATTCTGCTTGGTGGTACTCCGTTGTTTTCGTTTGAGCAAAGATCTGTTAAAGATGATTTTATCAAAGCTTGGGTTGATCAGTTTTATCCCAAATCTTTTAAAGACATTCGTAATAGTGATATTGCTAGAGTGTTGGTTAATGCAAAGAAAATTGATGATTTTTTCAAACTTAACTTCCTTATGCTGTTTTCCAACACGATGGGAAGGTGTGAAAACATGAATGGGCAAATTTGTTTAGATGTTGTTAGACATATTCTGGAAAATCTTCCAATATCTGAGATCGATTGGTGTGGTTACATACACAATTGCCTTCAGTATAGTACCAATCCACAAGGACAATGCAACTACACTGGTCCATTAACCGTCCTCATGGTAAGTTTATAGATTTAGCTAATTTTAACTATTGTTCCTGTTTGTCATATGTAACTTTTATTCCTTTTTTTTCCCAGCTTGTGTATCTAGATTCTACCAAGTTTGAAAAGTTTCACGTTGTTCGTATGCGTCCAGCCATCTTAAACTGGTCGACAACCTTAATTAGACAACGACCGGATCTAGAACTTGGTGAGAGGAAGTTGGGGGAACTAGAGCTTAATCCTGAGTGGACTGAGGCAGAAGCTAACGAGACAGAAGGTTTTATTGATGCTCGTTCGTCTGAATCTTCTGATAAAGAGGTTGGTTTATTTGTTATAGTCGATCATTAAATATGAGTTTTTATTCAATCACATGTGTTCGAATCACATGTTAATCACATGTGATTAACTGCATTGTTTCTTTGCAAATACAAGAAATATTGTAGTTAATCAATGTGATTCACATGTGATTAGTGTGCAAATCACATGTGATTTGCACACAAATTAGACGTGAATCACATGTGATTCACTGCAATATTTCTTGTCTTTGACATTATTATTAAATACAGGTTTTGTTTAACAAAATTCAAGAAAAGCTTTCCATCATATATTCTGAAAGACATTCTGTTGAAGCCGAACTTTTGAAAGCATATAAAAAGTATGCTGATGATGAAAAGTTTGGTGAGTTATATGAGAAATATTCTGATCTTTTCAAAAAACCTGTCTCTTTAGGCGAAACGGGAGGTGATGATCCTGGTTCAGATGATAATGACGATGAAAATGGTGGAACTGATAATGATGGCAGTGGAAATGATCGTGATATTAGAAAGGTAAGTTTAGATGGTGCAGATATCTTTGGTTTTAGTAAAATTAGTTTAGATCATTTTAAAAAAGATTCATCTCAAGAAGAGAAGCAAGTCAATTCTCAGGGTGAGAAGGGAGTTGATATACCTGCTGACAGTGAGAAGCCGGCTGAAAATGTGGTTGATGTTGAAGATCCGTGTCAGGGTGAAGCTGATATTGTTGAGCCAGCTGAAGATTATGAGTTGAGATCAATAGTACGCCCGAGACTTACACTCAGTGGCTAAATAACAATATCGATCTCGTAAATGAGGTGATTGATTGTATTGTAGACGAATATCTATATGTAATACTCTAACAGAAACATCTTTTTATTCTTTTAAATATTGTTTCTTTTTAATTAAATTATATCTTTTTATTCTTTTAAATATTGTTTCTTTTTAATTAAATTATCTTGTCTTATTTCAGGGTGATATGTTTGATAAAGGGACGCGTGAGGAATTGGTTGTCACGAATGCAGGTCCAGGTACTCCTGAAAGAGTGGCTACTCGTGCTTCCAAAGGTAGTCCTTAGATAATCCTTCCTGAAAAACGAGTTGTGAAACCGTCTTCTTTCCTCTGCTCGCCCTACATGAATCAGAAGACAAAAGTTGTGCCTCGGATGACGAGGGTGGAATTTATGGTTGGAAACAGCTTGTTTTGTATGCAGGCTGACAAGATATAGGTTCTATTTTATTTAAAGATTTTTGAACTTCTTTTATTGTTTAGGTAATCACATGTGATTCACTCAAAATCACATGTGATTCACTCAAAATCACATGTGATTTTGAGTGAATCACATGTGATTTTGAGTGAATCACATGTGATTCACTATTGAATTTCTATGATATTTTAGCTAATGACATTTGTTTCTTTTGATGATGCAGTGAAACTGTTTTTGAAACTCATTATGGCATCAACGTTTCATCAATTCGTTTAAACATGGAAACGTTAGCACCTGGTTTGTGTCTTGATGCAAATGTTATCGACTGTTGGGGTGCCATTCTTAAACATGAAGAGAGTTTCAAAGATGCTGGATCTTTGACAAGGCATTTCATGCCTACTGGTTGTATCGTAACTGTTTTTTTTTATTTTTATGAATTTCAATGTATTATTATATATTATTTGATTTTTACAATTTATGTTTGTTATTTTATGCAGACAAAGCAAATGATTGATGGAAGTTTGGATTCAAAGGGTCGATTGAAAAGTTTTGATGCCCAAGTTTCTGCACATTTTCAAAATGTTGCTGGCATTGATCTAAAAGGCATTGATTCGGTAATGTTATTATTTTCTTTTTAGAATTATACTTGTTATATTCATAGTTTTCCATTTTTATTAAGGTTTTTTTTTTTTTTTTTTTTTTTTTTTTTTTGTTAATTCAGGTATTTTTTTTCCAATTCTCAATGAAGGGCATTTCAATGTTGTTGTCTTCAACTTTTTAAAAATAACGACAATGACAATACTCGATAACATTGACAGTGGGGCAAAGTATGATGGAAAGTATAAAGTAGTATGTGATGTTCTTGTAAGTATTAGTTTTCTCCCTGATCACATTTGATTTACATACAAATGGTATGTAAATCACATGTGATTTACATACAAATCACATGTGTTTTTCCTTTGATCTCATGTTTTTTTTTTTTTGCAGAAAGATATGTTTGCCAGTCATCTAAAATTGCATCGTCACAAAAGGTATGCTAGCATTAAGAAACTGATTCCAAAGATCCCAAGGGTTAAATGGAGTACAAGCTCAAATTACCTAGATTGTGGTATTTTTGCCATGCTGCACATGGAAAGTTATATGGGTGAAGCTCCTTCAAAATGGGAATGTGGGCTTGTGGCTGAGTCAAAGGACCAGTTAGACATGTTGAGGAGGCTCAAATTCAAGTTTGCTACCAAAATGTTGTTGCATGAGCTTAATGTGCATCGGGAAAAGATGCTTGAAGAGGCTAAGGAGTTTGACAAAGTAGATTCTGAATTGAAGATGCAGATTATTGTTTAAGCAAGAATGAACAGTAAACAACGTGAAGGAAAAGATGCAAATGAACTTGAAGCCAAGTGATCGTCTACGCTAGGAGAATCAGTCTTTTGTGTGTTTGTGAAGTGTTTTGTTAAGTGCAGGGAACAGTATTTTTAGTTTAGTTATCGTATGCTTTTTTTATGTTAAGTATGTGAAGTCAAACAATTTCCATGGTAGTTTAATTATGGAATGCTAGTCAGAATATCCATGGTAGATTAGAATGCTTTATTAAGCAGGATTTATGTTTTCTGTGTTTTGGGAAAGTCAATCATGGTAATTAAATCCTGTCTTTTGTTATAACCGATTTAAAAAATGTACTGCTTCTTTTTAGTTTATTAAAAACATGTTGGTTTTAGATGTTATTTTCACTTAAAGACTAATCCAATGTGATTTATCTGCAAATCACATGTGATTTATTTGTAATCACTTGTGATTGTTGTTCAAATCACAAGTGTTTTCTGTCTAAATCACATGTGATTTTGAACACAGTATATTTTATTTTAATCAAAATACAAAGTAAACAATAATTCAATGTGATTAAAGCAATGTTTTGGCAAATATGCCACAAGTATGTAAGAGTTCCATAAGTAAACATTGAACAAGAGTTGTACCATATGTAAACAATAAACAAGAGTTCCATAAGTAAACATTCTAAAGAATACTTCAACATATTAAATCAATGTATTAAAAGTGCTCAATTATCAACTGTTGGTGCTTTTCGCTTTGCGTTTGGGTTCTTAGGACAAGTTGTTTTCGTACGCGTGTTTGTCTTCTCTCCACAATGGCCACAAGGTTTCATTTGCTTCTTTTTAACTCCAAGTGCTTTTTCTCTCTCACTCTTTCGCCTTTTGTTGAGTTCTGCTTCTGTAATATTTCCTTTGGTTGGTACCTTTGTTGGATTGTTAACTGTCTGTTTATCAGGTTTTGAAATAGCAAAATGCTCACCAATCACATCTCCCATTTTTCCCGAAGGAGGAATTGGCACCTCAGCCTCTACTTGTGTCTTTAATGTATTCAACTTTTCTACAAAAGCACCCATCTTCTCTACATTATTGCTCAACCTAAATAAACAATCATCCACCACAGCATTTGCTTCATTTGTAAGCCTTTCAACTTCTACATTTTTTCCCCATATCTGTTTCTTTTTCTTCTCAAGTCAGGTGGAATTATATCCCTTGTCCACCGTCTCAAAATATATTGATTTGGAATGACTTCAATATCACGATTCTTGAAGACACAAAATATATGTCGGCATAGGAAACCGTATCGAGCAAAATGTCTGCAGGAGCATACAACCGACCCATCTTCTATATTACGAAGTACCTTTTCAAAACAAAATAATAAAAGAATTATATTCTGTGAATGTGATTTACATACGAATCACATGTGATTATAAGACAAATCACATGTGATTTCCATATAAATCACATGTGATTATACTATAAATCACATGTGATTCTAAAGAGATCACATGTCATTTCAGGAATCAAATGTAATTCTTGTAAAGAAACTAACAAATATTTTTAATAAATCACATACCTTATAGTCTATAACTTTTTGTGCTGCTGTTTCGCTTTCATCTTCAATTTCCTTGTTAAGTGTTCTATAAGGCGCTGCATTTTTGTCTCTAACTACGACAATCTCAGAACCTTCTTCCAATTTTAAATCATGTATTGAACAAGTCCAGCATGCTTCATTTATTTCTGTTTGAACAAGCAAAAATATTGTCCTAGTATAAACTCTTGCTGCATGACGTTTAATTTTTAACATTGTTTTACACTTTGGTGCCGCCCCTAGTGTTTTGAAGTCAAAATGTTCCTGCCTATAACGTTGCCTTTCCATTGCTGATTCATAGGACATCATGAAGCTAACTAGTGTTGATCCTGGGCTTGTGAAACTTTTGAAGAACGAGTTTTCACTCTCAGACCTTGATGTGCTTCTCATAAATCCAAATAATGGAGAGTCTATAAAATAAGCTGGAATCCACATTTCTATAAGATTAAACATCTTTGTCATCCATTTGTGTTTTTGCAAACCAAAATCTTCAATCAACTTGGCCCATCTCTCTTCAAATTGGAAGGGTTCAATGAACATATTCCAAATGAGCTTCTTAAAATGCTTCTTGAAATCGGTTTCTTTGTATATTGTCTTACAAATCTGTTTTATTGAAAAATTGAGTTTTAGTGGCTTATTTTTCAGTATAAAGCACATGATATTTACATAGGAATCACATGTGAATCATATAATTTTAAAGTTGAATCACCTGTGAATCACATGTGAATATTATATGAATCACATGTGATTTAAAACTAAATCACATGTGATACACATCTGAATCACATGTGATTTACATATGAATCACATGAATCACATGTGATTCATTTAATATTATAGTTGAATCACATGTGAATCACACAGAAACAGATTAGTTAATTGAATATTCTTACCTTTGCTGGAATCTTTTGGTCAATATGCCACATGCAAAGTCTGTGTTTTGAGTGAGTGAAAGCGGCTTCAATAGCTCTCTTCATTGCTCCATCTTGATCTGTTACAACCATGGTTGGTTCTTTCTTGAAGGCAGTCATAAATGCATTTAGTAGCCACATGTATGATTCGGTATCTTCATGTAAAAGCATCCCCGAACCAAATGTGACACACCTTCTATGATTATCGATGCCAGTGAATCGTACAAACACCATGTTGTACCTAGGAACATATATAGATAAATATACTGTGATGCAAAAGTAAATCACATGTGATTGATAATATAATCACATGTGATTGTTGAAATCAATCATATGTGATTTTGGTTTTTAAAGGAAATCATATTAAAATATATATATATATATAAATTAGAAAAAAAATAATAAAAACTTACTTGTTACACCTGAATGTTGATACTATGTCTCTAAACTCTTTGTAGTTGCATTTCGCAACTTCATCAGCCCAAAACATTGCCTCTAACTCACTGCTTTTTACCTTATATTGAAATGTAAAGTCCAGCACATAATCCTTTCTATTTTCCATTTTGTTTATAAGCATTTGCGCATCACTCTCCCCTATGAAAGCATTAATATCCCTTTGATGATTCTTAAAATCATCAGATGTCCCATGAACATACTCATATCCACCTTTCATACTGGTTAACAAGTTATGAGCCCGTGTTGCACCAATCTTGTTTGTTGCTGATTTTACAATAAACATTTTGTGTGCTTGAGTCATTTTTCTATGTTTTTTTGTAAAATGTTTGTATTCTTTTGGTATTAGCATATGGTTGTGTTTATCAATAAACTGAACTAACTTGTATTTTCCAGAAACTGTATGCAATTCCAACCTTATACGAGCTTTACAACCTGTTACATGAACAGTTGTATTTCTTTTTTGTTTGTCACTATTTTGAGAATCCAAAGTGTCAATATTAATACCTCTTGGAAGACCTTTTTTGTTACACATGATGTACTTGCGTTGTACCTTACCAGATTTTTTTAATCGTTGCCCTGACTTTTTGATTTGAAAACCTCCTGCTTCTGCGTAAGTCTATACATCTCTATAGCTTCCTCTAAAGTATCATAGTATCTTCCCTCAACAGGTATAGGAATGCCTTCATCTACATGAGGCACCCAATGTATCTATCCATCCGGTGTCTCAGAATGCTCATATAATGTTGGTCTGGGTGATCTCATAGAATCTGCATATTAAAAACAGATCACTTGTGATTCATGGGAAAAACACATGTGATTCTTTAGTAAATCACATGTGATTTAACTTTATAACAGATTCAAACAATAAAACAGCATAGTCACAGAATTACATGTTATTTAAGTTAACTAATAATCTGAATCACATGTAATTCATATTAAAAAGATTCAAACAACAACAGAATCACAGAATTTACGTTTTTAAGCACTTTTACTTAGCCGTAACCTTAGCCGATACCTGCACCGCGTTTCTAAGACGACTTGAGTTTTCACATTTTTTGGAAAAATTCAACATATTTTTCCCTCCTCCTTTGACCAAAAATCATTCCTTGATTTAGGCTTACGATTTTATGTCTAAAAGACATTAAATACCAATCGACACTAGACTGAGACCAGTCTAGACATTATAAGTCATTTTAATTCATTATTACCCTATTAGAAAAGTAACATTTTACTTTTCTCAATTTTACACAATATTTGTACGTTTTACGTATCACGCGTTTTAGACCCGTATTTCCAGTTTTAGCAGGGTTTGAGCACTCCAATGGAACTTACCACTCATTTTATATTTTATTATGGAGTATATTGACAAGTTTAGTCATTCTTTCAAGTTTTACATTTTTACGATACCCGGTTTTATGCTTCGTGACTTAATGACTTACAGTTAGCGATTAACGGGTCCAAAACTCACTCCGTAAAAGCATGATAATGCAAGAAACTTATCTAGTCATCCAAGATAATCATATGGTCGAAATTTTAAGAGGAGTCACCAAGACACTTGGTGTCTTGGTGATAAATCAAGTGTAAAACCCTAAATTCTGAGTTCCCAATTTTTACGTCTAATTTGAACTTTAACCTAAGTTTGTAATGATTATTTAAACAAGCCTAAAGTTATATAATAAAAATATTAATAAGATTAATAAAAGATTAATCTATGATATCAAAAGGGATATAAATGTTGTAGCATAAGTTGAACTTTTCTTAAATCCCCTAATCACATTACACGACTCTTAGTCTTTTTTTTTACTCACAAATTACAATTAATGAAGAGATATGAATTCCATATTTTCGTCCCCTATTATCACGCCTCATAGCAGGCAATGAAACACAATTACAACTAATTGATTTGCAAAATTCTAACTTGATATATTGAGTCACACGCTCCCTTTTTTTTATATAAAATATGTTTCCTTCCTACCTCTTCTTTTCATTCGAGAAACTAATAACCAAAACACAAAGTTCCTGGATTTACTTTTCTCTCAAAGCTGTCGTATCTTCTGTCCTCCAAACCAAGGTTGTTGCTATTGTTGATGTGGATTATTCGTGGGTTTAAAGGTTTGTGGATGTGGGTTTGAATCGACTAGGGTTCTTGTTTCTTTTGTTTCGTCACATCAAGCTGTTCAAGGTACCATCATCCTCTTGTTTTCTTTAATCCATTCGACTCACAAACATAAGTATATAATCTGAAAGTAAACGACATCTAAACCTAACCATATACATGTATACAGATCTGAATATAACCACACGAAAACCTAATCAGTAACATGTTTAGATACACATAATAATCTGATAGATATGTTTTCTGTTTCGTAATATCTAAACTATATGAAAATGCCACATGTTTAAGTCCACATGAAATCATATTCACAACATGTTGAAACACCATATATTTGATCCATAAAGCTTTGTTCTAATCAGCCTATAATTCTGATCTGATTCGACCTTTTTCTATTTAATTCGACGCTTGTTTAGTTTCTGTTTTGATCGACCATATTGTTGTGCTCGACCCCATTTATATTCGACCATAACTTGGTATTTAAAACATGTTTCTAAATCTGTAATAATCCCTAGGATAATCAATAACGGGGCATACATATTTAATACAAAAGGTTAGAGCTTGGTTCGTGTCATTTTATGTAGACTGTTGGCTCATTATTTTATGTGTATACATGTGGTGAGTGTGTCGATCATGTAGGGCTGTTAGACGTGTGTTTTATGGACTAATAAAAACCTATGAGACATGTTTTATAATCAGATCTAAAGGAGGGTAGCATTAGGCTGTTTCGGTCTCGTTATAAACACATATGTGGCTCGTTAATCTTATAGGTCGCGTGTGTGATTTTATTGTGATCTGGTGTGTGTTTTTATGGGGTCTTAAAACATGTTATCATCTGTATAAAATGGTTAATAAGTCATGGTATTGGTTGATTAAACATTTGGTTAAACTTAGGTTGTTTTCTGTCTCGCCTCCTCTGCTGTCCAGATTTTGGGTCATGTTGCTACCATCATAAGTTAATGATAAAAATGTGTTATTGGACAATTCTTGAGTCTAAACATGATTAATTTCTATCTACTTTCCGAATATGTAAGTTACATGGTTATTGGAGGTAGGGAGGTAAGTTTTTTGATTTTTATTAGATTAAGTGTCAAAACTGTGTTTCGGATTCCTGAAAATCAGTAGTAGTTTTTGATTTTTATTTTTCAAACCATAAAGAGTTAAGGTCTCTCCTTTTATGTGGATAATATTTGGGTTATGTGGGACTTCCAGGAATTTTTGTGGAATTTTTGAAGGGTCTGGATATGTCTCTTAAGTGAAAACGTTCCGGGTGTTCCAGCAATTCATTTTCTGGAATTGTTTTGATAAACAATTTTTGAATGGATATTTGAACATGGTAATAAATTCTGGGAAAATTTATGTAGACTCCTAAGACATAATAGCTTCTGTGAGAATTTTGGTGAATTTTTATTTTGAATTCTTGTATTTTTTAAAAATTTGTTAAATGGACCTAATTTCGTATTAAAGTCTGTCATTTAAAGAACATGTGTGTTTGATACCAATTAAAGACTCATTAGTAAGTATAAACGACTAAAATGCACTTAAACACTTAATATGAAATATTTGGTCACATGTTAACATAATTTCAGTAACAAAACCCTAATAACATTAATGAAGAGTACTAAGTAATTAAGAATCCGGTATAACACTTAATGAACTTTAAGTAATCCGTTATTACAACTCATGTAGATTTTTGAGGAAGGGTTGCTCGTGATTTCCCCGTGATCCCTTCATTTCTTCTGTTTATTGCTAAGGTACAGATATTCTAACCTTTCCATAAGGTTTCTTATGACTCATGATCCGTTCCATTACCACTATTATGATTTCTGATCTTTATACGCCTGATATCCTCGGTTCATTTGATAGTATGATTTCGTATGAAGACCCTTTTAAAAATATAACATGATGACTTTTGAGAAAAACTATTTTTGAAATGATTTATGTGATTACGATACGATGCAGTTTTATATGAAGATTTTATGACTTTTATGAAATGTGCTTTTAAAGGAATACTTTTACGATAAAAAAAGGTTTAAATAATTTTCTAAAGTCCTTAATCTGTTTAATTCTCTAAGATTTCTCATGACTTTCTTTAACATCTTTTGATTATTTAACTTCAAATTTTGAACCTTTGCTATGAACCCTTTTGCTATTATAAACCTTTGATTTGAACCTCATGATATGAATCTTTAATTTGGACCTTTGACTTGAACCATTGCTATGATCCCTTTGTATGTTCCATATTTGATCGATCCATTTCTGTTATGAATTGCTTTAATATTTGTTGTATGCTATATTCCATTTCTTATAGCATTCCTATGCCCTTATATGTTGCCCATTATTTAATTAAATTATAGCCAGTCATGGGGAGTCCATGGCCTTGCCACTGATGCACCAGTGGTATTGACACTATCTGTGGAGGTGGGTTTTCGTCCACAGCGTTCCCTATTATGCTATAGCACCATGGCCATTATTATTATTGTATGTATGCTTAGCCTAGAGCTTGGTATATGTATATTTGTTTTTGCAGGGAGCGTATGGATGCATCCTAGGTACTTTGTTTCATTTTGAATTTGGTGAATGGGTATGTGGGTGCCATACACTCCATTTCACATTTGGTACATCGAGCTAGCTACTCTATGTACAATTTGATATATGATTGTCGGGCATTTCTGTTACTTCTACTATATATGTGATCCTTGTTGTTCTAACTCCTTTATTATTATTGACTTATGCTTTCCTTAGTTCATTTTCTTACACTTATGATTCATTCCATTTTCCTTGATTCATTTGATATTCCTTATGCGTATTCCCTTTGATCATATTCTATTGATTCTATCATATGTTCCATATTCCTTGATATTCGTCTCAACAGGTTTGCTTGGATTCATTTCGGACTCACTTTCGTTTCCCTTTTGTTATTAGCTTTTGTTTGTTTATATCTGTTCACTGGGCTTTTTAAGCTCAGCCGCAATTCTTTTCCTGCGGCAGGTTTTAGTAGTAAGTTGGGTTAAGACTGGAGAGTACTTTGGACTTAGAAGACTATACCTTGATAGCTATTCTGGATTAGAGATGACTAGAAGTGATTACATTTCAGACTTCGTATTTTATTGTCTTTCTCATTTGTAACCTTGTACTTCAGACCTTTCCTTTGTAACCTTTGAGATTCATTTGTATTATTTAAGTCTTATGCTTGTGTTTGCTTTGATATGTCACCATAACGTAATACTTCTACCCTTATCGAGTTGGGGTGTTACATCAAGTATAGGATTCATACATGTATTCAAACTTCCTTAGGAAGCCTTGCAAAATATCTAGGAATTAACCTCCTCATTATCCTTTATAAACAAACTCATATTTCTCTTCCTCTCATCACTAAAAACCAGTCACTACATATTCCAAAAGTAATCCATTCTTTGATTTTCAAGATCAAGGGCTATATCAATTCAAGAACTCTTGTTAAGTTTTGATCGATCCAAACCTAATTTCAAGCTACAAGAAACTACTTCAAAACCTTAGAAACTTTTTGGTGATTCTCTTGAGTTTAGATCCACTCAAGTCACCTAAACCCTCATCACAAATCTTTCAAGAATACAAGAGTAGAAGGATTGCTAAAGTGAAGAGAAGTTTGTCAATCAAAGTCTTTTCCTTACTAGTTACTTTCCTTTCTCTTAGAAAGCCTAAAGTTGTAAGAAACCCTAATATACTTTCTTGCTAAATATCATTTTCATGCTATTTATATTTCATTCATACTATATATGGTCTTGTTATTATGTTCACGATGTATAAAAATTGGTAAAACAAGTTATGGTAAATATATGTTAACTTATGTTAATTAAACAAGAACACTAGTGACTTCCATGGTGAAATTCGACCAAAATGGTATAAATCATGATATTGGACAATTACATATTGTATTAGAGGACTTAACAAGGAAAACATAGCTAGTTGAATCACCTAAAATGAGTATATGAGTAAAAAGTTATGACTATTAGAAGTTACTAAAACTTTACGGCAAAACTGCCTCAAAACCTTCTGTGACAGAACCTTAAACACGCAAAAAGAGGCCCTTCTGGTCCCTTTCATCAAAAAGTTAAAACACGAAAGTTGTCCGGAATGATGTTTTTTTCAAAAACACAAGGGCACGAGCCCAGAAAACCAATAATGAATGATATTTTCTTCAATTTCTTAATAGCTATTTTGAATACCCAAGTGACTATATAATAGTTATGGTTAAATAAAACCAAGAGTTCTAATGACCTAAAGCCAAGACCACAACCATGGCTAAGGCCAAGGATGAGTCTCAAGCCCAGGGTAACAATGACCAAGGTCACGGCAAAGCCATGGCTAAAGACCATATAACTTACCAAGACGACAACATGAACTAAAGAGTTAATGGTAACATAAACATCCAATTTGGATCTACTCCATCAAAATAACCATGAGACTTTACAAGTAATATTCATACTAGACCTAAGAAACTCATTGAAATAACAATCTTCATTTAAAAGTAAACTTTCCTAAGTTTATTCAATTATTTGGACATGTAACTTTCGGATCAAATACTACAACACTATGGAGCTTCATGTGAGGGGTTCATTAAAGTAAACCATCGAGATGAGTTGTGGATTTACGAATTAAAGTGTCATGGCTCCTCGAACATTTACTACATGGCCTCTGAATTATGTCGGCCCGAACGGTAGTAAGCGATATACAAACTATACATGTGTCATAAACTATTTTTATTCAAAGACTTACACTATATACTACGTACTACATCATGAACTAAATGCAAGACATATATAGGCAATTCTTCATATTCTTTGACATTACTCCAAACCTAAGTCGCAATATTCTATTATAGGTTACTCATAGAGACCTTCGCGATTCAACTACCATTTACACTACTTACTACATAACTCACCGTGAGTCATAGCCCCTACTCTTTTAATTGTTTTGTCAACTCTTTGGGGGAAAATACATGCTCATTTTTACATAAATGAAATACTTGTTTTACTTGAACATGCTACTTGTTTACTTAAACACCAATTGCCTTACTCAATGTTTGTGGTTTACTCAAATGCTTTATGTGTTTACATGTTACATACTTCATTATCTTGCCATTGCACTAGTATTCAAAAACGTAGTATTATGGCTTCCACTTCATTGTCATCATTATTTATATGGCATCATTGTCAAAATTGTTTATATAGCGGTATTGCTACATTTATCCTTGAATCTAGATACAAGTATTACTTTTGTTGACATAAACCAGATCATATTTGGCAGTGGGTTGTAAACACACAGGTTGCAAGTCTTGTATGGGCAGGGCTTGGAACTGAGTGGATTTACGATGCGTTTGCTGGGAAATCATCATTCAAATGTTTTACATTACATTTTTGTCACTAAACTCTATGAACTCACCAACCTCGTGTTGACACTTTAGCATGTATTTTCAGGTTCATAATGAACAAGGCTGGTACGGAGGAGCACGGATATTCAAGAGGGCTATAAATCTTATTATCATTCGAAAACTCATTTAATGTAATTTGTAAACATGGAACCATCTAGGACCTCATTTTGAAATCTCTGATATTTAAATAATTTGAATGATAAATCATTAAAACAACTCAATTAGAGATCGTTTTCTAATTAATATGACTGTTGTGCCGTCGAGTAACACCCAGTTTGAATTCCGCTGCCTATCACGAAATTGGGGGTGTTACACTAGTCAACAAACCCAATAAACTACAAATGCAATCAAAGTAAAATAAAAGAAATGAAATTAAACCAATGTACTAATGTGGTGGAAACAATAACGAGAAAAGTTGTGTTTACTTAGATTTCATTACTCCCTAGATATCTTTTACCAGTTGATTAGCTTGTTACAATTGCATGGATGACGGGTTATATTCCTTAATACTAGTCATAGGGCCGTGTACAATATTCCCTAACTCTATAAGATCCTACTTCACTCCTATGTCGAGCCGACTAAAAGCTCCTAACATGGGATCATTAAAATTCACTTATGCATTAAATACAACCAAAAATCATAGTACACCTCCGATCATGTTTCTTAAGACGTTCAAGCAAGTCACCAATGGAAGTCTGCCAGTTTTCTTAAGCCTAACATCGAATACAATCATCCGTAACAATTATAAACAAACAGACAACCAATAATCAACATCTAGATTTCACTACATCTAAGCAAACACAATAAAAACCTAGCCTAACATATTAAAAGAAAGATAAGCATAAGATAGAATCAAACAACACATAGACATATTGAATGATTATTGGAGAACTTATCTTTATTAAAACATGGAAGAAAGAAGGGTTTGAAACCCCTTCAATAAGCAGGAAATTCGACGTAGGGTTTATGTTTAGTATTCCATAACTCATTCCACACTTTACAATGAAAAATTGGAAAATATATATATAGACAAAGCATCCTGACGGCGTCATATATTAACTTCTGACGCCGTCAACTCACCACCAAGTTGAAATTCACATTGCCTAGATGCAGTCTTGACGCCTTCATGTAGAAACATGCTCTGGGCCGTCACTTGCATTTTGACCCTGACGGCGTTGGTGACGCCGTCAGGCTATTACACTGAAAACACTCTGGGCCATCACTTTATAATTTCCACATCCACCTCTTTTGCCACTCTTGACACCGTCATGTGTTAAGGCTTGACGTCGTCAAGTACTGTTTCCAGCAAGGAATTTGAGACTTTGCCGTTTTCTTCACTTTTATGCTCCAAAAATGTCCAAAATGCTTCCTTTTCCAGATTTCTTCTCAAAAGTACCTAAAATGACAAAAGGAACGATTTAGGGAAATAATTGATCAAATAATCACGAATTCAGGCTTAAATGACCCCTTAAAAGTGGTACACTTTTCGCCTCATCAAATACCCTTACACTTGAGATTTGCTTGTCCTCAAGAAAATGCGCTTTTATTCTAATCAAAATACGAGTTAGGGGTCATTTAACACTAATATAAAAGTAATTACAACAAATAATCGTTCCACTTAAAACAAAAAAACAAGCATGGTGGTCATACACTAGCACCTCACAAATAGTGTTTAGATACTCGCATCTCTCGGGTGTAATAAAGTATATATCACAATAAAGAAATGGAAAACATCTCTCACTACCTGTCATAGCAAATAGATTACCATATGCTTGGGAAAGGATCAAACCTCCACCACTTGGCGTAAGCACCTAGGATAAACTATCAAAGAGGTCTTTTGAAGGGTTATAACGTTAGGTGTAGGGATATGGAAATCATGGTTTTGTTGGATAAAGGCAATATTTACTGGTAGCGGGTTAATCGTCTTGGTTAATTACATATATAGCATGGCGTTGCTAAGCCAAGACTCGACTCGACTTAAACTAATAAATCAAAAATAACAAAAACTTAAAACAAACATAGAATGAAATGGGATGGTAGTCCCCTTAACTTACCCTACCATCCAAAATAACACATCGTAGGGAATTTGCATTCCCCTTACACTTGAACTTTTACATACTTTACAATAAACTACTCTAATGACTCGAATCAAGATAATCAAAACACTTGGAGTCCTTTATATGTTAGGCTTAAGAAAACTGGCAGATCTCCAAATGGTAACATGCTTGAACGTCTTAGGAAACATGAACCGATGTGCACTAGGTTTTATTGGTTGTATTTAATGCATGAGTAAATTCTAATGATCCCATGTTAGGAGCTTCTTAGCCGGCTCGACATAGGAGTGAAGTAGGCACTCATAGGATTGGGGAGTTAAGTGTGCCACCCCATGAATGGTATTAAGGAATACAACCCGTCAATTAAAACAAGGTTTTACAATTCAATAGGTAGAATTGGATAGCTAGCAACGAGTAACATATCATAGGTAGACATGCTTCACTTATCTTGTAGAACCTTAGTTTATTTTCTTGTTTATTAGTTTAATTAGTAGCTTTTGGGTTAGTTGATTAGCAACTAATTCTGCCCCTCCTTCCAATACCTGAGATTTTTACTTGCTTTCATAAAATAAAAAAAATACAAAAAGAATCATCCTTCACCTTTAGACCTAGTTAGATCAATTTCAATCCTAACGACACTATTCCTGAGTTGAACGATCAATCCCCCGGTACTTGTCACTATACTATACTACAACGATTAGGTACACTGCCTGGTGGGGGTTGTAAGCTTCTCGAGATCCCTCGAGAGGTAAAGCCTGGTGCAATCCCTACGCATCAAGTTTTTGGCGCCGCAGCCCGGGGAATAGTTATTGTTTAGGTTGAATTTGATTTTTATTAGGTCTACTCATTAGATTCCTATCAAGTGAGATTTTTTCTTTTTACTTTGTAGCTTTCTCGTAGTCTATCTTTTCTTTGTGATTTTGTTTGTAATTTGCTTCAAATGGACTTTACACTTAGACTTCTAAGATTGCAAGATAGGGTTGAGCGGCTAACACACCAAAGAGTTCAAAATACCTCATTTAGAGACACCTATGAATCATATGAGTCTTCACCTAGGATAGATTCTTATGAACAACCTCCATGTTTAAGATCTAGTTTTAGTGAGGCGAATAGGAAATGCGACCTAGTTTGCCAAGGAATTATGGAGAGAGCCATTGCAACAAATCATAAGTTGGATGAAGCACTAGGTTTGCTATTATCACTACCTAAGAAAACAATTGAGGAGGATTTAGCCGAGCATGATCACATTGGTCAAAAAGACCTAGGTTTTATGATCGATGATGATGAATCTCAAGAAACAGATGATGAATCTCTTGGGCAATTTGTATATAGCAGTCGGAATATTGAAGATGATCCTTATGATTCGGACATAGAAGTTGAGATGCCTAGAGAAGCACGTGAGATACTTGGGAGAATGTTAGGGCTAGATTATAATAAAACACATGTTGAGGATATAGGTGATATTAACACATGGAATGATGAGGTAAATAACATAAGCCCACAAAATACTCAACCATTATTTGAGGCACACACACCGCCCGTGACTTACCCGGAAGAAGTAGAAGAAACTTTAGGAATTCCGATGGAGGTAGAACCCTTGGACCAGGCACCACTTGAGGATATAGGTTTGAACACTTGTAGTGATAACCTTACTCCTAGTTCTAGAGAATTTCCTAGTGTTGATGAACCGGAACCTCAATCTTTACACACCTTTCCATCCTTAGATATATTTCTAGGAGACAAAAGAGGAACCGACCCACCCATCAACCAATATTATCCGGGTAGTTTTAGGATGAAGGAAGCCATTCACTCACCCCCTTCACCTCACATGGCATATTTCCACCTTAAGGGTGTGTATCGCTACTTTCACCCACACTTGATCCTAAGTGTAGGGAAAACCTCCCCTATTTCCGTTAAATAAGGGTAGAGTCAGGCTCGTGACTCGAACAAAAACAAGCGCTTCTTGGGAGGCAACCCATGTTTTGTGTGTTTTTATTTGTTTGTCTGTTTGTTTATTTGATTTTATTTGTTTCCGTATGCATGTTTTATTTTTATTGTTTGTGGCTCATGTTTCAAAGTAAATTGTGAAAATGCTTTATTTTGTTTTTAACTTCGTCTTAATTGCATATAAAGGTATTTTGCAAAAGATAAGTGTAAGGGAGATCCAAATTTGTTTATAAGAATGAAATTAAGCATGAACCACAACAATAATAAATGGACATGTGTATTAGTACTTGTTAGAGTCAAATGCTTGTATCGAGTCATAATGATGTTTTGCAGAATTTTCCAGGAAGTAGGACGAAGTTTATCCAGAAATTTTCCGGAAACTTAACATAAGAATTTCTGCAGGTCACTTCTGACGGCGTCACGAGTTTACTCTTGACAGCGTCACGTGCAAAATTCTGGAAATTTTGCTAGTTTTTTTTATACCGGACTCTTAAAATTTTTGTTGATTCTTTAGTTTTATAAACTCCAGGAAATCTGCAAACATTCATTCCACAAGCATTATATCTTTAATTGGTTTGTTTTTATTCCTAAGTCTGGAATTACATCTAGTTGTGAGTTATCTTTGTTCGGGTTGATGCTTTGGGTTTTTGTCTGTTTTCCCAGAATTTACAGGTTATGTATGACAAGAAGATGATTTATATTCTGGAAGGGAAGCTTTAATTGTTCATTTTCTTGGAGGAAGATTTAACCTGACCACCTTATTATCCATACCGAGCGAATCAGGGGAGTATTTGATTTCATTCTTTTTACTTATTTCACTTTTACATTCTTTACTTGAACATTGCGGACAATGTTCATCCTAAGTGTAAGGGGAGGGTAAAATGATGATACCTTACAGATACACTTTCTCTTGAGTTTGTTTGTTTGATGGTAGATGTGTAATAAAACTTTGAGAAATACTTGTTAGTGCAATTTTAGCGCCAAATTTAAAATTTTTTACAACATTTAGGAGTGAAAATTTAGCCATAGCAAGCGTCTCATGGATAGGAGATTGTATGACTAGCACAAAACCGTATATTCAGAAAAATTTTCCACCCAAATATGTGAGGTTCGCCTTTAGATTTGATAGGAAAAGTATTTACTATTAGTGCTTATGAGTGTACTGGTAGCATTTAGATTCTAGAACTTACGTTAGTGATGCATCCCAAGACCACTAGTGAGACTACATTCGTGTAGTAGGATTTACTACATGATAAGAGGCATTAGGATCACCCTTGTGTTAAACCCGTATTATAATTACTTGACCATTTAAGTCATATTACTTGGCTAGTTAAGTCAACTAATTTTTTCCCACACCCTTAGCGTTGTACTCATTTTTAGTACATGAAACCCATAGTACATCCCTCGGAGCCTATCTTTTCATTTCTAACTTTAAGCATCTTACTTAAAGGAAGAATTTGTTACACCCCACTTAAATGTACAACCAAATAGCCTTAGCCTTCCGTGTATGCACTCATCCTTAGTGCATTATTGTTATTTGTTAAACCCTAAGTTAACTTTCTAATTGATTACATGGTTGCTAAGTCGAGTCATATCTTTGTACATATTGTTTTGGGACGATTGGGAATCATGGGTAAAGTACTTATTTTATGGAGTAATGGGGAAGAACATCATATATTACCCCCATATGTGCGTTAATCTTAAAAGTACTCCAAGTGTTTTGATTATCTTAATTCGAGTCATTAGATTAGTTTATTGTAAAGTATGTAAAAATTCAAGTGTAAGGGAAATGTTCATTCCCTATAATGTATTGTTTTGGATGGTAGGGTAAGAGTGTATACAAAAAAAAAATCGAAAAAAAAAATCGAAAAATCAAGAAAAAGAAAAAAAAAATTAGAAAAAAAAAAAAAAAAAAAAAAAAAAAAAAAAAAAAAAAACATACGGACTACCATCCCTTTTTATTCTATGTTCATTTTTATGTTTTTGTTATTTTTCATTTATTAGCTTAAGTCGAGTCGAGTCTTGGCTTAGCAACGCCATATTGTACATGTAATTAACCAAGATTGTTAACTCGCCACCAGTAAAACTTCCTTTATCCAACATAACCGTGTATTTCATATCCCTACACCTAACGTTACAACCCTTTAAAAAGACCTCTTTGATAGTTTATCCTAGGTGCTTACGCCATGTGGTGGAGGTTTGATCCTTTCCCAAGCCTATGGTAATCTATTTTGCTATTACAGGTAGTGAGAGATATCTTCCGTTTCCATATTGTAATTTATACTTTATTACACCCGAGAGATGTGAGTATCTAAACACTATTTGTGAGGTGCTAGTGTATGACCTCCGTGCTTGTCTTTGGTCTTTAGTGGAACGATTATTTGTTGTAATTACTTTTATATTAGTGTTAAATGACCCCTAACTTGTATTTTGACTAGAATAAAAGCGCATTTGCTTGAGGACAAGCAAATCTCAAGTGTAAGGGTATATGATGAGGCGAAAAATGAACCACTTTTATGGGGTCATTTAAGCCCGGAATTGAATTTATTTGATCAAATATTGCCCTAAATCGTTCCTTTTGTGATTTTAGGTACTTTGGGAGAGAAATCTGGAAAAGGAAGCAATTCGGACGTTTTTGGAGCATAAAAGTGAAGAAAATGCCAAAGACTTAATTTTCCATGCTGAGAACAGTACCTGACGGCGTCAAGAGTAAAAGTGGTGACGGCCCAGAGAGAACGTGAAGGCGTCACCCAAGGCCGTCACGTGTTAACTTGTGAAAACTTGCGTGCGAAGTAGCTGATATTGTTTTGGTCATAACTTTTGCATACGAACTCGGATTTAGGTGATTCAAAAGCCCACGCGAAGAGGACGAAGAGATCTACAATTTGGTGAAAAAAAAGTTGTCGTGACGCCGTCAGGATTATTCTGACGCCGTCAGATCGGGCCGACAGAAAACATGCCTATAAATATAACATCATAACTTCACTTTTTGTAAGCCCTAAACCCTAAGGTCGATTCCTGGGTTTGGGTAGGTGTTTTTCCAGCAACTTATAGGGTTTCAATCACTCCATAAACATCATGTATTGGTTTGATGATTCTATCTTAATTATGTTTTCCATTATCATTGTTGTTTACTCTTCTTTGATGATGATTTGCTAATTCACCTTGTGTCTACTTGTGATTATGTGAAACTTGTATATAATTGATTAGATCTCATTGATTTCTTGTTGATGTTGTGTCTATCTCCATCAATGAGAGGCTTGTTGATGTGTGTGTCTATCTCCATCAATTAAGGCGTGACAACTTCAATAGATCTAGTTGGTTTAGTTTATAATTCTTGTTTCCTATTGATTCTTGTTTTGATTGAATGAATTCGATGTTAGGCTTAAGAAAACTGGCAGATCTCCAAATGGTAACATGCTTGAACGTCTTAGGAAACATGGACCGATGTGCACTAGGTTTTATTGGTTGTATTTAATGCATGAGTAAATTCTAATGATCCCATGTTAGGAGCTTCTTAGCCGGCTCGACATAGGAGTGAAGTAGGCACTCATAGGATTGGGGAATTAAGTGCGCCACCCCATGAATGGTATTAAGGAATACAACCCATCAATTAAAACAAGGTTTTACAATTCAATAGGTAGAATTGGATAGCTAGCAAGGAGTAACATATCATAGGTAGACATGCTTCACTTATCTTGTAGAACCTTAGTTTATTTTCTTGTTTATTAGTTTAATTAGTAGCTTTTGGGTTAGTTGATTAGCAACTAATTCTGCCCCTCCTTCCAATACCCGAGATTTTTACTTGCTTTTCATAAAATATAAAAAATACAAAAAGAATCATCCTTCACCTTTAGACCTAGTTAGATCAATTTCAATCCTAACGACACTATTCCTGAGTTGAACGATCAATCCCCCGGTACTTGTCACTATACGATACTACAACGATCAGGTACACTGCCTGGTGGAGGTTGTAAGCTTCTCGAGATCCCTTGAGAGGTAAAGCCTGGTGCAATCCCTACGCATCAGTGCTAGTCATATAACTCCTATCCATGAGACGCTTGTTAATGTTAAAGTTTCACTCATAAATGTTATAAAAAATTTTAAATTTGGTGCTAAAATTACACTAACAAGTATTTCTCTTAGTTTTATTACACACCTACTATCAAACAAAAAAAATACAAGCATAATTGTATCCTATAAGGTATCATCATTTACCCTCCCCTTACACTTAGGATGAACATTTTCTACAATGTTCAATTAAAGGATGTAAAAGTAAAATAGGTAAAAGAATGAAAACAAATACTCCCCTGACTCGTTCGGTGTGGATAGTGTGTCAACAAGGTTAGATCTTCCTCCAAGAAAATGAACTTTGAAAGCTTCCCTCCAGAAATATAAATCATCTTCTTGTCATATATAACATGTTAAACCTGAGAAAACAATCAAGGCAAACCTCGCGTAAAATCGACGGCAATCTATATATACTAACAAATCCTAGAAAACAATTTAAGATATAATGCTTGTGGAATGAATGTTTGCAGATTTCCTAGAGTTTATAAAACTAAAGAATCAACAAAAACTTTATGACTCGATACAAGCGTTTGACTCTAACAATTACTGGAAAAACTTATGCCTTATTTCCTGGAAAATCCTGCAAAACATCATTATGACTCGATATAAGCATTTGACTCTAACAATTACTAATATAAATGTCCATTTAATATTGTAGCAAATCATGTCATTTTCGTTCTTATAAAAAAAATTTGGGTCTCCATTTACACTTAGCTTTTGCAAAATACCTTTATATGTAATTAAGACGAAGTTAAAAACAAAATAAAGCATTTTCACAATTTACCTTGAAACATGTTTACCAACAATAAAAATAAAACATGCATACGGAAACAAATAAAATCAAACAAATAAAAATCAAACAATTAAAAATCAAACAAATAAAAATACACAAAACATGGGTTGCCTCCCAAGAAGCGCTTTTCTTTATTTACGAGTCTTGTAGCTAGACTCAAGGTCATGGGCAATTACGTGACCTCATCTCTTGAGATGACGTATCCCATATAATTATGATCCTCGCTATCGGGGTGGTAGTATTTTAATCGTTTGATACTTGCTGTCACCTCCCCTCCTTCTTTACTGCACAAGGTAGCTATCCCATCTTGGCGTAGGCTTTTAATTGTGAACGGTCCATACCAACAGGGACTTGGCTCGTCGGGAGATACTTTTATCTTGGAATGCCTTAAGAGTACCAAGTCTCCTTCTGCAAATGGTACATGATTCTCCGTCGGTTGACTGCATTCAAACTTGACATGAATTTTATTGCTGCTTTTACCTCTCTCAGGCTTAGTTTCTTTGTAGCTTTTGATTCTTGTCTCCCATGCGAGGATTTTTTCTTGAACATGATTAGGCAATGTGTCAATGTTGTTTTTGAGCTTTCTTTTCATCAGGCTTTCTTGCACACATCGTGGGGTCATATGAAGGCTAATCTTTCTTTTTCCTGACTTAAGTTCAATTTCCCTCTTTTCATACCTAATGACAGCTCTTGCTATGGTGAGGAATGGTGCTCCAAGGATTATTGGCATGAAACCACCTCCTTTATCATCGATGATCATGAAATTGACGGGATACATGAATCCTGCAACATTGACCAGTACGTCTTCTGCAATTCCCAAAGGGTATACATAAGAGTGACCAGCGAAGGATAGCCTAACACGGGTGGTGGCCGGCATTTCCGTATTTAGTTAGGTGTAAATAGTTAGAGGCATTAGATTTACTTCCGATCCTTGATCGATTAAAGCATCCAGATATTGTAACTTCCCAATGCTGGCTGGTATCTCAAAGTTCCCACAAGCCATCTGCTTAGTAGCCAATTTTTGTATAAGTAGCTTCTCGAATACCGGGCCCCCAGGTAATGTATCATACTCATCTTTCCCCTCTTTCTCCTTTTTTGAAACCTGTTTGGAGGATTGGTTACGCTCGTCACCCTTTATCCAATTTGTTATGGTATTCTCATTTATATCATGTTTTAGGTAGTAACCTAGTGATTCGGATTTTGGCTATTCCTCAACGGTTTGGACACTTTCCTCATTGCCCTCGTGGATAATTGTGATAGAGTTAACAAATTAGGTAGTGGGGGTAACGCTTTCCTTTCTTAATAACATCATTTCTGGGGTTTTTTGGTTTGAGTATTCCTCCAATAGGCTCATCATCTCCTTCATTTTCTCTTGCATCTCCTCCTTTTGTTTATAAACGGCTTCCTAGAATTTAGCAAGCCACTCAGAATGGGTTGCCATGTACTCTCTCATTCGAGCTTCGAATTCCGGGCTGAGGTTTTGAGGAGGCGAATAAGGTTGAGCATATTTTTGAAAGGTTTTGACATTCTCTCTAAGAGGTGACTCAGACAATGGTGTCGGAATCATATTTGAAATAGAAATTACTGCTGCCCGTCTAGGACTTAAAGGTCTCTTTTGTTTTTCCATGAGATAATCAACCTTTTTCTCAAGTTTGCAAAGGAGTTCTTCAAAGATTTGAGTGGTTTCCCCAGGTGTCAAGATTGCCTTGATAGCCGAGTTTATAACATGTGTAACTTCCCATAACTCACGATTGTCGAGGGCAATCTCATCAATAATTTCCCAAGATTCCTCAGCGTCTTTATCACGCAACCTGCCTACGGCGGCTCGATCAATGCTGCGTTTGGTGTGAAAGTCGACATGGTCATAGTAGATCTGAACTAATAGCCAAAGATTTATGCCATGATGAGGGACTTATTGGAGTAAGTCCTTGAAACGAGTCCATGCTTCATAGAAAGTTTCACCTTGACGTTGTTAATTGGAACATCAAGATGTCATTTCTAAGCTTAGTAGTTCTCCCCGGTGGGAAAAATTGAGCAAGGAAACGAGAAGTGAGATCATCCCAAGAGGTGATGGATCCCGCGGGAAAATGTTCAAGCCATTGACTAGCTTGGTCACGTAGAGAGAATTGGAATAGACGCAATCGGGTCGACTCTCTAGTTGCAACATCAAGGTCTATGGAATCTATGATTTTTAGGAAATCCTTGAGATGTTGATTACGATATTCGGAACGAAGTCCATGGAATGCACATCCGCTTTGCACTAACCGGATGGTGTCAGATCGCAAGGGGGACACATTGGCTCCTTGAGTGAGCTCAATGGTGTTTCGATAGCGTTGGTGGCTAGGACGGGAATACTCTCCTAAAGTTCGGGGTCTAGGAGGTTGGTTTGCTAGTAGTGGGATTTGTGGGTGGTTTTTTTGTGGTGGGTTGATAGGTTCAAAGATATTACCAGCTTCCGTGATGTCGGATGGTAATGGTTACGAACAAAGAAATGAAGCAATGAGATAGGCTAAAGAAAACCTAAAAATAAAGATAAAAATATTACAAGAAAGGAATCTAGCAAGTAGACCTAATAAAAAGAAATTCTAACCTAGACAATAACTATTCCCCGGGTTGCGGCACAAAAAACTTGATATGGGGGATTGCGCCCTCGTAACAGGTTTTACCTCTCAAGGGATCTTGAGAAGCTTGCAATCCCCACAAGGCAATGTACTTGATCGTTGTTGTATAGTATAGTGACAAGTACCAGGGGATTGATCGTTCAACTCAGGAATAGTGTCGCTAGGATTAGAAAGCCTACTAAACTAGGTCTAGAGGTGAGGGATGATTCTTTTTGTATTTTTTTATATTTTATGAAAGCAAGTAAAATCTCGGGTTTGAAGGAGTGGGCGGAATTAGTTGCTGGTTAACTAACCCAATTAACTACAAATGAAATTAAAGTAAAATAAAAGAAATGAAATTAAACCAATGTACTAATGTGATGGAAACAATAATGAGAAAAGTTGTGTTTACTTAGATTTCATTACTCGCTAGATATCTTTGATTAGCTTGTTACAATTACATGGATGACGGGTTATATTCCTTAATACTAGTCGTAGGGCCGTGTACAATATTCCCTAACTCTAGAAGATCCTACTTCACTCCTATGTCGAGCTGACTAAAAGCTCCTAACATGGGATCATTAGAATTCACTTATGCATTAAATACAACCAAAAATCGTAGTACACCTCCGATCATGTTTCTTAAGACGTTCAAGCAAGTCACCAATGGAAGTCTGCCAGTTTTCTTAAGCCTAACATCCAATACAATCATCCGTAACAATTATAAACAAACAATCAACCAATAATCAACATCTAGGTTTCACTACATCTAAGCAAACACAATAAAAACCTAGCCTAACATGTTAAAAGAAAGATAAGCATAAGATAGAATCAAACAACACATAGACATATTGAATGATTATTGGAGAACTTATCTTTATTAAAACATGGAAGAAAGAAAGGTTTGAAACCCCTTCAATAAGCAGGAAATTTGACCTAGGGTTTATGTTTAGTATTCCACAACTTGTTCCACACTTTACAATGAAAAATTGGAAAAATATATATAGACAAAGCATCATGACAGCGTCATATATTAACTTCTGACGCCGTCAACTCGCCTCCAAGTTGATATTCGTATTGCCTAGATCCAGTCTTGACGCCTTCATGTAGAAATATGCTCTGGGCCGTCACTTGCATTTTGACCCTGACGGCCTTGGTAACGCCGTCAGGCTATTAACATTGAAAACACTCTGGGCCGTCACATTATAATTTCCACATCCACCTCTTTTGCCACTCTTGACGCCGTCATGTGTTAAGGCTTGACGTCATCTGGTATTGTTCCCAGCAAGGAATTTGAGACTTTGCCGTTTTCTTCACTTTTATGCTCCAAAAACGTCCAAATTGCTTCCTTTTTCCAGATTTCTTCTCAAAAGTACCTAAAATGACAAAAGGAACAATTTAGGGCAATAATTGATCAAATAATCACGAATTCGGGATTAAATGACCCCTTAAAAGCGGTACACTTTTCGCCTCATCAAACTGTATGGGAGAGTTTGTTTGCTTCGGTTGTTTGGTTCGAGATAACCACCACATCCACCACCATCACCCTCATCTCACCTATCCTACTATGTTCAAGGGTATGCTCAAACACATATTTAATTTATAGTTTCTTGAATGTGTAATCGAATATAAAATGATTTATATTGATTTTCATGGATTAAAATTAGCCTAAAACATGTTTTTGATTATAAATTCGTGTGGTGATAATCGTTGCAGGTAGACTTATTAAGACGACATAGTTTTCCTGTTTATTGGAATGGAGACAATCGAGGTGTTCTAAGAGGCCACTGTTTTGCTCGTAAAGGGAGTCTTACTTGCTTTCCACTCCGGGAGGATGTTGCTGAATAGTTGGAGTTTGCTTATCGCAGTTGCGTAAACTATCTATCAAAAGATTGACATAACATCTGTGATATATGAAATTAACTCAAATATGGTTGCCTTTTGTGAAACTGTTTCATTTGTACCAAATGTTAGTGATTTGCTTGCTTGGTAATGTGTTTGACATTTATTCGTTCCAGGTTTGGCACTGCAGAACATTTCAACCAATTGTATATTATTTGTTGCCCGAGTTGATATACAACCCGTATGTTTGTTTTTGAGGCTAAACTTATATTTGGGACATCTAATGTTGTCGTCTTTTATGTTAGCATTAATCACGTTACTTGTTTCTTGCAGGGGCTACATGCTATTTTCAAGGGTGGGGATGATACATGGGATGCCTGGCTAAAAATTCCCTCAGCTGGATTTTCTGGCAAACTTCATTTTCGAGGCGTGGGTATGCTCCATCTCAAATGTCACATATATTATATATTTATGTGGCCAAAGGTTGAAAAATAGTTACTCTCAAAAACATTCACGTGACTATAAAGTGTTTACGGTCACTGATAATGACTAATCCAACAAAATTTGTGCCTAATTTGTCACACATATTCGGGGTTTTGGTCACTCTTTTTTGATGGAAAAGGCCACGAACTCAACAATGTGACCATATGCCACCTACGGTGGCGGGACCCTTAGTGACACACAACGAAAAAACGTGTATGTCTATATGCATATCGTCACACATTTTTGGCGTGACCAATACAACTTTTTGTACCAGTGTTGTGCTTAAAATTCGGCCCATAATAGTTATTAGATGACGTAGAAATTTCCATAGTCGTTATTTACTTTTACATATTTAATTCGGTTCTAAATATATTTCAAATTTTTAGATATAACGTAAAGTTTTCATATTATGGATTTTGAATTATTCGTAAAACTTAAACCGAATTTTAGGTCGTTATACCCTATCTCACACGGATAAACTTTATGCGGTTAACTCTATTACTAACCTCATTCCTCTGAAATTTGATGTGGACAAAACTAATTATGCCGCCTAGGGTTATTTATTCAATAATCAATGTTAAAATTTTGATGTCCTAAAGCACATCATTGATGAATCTACAAGTTCTTCTTCAAATAATCCAACCCCTCTCACGTTTGATTGGCTTAAATCCGATTCCATTGTTAAATCATGGATTTTTTGACACTTTCAGAGACTCTTCAAGGTAGGCTTGTTACTGTTAATCCTAAAATTGCTAAGCAAGCTTAGGATTTTCTTGACAACAAATTCACTCATAGCATCACTTTAAAAGGTGAATTGAGGGCCATTCAACTTAGTGAATGAATTGTTGATGCTTACTTTCAGAAGTTTGAGAGTATTGTTATATTATTAAATGCTCTTGGCTCCCCGTTCAGCAATGATGATGTTGTTACATACGTTATTAACGGTTTGAGTAATAAATTTTCTCATGTTGTTCGAATTATAGCACATCGGGATCCGTTTCCTGATTTAGCCACGGTTCATTCCATGGTTACAATTGAAGAGATACGCCTCAACTCCAAGCAACAATTTTTACCAAATGACTTGACCTCCTCGGCTCTTACGGTGCTTCTAGCTGAGAATTGTAACTCACAGGATACTTGAAACTGGACACACATGACTCGAGGGATACTTGTGATTTGTACAAACACTCATTCCAATGAACCTAAGGTAAGCTTTGATTTTCTTGGTTTTTGTCACTTAGGTATAGGTTTTCATTTCATGCATGACACTTTTGGTAAAGTTACTTCATCTCCAAATACTTCGTTCGAGAATTCTCATGCAAACACATATGTTATTCATGGTAACACTATTGGACCTCATACAAAACGAATGCTTCTAATATGAATGTGGGACAATCTCCTCAAATCAGTCAGCTTTTACAATTACTTCAGGCCCGGCAAAGGTTTGTTGAGCAGTTGGGTTTTGCACCACAACTGGGCAGGCCATCACTCCTCTATTTCTTTGTCGAATTCCATAGGTACCTCTCCCAATCCAACTATTTTTGGTTCCTCAACCTAGCAACAAGCCCCTTCCCAATTGTACCCTATGGATTTTAATGCGCAAGTTTTAGCGGCCCAACATGCTAGTCCATCTCAGCCGAACAATCCACAGCAACATCAGGCCCAACAAGTTTCAAAGACAGGAGACATTGCTTTTACAAGCGTCTAATACTATGACTTTGCAAGACCCTGCCACTGCAAACTAGAACATGGATACATGTGCTACTTCTCATTTTAATAACTATATTAATAATCTTAGTATATTTCTAATAAATGCATTTATCCATCTATCTATATCGGTGATGGGAAGTCCATTCCCATTACTAATTCTGGTCATAGTATTTTGTCATCTTCTTTTAAACTACTCCATTTAAATAATGGTCTTATTACACCTAATATTGTCAAGAATTTGATTTATGTGTTTCAGTTGTTCGTGATAATGGTTGTTTCATAGAATTTGATCCCTTTGTTTTTTCTGTGAAGGATTATTTGACTCATCACATCCTCTTCAAATGTGACAGCACGAGTGATTTTAATTATGTCACAAAGCCCTCTCCTATTTCTCACGATTTTCTTGTGAGTCAAGACATGTGGCACCAGCGACTTGGACGTCCGGGAAGTGAAGTGTTACGGTCTCTTATTTCTAGCACCAGCGACTTGGACATCCGGGAAGTGAAGTGTTACGGTCTCTTATTTCTAGTAATACTATTTCTTGTAATAAAATGAAGTCTCCTACTGTTTTCATGCTTTTCAACTTGGCACACTCGTGAGGCTTCCCTTTTGTTGGTCTGAAACTGTAGTTAGGTCTGTTTTTGATATTGTGCACTCGGACTTGTAGACTTCTCCACTTCTGAGTGCTATGGGAATTAAATATTTTTTTTTGTTTTTGGATCATTTTTTGCGTTAGTTACGGGTTTATCCTCGTCGTAATAAGTGTGATGCTTTGTCTAAGTTTATTCCATTTTATGATTTTATTTAAAATAATATAATTGTGACACTAAAAATTTTTGCAATGTAACCATGGTGGTGAATTTGATTATCATGCCTTACATCAATTATTTGCCACGAATGGCATTTCATATCACTTTTCTTGTCCCAAAACTTCTCAACAAAATAGGAAGTCCAAACGCATAATCTGAAACATTAACAATCTCATTTTTACCCTTCTTTTTCAAGCTCATTTGCCTCCTACTTTTTGAGTTAAAGCACTTCATATATTGACCTACCTTTTAAGCATCTTACCCTCTACCTCCATTAACAATGAAACTCCTTATTTTCATCTATATATGTGATGTGATAAAATAAGTACTATATTTATGCATCATTTATCCCATATATTTTGCTTATTTACTATAATTTTATATAAGAATCGTGGCTTAATTGTTAACTTTTGTGATTCTTAGTTTATAAGGAGCAAAATGGAAAATAAGAAGAAAACACCATTATTTGAAGCTAAAATGAATAAATTGAAGAAGTATGTTGTTTAGGCTCCTAATATGGCGTATCAATGGCAATTAGATGCGCGTTATCATTTTACTTAGAAGATTTTTAAACACCTTGCCTGAGTTTAAAGAATAAGGCGTATTCATCTCTGGAAATACGTCGTATATGAAACTTGTGCAACATTGATGAATTGAAGTCAACTCAAGAATATGGCGTATCTCCATGCCGTATAGAAGCTTAGCCAAGTGAAGACCTTATGACGGGAAAGTACCTAATATGGCGTATCCATTTTCACTAATACACCATATCCAATGGAGGCTACTTATTATTTCATAATATTTAAGAATGGAGCCTACGCAGAATATCTCTAATATGTCGTATCGAAGAGCTGAATATGGTTTATCGTCCAAGTTTCAGAAAAGTATAAATAGCTTTAAGCACTATCCACCATACTCCACACCATTCCCAGCCGAGTCACAAGTTCAAAGAAGGTCAGAAATCAGCATGATTTGCCAGGAGGGCATCTCGAGTATCATGTACTTTGTTTAATCATTTGGTTAGTGTATCGTTCACTATGAATTCTATTTGGGTATCTATGATTATCACTTTGTATTCTGCTACTGAGATTATGGGCTAACACCCTTTAGTGTTATCCAAGTTTATGGCTATCTTGTTATGTTGATTCGTTTACTTTGATTATACGCATTTTTGTTGGATATTATATATGTCTATCGTGCTCATTTCATTTATTTACTTGCTTGACATATGTTGGATGTTGGCTAGATCATAGGTTATAGATGTATTTTTGTGATTTGTGATCCATATCATGGTGGTAGATGTTCGTGACAGTGGATAAATAAATCACGAAGTGTTACCATTAGGTCTAGTGTCCGACCATATCCCTAGGTTAGTCAATATATAATTAAGGCAAGTAAGTTAGCGTAGGAACTCTTATACATAATTCGTAAGAGTTTAGGTAGTCCCACTTTCATCTGACTACTAAGATAGATTATATGTAATAATTGAAGGACTTTATGCGTGTTTGATGCTTATTAACATTGTGACCATTGGGTTAAGGGCAGATATACAGAGGGCTAGGTAAGCGTGACCATCTGGCCTTGTCTACCATAGATAGGAAGTGTACTCAGAAGGCCGAATCCATGTTCCTATAGTCTTGGATTACATTTCCAGACTCACCAACGAAAGTAGCACTTAATTATTGCAATTGTAGATGAATCACTATGACTTGATATGATGAACTTTTCTAGCACGTTCTCCTATCATAAGACCACAACGTTAAATTGCTATCATTTTATTTGCATTTTCTAGTTAATCAATTAGATAGTAAATCAATTATGCCAATCTCTCATATTGAAACACACCCCCCCCCCCCTTTCATTTCCTTAGTTAGTATAGTAATTAAAATACCTCTAAGTTAGTTTTAG
Source organism: Artemisia argyi (assembly GCA_030686995.1). Classification (NCBI taxonomy): domain Eukaryota; kingdom Viridiplantae; phylum Streptophyta; class Magnoliopsida; order Asterales; family Asteraceae; genus Artemisia; species Artemisia argyi. The sequence goes on along the minus strand of CM060686.1, from coordinate 154,057,238 downwards.
TTCACTCACTTCTTACGAACGACCTGTACTTACCAATCACTAGCTATAACTGATCGGGTACACTGCCCATAAGTGTTAGTCGATAGGTTAGTTCACCAATTATAAATTTAAAACTTGGTAGAAATCACACACATAGATTTAACACGCGTCAATAAGACGCGCCCCGATTATTCTACGCTTCATATTTTTAGGTGTTTAGGTTGCCCACACCTTCTCAGCAATAATAAACTCAAACCCCATGTCACTCTGTCTATTTATCTTGGGTACCCCTACAAGCCATTTTGGGTATCGTTGTCTCGAATTGGCTACCAATAAAATCTTCACTTCTCGCCATGTCACCTTTGATGAGACTACGTTCCCATATGGCTCGATGACTCCTCATAACCCACCCCCACACAATTTCTTGGACAACCCATCAAATTTAATTATGCAACAAATTTTTTCCTCCATCATTTTTTGTTGTTCCAGACCCAGCTCCCACTCTCCAGCCCAATGACACCACACCTCATCTTTTTTACTTTAGCCCAACAATCTTCCACAACCCATCTACAGTTTGTCAATTAATACAATCCAACAATCCGCACCAGCCCATAACACTAGTCAACTACTCCAAATCAACCAAATACCATAAATATCTTGGCCACTGGCCCGATTTCCATAGCCTAACAAACAACCAAAAATATACCAAATTCTAATCCCTTGTCAATCCATCCAATGGTCACTCATTATCATGTTGGCTCTAATAGGCCCATGAAACATTTTACTTTAAATGTGTCTACTGTTAGTCCTCTTCATAAGTCTTATAGTGCAACTTTTAATGATCCAAATAATACTTGGGTTCTTGTGCCTTGTCCATCTGGTGCGAACATTGTTAGCTCCATTTGGTTGTTTAAGCACTAGTATTTAGCAAATGGTTCTCTTAGTCACAACAAGGCGCGTCTTGTGGCAAATGGTAGTTCACATCAGTTATTGTTGATGTTGATGGGACTTTTAGCCTGGTTGTCAAGCCGGCTACTATTCGTACTATACTTAGTATTACAGTTTCTCGACATTGGCATGTTCATCAGCTTGTTCTCAGGAATGCTTTTCTTCATAGAAGTTTGTATGAGACTGATTATATGCATCAGCCATAAGCTTTTTGGGATCCACAACATCCTGATCATGTTTGTCTTCTATAGAGGTCTCTCGATGGCTTGAGGCAGTCTCTTCAGGCCTGGTGTCAGAGATTTACATGCTATGCTACTCGTGTTAGATTCTTTCATAGTCGTTGTGAATCCTTTTTATTTATCTACAAGAGTGGGACTAATATTGCTTGTTTATCATTATATGTTTATGATATTGTGTCGACTGCCTCCTCTACAGCATTGTTACAGCGTGTTATTGCTTCTCTTCATCAGAAGTTCTCTATGACTAATCTTGGCTACTTAATTATTGTTTGGGGATTCTGTTATTGGTTCTCCTTCATGGATGTTCTTGTGTCAGGAGAAATATGCTTATGAGGTTCTTGAGAGTGCGAATATGCTCCACTATAATCCTTGTCATACACCGGTTGATAATGATTCTAAGTTAGGTGTTGAAGGTGATCCAGTTGCGGATCTTACTTTGTATCGCAGTCTTACAAGTGCTCTACAATATCTTACTTTTACTCGTCCAGATATTTCTTATGTAGTATAGCAGTTGTGTTTGATTATGCATGATCTGCGGGAGCCTCATTTTTCCTCTTGGAAGCGGATTTTATGCTATGTTCGAGGTACTATGGCTTATGGTTTATAGTTGTTTTCTGCTTCGACACCTTATTTGGTTGCATATTCGGATGCTGATTAGGTTGGTTGCCTTATTAGTATCGATCTACTTCTATTGTCTGTTTCTTGGCAACAACCTTCTTTCCTGGTCCTCTAAGCGTCAGGTACACTTTCTCCTTCCGGTGTTGAGGCATGTCATTGTCTTCTGCTACACTTATTCACTGTGATAATGTTAGTGCAATTTTTTTGTCTTCTAATCTCGCGCAACATCAGTGCACAAAACATATTGATATTGACATTCATTTTGTTCAGGATTTAGTTATTGTTGAACATGTACGGGTTTTGCATGTCCCTTCTCTTTATCAGTTTGCAAATATCTTTTTCAAGGGTCTTCCTTCTTCTTTGTTTGCTAAGTTTTGAGACAGTTTGAGTGTTTTTTTCCCCGCCCGCTCCAACAGCGGGAGGTTGTTAGTGGACTTAATTGTATTATTATTTGTATTAGATTATGTTTGGTATAACTCAATGTGTTAGGGCATAATTATTGAGTCATATGTATTATCACAGTAGTAAATTATATTCAATCATGGTTTATAGAATACCTCACATGTTTTATATTTGTGTACTCAGTTATCATCATCAAATGTCATTTACACTCATAAGCTTCAGTCAGACCTACTTTACCAAACAACTCTAAGAAAAAGGTTACTGCTCAAGCTCTCACAAGCTTCATATCAAGCTAATGACGTCAAATGCCATCCACTCAACTAACTTAGATTGATTGGTTTAATAACCAATCGCATTAATAACTTGTACATTCTATAAATGTACAAGTCATCAATGCGTTAGGTCCATTTAGTTAGGCCTCTTTATCATTTTCCTTCAAGATTAGAACCATGAAAATGACCCGTAAGAATGGATTAGTCAACACGTGAACCAGTCTTTGTCTCTTTGACATTTCCAATAAATTATAAATATAATTAGTTACAAATATGAATTTGTTGTTACTCTTGGAGAGTTCTCCTCGAGATCTTGTGGGTTCTACTATCGAACTTTATAAGCAAGCTTTCGACTCTCTCATTAGCCGACGAGACTCGGGATTACAAACCCAAACATGCAAGGTGCAAGGGGTTGCTTAGTAGTAAAATGCTTTAGACTATCACTCTAAGGCTATGTTTAGTGCAGAGCTTTTTAGAGCTTTTTGAGCCGATGAGCGGTGAGCAATGAGCTTTTTGATTTTTATTGTTCTTTTGGCAAATGAGCAGTGAGTTTTGCTATTTTTTATGAAAGCTCATTTTTTCAATGATTCTTTAAGAAGCTGTGGGCGGTGAGCAGTGAGTTGTGGCTACAGCTCACAGATACTGCTCACAGCTCACTGCTACAGTTCACTGCTACTGCTCACAGCTAATTTTGCCAAACATAGCCTAAGATGTGTGAGATATCAAGTTCAATTCATGCTAAGTGCAAACAATCTTGAAGTAGCCACACCGACCTCATGAAAAAAGAAGGCTTTACCCGATTTGAGTATGTGTGTGGTGGGTCTAAACCCCTTGTAATCAGCCAAAAAATCACAAAAAAGTTTCCTAGATATGACATCATAATCAAAAACTTATACTACTTAATTAATTGCGTTAAATAATTTTGTAGAATAGGTAATACTTTTCAAGGTGTATGTGTAGAGCATTATTATGCAGAGGTTATGGGAGATTATTGTAATCTTTGTTGATGGGACCTCAAAAACATAAGAATGCTCATAATGTCGTTGAAATTTATGGCTAATCTGTGATACGTGAGTACATTGAAACCCATTTCAAATGATCCAATGTGAAAGGAATTTCATTTTCGGACTACACAAACAGCTCAGGTTTAATTGTAGGAGTACTCATGCATCATTTCTTGTACTTTCCCAGAATGGCCTACTCAGAGATATCTTTGTGGGACAATATAACAAATTAGTATATTTACCCAAAAATATATATATATAACAAATTAGTGCATGTCATGAATCACCCTTTCAAACATCAACCTCTTTTTTAATTAACTAATATCTCTGAATCATATAATAAGTTGTACATTTTAATAAAATCAGTTTAAATTAATAAAATTTTACTTTCACCTTTACGATCGGTTAAAACTTAAAACTGAAAATTTGTTTTGGAATAAACTAAAATACTAAAACAAACAATATTATGAGACGATGAACTAAACAAAAGGTACGATTTGATAAGATTTAAACCAGTTAAGCGCGACAATTTCCACCGATGTACCCCATGGCTCATGGGTGAATCCAACTGCGTTTCAGCATTTAACAATCCTTGTAAATTGGAGTGTACACTCCTTAACAATACCCAGTGAACATGATAGACTTAATCAACTAGGCAGAGTCGGTTGATCTTGACAACAAGATGGTTATTCAAACTACAACTTAGGTCTTATAGAGATACGTATCGGAATAGAATATGCATTGATTCAAAACCTTTTCGTAAAGATTCATTAGGTGATGAAATTAGAATTTTATCCCACTCGTGGATCTCACATAAAGATGGGATTCCATGCCCGAATTGGTTCGATTGGATTACCAATCCTAAATTGATTGTACAAATACCATGTAATCTTCATCTAGCTTCTTGCTAGCTTAATACAAATCATTGTTAGGAAAAAAAGCATTTCACTTTTTATTTTGCCACTCGATCTCCTCTTTTGATAGGTGTTCCGGGGGTGCCTCTATTTAACAGGTTGTAAGTTTTAAATGACTAAATATGTTATTTGGGACTTGATATTCTTGTGATTATATAGTAAGATTATTAAATAACGACTCTATATTCTCACGATAATACAACTTTTGGGTCTCGAAAAGTTAGCAATATGGTAACTTTTAATGCTAAACTGACCTTACCGCAAAACCGGCCCTGGTGATCAATCAACATGTAAAGTTACATAGTTTAAATAATTATCAAATCGAGTAAATTTTATCATTGCCCCTACCTCCACTCCAAAGGAGCCCTGGAAACAAAGCAACAATTAAAACATGGCTAAGGTGGCTAGGCTCCCTTTTCTATGTCTTTGCCGTAAATTGGACATCCTTATAACCTCTCATCTTTTTTGCTTCTAAGGGCTAAACATTGAGTACGTGCCCTAGAGGCCCATATCCACATATGCACACGTACAACTGCCTCGTTCGAGAATGCTTCACTAATAGGACTTTTGATCTAACGTATAAGATAAAGTTTATGTACATGCCAAGTATTAGTAAACTCATGATATTTAAAAGGGTAACCTTGATGTGATATCATTATATGCTCTAGCTAGAGTCATAACAAAGTTAAGTCACTATATATCATAAATTTAACATGCTACAATAAAATGTGGATCCACAAGAATTTCAGGAAAAAGCTAGAGGGAGATGGCTCTAATATGATTATCACAGTTGACTTGGTAATTCTCCATCCTTCCTGGCCGAATTCAATCCATTCTTTCTCTAATGGAAGAAATCATTAACCTTTAACCTAAATCATAGCACGTCCCCACATGGCCACATACACACACAACATTTACAATGGCAAACTCTTCTTGTTCACTCATAAATATATACAGGTTTGTAGTTTTTATACAAATTTAATTTCCTGGTTTAATTTGTTATTTTATTGAAAGCAATTAACTAGAATTCTTAAAGATTAATCGGCATAATAACTCTTTACAACATATCAAAATCGTTCTTAGAGAAAAAGCAAAAAGGAAAATCTAGTATATATTTTTTACAAATTTTACTTTATTAATATAGCTCATGATCAGAGAAATCAAGCCAAAATCAAACTTTCTGATAGTGTATGATGTGTTTCTGTTTGATCCTAAGTTAATGAAAGTTGTATTTGTGATTCGAATGTCTCATGTTCTACATTTTATTGTATAACGTTAAATATCCTTCAAGAAGCTAGGCAGTCTATCTTCTCAAGATATGGCAAATATTTCTTCTTAGAAGTTTTATAATCATTACACATGAGGATATAAATATATACAAATTTAGACTGCCATCTCTTGATGTCGGTTAGTGCTTGGTAAAAAGTTGATTTGAACTTATTTATTCTACATGCTTGTAAATAAATGAATAATATATAGTAACAGCATAATAAAAAAGTAAAGACGTGACAATGCCTGGATAAAATTGGAGGAGATGTTAATGATTCCAAACTCCAACCTCTTACACTTTATTAGTTCTTATTTCTTAATCATATTATTACTTCCAATATTTGATATAATATCAAAGGGAACATATAAGCCAAAGCACAATCATATTCATCTCATGCCACCCTATTAATAAATATCTTAAAAATACATGCATGCTTCTCATTGGTCATTCCAACATTGGTCTATCAGTATTCACAAAATGGAAATACGGTCCCAATAATAAAAATATATATATTTTTTATTGTCATGTGTGGATTACATACCGCGTCGAGGAATAATAATGTTGTTTGATTGGTCTTACGAAATTAGCGAAATCATCCAATAAGACACACCCCTATGCTAGATAGTTAAAGCATCCTCCTACAACATCACACCACACGAAAATAACACAAGGACATGCATGTTTAAACCGTAACCTCGCCCTTACCAAAATAGAATATCGAATAAACGCACCTGAGAATAACTTTCCGAAACAAATCTGCTTATACAAACCTCTAAATGTCTCATAAAGTTAAAACGTGATCCTCATTGAGCAAATATGTATCCTCTCATTTTTCAAAACAGAACTCATTGCCACCTCTCCGATCATTTTCAAATGAGCAATTTATTTTTTATTTATTTATTTTTTTCTACTTAATTATGTTTATGCAGACTCCATATGTTTTGACAATATGACATCACACATGTTTCTAACATGCCATCAAAGACGAAGATATATTTCAAAGAGGAAGATTTAAATGTCATCTCTTACAACTAATGTGATAAGCATTTAGGAGAGCATTTACTCCACTTTTAAACTTGGCCGCTAACATTCAATGAGTAAGTAAAGTTCATACTTAAACACTTACATTTGTTCGTGTTTAAGTTAGAAAGGAGATAATCAAATTGTCATTCAGCTGAAACTGTTATCCGTAAACAATATTTGTAAATATTTTTATTTATTTTAATAAGAATTGAAAAACTTATAATCTATATTGTGTCTAACACTGTATGTTATTTGTTTGTTCACAAACAGTTTTAAAACTACATCTTTGTCATGGAAAATGGTTTGATAATTTAGTTTATTATTTGCAACTTCCTTTAAAGAAAAAAGCAATATTTGTCTTGAAAAGATAAGCTTATGTATTGAAATTTACAAATATTATGGGGCAAAAGGAATTAAGGGAAGACAAATACCTACCGTCCCTTAATCCAAGGACCAAACCAAAAAGTAAAAGCTTTTCATTAACTTATCTGCACGCACAAGCACAAAAACCCACTAACCTATGTACATAAATAGTCAATAAATTAACTAGTATTTGGTTAATTAATATTTTTTCATGCCACGTGGCATCCAAAGACTAACATTGCCTCCATGGACCAACACCATGATCGAAGGCAAGCCCATGCCGGACCGCAACCGCCACGTACAGATCGAATTCAACCCTGGTTCCAGATGACATCATTCTCTTGGTCTAACTTGGGGTCCACATTCCACTACTTACTCAAACCTGGCCCATCTAATTATCATGCCATTACATAAAACATTGTCCGATCTTGTTAAATTTACTAGGGGTGAAAAAAAAAAAAAAAAAATCGAAACCGAACTGAAAATTTAAAAAAAATTTTGAATCGAATAACCAACCGAAATTAAAAACTGATGGTTCAGTTTTTACTTTTTAAAAAATCAAAAAATACGGTTTGGTTTCGGTTTTCATCCAAAAACCGAACTAAACCGGTTTTATTATATAACAACATATAACTAATATAACATAAATAAATAAGTAAATTAATCAAATTTATAAATTCATATTCATTTTATAGGTGGATTTATAATATATTTATCTAAACGTTTGTATATGTGTTTGTCGTGTCGTTTATTTACTTGACAATATATCAATAAATATGTGGCAACGATCATACTATGTGTATGTTTACTTGCATTTGTGTGTGGCTCATTTATATGTGTGTAACTGTACAAATATGAGATAAACATTATTATGCTTAGATTAACAAAAAGTAAAGAAGAATAATTAATTTTCTATGTAAAACAAGTTTGTCCTTATAATTTGGCCATGCCCAAACTTAAACGGTTAAAAACCACAATAACCGAAAAACTGAATCGAAACTGATAATAAACCAAAAAAACTGAACCACCAAAAATCGAACAGTTTCGATTTTGGGTTCTATAAAAACGAAATATTTCGGTTCGGTTTCGGTTTTAGCCAAAAATAGATCCAAACCGAACCGTGCACACCCCTAAAAATTACTAATACTTTCTGCGAATAATATTTTCTTCGTTTCAAAATAATTGTTTATTTTTAAATTGTATAAAGTTTTGATAAATCTCAAACTAAAACATCCACCAATCAAATATTTCTACCTGCTAAACTTTATTTTGATTGATTAAAACACAAAGTTAACATTTATTTTCAAACATCTCAATCTCAAACTAAAAATATGAACAATTATTTTGAGATATTAAGCATTAGTCATTTTTCTTTTCTTTTTCTAAATTATTAAATTCGCTACGAAAAGTTTACCGATTCGAATCTCGCCATGACCAGCAAGAGCTTGAGTTTAAATATCGTGTGCTCGCTAACAATCATAAGGCCTATGAAGGTACCATGAGATATGAGAATGATAACTTAAGTCAAGCAAGGTGTTCCTCGACCAAGTGTTAAGTGTTTAAAACCAGTCATATACGAAGATATAGTAAATTGCATGCTATTGTAGTCAGGTGAGCGTGTATTGTTTGAAGAGTGGAATTCGTTCTACCTTAGAAGTTAGGTTTGAAACAAATCTTACTATTGAGTTCGATATCGTACAAATTAGCTATATGTTATACATGTGTGCAAGGAATTTCGCATGCATGACATGTACCGAAGATATATACAATTACACACATAAGTGAACCCCTTCAAATACATGTTAAATAAACTGCAATAACTAACACACCTGAAACTAAATTTAGATAACATAATTTTCATGTGGTGCATTTCCAAAATCCCCCCGTATCATTATCAATTATATGAGGAAGATCAAACACAATTGATGTTACCAATTTCCAAATTCATGTATAACTTATTTCGAACCTGACCTGGTTTAGCAATTTATATAACGCTAACTCTTTTTTGGGTAAAAGGTCAACGACCCGGTAAATATATTACTCCAAAAAACATTTAAGTACAACGGATATGAGTGAATCCCATATCTCAGCCCGTTACATAGGCGAAAAGCTTACATAACAAGATACTTCCTATTTTCTAGGCAAGAAAACAAAACCACTACCACATAATATTGAAAGACTCGGACAATAATATAAATTACTTCCTACGACCTTGGAGATTAAAGCCATAAATGGCATTAAGAGCATCCAATTCCCCTGGAAGATCATTAATTTGCTTCGAGTAATCATCATAGTCATCAAACTCAACTTCACGCTCATGACCTCCACCAAAAAGATTTGCTGATTCGTCGAACGTGTTAAGAACCTCATCCTCATCACTATCAGAAACCACCACCTCACCCACCTTGGAAAATGGATTAGCCCTCTTAGTGACAGAGGCAGACGGAATAGGATGACCTTCATCGTCCACAAGAGTAGCTTTCCCATCGATAAGTAGCTTTTCAAGTTTACTAATTTTCTCAACTATAGGAGTAGAACCAACTTCCTTAGTTCCCATTGAATCACTCACAAGCGGTTCTTGTGATGTAGTACCAGTCTTAACCAACTCATCCTCATTAACTTCCATTGTACGGCCAGCATCCACATCCATGTTGGTGTCATGAGTAGGAATACCAAACGCATCCGTATCATCCATATTAAGAGCATCAAATTGGTTAGATGTAGAAATGTTAGTACCACTAGAACTAGCCACATCAGAAGTCTTCTTCTTAGTGCCACCAGCTTTCTTAGGCTCAGGAGGAGTCTTTTTGGGTTGATACTGAAACTGCTTACCCACAACAGGTTTAGTAAACCCCCCTTGACCCGGAATAGTAGGACCACCATGCTTTCCTTTCTTCTTATGATTGACAGTCTTGAAACTATCATTAACAGGCTTAGTAGGCTGAATAGGAGGTATAACAACTGTAGGACAATCAGTTAAAGTATGACCGAATATCTTACACTTGTCACAGCGAGGTGGTTCCCACTCGTATTCAACCCGTATCTTCTCAATAGTAGAACCCGAACCATCAAGTAATGGAATCTCAACAGTGAGGTTGTCCCGAAGCACCTCATCCGATCTCACTTCTATCATGCATCTAGCAAAACTACTACGGCCCCACGATTCCTTGCACATTTGGCTTGTAAAAGCATCTAACCTTTTGGGTTTGCCAATCAATGTGGCAAGAAGACTGAGGCCATCATCAGAAAACATAGCAAGGGGAACATCATGGAATTTAACCCACACCGGGATGTTAGTCAAATCCTCTTTAAGTAGGTCTGTGTTCAAAGTCCATGGTTTAAGAATAATAGGAACATTTCTGATCAACCAAGGACCATTTTCAAGCACATCATCAACACCTTTCTTCGAGTTAAATTTAAAGAAGAAGAACCCCTTAGCATTCATCATTACCTTTTGAACACCAAACTTAGCCCATGCATTGCGGACATAGTAATCAACAACCGGAAAAGCAAGGCGTTGGCCAAGAAAGTAACCGTAGAGAGTATTCTCAAACCGCGTGTTCACCTCTTCCACTACTTTCAGTGGAACAGGAAGGTCAACATCAGCCTTCTTCTTGCTACATTCCAACCTACGAAAGTTTGAAACATGTTTCAGAGGTTCATTAGAAGTAGCACCCGCATAAGAAACCAACTTCACTCCCGTACCATTAGTAGTTTCAACCTTTTGAGCATTAGGGCCAGAAGTTACACTCTTATTCATATTCACATTAATTCCAAGCGAAGGAGGATTAACTTCATTAGCTCCAATCTCAATTTGAATTTTGTTCATGGCATCATCAAAATTCTGATGCGCATTATCAATCAAGTGCTTCACATTATCAGCACTTGTAATCCGCTCCAAGTCGTCACCATGTGATGTATCTTTCGTAAGTAGACTCGGCTCCACTTTCTTAGAACCATTCATAGAACAATCAGGTGCATCATCCACATTCAAACTAACACTACCAGGGTTCATCATTGAAGGTGTACTCAACTCACCAAAGCTAGTAGTGGCCTTTTGAATATTACCAAGTGAAACACTGGAAGAGCTTTTAACAGGTACCTCGTTAAGATTATCTTCATGAGTATTATCAACATCAGGTTCATCAAAATCCACATTGATATAAGGAATCGTACCCTTTTTCAACCCAACTTGATCAGCCAAGTTAGTTGATGCACCAATATTTTGTGAACCACTAGTTTGATCGGCCAAACTAGTTGAATCATCTTTAGGTTGCCCCCCTTTATTATCCCCCTTCGTAGCACTACTAGATTTCAAGAAGCCCTTATTCATCTCGCAAAAACCCCACAAACACAATTACCAATAGCGTAACAAGCATATAAGCAAAACCAATCAGAAAGTTAAAACCCTAATCGTAAGATTAGGGTTTATTGTCAAAAATCGCACAAAACTAACCAACATCCATAATTAAACAATCAAATAATGATATGGTCGATTCAAGGAAGATTAAAAAGGGATAAAAACCGACTTAGATGACAAATAATGATTAACAAACCCTAAAAAATGATTTAAGAAAACCCTAGAAAAAACGATTCACAATATCCCACCAGAACCTGTTATGCTTCGCGAATTGGATCAAGGAATGGAACCCTATACCAAATTAATGAAAGCAGTCAAGAATTAAGGAAGAATAATTGAGAAACGATTAGGAGTTTTTAGGGAATCGGTTTTCCTATAACGCTAACTCTTCCTTTATCATTGCCTTGTTTTTCCGCTAGCTATTTGTTTTGGTATATTAATATATCAGTGTTGATACCAAAATTTGGGTAAAACATGAAATCAATAAAAGTTTGAAAAACACACTTTTACACAATACTCATTTGACGATTAATATCATTTACTATATAAAGTTAACAACAAAATATGAAAGTTTAAACATGTTAAATTCGTATTTTTTAATATATAATTCTAATTAGAAGTTAATCAAAGAATTACAAAAATAGTTGCAGAATACTACTTAATTCAATGACAAATAAAACTCTCGTATACATAAAACAAAACAAAAGGTTATGTTTATGAGTAAACAATACAAGCTTGCTAGTTGAGCTTATATTATTTTTATGAGGAGATGATGCTTTTACTATAATAAAGGTTTTTATAATCTGTGTGTACAAACTTTTGAACTTCTTTTTTATTATACATTGTGTTATATATGCATAATAAAGTGAAGTCACAAGTTACAGTGGATTAGATGTCAAACATTTTTTCTGGGTAAAATGATTTTACACACGGTGAATATATTACTCCAATAAATGTTTAACTACATATGATGCATGTGAATCCTGCATCTCAGCTCATTACATAAGCGGTAAAGCTAACATAACAAGACACTACCATTCTATAAAAAGGAAATAAACGACTACCCGCTAGAATACATTTAACTCGAGACCAAATATAAACTATCATCTACATTTATTAGGAAGACATATATCAAATGCATCACATAATGCAAGTTGTTCTTCAGTTAAATCTCCACCCTCATAATAATCATATGGGTCATCATCATAGTTCGCCTTCCAAACTTCCCACTTTCACCTCCTCCCTTTTTCCCATTTCCATTACCACCTTTCGGATGTTTCAAAACCATAATGTTTGCAGTTTCATAATACACATCCTCTAAGTCACTATCTTCCACAATTGTTGCAATCGACTTACCATCCTTATTTAACTCAGCCCCTACCTGCCTACCGTACTCGTCCCAAGATAACTTGTGGCTACGTTTGGATGGTTAGCCACCTTATCAGCCGAATTGGATATACCTTCATTTTCACTTAACTTGTGATCATTTTCAACCGTCTTAAGTGCATCAAAAGGGTTCGAAGTACTTGCCACTGGTCTACGTTTCAGAATTCTTCTTTGTACCACTTGTACTAGCACCATTCTTTTTAGAAATAGGTTGATATACCTGTTTAGTCGACTTAAATTGAAACTTAGGACCCATATTGTTACTTCGAAATGCCCTTTTAGGTGCTTGTTGAAAATCGTCATTATTCTTGCAATTTTGCTTCTTAGGTTCATCGATAACTTTTGTTGGGATATGAAATATAAAAGTGCTTCTGGATGTCAAAGTACTGCTGCATGAAGAATAAAAGTCAAAGTACTGCTGAAGAATAAAAGTCAAAGTACTGCTGATATGAAGACTGCTTAAAAGTACTTCGAAGGAAACAAGGACTGATATGCAATATTAGATAAGGATTAATGTGTAATATTAGATGAATATTCTAGAATTAGTTAGGGATAATTACTTGTCATTCAAGAATTATATGTTGTAAACCGACTTAAGGTTATCTATATAAAGAGCCTTAAGAGGTATTGGTCGACAGAAGTTTTATAAGTTTTACAAGTTAGAAGTCGATCAAGTTAAATAGTTAGGGATTGTTAGTGAATCTGTGTAATAAAGCAGGTTCAAAGTTTGGTTAATATAAAAGTTCTTCTTAAGCTTTGTGTTAGTATATTCCGCATACTTTACAAGGTCAAACAGTGTTTCAATATTAATAGTATTGAGTTTACTCAGTATTGTTAAATCCTTACAAGCTACAAAGTAGTTTGATCAGAGTATATCGATCCAACAAGTGGTATCAGAGCTTGTGTTGGAAACTCTGATTAAGAAGACAAACCTTTAAAACCATTAAACCTATCTCACTACAAACCCTACAAGATGTCGACAGATGCTGCACCTGCTCCCTCAATCACTGCTGTTAGAATCCCTATTGTTAGGAAGGGAGAATACAACCTATGGGCCATGAAGATGAGGCAGTACATTGCCATCACAGACCATGCTTTGTGGGATGTGATTGTCAATGGTAACATGCAAATTGATGAACCAGTAGAGGTACATGGACAACCAACACCACCTAAAATTACTGTACCTGCTGCTACCAAAAGAAATCAAGACAAAGCTCTCAACATACTGCTTTCTGCTATTCCTGATGGTCACCTATTAAAGTTTCATGATGCCAAAGATGCCAAACAACTATGGGCTGCAATAAAGAAGAAGTTTGGAGGTAATGATGCTTCCAAGAAGATGCATAGGAATTTGCTGAAGCAACAATTTGAAACTTTCATTGTTGGTGAAAGAGAAGGTCTTGATTCTGCTTATGAAAGATTTCAACATCTTTTGAGTATGCTAGAACTATATGATGCTGAGGCATCAGTTGAAGATGCTAATTTAAAGTTTCTAAGGAGTTTGCCATCAGCATGGCATGTAGTTGCTACTATGATCAGAGGACAATCAGGGCTGGATACTATGGACTTTGATGATCTTTACAACAATCTGAAGGTGTATGAGCATGAGATGAATGGTACTACAGGATCAAGCACACAACAGAATATTGCTTTTGTCTTTTCTGAAAAAAGAAGCAATACTTCCAACAAAGGTACTGCTTACCCTGCTCAAAGTACTGTGACCGAAACACAGGTTCCATGCACAACAATGGTCACCACAAACTCATCACAATCAGTTACCCCCACCTCAGATGATGTTCTATGTTCATTCTTTGCTTAACAAGCATCTATGCCAGTCACTTATCAAGAAGATGTACTGCAAATTGATGATGATGCCTTGGAAGAAATCGATATCAGATGGCAAGTTGCTATGCTCACTGCAAGGATCAAGAAGTATGTGATCAAGACAGGAAAAGGCATCAACTTCAGAGCTAAACAAGGAATAACATTTGACAAGTCCAAGATTAAGTGTTTCAACTGTCAAAGGACTGGTCACTTTGCAAGAGAATGTAAGTTTGCAAAGTATCAAGCAAACAAGATGATTGAACCACCCAAACCTGAAAGAAAAGAGATTCCAATAACTGAACCAAAACCAAAAGCTTTGGTTGCTCAAGAGAATCTGTCAGAGATTGATTGGTCCAATGAGTTTGATGAAGAACCTGTAACCTATTCAATGGTTGCATTGGAAGATTGGAGCACAGCATTTGATGAAGAGCCTGGATATGCTGCTTTGGAGTCAAGAGATGAGTTAGGAAGTTTTGATTGGAGCATGGAGTTTGAAGAAGCACCTGTTCAGCTTGCAATGGTAGCTGCTTCCCCAAGTTCATCCACTAACTCTGAGGTATGCCCTAAGTGTAATGATATGTATCAAAAGTTACTTACTGAGTATGTAGCTGAAAGAGATAAATTTCAAAAAGCTAGGGCTGAGATAACAGGTTATCAACTTACTTTAGAGTCAATGGAAGCCAAAATTCTTACACATGAAAACAATGAAGTAGCATGGCTTGAGAATTATAAACAACAGGATTACCTAGTTAAGTTAAATGAATGGAAACTAGGTTGCAAGGTGTCTGAACTAGAAAAGGTTACTGCTGAAAGAGATAAGTTGTTAGAAAAACTTGCTGTATGGAATGAGGCAGGTGTGTCACATGTTCAATTTGTTGAAAAGCAAAGAACATCTAACATTAAGACAGGCCTAGGCTATGATAGTAATGAAGGTATTCCATTTAAGAGCAAGGAACTTAATCTTACTGTTGATACATCCACTAGTGATGAAGAGTTCATAAGTCTAGATGAAAACACTTCTAGTGATGAGGAATCCCTTAGTCCCACACCTCCTGTATTTCAGAAAGAAAAAGGTTATAATGCAGTTCCACATCCCCCAGGTAGCTTTCAAACACCAAGAAAAGATGTTGATTGTTATGGTGTAGATAATCTGGAGTTTAGGAAAAAGCTTAAATCTGAAACTTTAGAAAGATCTGTTGAAGCTCCTAAGGTAGAAAAGACCAAGTTCTCAAAACAAGCAGTACCTTCAAACTCTTTTCGAAGTACTGCTGATCACTCAGCAGTACCTCAAAGAAAATTCTTTCAAAATACTGCTAATTTTAGAAACTCTTATGGGAGGGGATTTGGGGATATTGGTCCAAAGGTCTCCTATGTGTGTTACAGTCCTCATCAATTAATTAAAGACTGTGATTATCATTCAGACTACTTAAGTAGATATCCAAAGACCAGAACTGCACAACCAAGTTATAGGGAGAATAAGCCAAGAGATAACAAACCAGTTTGGAATTACACAAATAGGGTTAACCATAGTAACTTCTCAAAAAACTATAGGAACCCTCATCAGAAAAGGCCATACTCTAAACCATCAGTACCTTCACAAAGTACTGATAGAAAGTTCCCTAATGTTTCTAGCAAACACTCAAGTGTAAGACCTAGGAGTTACAGTCATTACAACCCTAGAAAGACTTACAACACAAGAAAAGATGCTAGGACACAGAACCCAACTCCTAAAGTCACAACAAAATGGGTTAAGAAAGAAAGTACTGCTGGGGTAGAACCAATACTTTCAGAGGTTAAGGGTGAAAAAGGGAAAATTGATCATGAAAAACAAACTGTTTTGGAAACAAAAACCTTAATTCTTGATCATGCTTTCAAAGACAGTGGTGATTACATACTCAAAAACTTTGAGTATGTCACTCCACAAGGGGAACACAAGTCAGTAATGGCTTGGGTTCCTAAAAATAACTAACCTTTTCAAGTTAATGCAAGGCAACCCAGAGAAGGAGCTTAAAGATCATCTTATTGTAGATAGTGGTTGCTCTGGCAGTATGACAGGAGAAAAGGAGCTATTGTCAGATTTTAAAGCTTATTATGGAGGAAAAGTTGCATTTGGGAATGATCCTGATGGAGGAAGAATTACTGGCAAAGGAACAATCAAGGCAGGAAACATTGATTTTGAAGATGTTAGATATGTGAAGGAGCTAAAATTCAATCTTTTGTCAGTCTCTCAGATTTGTGATAAGAAGTACCCTGTGTTATTCTTTGACACAGAATGTCTCATACTTTCTCCTGACTTCAAGTTAGAAGACAGAAAATTGGTGTTACTGAGAGCACCAAGAACTAATGATGTGTACAGCATAGATTTGAAGAATGTAAATTCTGCTGAAAAAGCAACATGCTTGATTGCAAGAGCATCTATGGAGGAAGCACATCAATGGCACAGAAGACTGGGACATGTTAATTTCAAGAATATCAATAAGCTGGTCAGAGGAAATTTAGTTAGAGGTTTACCTTCTAAGACATTCAAGAATGATCACACATGTCTTGCTTGTAAGAAGGGTAAATAGCACAAGGCCTCTTGTAAGAAGATTGATGAGAAGACTATTAGAGAGCCTTTGGAATTGCTGCATATGGACTTGTTTGGACCTGTTTCAGTTGTCAGTCTGAACAAGAAGAAGTACTGTTTGGTTGTAACAGATGACTGCAGTAGATTTAGCTGGGTCTTTTTTCTTATGTTTTAAAGATGAAGCTTTTGATGCTATTCATGACTTAATTATAGCATTAGAAAATCAGTTAAGGCTCAAGGTTAGAGGCATTAGATGTGATAATGGGACTGAGTTCAAGAATCAGCTTATGGATGAATTTTGTGCCAAGAAAGGAATTAAAAGAGAATTCAGTATTGCTAGAACTCCTCAACAAAATGGAGTTGCAGAAAGAAAGAATAGAACTCTTATAGAAGCAGCAAGGACTATGCTTGCAGACTCTCAACTACCTGTTCCATTCTGGGCTGAAGTTGTAAGTGCTGCTTGCTATATATTGAATAGAGTATCAGTGACTAAACCTCAAATGAAGACACCTTATGAGTTACTCATGGGAAAGAAGCCAAGCATCAAGTTTATGAAACCTTTTGGATGTCCTCTCACCATCTTAAATACTGCTGATATTTTGGGAAAATTTGATGGGAAGTCAGATGAAGGATATTTATTGGGATATTGTACAAATAGCAAAGGATTCAGAGTGTACAATAGGGCTACCAAGAAGGTTCAAGAATGTCTTCATGTTGATTTTTTGGAAGAACAAGAGAATTCTAAAGGTAAAGGTCCTGATTGGATGTTTGATCTTGATTTAATGTCTTCATCAATGAATTATGTACCTGTAAGGGAAGAAAATCAAGTTGCTCCCACTGAAGAAGAAGCACAGTACATTGTTCATGATGTTAATTTAAGATCTGAAGATGAGCCAAAAGATAATGCCAATGATGAGAAGAAAGGTACTTCTCAACCTAACAGTACTGTTGATCCTCAAAGTACTGTTCCACCACAAATACCAGTATCTGCAGAAGATTGGGCTATTCAAGAAGAACTCTCTAGGATGCTTTTTCAAGAAACAATGGCTAAGTTGTATGATGATGAATAAAGGAGAGCTTATGAAGCAGAAAAGAAGAAGGCAAAAGTAACAGCCAGTACTTTAACCCAAAGTACTGTCAATCCTTTTGAAAGTACTTTTCAGCCATTGAATACTTCAAATTGGCTAAATACTGATGCTGTTCATGATCCTAATATGCCTGACTTAGAAGATACTGCTGATCCAAACACCATTACTTTAGAAGATACTGATGATGAATTGGATCAAGAAGGCATTTTCTCAGATTCTAATAAAGATCCAGATATCACTAATTTGGAAGATAATCTTGAAGTTCCACCAACTCCAACTCTCAGAATTCATAAAACTCATCCTGCTACCAATATTATTGGACCCTCATCATCAGGGGTGCTCACAAGGACTAAGGCTAAGAATATGTCTCAACAACATACTTCTTTGCTTAGTTTTATCTACAAGCAAAACAGGGTGAATCACAAGGATCAGAAGTTGTGTTTATATGCTTGTTTTCTATCTCAGGAAGAGCCCAAGAATATCAAACAAGTACTAGCCAAAGAAAGCTGGGTGGAAGCTATGCAAGAAGAACTTCTACAGTTTAAACTTCAAGAAGTTTGGGTATTATGTGATTTACCTGATGGAAAGAAACTTATTGGAACTAAATGGGTTTTCAGAGTAAAAAGAGATGAAAGAGGAAATGTGATTAAGAACAAGGCAAGGTTAGTGGCTCAAGGATATAGACACGAAGAAGGAGTAGACTATGATGAAGTTTTTGCTCCTGTGGCAAGACTTGAAGCCATTAGGCTATTTTTGGCTTTTGCGTCTTATATGGGATTTCATGTATATCAGATGGATGTTAAAAGTGCTTTTCTATATGGCAAAATCACAGAAGAAGTTTATGTCAAACAGCCTCCTGGTTTTGAAGATCCTGCACATCCAAACAAAGTTTACAAGGTAATAAAAGCTCTTTATGGTCTTCATCAAGCTCTAAGGGCTTGGTATGAAAGGCTTTCCAACTTTCTACTGCAACATGGTTATAGAAGAGGAGCTATTGATAAGACTTTGTTTATTAAGAGAGATAAGAAGGATATTATGCTTGTTCAAGTCTATGTAGATGATATTATTTTTGGTGCTACCAAGCAATCAATGGTGAAGGAATTTGAAGATCTCATGCAGAAAGAATTTCAGATGAGTTCCATGGGAGAATTAACATTTTTCTTAGGCCTTCAAGTACAACAGTCAAGCAGTGGGATCTATATTTGTCAAGATAAGTATGTTGCAGATATTCTTAAGAGATTCACTTTTACAACTGTTAGGCCTACATCTACACCAGTGGATACTAACAAACCTTTGGTAAAAGATGAAGATGGAGAAGATGTTGATGTCACATTATACAGGTCTATGATTGGATGTCTTATGTATTTAACTGCATCAAGACCTGATATTACTTTTGCTGTGAGCTTATGTACAAGACATCAGGTTAATCCAAAAGTATCTCATTTGAATGCTGTCAAGAGGATTTTCAGGTATCTTAGGCAACAACCAAAGCTAGGATTATGGTATCCTAGAGATTCACCTTTCCATCTCCATGCCTTCTCAGATAGTGATTATGCTAGAGATAACTATGACAGAAGGTCCACAACTGGAGGATGCCAGTACCTTGGAAGCAGATTAGTGTCATGGCAATGTAAGAAGCAAACAATTGCAGCAACTTCTTCTACAGAATCAGAGTATGTAGCTGCTGCAAGTTGTTGTGCACAAGTACTTTGGTTGCAGAATCAGCTTTTGGATTATGGATTCAATTTCAAGAATACTCCCATCAACATTGATAATGAGAGTACCATCTGCATAGTTAAGAATCCAGTCTATCATTCCAAAACCAAACACATTCAGATTAGACATCACTTCATAAGAGATTGCTATGAACAAAGGCTTATTAATGTGGTTAAAGTTCATACTGATGATAATGTAGCAGATCTACTCACAAAAGGCTTTGATGTTTCAAGATTTACTTTCTTAGTTGTGAGTATTGGCATGATTAATATGTAAGCTATTTTTGAGGGGAGGCATAAGTAGTTATTAGTTAGTCATTATTTGAGGGGAGGCTACATGTATCATTCCAAAGTAAGAATTTTATTCATGATTCAGAAGTACAACCACAATCTTACTTTCTAGTACAAGACACAAGCATCACAAACACAACAAACACAACACAAACTCAAGACTACATCCACCTACTACCAAGCTCCACATCCTACTCCATTGGCCTTTTACCCTTGCCCTCATAGCTTTGCTTTCCCTTTTGAGCAGTCCTTCTCTTGTCATCAAAAGAAGTCTGTTTTCTTGGGCAGGCCAGGCCAAGTACCTGTTTGGGAGGTCTTTCTTTTCTTGGATCAGGCCACTTCATGTTCTGGATAGCTGTTTCTAGGGCCTGAGTCAATGCATGTGGAAGCTCTTTAGCCAAAGTTGAACCAGAACCAACTTTCTTTTTGGGCTTTTTGATGGAAGTACTGCCTGCATCAGTTATGGTAGAGTTGGCTGCACTCATTGTTGATGATGCTTCTTGGTGTCCCATCCATTGCACATGAGGAGGAAAATAGTCTGTCCATCCTAGATCTTCAAACTCAGAATCAGAATAGTACCTTATCTCTGAGTCTGTGGTACCTTCTGAGTCTGAAGAGATGTTCACAATGGGTATGTTACTCATTCTGCTTACTTGTTTGTGTTTAGAGAAGATTTGGTGTTTCTAAAGTATTTGGTGAAGTTGCTTTTATAAGCAAGATGAAGATTAATGGGTATTTAATGAAGTGTATTGAAGTTTACTTACCCTGGTTGTTTTGGAATTTAATGCGTGTTGACTTTTTAAGATCTTTTGGTCAAATGGTCAATCTTTGCGATTTTTAGTAAGAAAGTACTTTGGAAAGTACTTCTTCATTCTTTATGGAAAGTACTGCTTGGTGTGATTAAAAGGGTTCGCTGACGTGTCAAGATACTGTTCCAACGGTCAGATTTGCGGCTAACAACCTTTCGAAAGATATGGGATATTTACTTCCAAAAATAACGGTAAAGTCATTAATTCACCATGATTTTTTGTAATTTTCTCCGTATATAACCTTCATATCTTTTCCTTTTATTCACCTTACTCGTCCATATAAATCCATACCTACTTTTCGATCAATCATCACTCTCTGTATTCTAACCCTAATCATCATGGCTAATCGACAAACCAACACCAAACACAACATGATTGCAAACCTTGAGAAAACCCAAGCAAACATTGATTTTCATGGAATTATTGATTTTCTCAATGGTACCAACATCTGTTACTCCATTCTTGTCAACCCGGAGGTTATTGGACCATGGATTCAAGCTTTTTGGGATACAGCTCAGTCACATGTTGAAGATGGAGAGGATGTTATTACTGCTACAGTTGCTGGGAGAGGAATACGTGTTACAGAAGCTTCAATTAGGGAAGTTTTGCTCTTTGATGATGAAGGAGGCTCTGTTTTATTTGGGAAACAAGAAGTTTGGAATACACTCAGAGATATTGGGTATGAAGGTTCTTTGACTAAGCTTACTTTTCAGAAGGCTATGGTTAGTCCTCATTGGAAATTTCTTATTCATGTTTTGCTACATTGTTTGAGTCCAAAGAGTACTGCTTGGGATCAATTCAGTCATTCCATAGCTTCTGCTTTTGTTGGTCTGATTACCAATCAGTCTTTTAACTTTTCATACATGATTCTTGAGGGTATGCTTAATCATATTAAGGCTGGCAAACCTTTTCTTATGTATCCTAGGTTTGTTCAATTGCTTTTAGAAAATCCACTAGATGGTGTACCCAAACCTCTGGATTATGTACCTACCATTAGGATGCCTCCTAAAGTTTTCACTTTTATGTCACATAAGGGAGTTAATTTTTCGGGTAGGAATACACCTCTTAATGCTTATATGTTAGAGGTAGCTCAAGCTGTTAGGGATGAAGAAGACAATAGTGGTTCTGCACACTCTGATCATGATGCTCCATCTGATTCTGCTGAGCATTCTGATTCAGTACATACTCCCACACCACCTATTGCTTCTCCTCAACATGATGTTTCATATGAAAGAACTCACTCAGTTACAGCTTCTTTGGATAAATCTGTTTCTGCTCAAGGCACTTCTCTACAAAGTACTGATCCTCAAGGTACTGCTTCAGAGGATTCACCAGTACCTACTCCCAATGATTATACTTCCACAGGTGGGTTCCAAACACCTAGAGAAGATGAGGGAATTCCAGGTACTAAGGGTCATTCTGATTTGGCTAAGGAATTGGAGAAGCTCAAGTCCACTGTTCATACTCAAGCTACAGAAATCAAACAGTTAAGGAAGAAGTTCAGAAGATTAAAGAAATTTGTCTGGCCTCTTATTAAGCATTTTAGGCTTTTTGTGAAAGAAAAGAAGCAGTCTCAGAAGCAACAATCTAAACAGAAAAAGTCTAAGTCTAAGAGGAGGCATAGGAAATCATCATTTATCAAATTGGGGAGGAATCAAGATGAGAATTTGAATAAAGATGATGTTGAAGTTAAAATTTCAGAAGATGCTCATTTGTGGAAATATCCAGAAAGTCCAAAGACTCTTATACCAGAAAGCTATGCTGAAGAGGATATGAATATTGCACAAGAAGATGAGAATATTGAGCAAGAGAAAGAGAATGAGCAAAAAGAGAATGAGCAAGAGATTGCTAAGCTGGATGAAGATGCACAGAACATTCAAAGTGCTGGTGTTCAAAGTACTGCTGCAGAAAACATAAGTCTGCAAGGTACTGCTGAGCAAGGTACTTCTTCCAGAAAAGTTGATGAAAGTGAAGTCACTGCAGTTGGACCTTCTACAATGAATTATGCAGATGAAGCTGGTCCTTCTACTTTTATACAGCAAGAAGAAGAAAGAGTACATACTGCTAGTGATGATGAAACAATTGCTCAGGTTATGATGAATTTAAGAAGATCTACTGGAGGAATACATATATCTGAGCCTGCACAAAAAGATGATGAAAGTACTTCTGAATCAGAGAAACTAGATCCAAAAGAAAAAGGGAAAGGTATAATGGTTCAGAAAGATACTAAGAAAAAGAAGAAGAAATTTTCTATTGCTCAGATTAGAGAATTAGAGATTGCAGAAGATTTAGAGCTTGCTAAAAAGCAACAAGCTAAATATGATGCTGAGTATTTGGAAGAAATTAGCAGGCCAATTACAAAGAAGCCAATGACCAAAGCTCAGGAAAGGAATTGGATGATGCAATTTTTAAGAAAGAAGGGATACAAGAATTTACATAAACAAAGGTATCCAGAAATAAAAGCTTTATGGGACAAAGTACAAGAAGATATCAGAAGAGAGATAGAAAGTTTTGTACCCATGGAAGTTGATAGAAAGAAGAGATTGGAAGATGCCAGAAAGGAAGAAGCTGAGCAAAGGAGATTGAAAAGGAAGAAATTAGCTGAAGATGATCAACTGACAAAAAGGCTGAAGTTAGTTCATGAAGATACAGTTGATGAACTCAGAAATTACTTCAGGGTTGTTGATTTTGAGAACAAAAAGGTTGATGATTCTGAAAAGAAGTCCAAGATAATCTCATTTTCTATGGTTGAATCTATAGAGGGAAATTATTTTATGATCCACAGAGAAGATGAAAGCTTCACAACATTCTATATGCTATGGGATTTGTTGCACTGTATCTCAAGGGAAGATCTTTATGATTTATATGTGCAAGTGTAGACTTACTATTCAGTGAATGAAGCTTCAGAAGCGGGATTAGTTTTGCTTGGAGATTTATTTACCATCTGGGATACTGAAGAAACAAGTGTTGATTCTCTCTGGAATGATCAAGAGAATTGGGAAATAACAAGATGGAGATTCTTTGAGTCATCAGGAGTTCATACACTAGAGATGGAAGATGCTACCATGATTCACATGTTGGCTGAGAGGAGATATCCATTGATCAGGGAAATAATGCTCAGAATGCTGGATCATGGAATGGAACTTGAAGAGGAATCTGAAGTAGCTTTGGATGTTATCAAGCTATTTATCAGATGGGTTAAGTCTGAAGAGTAATATTGCATAATACTGGTATGATTTGTTTTGTAAAGTTAAAGTATTTTTCTAAGTACTGCAAAAACAAACAGTACTTTAATCAAAGTACTGCTTGCTGATATAAACCAGTATAAGTTTTTTTTAAAAAAATAAAAAAAAAATGTTTTGGATGTTTAAATAAAAAGGAAAAAGGATTTGAAAAGAAACACATGGTGTTAGTATTTATACTACACAACAAATGGTAATCAACTCACCATGTTTAACAAACAAGAAAGAGTTTGACTCATCATGAGGGTACGGCTCTGATGTGATAATCAAATCCGTTGATGGTTGATAGTTTACCAAAAACTAGGTTTTCAACTCACCATACATCCAAGTGATCAAGAGTTGGCTAGTCCATAGCAAACGGCTAATGGTAAAGACATATCAAATCCGTTGATAGCTGATGATTTGCTAAAAATCATAATTTTCAATGATTCACCTCTCACAGGAGTTAACACACCTGGAAGTGATGAGAATAGTATGAAACTTTTAAGATTTGATGATCTTTGTACCTAAATGTTGCTGAGTTGCTGAAAAGATGCTATGGAAGATATGATGCTGATGAAGAGTACTTTGACAGATGACAGATAGAAGAAAAGGAATAAAGAAACAACCTCAATGTATGATTAAAGATTTGAAGATTATAAAAAACAAAGAAACTTGAAATCAAGCAAGTAGAGTTCAAGTTAGGGGAGGATTGTTGAGATATGAAATATCAAAGTGCTTCTGGATGTCAAAGTACTGCTGCATGAAGAATAAAAGTCAAAGTACTGCTAAAGAATAAAAGTCAAAGTACTGCTGATATGAAGAATGCTTAAAAGTACTTCGAAGGAAACAAGGACTGATATGCAATATTAGATAAGGATTAATGTGTAATATTAGATGAATATTCTAGAATTAGTTAGGGATAATTACTTGTCGTTCAAGAATTATATGTTGTAAACCGACTTAAGGTTATCTATATAAAGAGCCTTAAGAGGTATTGGTCGACAGAAGTTTTATAAGTTTTACAAGTTAGAAGTCGATCAAGTTAAATAGTTAGGGATTGTTAGTGAATCTGTGTAATAAAGCAGGTTCAAAGTTTGGTTAATATAAAAGTTCTTCTTAAGCTTTGTGTTAGTATATTCCGCATACTTTACAAGGTCAAACAGTGTTTCAATATTAATAGTATTGAGTTTACTCAGTATTGTTAAATCCTTACAAGCTACAAAGTAGTTTGATCAGAGTATATCGATCCAACAACTTGTTTCATACATGTCATATCATCATGACCAAAAGCTAAACACATTCCACACCTAGGTGGTTTCCATTCATATTCCACCCTAACCGTACAAATCAAATTACCCTCGTCCTCCAAATTCGTAATAGCAATAACCATGTTATCTTAAGATCTCGATCAGCTCTAATATCAATAAACATCTCGGCATAATTCAATGCCACCATGATTTCATGCGCATAGAGCTAGTGTAAAAATTAAGCATGATCGGATTACCAACTCTAGTGGCCATTGCATTCAATGTGTCTTAAGTAAAGTTCACAATCTGAATATCATTTATTTTAACCCACACCGAAATCGAGCACAAGTCTTCATTCTATAAATTTGCAATAGGCGTCCACTACTTCAATATAATACGAACGGGTTGAATAAACCATGGTCCAATCTCCAACACTCCGTTCATACCTTCAACTAAAGAAAACTTGAAAATGAATTTAGGCCCTTTGAGTTCATCATGGCACAAACGATACCATATTTCTTCTATGTAGTTCTCAATAACCGAAAACGCAACTCTCTTGCCCACAAAATAATGATACAAACTGAAATCAAATCTCAAGTGAACTTCCAAAATTAAGGATAATGGAATTTGAACTTCAACCCTCTCATTATTTGGTTTACCCGTATCAAATGATCTAAAGTTTACCTTTCGATTACATGCCTCATTAGTATCTAAACTAGCAAACTAGACTTAAGCCATGTTAACCGTATCATCTCTCGCGATCGAACCAGCCCCAAATTCAGCCCCTCCCACACAAGAGTTTGGGACCTCAAAGTGACCAGTTCCAAGGTCATGACCAGTAATGGTGATGAGTGTGTAAATACTCATCATTTTAACCTAATTTGAGCTGCCAAAACATCCAAAAACACTCATATATGCATCAAAATACTGAAATTATCCCAGAAGTGTGTTTTATAGGTTTCAGATGCAAAATGATCAAAAACAAATGAAAAATAAACAAACTTTGCATAATTGGCACTTTCAGTCCTTCAACTTTTAAAAGTTGTCAAAACTAGTCCCTGGTTATTCTAAAACATGAAAAAGTCACCAAAGGTCCTTTTTGAATCACAAATTACATATTTAGTCCTTTGGTGTAAAGTTTCACAAAATTACAAGTTTAGTTCCTCAACTTTGCAAAATTGACAAAAATAGTCCATGGGATGTATAAACTTTGAGAAAATCAATTTTTGTCCTTGTACTACTCATATTTTGCAGGAATGGTCCTTGGGAGAAAATTTTGGTGAAATTACATGTTTGGTCCTTGAAGTTTCACAAGTTGGCAGATTTAGTCCCTAGAGGTGTAAAAGTGAAAAATCAACATATGGTCCTTGTACTATTCAATTATGGCAGGAATAAACCTTGTGAGAACTTTGGGAGATTGGAAAATTAGGTCTCTTAATTTTCAGCATATTACAAAATTGGTCCTTGTGCTAATTTCTAAAACCAAACGGACCTAAGTATTATTACACCTCAACACCAAATCCAATCCAACATAAAAACACCACCCAGCCCAAAACCCCTTCCAAAGCCCATCCCTAAGCCCACACCCCTTTGAACCATTTTAAATAATACCCAGGGTCAAAGTTTGACCCTCGGTCAAACAAGGTCAAAACACCACCACCCCCTTTCCCTCTCCTCTCCCAACTTGCAGCAACCATCCCATCACCTTCCCCCACCATTACAATCCCATCACACAGCCCAAACCCACTACACTCCACCCCTCACCTCAGCATTAAATGCTGCCACCCCCCAATTGTTATAAACAGTCCAAATTCCCTCTCCCATTTTTGGCGCCAAAACCACGTGGATGGCTCAGATGGAGTGAATTTGATCCAGTGGTTGTGGAAATTGCTCAGAAATCCTAGAAGAACCCTTGGATGGCTATAAAAGAGGAAGAAACTTAGAGATGAAGATTGTAGTGTTTAATTGTAATTTTAGTGTCGAATTAATAGTTTTTCAAATTCTAGTGTAAGTTTTAGCTTTTGAATTGTAATCTTAGTGATTTCAGTGTACTTTGAATCTTTCTCAATCAATGAATTAAGTTTTCTTTTTCAAATCAGTGTATGCAAATTTTCTCTCAAAATCATATTGGTACTTGCATTGTTAGATGTTGTTGTTCTGGACTCATAAGGTCACATAAGCTCCTATAAAGCTTAACTAAGCTTTTAGAAACCATTAAAACCAGCTTAGAATCATAAACAGAAAATATTAAAAAAATAAGAAAAATAAAAAGAAAATAAAAAAATCACAAGTTCAAATGGAAGAAGATGGAAGGAAGAGCTGAAAGTATTGGAGTTGGGTATTAGTGAGTCTGTGGAAGCTCAATAGGTGGTCTTGGTTCTAGTTTCTCTTGTTCAATTTTAGCTTGGATGGCATGAAGTAAGAAATTTTCTCATTTTTTTAGTTCTAGTACTCCTAAGCTTATTGTCTGTGTATTTATGCTTATTTATGTGTATTAGATCATATTAGACTGCTACTATTCTGTTTCAAGTTCTAATCTCTTGTTTTCCTTTTGAAAATCTCACAATCTGTCAAGCTAAAGGGTGTTTGGATTTACTGTGATCTATGTGAACCAGAGTATTTCATTTGCTAATTGTTGTTTCCACACATCACTTAGGTCCCTAATAACTCAGTCATACATTAAAATCCAGTTGTTATTAGTAAAAAAGTCAAAATAGCCTTTGATAACAATTTACTTGTTATCTGTATGAATTTAAGTGTATATTTTCATCATACTAGGACATTTGTAGGTTACCTAGCTTAATTTCACATCTTTTCAGCTTAATATAACATAATCAGTGAGTAAATTTGATCAAAAGTTCATGTAAGTCAACAATAGGTTTAAAACTAAAAAGTCAAAATTGCATGTATTCTCATAAATGCAAATTTTCAAGGAATTGTTATGAATTTTGTGTTAAGATTCAAGCTTTGAAACTTCTTGTGCTCAAAATATACTAGCTTAACTTTCAAAATCCATGTCTGCCTTATTTTTGTGATTTTTAGTTTAGCTTATGCAACAGCTTAATTAGACCTGCAGGGCAAGTGCATGCCCTGTTCATCAGGTTTTGACCAACTTTCCAAGGACTCTCTTGTGTTCACCAAGGGACCCCACACCCTGTACCTTAGCTTTTTATAAACCCCTCCACGTCAGTTTATTGAGGGACTGCTTATTTTGGGCCTCAGCTCTCTTGCCCTTAGCTTATTTGATCCATATTTGTGGCCTGTCTCAGAAACCAACACTGACTAACTCAGTGTGTGAGCTCAAGTTCCAAGCACCACCCAGTGCTCAATAATAAGCCATAAGCCTAGCTTATTAGCTTATTCCAAAGCTGACCAGGTCTACTTCAAGGTTCAAAGCTTAGTTTGGACCCCCCCCCCCTTCACTTCTGTGGACCCCACAGAGGTCCAAAAGTCCCTGTGTTTGGCCTGTTTTGGCCTTGTAGTTGTTTATAGTGCTTATTTGTTTATAATTGCTTATTCAGTGTGCTTATTTATGTCATTTTGCTTATTTCAAACTTATTTCCATCTATTTTGTCTCACTTGTCCATTTGGTAGCTTAACTTAGCTTTTTCATTCACACACAAGTCCTAATAAGCTATTTTACCAACTGATAAGAACCAAGGGGGTGCACACAACTTATTTATAAGCTAAATCAAAAGTGTCTTCATAAAAGTTTTCTATTTTTAGTATATAATCATCTGTCAAAAAGAAAACCAACAAAAACCAATTTTAAAAATAGTGATAGCTTCTATTTAATAGGATTTATCTTTTTTATTTTTCTTTTCAGCTTATTATTAAGCACTTCATCATTTTTATACTTTTCTTAATTTTCTTTCATCTTAAAGTATTTTCAGTAATTTTTCTAGATTTTTCTCTTTTGAATTAGTAATTATTAGAATTAAAATTAGTTTAATTAAATAATTAGGTAACATTAGTAATTAAATAGTTTTATAAATTTTTAGATAACAACAGTACCTTTTTATATTTTTCCTAGGTATTTTAAGTTATTAAGTAATTTTAGAAAATAGTTTCTTAATTTCTACTATTTATTTTCTAAGTTTCTTAATTAATTTAGTTAAATTATATTTTAATTAATAAACAAGTAAATAATTAGTAAAATAGTTTAAAAATAATTTTTATAAGTCATTTTAGAATTTTTCAACTTAATTTTGCAATTAACTAGTTAAAATTTGTATTATAAAGCTTTTTAAGTTAATTAGTTTTAATAGTAAATAGTTTTAATTTAAATAATTAATTTTAAATAATAAAATAATCTAAAAAAATAATTTGCTTTTTAATTAAATTTTATTTTAATATTAAGTTTGTAAAATTTTCATTTGCACCCCCTGTAGTTGTAAATTGTTTAAATCTCACTTTTTTCTCCGTCTGTTAACAATTCTGATTTCTGATTTGTGTTTGTGTAATCATATCTGTGTTTCTGTTATTGTTAATACTGTTTCAATTTTTCAAATACCAAGCAATCAGTAGCATAATCAATTCCAAATCATCTTTGGTTACTGTCCTCAGTGCCACTCATTCCCATAAACGTTTTCAAGCACCATTGCAATCTCGTCGGGACATAACGACCCGGGGAAAAACTATACTATCCACGGAGCATTGACTCTAGGCAGTTTGACTTTGTTGACCAAATCACTTGGTCAATAATACCTGATTGTTTAGGCTCAATCAAAATTTGGCGCCGCTGCCGGGGAGGTTGTTGCGTGTTTTTAAAATGTTTTAAGTTTAGTGGTTTTCAAAACCCTCCCTGTACAAATTTCACCACTTTTGTAAAAATCTCAATCATATCAAAAAGTTCATTAACACTTTTCCTAAAGTGTTAACAACACCAAAAAAATCAAAAACAACAAAACAATCGTGAAGTTAAGTTACTTCGGTTTCTTTAAGATTACAACCTACACAGGTGGAATACGGAAGTTCTGACATTAAATTGCGAACTGAAGAGAGTCCATTTATCTCTCCCGCCACCCTGCGAGTAATTTTAAAGAGATCAATTTCGGTTAATGAAACGATACCAAAAATATTTCCAAAAGTTTTCTGCACACACACCTGAAAAGCCAAAAACAATTTTTCTGTTAATAAATACATAAAATCTTACCACCGCAAACCAAGGCTGAACACCTACCAACTGAGGGTGTGGACATAATAAGTTCCCAAACATAAGATTAAAACTTGCCGTTGTATCCCTGTGAGTGGTGTACCTTTTTCAAAGGAGCCATTCACTTGTGATTATTGGTTTAAGTTCCCTGTTGTTTTGCCTCGATCTTGTTTTGAAAAATTGTTTTTAGTGCATGCGCACTTGTTCACGAACAAAGCGTAAAAATTAGAAAAACGTACTCGAGCTACGTACTGTTATTGAAGAACCAATAACAGAAATGGACGACGGGCCACCACCACCCCCTGACCCTCCCAAGGATGAGCCAGTTCCCGATCTCCGAACGATGGAGGAGTTGTGTCAGCCTACCATGCAAGGGAGGGGCGGACCTATTGCACCACTCACCATTGAGGCTACGGACTTTGGCCTCAAGCATCACATGATCCTACAAGTCCAGAATTCGTGTCAATTTCACGGATTACCAGGTGACGATGCTAACAAGCATCTTGACAAATACCTTACCATCTCCCAAAGCATGAAACAACACGGTGTCACCGATGATGCCCTCCGTCTATATCTCTTCCCCTATTCTCCCACCCATCATGCCACTGCTTGGTTTGACCAACTCCCCAAAAATTTGATTCACACCTTTGAAGAAATGGTAACCAAGTTTTTAGCCAAATATTTTCCACCTTCCATGGTTACCAAGTTACGTAATGATATCAGCAACTTCCGGCAGCGTCCCGATGAGTCTCTATTCGAGGCTTGGGAAGGTTATAAGCTCGCAATTGATCGGTGCCCTAACCACAATGTGTTACAAGTTACCATCGTAGACACCTTCTATAATGGTCTAACATTGAGGTACCGGGATATTCTCAATGCTGCTGCTGGTGGGACCTTCATGAAAAGGTGTCCCGAAGAGTGCTATGATCTAATTGAGAACATGACTGCCCACCATAACTTTTGGGATTCTTCTACGGAGAGGGATGAGTCATGTAAATCAATCATTCCTTCATCATCATTTCCTGATATCGCGATTCTCACTAAAAAGATGGACAACTTTGCTACGGCTATGTTGAGGATGAACCAAACCCTCCAAAATCAACAAGTGAAAGTCGTAGCCCGAAATTGTGAAACTTGTGGAGGCCCAAATCTGTACTCCGAGTGTCCAACTACTGCTGGTTATCCTCAAGAGAACGTTTATGCTGCTCAAGGTTCCTACAATATGGGGGTAACTCTTACCAACCACAAGGGGACTGTAATCTCTTAAGCTATCGTTCCAACAATTTTTTCGGGCCACCCGGTTTCAATCAAAATCAAAACCGTAACTCGAATCCAAATCAGAATCGAGGAGATTCTAACCAAGGTCAAAACCCGAATTTCTAAAACCAGAACCAAAATCAAGGTCATTTTAATCAAAACAATTTTCAAAATGGCAATCAAAATCAAGGTTTTCAAGGAAATTTTCAAAGAAACCAAGGTCAAGGGAATTACAATCAAGGTAATTTCAACCAAAGAAACAATTTTCAGGGAAACAACAACCAAAACCAAGGAAATTTTCAAAACAACCGTGTTCAAAATTTTCCTAACCAAAATCAAAGCGTTGTTCAACCCCAGTCTTCCTCCGATGAAGTGTTAAAACAATTCATGAAAGCACAAGATGAAACGAATCGGTTATTGGTCAGCAAGATCTCTGAACTTCAGAAGTCTTTAAATGATCGACCCTCGGGCTCAGGTACACTACCGAGCAACACGATCGCTAACCGGAGGAGCGATATTAAGGCGATCACTACCCGAAGTGGAGTATCATACAATGGACCCACGACTCCCTCTACCTCTTCTTCTCCTCCTACCAAGGTAGCGGAACGTGAACCTGAGGTTACCACAGATACGGTACTTCCTACTAATAATGGAGGTAACAACAACGTCCACCCTCAAGTTGTCCCGGTCCCGACTCCCAAGTCAAAAGTTGTATTTGATCCTCCGAAAATTCCTGATGAAATTCCAAAGAACAATCCCAAGCCTTCGATTCCATATCCGTCACGTTTGAATGATCAAAAGACCCGCGAAAAATCTAATCATCAGATGGAAAAATTCTACCCAATTTTCCAAGAATTACATTTCGATATCAGCTTCGCGGATGCTCTTCTTCTGATGCCTAAATTTGCATCAACAATCAAAACTTTGATAAGTAACAAGGAAAAACTCTTTGAGATGGCTTAAAATCCACTGAATGAGCATTGCTCAGCTGTGCTCTTGAAAAAAGCTTCCGAAAAGCTTGGAGATCCCGGGAAAATTCTCATTACTTGCATTTTCCCGGGAATGGTTGAATGCTTTGCCTTAGCCGATCTTGGTGCAAGCATCAACTTAATGCCTCACTCAATCAGGAAGAAACTAAATCTTCCTGAGCTCACTCCAACCTGCATAACTCTCGAGCTTGCAGATCGTACTATATCTCGTCCCCTCGGCATTGCCGAAGATATCTTCGTGAATGTAGGAAAGTTCCATTTTCTGGCAGATTTCGTGATTGTTGATTTCGATGCTGACCCAAGAGTTCCTCTCATTCTCGGGAGGGGATTCTTAAGAACGGGTCGTGCTCTAATCGATGTTTTCGAAGAAGAAATCACTTTGCGTGTTGGTAATGAAGCCGTCACATTCAAGCTTGATCAGACTTCAAGATACTCCTCCAACTATGACTCTGAAACGGTGAACCAAATTGACATCATCGATGTTGCTTCAGAGGAGTATTCTCAAGAGGTTCTCGGTTTCTCACCAAGTGGCAGTACCACTCTTTCTTCTGAGCCTATCATATCCGACTCTTCCCCTTCTCTCACTCCGTTTGAGGGGAGTGACTTCCTTTTGGAAGAGGTCGAGGCTTTTCTTGCTCAAGATAGCTCAATTTCAAATGATATTGATGAAAACTATCTTGACCCGGAGGGGGATATTCTTCTTCTTGAAAGATTGTTAAATGACGATCCTTCACCCTCTCCGTCTCCAAAAGAACTTCATAAAGCGAAAATTAAATCTATTGAAAAATCTGAAGAATTTCCCGAGGTCGAGCTCAAGGACTTGCCTCCACATCTTGAGTATGCATTTTTGGAGGGTAATGATAAATTACCCGTCATTATTGCTAATGACTTGAAAGATGAGGAAAAACTGCACTCATAAAGGTTCTTAAGTCACACAAGCAAGCAATTGCTTGGAAACTCTCCGACATTAAGGGTATTAACCCGGACTTTTGTACACACAAAATCTTGATGGAGGACGACTTTAAGCCAGCAGTGCAACATCAGAGGAAGGTAAATCCTAAAATCCACAAAGTTATCAAATAAGAAGTTCTAAAACTTCTTGATGCGGGATTAATTTACCCTATATCTGACAGTCCTTGGGTTAGCCCAATTTATTGTGTACCAAAAAAGGGTGGCATAACCGTTGTCACAAACGAGGAAAATGAGTTGATTCCAACTCGTTTGGTCACGGGTTGGCGTGTATGCATTGACTATCGTAAGTTGAATGAAGCCACCCGTAAAGACCATTTTCCTCTGCCTTTTATGGACCAAATGCTCGAAAAACTAGCGGGGAATGAATACTACTGTTTCCTCGATGGTTTCTTGGGTTACTTCCAAATCCCCATTGATCCACAGGATCAAGAGAAAACTACCTTCACATGCCCCTACGGAACTTTTGCCAACAGACGTATGCCTTTCGGCTTATGTAATGCACCTGGCACATTCCAAAGGTGCATGATGTCAATATTTTCTGACATGATCGGGAAAACCATGGAGGTATTTATGGATGACTTTTCAATCATCGGGGATTCATTCCAGTCTTGTGTCTCCCACTTGGAAAAGATGCTAAAACATTGTGAAGACATGAACTTGAGTCTCAACTGGGAGAAGAGCCATTTTATGGTTAAAGATAGCATTGTCCTTGGCCATAAAATTTCAAAAAACGGGATTGAGGTTGACAAAGCCAAAATTGATGTCATCGCTAAATTACTTCATCCCACTACCGTCAAGGGTATTAGGAGCTTTTTGGGTCATGCCGGTTTCTATCGTAGGTTTATTCAAGATTTCTCTAAAATCGCCCGACCTATGACCCATCTCCTCGAGAAGGATGCTCCTTTTATCTTCTCACCTGAGTGCATAGAAGCTTTTGAAACTTTAAAGAAAAAGCTTACTGAGGCACCGATTCTTGTTGCCCCCGATTGGGACATACCTTTTGAGCTTATGTGCGATGCTAGTGATTTTGCCATAGGTGCGGTCTTGGGGTAACAAAAAGCAAAATACTTTCAGCCTATACACTATGCAAGTAAAACTATGACCGAGGCTCAGAGTCATTACACCACCACTGAAAAAGAACTATTAGCTGTGGTGTATGCCTTTGAAAAATTCTGACCATATTTGATACTGACCAAATGCATAGTGTATACGGATCACTCAGCTTTGAAGTACCTCTTTGCAAAACAAGATGCAAAGCCAGACTACTCCGTTGGGTTCTCCTCCTACAAGAATTTGATATCATTATCCATAATAAAAAAGGAGCCGAGAACCTGGCTGCTGATCATCTCTCACGATTAGAAAACCCTCACCAGGATGTGTCCGAGAAACACGTAATAAATGAAACATTTCCTCTCGAGACACTCAATATGGTTTATTTTCGTGGTGACTCTACTACCCCATCGTTTGCCGACTTTGCAAACTACCATGCGGGTAACTTCATTGTGAAGGGGATGTCGTCCCAACAGAAAAACAAATTTTTTAAAGACGTTAAACATTGCTTCTGGGACGACCCCTATTTGTTCAAAATCCGTGCCGATCAAGTCATCAGGCGATGTGTTTACAGACAGGAAGCCACTGATATTCTCCAGGCTTGCCATGCTGGACCCACCGGGGGCCACCATAGTCCTAACTACACCGCCAAAAAGGTGTTTGACTCCGGTTTCTATTGGCCCACAATTTATAAGGATGCCCACGACTTAGTCAAAACTTGTGACGCTTGTTAGCGTCACGGGAATATTTCACAAAAGAACGAAATGCCACAAAATTCCATTCAAGTTTGTGAAATCTTTGACGTCTGGGGCATTGATTTTATGGGGCCATTCCCATCTTCTCGCGGAAACAAATACATCCTCATGGCTGTTGACTATTTGTCAAAATGGGTTGTGGCAAAGGCCTTACCCACCAACGATGCCCAAGTTGTTGTGAAATTCTTGAAATCCATCTTTGCTCGTTTTGGAACTCCCCGTGCCATCATTAGTGATCGTGGTACACACTTTTGCAATGATCAATTCGCAAAATTCATGCTTAAATACCGTGTTACTCACCGTCTTTCTACCGTGTTTCATGCTTAAATGCACTATGGGCCTTCCGTATAGCTTACAAAACACCCATCGGGTGTACTCCTTACAAGCTTGTGTACGGGAAGGCGTGTCATTTACCGATCGAGCTTGAGCACAAAGCCTATTGGGCCTTGAAACATGCTAACTACGACCTTCATAAAGCGGGTGATCACCGTAAGGTTCAACACAATGAATTAATGGAACTTCATGATCAAGCCTACGAGAACTCTTTGATCTACAAAGAAAAGACAAAGAAGATCCATGACTCCAAGATTAAGAACCGCGTTTTCAACGTCGGTGACAGAGTCCTTCTTTTCAATTCTAGGTTAAAGATCTTCTCGGGCAAATTAAAAACCTGATGGACTGGACCATTCACTATTGCTAAAGTATACCCATACGGGACTGTTGAGTTATCTCAACCCAACGGTCCTAACTTCAAAG
Organism: Artemisia argyi; assembly: GCA_030686995.1. NCBI lineage: Eukaryota > Viridiplantae > Streptophyta > Magnoliopsida > Asterales > Asteraceae > Artemisia > Artemisia argyi. The sequence goes on along the minus strand of CM060686.1, from coordinate 154,020,762 downwards.
TGAATGGACGTCGTCTGAAACACTGTTTTGGAGAGGACATACCATCCATGGTTGTCCCGGATCTCCAAACTTTCCCCATGGACAAATGAATTCGGGGATCGAGTCAAGCTAGTGAGTCGGTGAACAAAAATTAGCAAAACATGGGTTTTCACCCATATCTCTGACTTCTTTCACTTTTCTAAAAAACTAGTGCGGGGGAGTCCCCCATGCTATTGTATATAAAGTAATTTTGAAAAATAAAAAAAAAATGCTATTCCCACACTCGCCCAAGTTTCAAATTTTCAAATCAAAGTTTTTCAAAATATCGGCATAATGGCTGGTACTTTGAATATTGAGGGCAATATTCAGTTCTAGTGGGAGGGAATTCTGGCGAATTTTATCACATTTTTACCTTATAAGTGCCATATATACCCCCGTTTTAGCCAAAAAAAAATTAGTGGAAGTGCTTCGCACTAAACACAACAAATGGTAATCAGTCCACCATGTCTAAATCACATAAGGACTGGCTAATCCGAGAGCAAACGGATCCCGGTAAAGATATCTCAAAACCGTTGATGCCTGACAATTTGCCAAAAATAGTATGGGATCCAGCTCACCGTAACCTTAATTGTGAAGAGTTGGCTAGTCCAGAAGCAAACGGCTTTTGGTAAAGACAAATCAAATCCGTTTACAGCTTATGGTTTGCTCAAAATCATATGGTTATAACCAGAAGTAATGGCTTTTGGAAAAGAGACTTCAAATCCATTAAGTTTTCTCAAAAGATTGCTAGGGAATAGCAATGTTTTAGTGTGGGGGATTGATGAGTGTGTAAATACTCATTATTTTTACCTAATCTGAGCTGCCAAAACATCCAAGAACACTCATATATGCATCAAAATACTGAAATTATCCCAGAAGTGTGTTTTATAGGTTTCAGATGCAAAATGATCAAAAACAAATGAAAAATGAATAAAGTTTACATAATTGGCACTTTCAGTCCATCAACTTTCAAAAGTTTTCAAAACCAGTCCCTGGTTATTCTAAAACATGAAAAAGTCACCAAAGGTCCTTTTTGAATCACAAATTACATATTTAGTCCTTTGGTGTAAAGTTTTACAAAATTACAAGTTTAGTCCCTCAACTTTGCAAAATTGACAAAAATGCTCCATGGGATGTAAAAACATTGAGAAAATCAATTTTTGTCCTTGTACTACTCATCTTTTGTAGGAATGGTCCTTGGGAGAAAATGTTGGTGAAATTACATCTTTGGTCCTTGAAGTTTCACAAGTTGGCAGATTTAGTCCCTAGAGGTGTAAAAGTGAAAAATCAACATATGGTCCTTGTACTATTCAATTATGGCAGGAATAAACCTTGTGAGAACTTTGGGAGATTTGCAAATTAGGTCCCTTAATTTTCAGCATATTACAAAATTGGTCCTTGTGCTAATTTCTAAAACCAAACGGACCTAAGTATTATTACACCTCAACACCAAATCCAATCCAACATAAAAACACCACCTAACCCAACACCCCTTCCAAAGCCCATCCCTAAGCCCACACCCCCTTGAACCGTTTTAAATAATATCCAGGGTCAAAGTTTGACCCTCGATCAAACAAGGTCAAAATACCACCACCCCCTTTCCCTTTCCTCTCCCAACTTGCAGCAACCATCCCATCACCTTCCCCCACCATCACAATCCCATCACACCGCCCAAACCACTACACTCCACCCCTCACCTCAACATTAAATGCTGCCACCCCCAATTGTTATAAACAGTCCAAATCCCCTCTCCCATTTTTAGCGCCAAAAGCAAGTGGATGGCTCAGATGGAGTGAATTTGATCCAGTGGTTGTGGAAATTGCTCAGAAACCCTAGAAGAACCCTTGGATGGCTATAAAATAGGAAGAAACTCAGAGATGAAGACTGTGTAGTGTTTAATTGTAATTTTAGTGTCGAATTAATAGTTTTTCAAATTCTAGTGTAAGTTTTAACTTTTGAATTGTAATCTTAGTGATTTCAGTGTACTTTGAATCTTTCTCAATCAATGAATTAAGTTTTCTTTTTCAAATCAGTGTATGCAAATTTTCTCTCAAAATCATATTGGTACTTGCATTGTTAGATGTTGTTGTTCTGGACTCATAAGGTCACATAAGCTCCTATAAAGCTTAACTAAGCTTTTAGAAACCATTAAAACCCGCTTAGAATCATGAATAGAAAATATAAAAAAAATAAGAAAAATAAAAAGAAAATAAAAAAATCACAGGTTCAAATGGAAGAAGATGGAAGCAAGAGCTGAAAGTATTAGAGTTGGGTATTAGTGAGTCTGTGGAGGCTCAATAGGTGGTCCTGGTTCTAGTTTCACTTGTTCAATTTTAGCATGGATGGCATGAAGTAAGAAATTTTCTCATTTTTTTAGTTCTAGTACTCCTAAGCTTATTTTCTGTTTATTTATGCTTATTTATGTGTATTAGATCATATTAGATTGCTACTATTCTGTTTCAAGTTCTAATCTCTTGTTTTGCTTTGAAAATCTCACAATCTGTCAAGCTAAAGGGTGTTTGGATTTACTGTGATCTATGTGAACCAAAGTGTTTCTTTTGCTAATTTTTGTTTCCACACATCACTTAGGTCCCTAATTACTCAGTCATACATTAAAATCCAGTTGTTATTAGTAAAAAAGTCAAAATAGCCTTTGATTACAATTTACTTGTTATCTGTTGGAATTTAAGTGTATATTTTCATCATACTAGGACATTTGTAGGTTAGTTAGCTTAATTTCACATCTTTTCAGCTTAATATAACATAATTAGTGAGTAAATTTGATCCAAAGTTCACATAAGTCAACAATAGGTTTAAAACTATAAAGTCAAAATTGCACGTATTCTCAGAAATGCAAATTTTCAAGGAATTGTTATGAATTTTGTGTTAAGATTCAAGCTTTGAAACTTCTTGTGCTCAAAATATACTAGCTTAACTTTCAAAATCCATGTCTGCCTTATTTTTGTGATTTTTAGTTTAGCTTATGCAACAGCTTAATTAGACCTACAGGGCAAGTGCATGCCCTGTGCATCAGGTTTTGACCAACTTTCCAAGGTCTCTCTTGTGTTCACCAGGGGACCCCACACCCTGTACCTTAGCTTATTAGAAAGCCCTCCACCTCAGCTTATTGAGGGACTGCTTATTTTGGACCTCAGCTCTGTTGCCCTTAGCTTATTTGATCCATATTTGTGGCCTGTCTCAGAAACCAACACTGACTCACTCAGTGTGTGAGCTCAAGTTCCAAGCACCACCCAGTGCTCAATAATAAGCCATAAGCCTAGCTTATTGGCTTATTCTAGAGCTGACCATGTCTACTTCAAGGTTCAAAGCTTAGTTTGGACCCCCCCCCTTCACTTCTGTGGACCCCACAGAGGTCCAAAAGTCCCTGTGTTTGGCCTGTTTTGGCCTTGTAGTTGTTTATAGTGCTTATTTGTTTATAATTGCTTATTCAATGTGCTTATTTAGGTCATTTTGCTTATTTCAAACTTATTTCCATCTGTTTTGTCTCACTTGTCCATTGGGTAGCTTAACTTAGCTTTTTCATTCACACACAAGTCCTAATAAGCTATTTTACCAACTGATAAGAACCAAGGGGGTGCACACAGCTTATTTATAAGCTAAATCAAAAGTTCCTTCATAAAAGTTTTCGATTTTTAGTATATAATCATCTGTCAAAAAGAAAAACCAACAAAAACCAACTTTAAAAATAGTGATAGCTTCTATTTAATAGGATTTATCTTTTTAATTTTTTTTTCAGCTTATTATTAAGCACTTCATCATTTTTATATTTTTCTTAATTTTCTTTCATCTTAAAGTATTTTCAGTAATTTTTCTAGATTTTTATCTTTTGATTTAGTAATTATTAGAATTAAAATTAGTTTAATTAAATAATTAGGTAATATTAGTAATTAAATAGTTTTATAAATTTTTAGATAACAACAGTACATTTTTATATTTTTACTTTGTATTTTAAGTTATTAAGTAATTTTAGAAAATAGTTTCTTAATTTCTACTATTCATTTTCTAATTTTCTTAATTAATTTAGTTAAATTAGATTTTAATTAATAAACAAGTAAATAATTAGTAAAATAGTCTAAAAATAATTTTTATAAGTTTTGATAATTTTTTAGGATTCCTGAGATCGTTAATTAGATTTATAAATTTTTCTATAATTTTCTAAGTCGTTTTTAGTATTATTAGTAATTTAAAATAATTTAAATAGTTTAATTAATATAATTAGTATTTGATTAATAAAAAATCCACAAAAAGACAAAAATACATATTTTTAATTTTTAATTTTATTTTAAGTCATTTTAGAATTTTTAAACTTAATTTTGCAATTAACTAGTTAAAATTTGTATTATAAAGCTTTTTAAGTTAATTAGTTTTAATATTAAATAGTTTTAATTTAAATAATTAATATTAAATAATAAATTAATCAAAAAAAATCTTTTTAATTAAATTTTCTTTTAATATTAAGTTTGTAAAATTTTCATTTGCACCCCCTATACTTGTAAATTGTTTAAATCTCACATTTTTCTCTGTCTGTTAACAATTCTGATTTTTTATTTGTGTTTGGGTAATCATATATGTGTTTCTGTTATTGTTAATACTGTTTCAATTGTTCAAATACCAAGCAATCAGTAGCATAATCAATTCCAAATCATCTTTGGTTACTGTCCTCAGTGCCACTCATTCCCATAAACGTTTTCAAGCACCATTGCAATCTCGTCGGGACATAACGACCCGGGGAAAAACTATACTATCCACGGAGCATTGACTCTAGGCAGTTTGACTTTGTTGACCAAATTACTTAGTCAATAATACCTGACTGTTTAGGCTCAATCAAAATTTGGCGTCGCTGCCGGGGAGGTTGTTGCGTGTTTCAAAAACGTTTTAATTTTAGTGGTTTTCAAAACCCTCCCTGTACAAATTTCACCACTTTTGTAAAAAGTTTTTGTAAAAATCTCAATCGTATCAAAAAGTTCATTAACAATTTTCCTAAAGTGTTAACAACACCAAAAAAATCAAAAACAACAAAACAATCGTGAAGTTAAATTACTTCGGTTTCTTTAAGATTACAACCTACACAGGTGGAATACGGAAGTTCTGACATTAAATTGCGAACTGAAGAGAGTCCATTTATCTCTCCCGCCACCCTGCGAGTAATTTTAAAGAGATCGATTTCGGTTAACGAATCGATACCAAAAATATTTCCAAAAGTTTTCTACACACACACCCGAAAAGCCAAAAACAATTTTTCTGTTAATAAGTACATAAAATCTTACCACCGCAAACCAAGGCAGAACACCTACCAACTGGGGGTGTGGACATAATAAATTCCCAAACATAAGATTAAAACTTGCCATTGTATCCCTGTGAGTGGTGTACCTTTTTCAAAGAAGCCATTCACTTGTGATTACTGGTTTAAGTTCCCTGTTGTTTTGCCTCGATCTTGTTTTGAAAAATTGTTTTTAGTGCATGCGCACTCGTTCACAAACAAAGCGTAAAAATCAGAAAAACGTACTCGAGCTACGTACTGTTATTGAAGAACCAATAACAGAAATGGACGACGGGCCACCACCACCCCCTGACCCTCCCAAGGATGAGCCAGCTCCCGATCTCCAAACGATGGAGGAGTTGTGTCAGCCTACCATGCAAGGGAGGGGCGGACCTATTGCACCACTCACCATTGAGGCTACGGACTTTGGCCTCAAGCACCACATGATCCTACAAGTCCAGAATTCGTGTCAATTTCACGGATTACCAGGTGACGATGCTAACAAGCATCTTGACAAATACCTTACCGTCACCCAAAGCATGAAACAACACGGTGTCACCGATGATGCCCTCCGTCTGTATCTCTTCCCTTATTCTCTCACCCATCATGCCACTGCTTGGTTTGACCGACTCCCCAAAAATTTGATTCACACCTTTGAAGAAATAGTAACCAAGTTTTTAGCCAAATATTTTCCACCTTCCATGGTTACCAAGTTACGTAATGATATCAGCAACTTCCGGCAGCGTCCCGATGAGTCACTATTCGAGGCTCGGGAAGGTTATAAGCTCGCAATTGATCGGTGCCCTAACCACAATATGTTACGAGTTACCATCATAGACACCTTCTATAATGGTCTAAGATTGAGGCACCGGGATATTCTCAATGCTGCTGCTGGTGGGACCTTCATGAAAAGGCGTCCCGAAGAGTGCTATGATCTAACTGAGAACATGACTGCCCACCATAACTTTTGGGATTCCTCTGCGGAGAGGGATGAGTCATGTAAATCAATCATTTCTTCATCATCATTTCCTGATATCGCGATTCTCACTAAAAAGATGGACGACTTTGCAACGGCTATGTTGAGGATGAACCAAACCCTCCAAAATCAACAAGTGAAAGTGGAAGCCCGAAATTGTGAAACTTGTGGAGGCCCACATCTGTACTCCGTGTGTCCAGCTACTACTGGTTATCCTCAAGAGAACGTTTATGCTACTCAAGGTTCCTAAAATAAGGGGGGTAACTCTTACCAACCACAAGGGGACTGTAAGCTCTTAAGCTATCGTTCCAACAATTTTTTCGGGCCACCCGGTTTCAATCAAAATCAAAACTGTAACTCGAATCCAAATCAGAATCGAGGAGATTCTAACCAAGGTCAAAACCCAAATTTCTAAAACCAGAACCAAAATCAAGGTCATTTTAATCAAAACAATTTTCAAAATGGCAATCAAAATCAAGGTTTTCAAGGAAATTTTCAAAGAAACCAAGGTCAAGGGAATTACAATCAGGGTAATTTCAATCAAAGAAATAATTTTCAGGGAAACAACAACCAAAACCAAGGAAATTTTCAAAACAACCGTGTTCAAAATTTTCCTAACCAAAATCAAAGCGTTGTTCAACCCCAGTCTTCCTCCGATGAAGTGTTAAAACAATTCATGAAAGCACAAGATGAAACGAATCGGTTACTGGTCAGCAAGATCTCTGAACTTCAGAAGTCTTTAAATGATCAACCCTCGGGCTCAGGTACACTACCGAGCAACACGATCGCTAACCGGAGGGGCGATATTAAGGCGATCACTACCCAAAGTGGAGTATCATACAATGGACCCACGACTCCCTCTACCTCTTCTTCTCCTCCTACTAAGGTAGCGGAACGTGAACCTGAGGTTACCACGGACACGGTACTTCCTACTAATAACAGAGGTACCAACAACGTCCACCCCCAAGTTGTCCCGATCCCGACTCCCAAGTCAAAAGTTATATTTGATCCTCCGGAAATTCCTGATGAAATTCCAAAGAACAATCCAAGCCTTCGATTCCATATCCTTCACGTTTGAATGATCAAAAGACCCGCGAAAAATCTAATCATCAGATGGAAAAATTCTACCAAATTTTCCAAGAATTACATTTCGATATAAGCTTCGCGGATGCTCTTCTTCTGATGCCTAAATTTGCATCAACAATCAAAAGTTTGATAAGTAACAAGGAAAAACTCTGTGAGACGGCTAAAAATCTACTGAATGAGCATTGCTCAGCTGTGCTCTTGAAAAAGCTTCCCTAAAAGCTTGGAGATCCCGGGAAAATTCTCATTCCTTGCATTGTCCCGGGGATGGTTGAATGCTTTGCCTTGGCCGATCTTGGTGCAAGCATCAACTTAATGCCTCACTTAATCAGGAAGAAACTCTCTCTTCCTGAGCTCACTTCTACCTGCATGACTATCGAGCTTGCAGATCGTACTATATCTCGTCCCCTCGTCATTGCCGAAGATATCTTCGTGAATGTAGAAAAGTTCCATTTTCCGGCAGATTTCGTGATTGTTGATTTCGATGCTGACCCAAGAGTTCCTCTCATTCTCGGGAGGGGATTCTTAAGAAAGGGTCGTGCTCTAATCGATGTTTTCGAAGAAGAAATCACTTTGCGTGTTGGTAATGAAGCCGTCACATTCAACCTTGATCAGACTTCAAGATACTCCTCCAACTATGACTCTGAAACGGTGAACCGAATTGACATCATCGATGTTGCTTCAGAGGAGTATTCTCAAGAGGTTCTCGGTTTCTCACCAAGTGGCAGTACCACTCTTTCTTCTGAGCCTATCATATTCGACTATTCCCCTTCTCTCACTCTGTTTGAGGGGAGTGACTTCCTTTTGGAAGAGGTCGAGGCTTTTCTTGCTCAAGATAGCTCAATTTCAAATGAGATTGATGAAAACTATCTTGACCCGGAGGTGGATATTCTTCTTCTTGAAAGATTGTTAAATGACGATCCTTCACCCTCTCCGTCTCCAAAAGAACTTCATAAAGCGGAAATTAAGTCTATTGAAAAATCTGAAGAATTTCCCGAGGTCGAGCTCAAGGACTTGCCTCCTCATCTTGAGTATGCATTTTTGGAGGATCATGATAAATTACCTGTCATTATTGCTAAAGACTTGAAAGATGAGGAAAAAACTGCACTCATAAAGGTTCTTAAGTCACACAAGCAAGCAACTGCTTGGAAACTCTCCGACATTAAGGGTATTAACTCGGACTTTTGTACACACAAAATCTTGATGGAGGACGATGGTTTCTCTGCCTTTTATGGACCAAATGCTCGAAAAACTAGCAGGAATGAATACTACTGTTTCCTCGATGGTTTCTCGGGTTACTTCCAAATCCCCATTGATCCACAGGATCAAGTGAAAACTACCTTCACATGCCCCTACGGAACTTTTGCCTACAGACGTATGCCTTTCGGCTTATGTAATGCACCTGGCACATTCCAAAGGTGCATGATGTCAATATTTTCTGACATGATCGGGAAAACCATGGGGGTATTTATGGATGACTTTTCAGTCATCGGGATTCATTCCAGTCTTGTCTCTCCCACTTGGAAAAGATGCTAAAACGTTGTGAAGATACGAACTTGAGTCTCAACTGGGAGAAATGCCATTTTATGGTTAAAGAGGGCATTGTCCTCGGCCATAAAATTTCAAAAAACGGGATTGAGGTTGAATAAGCCAAAATTGATGTCATCGCTAAATTACCTCATCCCACTTCCGTCAAGGGTATTAGGAGCTTTTTGGGTCATGCCGGTTTCTATCGTAGGTTTATTCAAGATTTCTCTAAAATCGCCCGACCTATGACCCATCTCCTCGAGAAGGATGCTCCTTTTATCTTCTCACCTGAGTGCATAGAAGCTTTGGAAACTTTAAAGAAAAAGCTTACTGAGGCACCGATTCTTGTTGCCCCCGATTGGGACCTACCTTTTGAGCTTATGTGCGATGCTAGTGATTTTGCCATAGGTGCGGTCTTGGGGTAACGAAAAGCAAAATACTTTCAGCCTATACACTATGCAAGTAAAACTATGACCGAGGCTCAGAGTCATTACACCACCACTGAAAAAGAACTATTAGCTGTGGTGTATGCCTTTGAAAAATTCCGGCCATATTTGATACTGACCAAATGCATAGTGTATACGGATCACTCGGCTTTGAAGTACCTCTTTGCAAAACAAGATGCAAAGCCGAGACTACTCCATTGGGTTCTCCTCCTGCAAGAATTTGATATCATTATCCGTAATAAAATAGGAGCCGAGAACCTGGCTGCGGATCATCTCTCACGATTAGAAAACCCTCACCAGGATGTGTCCGAGAAACACGAAATAAATGAAACATTTCCTCTCGAGACACTCAATATGGTTTCTTTTCGTGGTAATTCTACTACCCCATGGTTTGCCGACTTTGCAAACTACTGTGCGGGTAACTTCATTGTGAAGGGGATGTCGTCCCAACAGAAAAACAAATTTTTTAAAGATGTTAAACATTACTTTTGGGACGACCCCTATTTGTTCAAAATCTGTGTCGATCAAGTCATCAGGCGATGTGTTTACGGACAGGAAGCCACTGATATTCTCAAGGCTTGCCATGCTGGACCCACCGGGGGCCACCATAGTCCTAACTACACCGCCAAAAAGGTGTTTGACTTCGGTTTCTATTGGCCCACAATTTATAAGGATGCCTACGACATAGTCAAAACTTTGACGTCACGGGAATATTTCACAAAAGAACGAAATGCCACAAAATGCCATTCAAGTTTGTGAAATCTTTGACGTCTGGGGCATTGATTTTATGAGGCCATTCCCATCTTCTCGTGGAAACAAATACATCCTCGTGGCTGTTAACTATTTGTCAAAATGGGTTGAGGCAAAGGCCTTACCCACCAACGATGCCCGAGTTGTTGTGAAATTCTTGAAATCCATCTTTGCTCGTTTTGGAACTCCCCGTGCCATCATTAGTGATCGTGGTACACACATTTGCAATGATCAATTCGCAAAATTCATGCTTAAGTACGGTGTTACTCACCGTCTTTCTACCACGTATCACCCACAAACAAGTGGGCAAGTGGAAGTTTCCAACCGTGGTATCAAACGGATTCTGGAAAGGACCGTAGCTGAAAACTGTGCCTCCTGGTCGGACAAACTAGATGATGCACTATGGGCCTTCCGTACAGCTTACAAAACACCCATCGGGTGTACTCCTTACAAGCTTGTATACGGGAAGGCGTGTCATTTACCAATCGAGCTTGAGCACAAAGCCTATTGGGCCTTGAAACATGCTAACTACGACCTTCATAAAGCGGGTGATCACCGTAAGGTTCAACTCAATGAATTAACGGAACTTCGTGATCAAGCCTACGAGAACTCTTTGATCTACAAAGAAAAGACAAAGAAGATCCATGACTCCAAGATTAAGAACCGCGTTTTCAACGTCGGTGACAGAGTCCTTCTTTTCAATTCTAGGTTAAAGATCTTCTCGTGCAAATTAAAAACCCGATGGACTGGACCATTCACTATTGCTAAAGTATACCCATACGGGACTGTTGAGTTATCTCAACCCAACGGTCCTAACTTCAAAGTGAATGGTCATCGTCTGAAACACTATTTTGGAGAGGACATACCATCCATGGTTGTCCCGGATCTCCAAACTTTCCCCATGGACAAATGAATTCGGGGATCGAGTCAAGCTAGTGACTCGGTGAACAAAAATTAGCAAAACATGGGTTTTCACCCATATCTCCGACTTCTTTCTCTTTTCTACCAAACTAGTGTGGGGGAGTCCCCCATGCTATTGTATATAAAGTAATCTTGAAAAAGAAAAAAAAATGCTATTCCCACACTCGCCCAAGTTTCAAATTTTCAAATCAAAGTTTTTCAAAATATTGGCATAATGGCTGGTACTTTGAATATTGAGGGCAATATTCAGTTCCAGTGGGGGGGAAATTCTGGCGAATTTTATCACATTTTTACCTTATAAATGCCATAAATACCCCCGTTTTAGCCAAAAAAAATTTTTAGTAGAAGTGCTTCGCACTAAACACAACAAATGGTAATCAGTCCACCATGTCTAAATCACATAAGGACTGGCTAATCCGAGAGCAAACGGTTCCCGGTAAAGATATCTCAAAACCGTTGACGGCTGACAATTTGTCAAAAATAGTATGGGATCCAGCTCACCATATCCTTAATTTTGAAGAGTTGGCTAGTCCAGAAGCAAACGGCTTTTGGTAAAGACAAATCAAATCCGTTTACAGCTTATGGTTTGCTCAAAATCATATGGTTATAACCAGAAGTAATGGCTTTTGGTAAAGAGACTTCAAATCCATTAGGTTTTCTCAAAAGATTGCTAGGGACTAGCAATGTTTTAGTGTGGGGGATTGATGAGTGTGTAAATACTCATCATTTTTACCTAATCTGAGCTGCCAAAACATCCACGAACACTCATATATGCATCAAAATACTGAAATTATCCCAGAAGTGTGTTTTATAGGTTTCAGATGCAAAATGATCAAAAACAAATGAAAAATAAACAAAGTTTGCATAATTGACACTTTCAGTCCCTCAACTTTCAAAAGTTGTCAAAACTAGTCCCTGATTATTCTAAAACATGAAAAAGTCACCAAAGGTCCTTTTTGAATCACAAATTACATATTTAGTCCTTTGGTGTAAAGACAAAATTACAAGTTTAGTCCATCAACTTTGCAAAATTGACAAAAATGGTCCATGGGATGTAAAAATTTTGAGAAAATCAATTTTTGTCCTTGTACTACTCATCTTTTGCAGGAATGGTCCTTGGGAGAAAATTTTGGTGAAATTACATGTTTGGTCCTTGAAGTTTCACAAGTTGGCAGATTTAGTCCCTAGAGGTGTAAAAGTGAAAAATCAACATATGGTCCTTGTACTATTCAATAATGGCAAGAATAAACCTTGTGAGAACTTTGGGAGATTGGCAAATTAGGTCCCTTAATTTTCAGCATATTACAAAATTGGTCCTTGTGCTAATTTCTAAAACCACGGACCTAAGTATTATTACACCTCAACACCAAATCCAATCCAACATAAAAACACCACACAGCCCAACACCCCTTCCAAAGCCCATCCCTAAGCCCACACCCCTTGAACCATTTTAAATAATACCCAGGGTCAAAGTTTGACCCTCGGTCAAACAAGGTCAAAATACCACCACCCCCTTTCCCTCTCCTCTCCCAACTTGCAGTAACCATCCCATCACCTTCCCCCACCATCACAATCCCATCACACCACCCAAACCCACAACCTTCCACCCCTCACCTCAACATTAAATGCTGCCACCCCCAATTGTTATAAACAGTCCAAATCCCCTCTCCCATTTTTTGCGCCAAAAGCAAGTGGATGGCTCAGATGGAGTGAATTTGATCCAGTGGTTGTGGAAATTGCTCAGAAACCCTAGAAGAACTCTTGGATGGCTATAAAAGAGGAAGAAACTCAGAGATGAAGACTGTGTAGTGTTTAATTATAATTTTAGTGTCGAATTAATAGTTTTTCAAATTCTAGTGTAAGTTTTAACTTTTCAATTGTAATCTTAGTGATTTTAGTGTACTTTGAATCTTTCTCAATCAATGAATTAAGTTTTCTTTTTCAAATCAGTGTATGCAAATTTTCTCTCAAAATCATATTGGTACTTGCATTGTTAGTTGTTGTTCTACTGGACTCATAAGGTCACATAAGCTCCTATAAAGCTTAACTAAGCTTTTAGAAACCATTAAAACCAGCTTAGAATCATAAACAGAAAATATAAAAAAAATAAGAAATATAAAAAGAAAATAAAAAAATCACAGGTTCAAATGGAAGAAGATGGAAGCAAGAGCTGAAAGTATTGGAGTTGGGTATTAGTGAGTCTGTGGAGGCTCAATAGGTGGTCCTGGTTCTAGTTTCTCTTGTTCAATTTTAGCTTGGATGGTATGAAGTAAGAAATTTTCTCATTTTTTTAGTTCTAGTACTCCTAAGCTTATTGTCTGTTTATTTCTGCTTATTTATGTGTATTAGATCATATTAGATGGCTACTATTCTGTTTCAAGTTCTAATCTCTTGTTTTGCTTTGAAAATCTCACAATCTGTCAAGCTAAAGGGTGTTTGGATTTACTGTGATCTATGTGAACCAGAGTGTTTCATTTGCTAATTGTTGTTTCCACACATCACTTAGGTCCCTAATAACTCAGTCATACATTAAAATCCAGTTGTTATTAGTAAAAAAGTCAAAATAGCCTTTGATTACAATTTACTTGTTATCTGTTGGAGTTTAAGTGTATATTTTCATCATACTAGGACATTTGTAGGTTACCTAGCTTAATTTCACATCTTTTCAGCTTAATATAACATAATCAGTGAGTAAATTTGATCCAAAGTTCATATAAATCAACAATAGGTTTAAAACTAAAAAGTCAAAATTGCATGTATTCTCAGAAATGCAAATTTTCAAGAAATTGTTATGAATTTTGTGTTAAGATTCAAGCTTTGAAACTTCTTGTGCTCAAAATATACTAGCTTAACTTTCAAAATCCATGTCTGCCTTATTTTTGTGATTTTTAGTTTAGCTTATGCAACAGCTTAATTAGACCTACAGGGCAAGTGCATGCCCTGTGCATCAGGTTTTGACCAACTTTCCAAGGTCTCTCTTGTGTTCACCAGGGGACCCCACACCCTGTATCTTAGCTTATTAGAAAGCCCTCCACCTCAGCTTATTGAGGGACTGCTTATTTTGGGCCTCAGCTCTCTTGCCCTTAGCTTATTTGATCCATATTTGTGGCCTGTCTCAGAAACCAACACTGACTCACTCAGTGTGTGAGCTCAAGTTCCAAGCACCACCCAGTGCTCAATAATAAGCCATAAGCCTAGCTTATTGGCTTATTCCAGAGCTGACCATGTCTACTTCAAGGTTCAAAGCTTAGTTTAGACCCCCTTGACTTCTGTGGACCCCACAGAGGTCCAAAAGTCCCTGTGTTTGGCCTATTTTGGCCTTGTAGTTGTTTATAGTGCTTATTTGTTTATAATTACTTATTCAGTGTCCTTATTTATGTCATTTTGCTTATTTCAAACTTATTTCCATCTGTTTTGTCTCACTTGTCCATTTGGTAGCTTAACTTAGCTTTTTCATTCACACACAAGTCCTAATAAGCTATTTTACCAACTGATAAGAACCAAGGGGGTGCACACAGCTTATTTATAAGCTAAATCAAAAGTGCCTTCATAAAAGTTTTCAATTTTTAGTATATAGTCATCTGTCAAAAAGAAAAACCAACTTTGAAAATAGTGATAGCTTCTATTTAATAGGATTTATCTTTTTAATTTTTCTTTTCAGCTTATTATTAAGCACTTCATCATTTTTATATTTTTCTTAATTTTCTTTCATATTAAAGTATTTTTAGTAATTTTTCTAGATTTTTATCTTTTGATTTAGTAATTATTAGAATTAAAATTAGTTTAATTAAATAATTAGGTAATATTAGTAATTAAATAGTTTTATAAATTTTTAGATAACAACAGTACCTTTTTATATTTTTCCTAGGTATTTTAAGTTATTAAGTAATTTTAGAAAATAGTTTCTTAATTTCTACTATTCATTTTCTAATTTTCTTAATTAATTTAGTTAAATTAGATTTTAATTAATAAACAAGTAAATAATTAGTAAAATAGTCTAAAAATAATTTTTATAAGTTTTGATAATTTTTTAGGATTCCTGAGATCGTTAATTAGATTTATAAATTTTTCTATAATTTTCTAAGTCATTTGTAGTATTATTAGTAATTTAAAATAGTTTAAATAGTTTAATTAATATAATTGGTATTTGATAATAAAAAATCTACAAAAAGACAAAAATACATATTTTTAATTTTTAATTTTATTTTAAGTCATTTTAGAATTTTAAAAATAAATTTTGCAATTTTCTAGTTAAAATTTGTATTATAAAGCTTTTTAAGTTAATTAGTTTTAATATTAAATAGTTTTAATTTAAATAATTAATATTAAATAATAAATTAATAAAAAAAATCTTTTTAATTAAATTTTCTTTTAATATTAAGTTTGTAAAATTTTCATTTGCACCCCCTATAGTTGTAAATTGTTTATATCTCACCTTTTTCTCTGTCTGTTAACAATTCTGATTTTTGATGTGTGTTTGTGTAATCATATATGTGTTTCTGTTATTGTTAATACTGTTTCAATTGTTCAAATACCAAGCAATCAGTAGCATAATCAATTCCAAATCATCTTTGGTTACTGTCCTCAGTGCCACTCATTCCCATAAACGTTTTCAAGCACCATTGCAATCTCGTCGGGAAATAACGACCCGGGGAAAAACTATACTATCCACGGAGCATTGACTCTAGGCAGTTTGACTTTGTTGACCAAATCACTTGGTCAATAATACCTGACTGTTTAGGCTCAATCAAATGGTTTCACTCATATTAGTCTACTAGGATTTAATGGTTTCCCATCATCCCCCAATAATGCGAGTTTTCTTTCTAGCATTTGAGTTTCAATATCATGATTTTTTTAGCAAAATAAAAAGGATTCGGGAAAGCATATGCGTCTAACAAACTTTGAAATGGTCCTAGTCCAACAACACATGATCCCAAACCATCACCCTTGTTATTAGCCATTGACGTGACCTCTGAAACCTTTTCCTTTATACCAGCAACACTCCCTTCATGGTCAGTAACACCCACGTTAGTTTTCAAAGTCGACCCCTCAGCATTCTACGCTTTCTTCTCTGTGTTTTATCATTCATACGTCTACCCCCTCTCCCTCCTGAGCCAAGAAATCCATGCTTCATGATCACACCATCCAGAAAAACCCTAGTATCCTCGTAACCTTAATTCAGTCCAGCATCCCAAGAACCCAGGAACAATTAACAGCAACGCACAACAAACCCTAAAACTAAAAAGCGACCAACATGAAAACAAGGAATACTTTATTAAGGTCAATTAGGTTTGAAACCCTAATCGACTTAACTACAGTAACGATCGGTTAATGCATCAAACTTAATCATTAAACCAGAAAAACACATTGCAGGCAATGAAAACCCTAGAAAAATTAAAACCCTAATCGATAAAATAAACCTACATGAAGAATTAAACTAGCCATTGTATACCACGAGATTAGACAAACGAACGAGTTTAATCTAAGAATTAATAGGTTAATAAGATCGATTGAGGAAGAAAGCAATTCGGATTCTTAGGGTTTTTAGTCGCCAATGTCACGAGAGATGAGAGCGGTGTTTATGTTTTGACATCTCAGTTTAACAAAACCATGTGTCAAATATCTAGTGAAAGAGTAAATCTTTTATTTAATGTTTCTATGTGTGGTTTCACTTAAATGCAATTTTATTGTAGTTTTTTTACTTCTATGTAAAGATGTTTTTTCTTTTATTTTTGCAAAGACCCCTCCGGTAATTGTCGGATCTCAACGAACTGACGAAATAAAGTGTATCCTCAAATCTTTATATAATTTTAAACGTTCCTGGTCAGCTAGTTGCCGATAAAACTTTACACAACACTCATTTATTTCATATCAAAGAGTAAACTTAAGGTATTTTACATTTGAATACTCATAGATACCACTGGCCAAATTCTTTGACCCAACAATATGATATTCAAAATAAAAAATAAATAAATAAATAAAAATAAAAAATAAATACAGATACAAATAATGCAGTTGAGAGAGGAAACGTAAAATATGTGTAGAATCCTTATTTTAACATCCATTATTCATTGCTTCCTTTCGTAGTGTTTTAAAATAAAATAGACTATATATTAGTATAAAAATCACAAAATTTTATTTCATTGATCCTCTTAATAGAAACCAACGACCCCAAAGAGGAAATCTTCCTACACATTCTTTATGGTCAGGTATGTGAGTGTGTTTGTGTGTGTGTCCTTTAAGTCATCTCATGCCGTCACATTCTTAATTCTCACATCTCTCTCTCTCTCTAGAAAACTAAAAGATATATAACAACCTAATAATGTTGATATATTTATGTGTTTGTGTGTGTATAGAAAATACATAGATATTGTTGTTGTCTCTATCAGTAGCTGGTAGCGGAAGGTGGAGTATTATTAGTATATGACCGCCACCTTTTTTCGGCATCATCTTCCTCAAAGCTTTAGCAAGAAACTTTTCCGGCAATTAAGTAAGATTTAGACACACTTTTGATTTTATATATGTTCTTGAAGCCAAATAAAACAAGTTTGTTTTTTTTTTTTTTCGTCATTAGCTTTAATCTCTTTGGGATCTGATGTTATTTAAGACAGCAAAACAACAAACATCTTTTCACTACAATTCCCAAGGAAAATAAAACTTCTTTTGGGTCCCAAACTTTTGCTTTTCTTTCCTCTTTGGTTTTTGTCTCTTTTGCTTGCTTATTAATTGAAGAAGAGTGGATCTTGTAATAAAAGAAACTCTTTATATCTCTCTCTTTAATAATCATCGCCTTGTCGAAGAACTATCAGATCTGTTTATTTGCAAGGTGTTGTTTGTTATACTTCATCTTCTTCACCTTCTTGTTTGTTTAACGCTTCTTTATGTATTTCTGTGTTTTTTATCCTGTTTAAGCTTCTTTAGAATGATCAGTTCATATGACAAGCTTAATCCCTTGATTAGATATTTCGTTTTAGTTTTTTGCTTCCGCGAACTTTATATATTGATATTAAAGTAGATAATATTTTCCCTTGCATGTTTCATAAATAAAAAGATTATACATGATCGATAAAATGTATTGAATTTCATTTTCTTAATTCAGTTTCTTCATCTTTTATATACCTTTCTGGTTTGAGAAAAAGAAATCTAACTAGATTTCTAAAACGTACCAGGCGATAATGAACTCAAAAAGGAACCTCTTGATTGTTTATGTGCACTTCTATATGTGTTTACTCTAAGGTCTTTTTGTATGTTTAGTGTCTAGTTGTAATTTCTTGATTATGAATTATTATCAGGTATTCACTTTGTTGAGTGGTGCAAAACTCAAGTGTCTTTCCTCAAGAAAAAGCAAACTTGAGTAGTTTTAATCTTGATCATCAAGTCATAAATTGGTGCTTCTCTCATGAGAATTCATGGCAGTAACATTGTCCACACATGGATAGCATTTCATTTTGTTTCACATCATTTACATCCTACCCTACACCCTCTTTTCTTCTATCTTGATTTACATATTCATCTTCTTCAAAAATAGCAATGTTTCTGAATTTTAAAAAGTGCTCCTTAACAAACATTTGTTTGAGCCTTTTTATATAAGTAAATATACTCATAATACCTTGTTCTCTTGGTAATTATGTTGACAAAGAGGTAGGCATTTGCATGAGTTATTTTCATCTTCGGTAATTAAGGAATCTTTGCAGTTCAACATCAATTGCAGTTAATTTATGTTCCACTTGTGCTAAAATAAGTAATTAGGTTGCTCCTTCTTCACCGGAATGTTGATTTCCTATCTTCAGAAACGGTCTTTGTGATACCAAGAAATTTTTTTATATAAAACCTTTGATTTTTCAGCTCTCACAAAGCGTGCTAGGGGCTTACCCTCTAAGAACATCATATTCGTTTTTGTGTTAGATACTTACTAGGTATACTTTGTTCCAAGTTACCGTGGAAGAGAAATTAAGAATTTTTTTAGCTAAACTGATTCACTCAAGGAGTCAACGTTTTCAGGTATGCGTGTTTGATGACAATACGACTTGATTAATAACTGCTTTTCCTTAATTGGGATTAATAACTGTATAATTATCTCCATTAAGTTATACTTATATTTCACCTGTAGATCTGAAGTAGGTTACTCTCTTTTCAATAATCTGCTTCGTTTTTGTGTGTTATGTGGGTTAATAGTTTATACTGCATGCATTATAATTAGAACTGTTTCATAGTGTTCATAGACAAGGGAGCCTTTTTTCTGTTAATAACGATGTCATTAGCTAGGCTGAAAGCTTCGTCTCAATATTCATTTTAAGAGTTTTCGTCGTAAAGTTCTTTTAAGATATGCATACATGCAATTACCTCATATAATTCGTAGTGGCAGCAAACTCTTAATGCATGTAAACTCGCTAGAATTTTTGAAGCAAGTTCAATCTTGTTAGCATCTAAATTTCCACTTCTGCTTTCTTGGTCTACATTTGCTATTACATTGAACTAATTTAATGTCTTTCAAACATTTTTTAGGAGATTGAGCATCCTGACATCGATCATGGGATAATAGTAGGAAAATGAATGTAGTACAAATTGCAACATTTATAAGAAGTTGACATTGTCATCCTATTTCTTTAGGTCACAATCTACTTGTGCTCTTTATAAACATGCTAAGAAATATTTATATGTGTTATACAATATAATAGTATTAACGAATACAGTTCGCTCATTAACTTAATATACATTCCTTCACTTTTTATTGATAAACTCTTATTTCTTGCCACAAATTCAGCATCAGCAGGCTGCATTGATAAAGAAAACATAAGTGGAAATTTAGATAACTTTTATTTGTAGATTAATAGTTATACGTTAAGAAATACTTATGATTGCATGTTTGCATTTTTCAGGTTTTAGATAATCATACCTTTGAGAGTATGGATACATTTTCACATGTACCTCCTGGTTTTAGATTCCACCCTACGGATGAAGAACTCGTGGATTACTACCTTAGGAAAAAAGTTGCATCAAAAAGAATTGATCTTGACGTGATCAAAGATGTTGATCTCTATAAAATTGAACCATGGGATCTTCAAGGTAAAAGAAATTCACCATGAACCAAATCAGAGGCTCCTAAAAATTTGCATTTCATTGTGATTAAGTTATACAATACAAATTAGGAATTCATTACACATATTATGGATGCAAGCTTTATATGCTATATATGATTAGCATAATATAATGGTAATTCATATTGTTTATTGACTCCGATATTATGATATTATTACAGAGTTATGCAAACTAGGAACTGAAGAGCAGAATGAGTGGTATTTCTTTAGCCACAAGGACAAGAAATATCCAACGGGAACTCGCACCAACAGGGCTACAAAGATTGGTTTCTGGAAAGCCACCGGACGAGACAAGGCCATATACTCGAAGCATAATCTGGTTGGTATGAGAAAAACCTTGGTGTTTTACATGGGTCGAGCTCCTAACGGTCAGAAATCAGATTGGATCATGCACGAGTATAGATTAGAAACGAATGAAAATGCAATGACTCTGGCAAGTGACATCTCTATCTTTCAACATTCCAGATCACCTATATGTCCTTATTTTTTTCCAAAAGTTATGCATTCAACTGACATGGCTTTAGTTTCCACTTCAAGGTAACCTGAGAGACACCATGTTTAACGCCATCTAATTCAGAAACCTAAAGAAAATAAAAAATAAAAAGACTTGCATATATCCATTGTTGGAATACCCATCAAGGTTGTAAGCATATTCGTGGAAACCATTTCTTTAGTGTTAAAAAATAAATAAATAAAAATCTGCCTTTCAATTGCATCATCCCAATAGTATTTCACTACACCAAAATTGTTATTAGTGACACACAAGACAGTGTCACTAGAAGCTCGAACTAGTAGTCACTAGATGTAGCCACGTCTCTATAGAGTGTCACTAGAAGTTCTTTGTGAAGATTTTGTGTTAAATATGCTTGCATAATCCGAAATATACACCATCCTTTCACATTTTGTTAAATTTCTCGGTTAAGAAAGAAAGGGTTAATTGGTACTCTTATTTAATAATCATATATAGTGTCACTTTGTGTGTGCCTATGATGTTTTCATCAGTGGCACTTTTCTTATTTGTGGTTGATAAAATAGTGAATAGCTTAGCTTGATCAAATATATATCATGGTTCTGTCAACTGTTCCTGTATATACTTTTACGCTAAGACCAAGAAGATGTTCTTAAATGATTTTGATTTGGTTTTAAATTTAAGTCATGTTTAATAATTTATTTGCAACAGGAAGAAGGATGGGTTGTATGCCGAGTATTCAAGAAGCGAATGACAACCGTACGCAGAATGGATGAACATGATTCGCTATGTTGGTATGATGAACAAGTCTCGTTCATGCCGGATTATGAATCCCCAAATCGAGTGTCTCATCCCTATACTTCAAATAATTCATATCAGCATCACTTGCCTGGAAAATCTGAACTTCATCAAATTCAATATAACTTGCCTCATGAGCACTCCTTCCTCCAACTCCCTCAATTAGAGTCTCACAGATTTCAACAACCTGTAGCTGCCAGCATGAATGCCTCATACACGAGCACTTTGCAGCCCCCGAATCAGGAATCTAAGGTCAACGTAATTTATGGTAATAATAGCAATAATACTGGTGAACAAGATCCTCAAGTGACTGATTGGCGAGTACTCGATAAATTTGTAGCATCGCAGCTCAGCAACGATCAAGATGCCGCTGTCAACAAAGAAAACAATTATTTGAATCCTGCTTCATCATCAATTCAAATGGCTGAACACATGAATATGCTTCTAAGCGACTCTAAGAGCGATGAGATGACTTCAGAAGGTGCATCAATATCTACCTCCACTTGCCAGATTGATCTTTGGAAGTAAAATAAACAACTTTTAACTTCTTGTTCTTCAAGAGAAAAAAGAGACATATCATAGAGATTTGATTAAAATATATGTACTAATATATCTAAATTGTTGAGATGTACATAATAAAAGTATTATCACTGAAGCAGCTTTACAAAGTTGTATTTGTACTAAGATATACGATATATATAGTATTTTGATTCAAATAATGTGCTATTTGTTAAGACAATTAATAAACTTAAGTACTTTGAAGTAGATAAAAGCTGATTCCCAAGAGTGTTTATATTATAGGATAGTTTTTGTCAGTTTTTTAGGGCAATCATTTGGTTGTATTTATGTTCCTCACCATCTGTTTATACTCACCGGAGGAAACATTGTCATGTTTTGCTGTAAACAAACGGAAATAAAAGATAACCGCATGAACTAGCGGTAAGAATACCAGCCTTCTAAAGAAATGGTCAAGGGTTAAAATCCAACGGGAACAAAATTAATCCCCTTGTGGCCACAGATGTTCACCTGCACCAACTTTGGGCTATCCAAAAGGGTGTTGCCCTGGGATTAGTCGGCTAGCAATGTCGAGTAGGAACCTAGGTAATTAACCAAAAAAAAAAAGAAAATTGTTGTAGTGAAAAAATTAAAACGAACTAGTAATACAGTGTGTGTATATGTCTTCTAATAAATCCTGAATTGGTCGTCCGACATTTTTTCTACAGTGGTGTTCATTATCAGGAGAGAACTAGAAATCGTATGATTTTAGGACGACAGACTGATTTATAATGTCAAAATGTTAAAATTTCTATGGATATTAATTTCAGTAGAAGTCGTGAACTGACTGGACGACGTACTGTTTGAATTGAGTTAATAAAGCACGTTTGCCTTGTACTCCGCTTATGTGTGCTACTCTCCTTTGATTTCATTGCTACTAGGCCGCGCAATAACATTTTCTACTAATGAATCATAAATAAAACTTATCGTTTAGACTTTAGAGTTTATACACCATCTGATGAAAAACGTGGTTGGATATAAAATATGGACCATGTACTTCACTTGTGAAGAAGTAAAAACCTTGGAATTTAAAGAGAGCAAGAACTAGGTGAATAAAAACTTTAAGAATCCAGATCCTATAAAAAGAAGATTGGGAGACGAAAATGATAGTAGAATTGAAATAGTCAGCAAATGTCTTTAGAGGTTTTATCTGAACATTTAACGCGTCACGAAGCATATTGTAACAAAGCATTTACCCACTGAAAAATATAGTCACAAAAACTCAAATAGTGACACTTTTTTGTGTCAGTAGCTATTTTAAAAATTATACCTTCAGATGCCACTAAAACCGAAATAATAAGGATACTTCATCTTTTAAACAAAAAGGTAGGACACTTTAGATATACCATTAATTAAAAAAAAAAAAAAAAAAAAAAAAAAAAAAAAAAAAAAAAAAAAGGAGGATTGTATACATGCAAATACAAACTCTGTTATATAGTCGGTAAACATCCCAAATCTTTTACCTTCCATTGTGATCACTATATCTCAAAGAGTGACACTTCATGCTTACCCATGAATTCGAATGTTTGGTAAGGGAAAAAGAAAAAGAAAAAGCATTTCAACTTCATTCATATATGGATGCCTTTTATTAATTATTGTAAGAAGAATTGCAATCCCTTGGTTTGCACTATAGATAGGCTTATCCTAGATACAAGAAGCCTCATATATGTTCAACGTATGGCAAACAACATGACATCTTTTAGCATGGGCAAACATAGTTATCTAAATGAAGATCAAAAAGATGTAAAAGATTAACTAGTGGTGTCTGTCGAACCGCCATTGGATATCTATTGTTAGCTTGTGAATCAAGGGCTCACGGAAACTACGTTAAATATCTGGGACTACTTGCTTAGAAGCGGAAAAAACATGATAAAAAGATGTTGCCTGTTATGGGCAGTGTTTTCTACTAATTAAGGTGCATACAAAACTTGTCAAAAAAGCATAAATGAATCAAAGTTGTAAAGCCTTTATGAATGAAAGCACTATGATCTGTCTAAATGCATGTATCATTAAAATGCACTGATAACTGCGAAACAACAAAGATAACAAGAACGAAGGATAAATGTTGGGACAGGATGTTTAAGATAGGAAACGATATTATGGTAAATTTGAATATTGTGGGGGAAAATGTATGACTTACCATGAAAAGAGATGGATTCCGAGGTATAACCGAAGAATTCAACAAAGGAATCTAAAGATATACATGGGGTTTGTACCTGATAATGAACTAATGAAGTTTGATGGAATTGAGGTGGGATCTTAAGATCATGCATGTTTATAAACTCTAGAGAAATCAAAAGACAAAGAATGGCATGAGTTGATGATTCTGTAATGAATCTAAGAAACAAAAAGGAGCTATAATAATAAGATGTTACTTTCGTTTGAGGTTAATAAGATTGTTGTGTGTTCACAATTTGTTTTTCCTTTTAAGCGATGCCAACTTCTCAGCAGACACCATCATGAGGCGTGCTCTTCTTCTAGTACTCATATTTTCACATAGTTAGAAGTTAGAACTTGGAACACCCATTATCCAAAAACAACCCGTTGACCATGTTATAAGTTGAAAATTTAGGATTATTATTTTTTGGGTTATTTTGTGGTCCTATTTGTTTTCCCTTATCGGGTTGTGTTTGATGATTAAACAAAGTGTGTAATCATAGTCGTCGCATCGAGTCTCTATTTAGTAGATGCCACATTTATTTTAATGTTATATTTGCATACTTTAGATATTAAACATATGTGCCATATAATTTATGTTTACTTGAACTTTTTTATACTTTATTACGAGCGTAATGGGTCTCTTTATTATTACCGCACCAGAGTCACTGAAAACCACAACAGCTTTAATAAACCATATGTAGTTTGAGTCTTTAATTAGTACTTTATCCATCGAGATTTTAAGTTTAATGTATATTGTGTCATAAATAGTGAAGCTTTTGGGATACCTTTATTGACGTTATGCTATAAACCGGGCTCTATAATTTTAGAGTTCTTTTTTCACTAAAACCGGGCTCTATTAAGGGGCTCTATGTCTATTTTTGTAGTAGTGAAAGATATTGTATCTGGCCCAAGATCATATAATGTACCTTACAACATGAAGAACAAGTTAGGCATAGTTAACAGATGATCTAAGTCTTCGATGTTCCCTCTCAATCCCAAACACGGTGACAAGTTATATATATATATATATATATATATATATATATATATATATATATATATATATATATATATATATATATATATATGGGGTTTTATTTTCATAACCCTGTTAAGTGCGGGAACTGCGAGAACTTCAATTTTGCATTAGAAAACATGCATGTTCATATAAAACATGTATGTTTTCTTACATACACCTTAATACACATACATGCATAACATACATGTTCATATAAAACTATTTTGCATTGATATGTTGCACTTAACAGGGTTTTATATGAACATGTATGTTACCCAGGTAAGGTGTATGTAAGAAAACATACATGTTTTATATGAACATGCATGTTTTCTAATGCAAAATTGGAGTTCTCATAGTTCCCGCACTTAACAGGGTTCTCAAAATAAAGATACACCATATATATATATATATATATATATATATATATATATATATATATATATATATATATATATATATATATATATATATATGGTAAAGGGTTTTCTGGTAAATTTATTACTCTAAAAAATAATTAAGTACAATAAATGTGGGTGAATCTCACATCTCAGCCTAAAACTAAGGAAAAACAAATGGATCAACTTTGCTTCAAATCTAAACTATCATAAGAATGACATACCACACTTATTAGACCTACTACAAATGATATTTAAGTTGACTACGAAGACTAATATCAAAGGCACTAGCAAACTGCATTTAAGCATCAGTCAAACCATGATAAAAAAAATGGATCAACACAATCATCATCATCGTAAGGGTCTTCATCATAAGTTTCCTTCCATTGTTCATACAAGCTTCTATTTTCTGTTCCACTACCACTTTAAGAAGCTTTATTAACCTTTGAGCTCGTAGAAGCTATAACACGGGCAGTTTCATTGTATATCTCAAACACTTCACTTCACTATCATTAATTTACAAGGTTTTAGTTGATTACCATCATCACCCACTAGCACAAGCTTCCCATCAAGCATCTAACAATTTCCAGTTCATTAATCCTTGCAAACAAAGGTGTAGTACTTGGACTACCAGATGTCGAACTAGCCACATACTAGACAACTTTCTTACCTGAATTTGACGAATTCTCATCCAAGCTCGTCATCTTTCTCAATCAAATTAAGTGCATCAAAAGGATTAGCTGAGCTCATCTCTACTTCTGATTCTTTTTCGTACCCCTTGAACTAGCACCATTCTTATTAGAGACGGCTTGGTAAACTTGTTTCTTAGATTTAAACTAAAACTTAGATCCCACATTAGTACCACGAGAAGTCTATCTAGGAGGCTATTTGAAACCATCATTCTTTGGTTTTTCAACAACCCGTTTTAGACATAATATATCATCATGCCCAAATATCATACATACACCACATCTAGGTGGTTCTCATTCGTACCCCACCCTTACCGTGTGAAGAACCTCTCCATCATCTTCCAAATTTTGAATAGCAATAGCCATCTCACCTTTAACTCTCGATCCGCCCTAACATCAATCAAAGCACGAGCATAATCCATACGACCCCATGATTGAAGACACATATAACTTGTATACGAATCAAGCATAATCGAGTTACCAAGCTTAGTAGCCATCGCACACAATCCATCTACAGTAAATGCCATGATAGGAATATCACGAAATTTTACCCAAATGGGAACCAGAATACTTATCCTCCTTAAATAAATTAGCATTAGGCATCCACTTCTTCAAGATGATAGGTGAAGATCGAATAAACCATAGACCATTCTCCAAAACCCCATTCAAACCCTCAATCAAAGAAAACTTGAAGAAAATGAAACCCTTTGAGTTCATCATAACTCAAACAATGCCATACTTCTTCTAAGCATTCTGAACATAGTATTCAACAACCGGGAATGCTACTCTTTTGCCCATAATATACCCATAGAAGCTAAAACCAAATCTAGCGTGAACTTCTAAAACATACAGCTTAGGGATTTAAACTTCAACTTAACATTATTAGGTCTACCTGTGTAAAGAGATCTAAAATTTACCTTACTGTTGTTAGCCTCGTTATTCACCAAACTAGCAAAAGATCTTGGAGTAGGGACTTCATTAGTAGACAAAATAATGGGTTGTTTTACCACATTATTAGTATCATCATCGGTACCCTGCATTGCAGCCTCAAAACTCTTACATGCATCAACATTTGTCTTCGCAATAACATGCTCACTAGATGTTACAATACTAGGTTTACTAGAGATCACGACCTGTTCACTGTTTACATTTGAATTTTGAGCTTAGTCACATCCAACCTGTAAAACACAAGATGGTTGTTCAGTACCAGAGATGTTGGGTCTGCAAAACGCTCTCTCATGCAAACCATGAATGATATGAACAACAGTTTAAGCAAATGACGAAAACTAATGAACATCAACGGTGAGGTTAGGTTTACTTGAGAACGACTCATACATGCTAATAACACCATTTGTACTTTTCAACTTTATAAATCTTGTTAGAAATGAATCAAAGATTTACAGGGGATAACAAGCGAAAAACTATCCCGGTTGATGATAAATTAACTCTCCAAAATCAAAGAACAAGAGGCAGGTAGCTTTGCTTTGTTGTTCCTAGGAAAGGAGGATCTTAACTAGAATACTTTGTATTATTTTCTACGTTTGAATATCTACTTAGCTCAGTTATAACCTTTGGCTTAAATAGATGGGGAAACAGTATATACACATGGGTGCATAGTAACTTGTCAACTTACTTCAGATAGGCACGTGCCTAGTATGCTAGCTTGAGCGTCCTTTAGGTTTACCCGATTTGACAACTTATAGTCCCAATGCTTTCTTTCTCGTATATCGATAAGTACTTGATAACTTATCTTTCCTAAGAAGTTTCCCGCTCATGCTTTTAGAGGTTGAGGTTGTTTAAACTGAGCAAAGCCGTCAGAGAAACATTTGTTAGATTTCAGTGACCCTGGTGTTGCTTGTAACTCCTTGAACATCACTCCCTGCCACCGCATCAGTTTGTGAAGTGTTTTCTTCATATGGTCTTTGACGTCCCTGAAGCTAGACAGTTAGTTGAGCTTTATACAACACTTATCGATTTCTTTTATCAGTGAGTAACACCTTCTGAATAATAATCAGGTAGACATGTTCTCTTGTAACTATCAGAGAGTACTTCACTTCTGATAACCATCAGGTTCTTATGATAGTTATGAAGTAACATTCTCTCTGATCTTTATTAGAGACTTTTATGCTCACTGACCTTCAAAGGGTGTATTAGGCTATTTTATGTTTAAATACTTGTCAGAGACAATTGGGTCGATTTCAGACCCAACAAGATGACATAACTTCATGTTGTGTAGTAATGGTTGTTTCACCTATGTCAATAGCCACAACAATCTCATTGCAATTGAGCTAATCACTTTCAGCAGCCTTTAGAGTAGTGTCAGTAGATACATTAGTCACATTCAATTCAGTGAAAACCCCTAACAACCTGCTCCTTTTTTTCCTCCCATGGACAAGCTAGTACCATCATTAGTACCAGTAATCTCCAAAACACTTCATCAGTATCTACATGATTACCTCTTTTAGGTATAAGAGGTGTACCATTAGGTCCCAGCAACTTCCCATCCATGTTTCGAACCTTTGAAACCAAATCATTCAACATTGGAAAGCTCTTGTCACTCTCCAAGTTTATAGTATCTATGAAAAACTTGTTTTAGACTTTTACAATACCTTTTTCGTGATCTTCTAAAATAAGTTTAACGAGAGATCGTTTATGAGCTCAAGGCTGTTAAGCCTTTGATATAGGATTTTGGCTATTAAAAGCATGATGATAATATTGGTGGAATATTCTAATGAAAGAAACAATACTATCACAACAAGGTTTTGCCAACTTCTCCGTTTGTTATTCCAACTAGCCCCAATGCTATGTGATCAAGTATAGCACGGTTTACATCTAACAGGGATCAAAGATCCTTGAGGCTAAACAAACCTAACAACAAAAGACCCCATGTCTAATGTTCATCAGACCCCTCGTCTGATGTTCCCACACACACTCTTTTAGGTGCTTTACATTTTAACACACTTGGTGTTATTGTAAATTCTAAGTACGAAGCACCATGGAGATGATGTTCACTTTGTTTCACTGTGAATCATGCACTCACCACCTATTTATCTAAAGGGTGTGATCTTCCTTTTATAACATAAGGAGATCATTACAAAATTGATAAGTCTTTGTCATCTACTATCTAGCTTATGACTAGGATGTCAAGTCATCTAAGATACAACACGTATCTATGTTTACAACTCACTTGGAGTGTTCAATTTGATGACTGATGAAAGATATTATCTAAAAGATATACTTGGCTTTTATGCACATAAATATCTTCTTTCATCCTTTTCCATTTGGTAGTATAACTCATTGTTTGACAGCAGTGTCATTCAGCAGAATCTTTGCTCTTCAGCAGAATCCATCAGTGGAACTATTTTGCTCTTCAGCAGAATATTTGCTCTTCAGCAGAATCTTTGCTCTTCAGCAGAATCCATCAGTGGAACTATTTTGCTCTTCAGCAGAATCTTTGCTCTTCAGCAGAATTGCACTTATCGTATTTTGCTTATCATTTCAGTATTTCTTCATGTTTCATTCTTCTTGTTTATGATCATCAAATCTATTAAATCTATGGAATATTTAATTCCTTACAGTATCAGCCCTCGACTGATCCTTTTTCTTTTTCTTCTTTCCACTCCCTCCTGAATCTAAGAAGCCACTTTTCATACTCACTAATACTACATACAATCAAATCCAGAAGGACATTATGCGTCAAGCTTCAAGTTACGCAGAAAACCCAAAAGATCAGGGTTTTAAATCAAAAAGAACCACTAATGTCACATAATTTTAAACTGGGTTAAGAATTTAATAATGATTAACATGGAACAAACAACAGTAATTAATGAATGATTAAGAGATGTCTTTAAAACCTTAGCGATTTGTGTTACAACTTAAACAAACCGAAATCCTAAAGAAATCGCCAAAGCAAACCCTAATGGAACTAATTAACGTTGATAACCAGATATAGTTTGATCGAAACCAAGACTATAGTGATAAATCAAAACAGTAATCAGTTAGGTTAACGAATTAGTGAGGAAATAACGGTGGGTAGAGTTGATTTAGGGTTCGAGTGATCTCCAAAATCGCCAGAGGTTTTTGAGAGGTTTTATTTTTTTATGATAATTTTAATGACACAATTGTCAAATTCAGTCATAGATTTGTGTAGTTTTAAATGCATACTGCTAGAGGGTGGCCTAGTGGTAAAAGCCTTGTGACTAATACCACTAAAATGTGTGAGGTCTCAGGTTCTTTATCAAGCATATTATCTTCTAAACGGATTAATTATGTTAATCATAGACCTTAAAACCTTAAGCTACAGTTGGAAGACTTGGTTTGAGAATTATATGGGTGATGTAGTATGTTTCTATATTCGCATTGCTTTGTGTTCTCTAGTGTCCTGCTAGCTTTTTTTTTTCTTTGTAAATCCATATATAATAATAGTATTAAGGTTGAAATTATTGAATACCACCTACTATAGTTACAATTCCATGTGATAAACTCATTATATGGCTGATGTGCTAATTGTTATCATAGCAAAGATGGTGATTGCTGCTGCCGGATGCTTGGGGTTTGTGAAATAAGTAAAGGTGATCAAGTTGTGGTGTCCACTTGAAAAAAGGGAACGAGTAAAGTTCAAGCAATATGGTTCCATTTGTGCTTAGAAATCCCAAATACGGTTTATCTATACCATATTTAATTCTATGGCTTGTTTCTTGTACGAGGGAAATCTCGTATCAGCCTTTGATGACTGACAAGTAAATCTTGAACTCTACAGACCATTCTGCAAGACCCATAAAGACAGAAAATCACTAGCTCTTAACAATTTCGGGTTATATGACTAAGGCTGATGACTTTAATGAGTTTGCAATTGACCAGATTTGTCCATCTTTTAATGAATCTGGCTACAAACTCAAATCAAAATAGAAATGTTGGTTAGAAGCTGTTCATTACTTCAACGCAAGATATACATGCTAAAGTTTAAGCAAAATTATATTAACAATTTTAAGCAAAATTATATTAACAATTTAAATAACACTAGAAGAATACCCGCGCAGAGTGACGGTTTATAGCGAGAAATAATTATACTTGTGTTTCAGTTTTGGTTTCTTGGTTATCGTTTTTTGCGGTTTCGAATTGAGCGAGTCGGCTCAGTTTGGCGGTTTCACATATTTTTTGAACACACCTATTCATAATGCTAGACTTTATACGAATCAAATAGTCATAATGAACCACGGAAAAACATTGCCAATTAAAATATTTATAATCACAATTGTCTTATGAAAAACATTGTCCTGATTGAAGAGTTGAAATATGCGAAATGAAATTCTTGACTCCGTAAATTTTTTGTTACAAAAAACGCTAAAAAATTAAAAAACATAGTTCATTGAAAAATTTTATTTTAAGATACATGCAGCTGCAACTCGCAAATACCCTGCTAATAAATTATTATACACTTTGCTCCACTATAGGGAAGAACAATAGTACAACATTATTTGAGGGAATTAAAATAGTGAAATTTGGTTTTCAAGTGTTGTGCCTTGGGCACTCTATAAAATTTTAGTTTTATAAACCATTAACATAATACTATGGTATGAAAATCATTATTTCTCCGTCAAAAAAGAAACATAATTTAACTAACAATGTTTTGATGAATGACATAGTAAATTGGGTAAACAATATTCAATGTTATCCGTTGTGATGAGTCTCTTTCGTGTAATAAGTCTTGCGAAACCAACATTAATACAAAAAATTTAAAACTCACATCACATCGTCTAAATGTGGGTGTCTACATCATTTTCTTCAACAACAACATACATAGACGCTCAGTGTTCGATATTTCCTTCCTCGGCACAAATTCATCTTTTTTATTTACAAATAAACATTGAATATTAAGTGTGTGGCATATATTAGTTAATACCTTTTCAATTCTTTTGTCAAACTTGCCAATACTAATTTATTCAATTAAAAAAATTAAGCAAAAGTACTTACATGTTTTATATGTACTACGTAGTTAAGATAAATAGTAAACTACAAAAATCGTCCATGTGGTTTGCTCAAATTGCAGACGTAATCTCTGCCTTTTCGAAAGTGCAGTGATTGTCCCTATAGAAGACTTTGGGTTGCATATTCAGTCCTTACTCGAATTTAGATGACTAAAATACGCTTTGGTCAAAGGGAAAGAAGACAAGGGTATTTTAGTCATTTTATTATAACCAAGGATGAAATTGGCAACTCAAGGTTCCCCACAAGGACAATGTATTGATGCGGGATCACAAGACCTTCGCAAAAGGTTTTACCTCTTAAGGGATCTTGAGAGATTTTTGCAATCCACCAGGTAGTGTACCTGATCGTTGTATTATAGTTTGTGGTATGTCCGGGGGATTGATCGTTCTCTAGGGGAATAGTGTCGTTAGGATTGAAATGTAGGTCAACTAGGTCTAAAAGTGAAGGATGATTCTTTTTGTATTTTTTTATTTTATGAAAGCAAATTAAAAATCTTAGGTATTGGAGGAGTGGGCGAAATTAGTTGCTAGTCAACTAATCCAAAAACTAATAATTAAACTGAAAACAATAAAATAAAAGTAACAAGAAAAGTAAATATGGTGAACTTCTTATGATGAGACAAATGTGTTTACTTATATTTCCTTACTCCTTAGTTATCTCTTGTTGGTAAGTTGAGTGTCGCAATGTAATTTTTTTGCTGAAGGTATATTCCTTAATAGCAGTCATGGGGGTGTGTATAACCTTCCCCAACTTTATGAATATCTATTCCTTCTTATAACGACACGTTTAGTACCCAATCATAGAATCATCTACTAACGCATTAATTACAACCAATAAAACCGTAGTGCACATCCGATTAAGTTTCTTAAGACGTTCAAGCTTGTTACCGTATAGGAGATTAGCCAGTTTTCTTAAGCCTAACGCGAATCAATCAACCAAACAATAAATAACTCACCAACAATTAATAACTAGGTTTCATTAGATCTAAGCAAACACAAATAAACCTAAGCTAGCATGTTAAAAGGAAGAAAAGATAAACAAGAAATCAAACAACACATAGACATGATGAATGATTAAAATTTAAAAAATAACTTATCTTCAATGAAACATGAGAGAAAATAGTGTTTCGAAACCCTTGGATTCTCAGAAAATTCGTCTCTAGGGTTTTGCACAAAGTTACTCTACCAAAGTTCCACACTAATGAATGAGAAATCCAAAACTATATATAGATTTACAAGGCTGATGGCTTCAGGTTATGAATTCTGACGCCGTCACAACGCCGCTTGAAGGTTTCGTATCGCCCAAGAGACCTAATGACGTCGTCACTTGTTAAGGGTTCTGGGTTGTCTCGTGTAGTTGCAAAGCCAGACGGCCTCAACTCATTTGCACCTGGCGGCATCAAGTGTTAACTTCCAAAATCTTTATGGGGCGTCTCGTTATAAAATTCCACTATTCTTATCATAAGGTGACGGCGTCAGCCTCCAAAGCGTGACGCCCTCAGGTGTAAAAACCTGACTTTTCTTGACTTTCTTGTTTTCTTCATTTTTGAGCATAAAATCGTCCTAAAAGCTTCAAAATGCTTCATATTCCAGAAATCACATCCCAAGTACCTAAAATGATAAAAGAAATGATTTGAGGCAATATTTGATCATAAAATCACAACTTAGGGCTTAAATGACCCCTTAAAAATGCATCAAATAAATCTTATCAAATACCCTTACACTTGGGATTTGCTTGTCCTCAAGCAAATGAGCTTTTATACCAATCAAAATACAAGTTATGGGTCATTTAACATTAATATAAAAGTAATTACAACAAATGATCATTCTACCTTAGTCAATAATAAGCACGAAAATTATACACTAGCACCTCATAATAAGTGTTTGGATACTCTCATCTCTCGGGTGTTATAAGTTTATATATCACAAATGAAAATGGAAAAATATTTCTCACTGCCTGTCATAGCAAATAGATTACCATAGGCTTGGGAAAGGATCAAAACCTCCACCACTTTGGCGTAAGCACCTAGGATAAACTATCAAAGAGGTCTTTTAAAGGGTTATAACGTTAGGTGTAAAGGTATGGAAACACGGTTTGTTGGATAAAGGGATAGTTTACTGGTGGCAAGTCAATTGTCTTAGTTAATTACATAAACAATGAGGCGTTGCTAAGCCAAGACTCGACTCAACTAACTACGACTCTTTTTGGATTTTTCAAGATAGTATATTGACTTAAACATAAATAAAAGAAACGGATGGTAGCCCGTATGTTTTTCTCTTTTCTTTCTCTATTTTTTTCGATTTTTTTTTCATACACTTTTACTCTACCATCCAAAATAATACATCAAAGGGAACTCGTTTCCCCCTTACACTTAAACTTTTACATAATTAGGAATAAAGACTCAAATTAAGATAATCGAAACATTTGGAGTACTTTAAAATATTAATGCACATATGGGGGTAATAAATGATGTTCTTCCCAATTACTCCATGACACTAATACTTTACCCATAAGTCCCAATCGTCCCAAAACAATATGTATAAGATATGACTCGACTTAGCAACCATGTAATCAATTAGACAATTAACTAAGGGTTTAAACATATAACAATAATGCACTAAAGATGAGTGCATACAAGGAAGACTAAGATGATTTGGGTGTACATTTGGGGGTGGATTGTAAACAAATTCTTCCTTTTAAATAAGATGCTTAAAGTTAGAAACGAAAAAGATAGGCTCTGAAGGGTGTACTAGGGGTATCGTGTACTAAAAATGAGTACAACGCAAAGGTGTGAGAAAATTACTTGACCAATGAAGTAAATGTAATTATAATGCAGGTTTAAAACATGGTTATCCTAATGCCTCTTATCATATAGCAAATCCTAACTACACGAATATAGTCTTACCAGAGGTCTCGGGATGCATCACTAACGCTAGTTCTAGAATCTAAATACTACCGGTACACTCACAAGGACTAACAATGAATGTTTTTTACTAAAGATCTAAAGGCGAACCTCACATATTTGGGGTGGAAATTTTTGAGTGGTACGGTTTTTGTGCTAGTCATATAATTCCTATCCATGAGACGCTTATTAAGACTAAAGTTTCACTCCTATATGTTACAAAAAAGATTAAATTTGGTGCCAAAATTACCCTAACAAGTATTCCTCTCAGTTTTATTACATGATGTGTGGGAATTGCACCAGGTTTTACTTCTCAAGGGATCTCGAGAAGCTTACAACCCCCACCAGACAGTGTACCTCATCGTTGTAGTATAGTATAGTGACAAGTACCGGGGGATTGATCGTTCAACTCAGGAATAGTGTCGCTAGGATTAGAAAGCCTAAAAACTAGGTCTAGAGGTGAGGGATGATTCTTTTTGTATTTTTATATTTTTGTTAAAACATGTAAAAAATCTCGGGTATTGGGAGAGTGGGCGGAATTAGTTGCTAATCAACTAACCCAATAACTAAGATGCAATCAAAATAAAATAACAAAAATAAAAATAAAGCTAATTTAACTAGTGGTGTGAATAATAAATGGGAAAAATATGTTTACTTAGATTTCATTACTCCCTAGATATTTTTTACAGGTTGATAGTTTGTTACAGTTGCGTGGATGACGGGTTATATTCCTTAATACAAATCGTGGGGTGGCGTACGTACTTCCCCATCTCTATAAGCTCCTACTTTACTCCTATGTCGAGCCTGCAAGAAGCTCCTAACATGGGATCACTAGAATTCGCTCATGCATTAAATACAACCATAAAAACCTAGTACGCATTGGTTCATGTTTCTTAAGACGTTCAAGCAAGTTACACTATGGAAGTCTGCCAGTTTTCTTAAGCCTAACATCGAAATCATTCATCCATTACAACTATAAACAAGCAATCAACCCATAATCAACATCTAGGTTTCATTACGTCTAACCAAACACACAAGAGATCTAGCCTAGCATGTTAAAATCAAGACAAGCGTAAGATATATTCAAACAACACATAGACATATTGAATGAATTGAAAGGATACTTATCTTAATTGAACATGGAAGGATTCAAGGGGTGAAAACCCTTGAAAATACTGTAAAAGTCGTGCTAGAGTTTATTCAAGTCGTCCCTCCATTTGTCCTCCTCTATGAATGAAAATTACAAAGACTATATATAGATTTTCTAAGGTGACGGCGTCAAGAAGAAAATTCTGACGCCGTCAACCCGCCGCCCATAATAAAATCGGATTGCCTAGATCCAGATCTGACGCCGTCATGTGTAATGTTGTTATGGGCCGTCACCACTTTTACTCTTGACGGCCATGCTTTGACGCCGTCATATTTCTACTGGACCGTCACCACTTTTGCTCTTGACGCCGTCATCAAAATGCTCTTGACGCCGTCAGGTACTGTTCTTAGCAAGGAAAATTAATACTTTATCGTTTTCTTCATTTTTATGCTCCAAAAACGTCCAAAATGCTTCCTTTTCCAGAATTCACTCCAAAAGTATCTAAAATCACAAAAGGAACGATTTAGGGCAATATT
Source organism: Artemisia argyi (assembly GCA_030686995.1). NCBI lineage: Eukaryota > Viridiplantae > Streptophyta > Magnoliopsida > Asterales > Asteraceae > Artemisia > Artemisia argyi. Next base: position 153,984,062 of record CM060686.1, on the reverse strand, counting down.
TAATCAAATAAATTCAATTCCGGGCTTAAATGACCCCCTAAAAATGGATCATTTTTCGCCTCATCATATACCCTTACACTTGAGATTTGCTTGTCCTCAAGCAAATGCGCTTTTATTCTAATGAAAATACAAGTTAGGGGTCATTTAACACTAATATAAAAGTAATTACAACAAATAATCGTTCCACTAAAGACCAAAGACAAGCACGGAGGTCATACACTAGCACCCACAAATAGTGTTTAAATACTCACATCTCTCGGGTGTAATAAAGTATATATCACAATATGAAAATGGAAAACATCTCTCACTACCTGTCATAGCAAAATAGATTACCATAGGCTTGGGAAAGGATCAAACCTCCACCACATGGCGTAAGCACCTAGGATAAACTATCAAAGAGGTCTTTTTAAGGGTTATAACGTTAGGTGTAGGGATATGGAATACACGGTTTTGTTGGATATAGGCAATTTTTGCTGGTGGCGAGTTAATCATCTTGGTTAATTACATGTATAATATGGCGTTGCTAAGCCAAGACTAGACTCGACTTAAGCTAACAAATGAAAAATAACAAAAACAGAAAATAAACATAGAATGAAACAGGATGGTAGTCCGTATGTTTTTCCTCTTTTTTCTTTTTCTATTTTTCTTTTTTTTTTCATACACTTTTACCCTACCATCCAAAATAATACATCATAGGGAATGAACATTCCCCTTACACTTGAATTTTTACATACTTTACAATAAACTAATCTAATGACTCGAATCAAGATAATCAAAACACTTTGAGTACTTTTAAAATTAACGCACATATGGGGGTAATATATGATGTTCTTCCCCATTACTCCATAACAATAGTACTTTACCCATGAGTCCCAATCGTCCCAAAACAATATGTACAAGGATATGACTCGACTTAGCAACCATGTAATCAATTAGATAATTAACTAAGAGTTTAAACATATAACAATAATGCACTAAAGATGAGTGCATACACGGAAGGCTAAGGCGATTTGGGTGTACATTTAAGTGGGGTGTAACAAATTCTTCCTTTAAGTAAGATGCTTAAAGTTAGAAATGAAAAGATAGGCTCGGAGGGGTGTATTAGGGGTTTCGTGTACTAGAAATGAGTACAACGCTAAGGGTTTGGAAAAAATTAGTTGACTTAACTAGCCAAGTAATATGACTTAAATGGTCAAGTAATTATGATACGGGTTTAACACAAGGGTGATCTTAATGCCTCTTATCATGTAGTAAATCCTACTACACGAATGTAGTCTCACTAGCGGTCTCGGAATGCATCACTAACGCAAGTTCTAGAATCTAAATGCTACCGATACACTCATAAGTACTAATAGTAAATGCTTTTCCTATCAAATCTAAAGGAGAACCTCACATATTTGGGTGGAAAATTTTTCTAAATAGTACGGTTTTGTGCTAGTCATATGATCTCCTATCCATGAGACGCTTGCTAAGGCTAAAGTTTCACTACTAAATGATGTAAAAAAATTTAAATTTGGCGCTAAAATTACACTAACAAGTATTTCTCATAGTTTTATTACACACCTACCATCAAACAAACAAACTCAAGTGAAAGTGTATACTATAAGGTATCATCATTTACCCTCCCCTTACACTTAGGATGAACATTGTCCCCAATGTTCAATTAAAGAATGTAAAAGTGAAATAGGTAAAAGAATGAAATCAAATACTCCCCTGATTCGTTCGGTGTGGATAGTGTGGTAACAAGGTTAGATCTTCCTTCAAGAAAATGAACAATCAAAGCTTCCCTTCCAGAAAAATAAATCATCTTCTTGTCATATATAACCTGTTAAACCTGAGAAAACAAACAAGGCAACCTCGCGTAAAATCGACGGCAATCTATATATACTAATAAATCCTAGAAAATAAAGTAAGATATAATGCTTGTGGAATGAATGTTTGCAAATTTCATGGAGTTTATAAGACTAAAGAATTAACAAAAACTTTAAGACTCCATTAGAAAAACAAAACTAGCAAAATTTCCAGAATTTTACACATGACGCCGTCAGAAGTGATCTGCAGAAATCCTTACGTTAGGTTTCCGGAAAATTTCTAGAAAACTTATGTCCTACTTCCTGGAAAATCCTGCAAAACATCATTATGACTCGATACAAGCATTTGACACCAACAAATACGAATATACATGTCCATTTAATATTGTGGAGAATCATGATCAATTTTTTTTCTTAAAAACATATTTAGGGTTTCCCCTTACACTTATCTTTTACGAAATACCTTTGGATGAAGTTAAGACAAAGTCAAACGACAAAATAAAGTATTTTCACCATTTTAGTTTTGAAACATGATCTACCAACAATAAAAATAAAGCATGCATATGGAAACAAATAACAATCAAATAAATAAAAATCACACAAAGCATGGGTTGCCTCCCAAGAAGCGCTTTTCTTTATTTACAAGTCTTGTAGCTAGACTCAAGGTCATGGGTTATTACGTGACATGGGTGAGTTCCTCGTTGAGGACATCTTTGGGATCAAACTTAGGTTTCAACTTCTTATCGGTTTTCTTAGTATGGTATGATGTTTCAAACTTTTCTCCATCCGGATCATACAAAGTCATCTTCATATGCCATGATCCGTCACCTTCCTTAGGTGGCTTGTCCCACCTCCATTTACACTTATCCCCCTCTCTTTTCCACTTGTTCATCTCTATGTTAATAGGCATTACGCTTAAGAACTCAACCATTTTCCTAAAGACTAGGGGGTCTTCAAAAGGATCTAGCTCTTCATCTCTAGCTATGAGTTGTTCCACCGAATGTGTTTTATCGATGAAATCCTTTTCTAGATAGAATGGGCGTTGAGGTCCTATAAAGTTTCTTTCTATCTAAGGTCCATATCTAGATGATCTCCTATTCATCTCTACCCAATGTGGTGTCGGTTCGTCCTCACAATCGTAGCTATGCTTCTTAACATCATATACCGACCAAGTATCGCCCTCACCTACCGCTATCTTAGACTCCTTACAATCTATCATGGCGCTAGCGGTTGCTAAAAATCCTCTTCCTACTAACAATGGGCATATAGTGTCACTAACCATATCTAGGACGTGAAAGTCCGCTAAAATAGTAAACTTCCCTACGTGAACAACTACATCCTTGATCATCCCAACCGGGTGGGCAAAACTCCCATCCGCTAGACCAATTAATACCTCCGTCTCCTCTAACTTTCCTAGCTTGAGAGTGGTGAAAAGGGATAAGGGAATCAAGTTGAGGCTTGACCCTAAATCGGCTAGTGTGTCGAAAGCTTCGGATTTTCCTATCTTACAAGGCAAAACAAATATACCCGGATCATCAAGCTTTTTAGGCAACTTGTTTTGAACGAAGGCGGTCCCATTTTTACCTAGTTTAAATTTCTCATATTTTTCTAGGAGAGCACTATAGTAGGGAGCACGGGCTAAGAGATCAATGACGGGGAATTCAAGGTGAAGCTCCTTGAATTCATCGTCAAGGTCTTGTGTAGGAGGTGTTTCAACTATGATTTTGACCGGTTTGATATCGAGTGTTTCATTTGATTGGTCCTTTTGAAGAATTTAGTTTTGCTTGAAACACGTGCTCATTGATTTAACCGAGTAGTATTGCGGACAAGAAGTGGGTGACGAAACTGATGATATGGAATTAACGTTTAGTTTCGGGTTCTTGACCGTGTCGCTTGGGAGTGCTCCCATTTCTCGGTCATTGAGAACTTTCAACAATGTGTCAATTTTGGCGGTCATCTCGCTTTGCTTTTGTTTGAAATCGGCTGCAAACTTAGATATGCGAGCTTCTTGAGATGCCATAAACTTGGACATCAATCCTTCAAGATTGTTGGTACTACCATAGTTATTAGAAGGATTGTTGTCGAAAGTACGGTTGGATGGTGGACCGTTTGTTTGGTAACGATTAGGCGGATTGGAAGAATTGGTTTGGTTTTGTTTCCACCTAAGGTTCGGGTGATTTTTCCAAGAAGGGTTGTAGGAATCACCGTATGGGTTTGGCTCGGACTTGAAAGTGTACCACTTATCTCCCGCTTCGTCGGTACGCGAGGATGCGTAGTCCGCAAAAGCTGTTCCGGGGAGTTCCACGCAATCACGAGTGTCATGGGGACCACTACATAATTCGCATGAAGAAGTGATTTTGTTCACTTGGCTTGAAGGCTTAGGAGCTTCATAAGATTTCATGGGAAACTTGACTTGGTCCTCAAGTTCCATGATCCTACGGTCGGGAGTGCTAGAATTGTTCGAAAGCAAAGATATTGCCTTGACCGTTTTATTCAAATCACGGGGATCATTCCAACTTTCGTTGTCATAGAGAGCAAGATCTTCTATGAGTTCCCATGATTCTTCCACACTTAGATCACGTAGCTTACCATCGGCCGATTCGTCAATGGTTCGCCTTGTGGAGAGATTAATATGGTTATAGAAGATTTGGACTTGGAGCCAAAGATCTATGCCATGATGAGGGACTTTTTGGAGTAAGTCCTTGAAACTAGTCCATGCTTCATATAGAGTTTCACCTTGACGTTGTTGGAACATCAAGATATCATTTCTAAGCTTGGTAGTTCTCTCCGGTGGGAAAAATTGAGCAAGGAAACGAGTGGTGAGATCATCCCATGAGGTGATGGATCCCGCGGGTAAACGTTCAAGCCATTGACTAGCTTGATCACGTAGAGAGAATTGGAATAGGCGTAATCGGGTTGACTCTCTAGTTGTAACATCAAGGTCTATAGAATCTACGATTTTAAGGAAGTCCTTGAGATGTTGATTAGGATCTTCAGAACGAAGTCCATGGAATGTACATCCGCTTTGCACCAACCGGATGGTGTCGGTTCGCAAGGGAGACACATTGGCTCCTTGGATGAGCTCAATAGTGTTTCGATAGCCTTAGTGGCTAGGTCGGGAATACTCTCCTAGGGTTCGGGGCCTAAGAGGTTGGTTTGCTAGTGGTGGGTTTTGTGGGTGGTCTTGTTGTGGTGGGTTGATGGGTTCAAAGATGTTACCACCTTCCATGATGTCGGATGGTAAAAGTTACAAACAAAGACACGAAGAAATAAGATAGACTAAAGAAAACCTAAAAAATAAAAATAAAATCTTACTAGAGAGGAATCTAGCAAGTAGACCTAATAAAAAGAAATTCTAACCTAGACAATAACTATTTCCCCGGCAGCGGCACCAAAAACTTGATGCGTGAGAATTGCACCAGGTTTTACTTCTCAAGGGATCTCGAGAAGCTTACAACCCCCACCAGGCAGTGTACCTGATCGTTGTAGTATAGTATAGTGACAAGTACCGGGGGATTGATCGTTCAACTCAGGAATAGTGTGGCTAGGATAAGAAAGCCTAAAAACTAGGTCTAGAGGTGAGGGATGATTCTTTTTGTATTTTTATATTTTTGTAAAAACAAGTAAAAATCTTGGGTATTGAGAGAGTGGGCGGAATTAGTTGCTAATCAACTAACCCAATAACTAAGATGCAATCAAAATAAAATAACAAAAATGAAAATAAAGCTAATTTAACTAGTGGTGTGAACAATAAATGAGAAAAATGTGTTTACTTAGATTTCATTACTCCCTAGATATTTTTTACAGGTTGATAGTTTTTTACAGTAGCGTGGATGACTGGTTATATTCCTTAATACCAATCGTGGGGTGGCGTACGTACTTCCCCATCTCTATAAGCTCCTACTTCACTCCTATGTCGAGCCTGCAAGAAGCTCCTAACATGGGATCACTAGAATTCGCTCATGCATTAAATACAACCATAAAAACCTAGTTCGCATTGGTTCATGTTTCTTAAGGCATTCAAGCAAGTTACACTATAGAAGTCTGCTAGTTTTCTTAAGCCTAACATCGAAATCATTCATCCATTACAACTATAAACAAGCAATCAACCCATAATCAACATCTAGGTTTCATTACATCTAACCAAACACACAAGAGATCTAGCCTAGCATGTTAAAATCAAGACAAGCGTAAGATATATTCAAACAACACATAGACATATTGAATGAATTGAAAGGATACTTATCTTAATTGAACATGGAAAGATTCAAGGGGTGAAAACCCTTGAAAATACTGTAAAAGTCGTGCTAGGGTTTATTCAAGTCGTCCCTCCAATTGTCCTCCTCTATGAATGAAAATTACAAAGACTATATATAGATTTTCTAAGGTGACGGCGTCAAGAAGAAAATTCTGACGCCGTCAACCCGCCGCCCATAATAAAATCGGATTACCTAGATCCAGATCTGACGCCGTCATGTGTAATGTTGTTATGGGCCGTCACCACTTTTACTCTTGACGGCCATGCTTTGACGTCGTCACATTTCTACTGAACCGTCACCACTTTTGCTCTTGACGTCATCATCAAAATGCTCTTGACGCCGTCAGGTACTGTTCTCAGCAAGGAAAATTAAGACTTTGCCATTTTCTTCACTTTTATGCTCCAAAAACGTCCAAAATGCTTCCTTTTTCAAAATTCACTCCAAAAGTACCTAAAATCGCAAAAGGAACGATTTAGGGCAATATTTGATCAAATAAATTCAATTCTGGGCTTAAATGACCCCCTAAAAACGGATCATTTTTCGCCTCATCATTACACGTCTACTGTTAAACAAAGCAAAAAACAAGTGAAGTTATAGTTTCTAAGGTATTCCAATTTACCCCCTTACACTTAAGTCGAACATTGTCCCCAATGTTCAAAATAAAAGATGTAAAAGTAAAGATAAATGAAAATTAAAGAAACTAATACTCCCCTGATTCGGTCGGTATGGACGATATGGTAAAATGGTTAAATCCTCCTCCAAGAAAATGAACATACAAAGCTTCACTCATGAAATATAATCATCTTCTTTTCAAATATAACTTGCTAAACAACAAAGAAAATAAATACGAAACCTCGCGTAAAATTGGCGATAAATTCTATATAAAAGTAAATCCTATAAAGCAAGTAAAGATATAATGGTTGCAGAATAAATGTTTGCAGATTCCTAGAGTTTTAAAAGTAAAGGTTTTACGAAAGTATACAATTCCAGCAGAAAAACAAAACCTGGAAAATTTTTCAGAAATAACACCTGACACCATTAGGCTTTAACCTCTGACGTCGTCAGGCTTTAACCCCTGACGCCGTCAGACATGATCTGACAGAATTCTTTGTATTTTGTTTTCGGAAAATTTCTAGAAAAATCCATGTTTTAATACCTGTAATCCTGCAAAATATCCATTGTGACTCGATACAAGTATTTGACTCAAACAAATACTAATATCTATGCTAATCTCTAACTGTTATCATTCATGTCCAATTAGTTCTTTAGAAACAAATACGATCTTCCCTTACACTTATCTTTTTGCAAAATACCTTTATATGTAATTAAGACGAAGTTAAAGACAAAATAAAGCATTTTTACAAATTATTTGAAACATGAACAATGAAAAAAAAGATAAAACATACATACGAAATCAAATAAAAACAAACAAACAAACAATGAAAAAAAAGCTTGGGTTGCCTCCCAAGAAGCGTTTTTCTTTATTTACGAGTCTTGTAGCTAGACTCAAAGTCATACCCTATCGTGTGCCGCTTATGCTCACATACCCAAGTGTGAGCCATCTAATTGTTGCTTCATCTCTTATATTCATCATTGAGCTCAAGACATCTACGATAGTATCTCTTATTTTTCTCATAGGAATATTTGAGTCCCTCCCTTTTGTCATTCTCACTCAATGATTCGATAGAGGGAAGTCTATTGCATGCCTTAATTGAATGATTCTTAAATCTAGGGTGCGAGCGAGGCATTTGGTAGACGAAATCTTCATCTCCGTCCAAGAATGTAATCAACCCACCCATAAGTTTTTTATCAAGCTTGGTTAACCATTTAAAAGGTTTTCCAAATATGACTTGGGTTAATTTATCATCAATAAATTCTCCTAAGTTCTCCATAACCATAAAATAAACCAAATACACAAAACTTCCTACGAATACGTACAATGGCTCAACCCTAGCAACAATATTATCTCCTTGATATTCTAACTCATTAACATGATTTTATTATAATTAGCACGCGAGATTATGTTCATAGGTAAAGATGAGTTAAGGTAAGCATCAAAAATCCTATATCCGATTTTACAAGGAAATTGCATGTTAAAGAGACTATCATTCTCTATCCTTGTCTAAGGGTCTACATACTTAAGAGTATCCACTTCCTCTTCTTTTCTACCCTCATTAATTATATCACCATCACCTAGGTCCTCGGCGGAATCCGAATACTAAAAAGGGCTATTTCTATGGTCGTTGTCGTGGTCAGATTCTTCCATTTCAGAATTATTGCCAAAGTGATGGTCAGGTGAAGAGTTTGGTGGGTTTTCGTTTTCCACTATGGGAGCCGGAATGGGTAGTTGGAAATTTCTTCGACGAAAGACACGAATAACAGGGATCAAACGATCAATATTATTGTTATTCATCGAGAAGGTTTACAAACAAGAGGAACGAAGAAAAAGATAGACTAAAGAATCCTACGAAAAAAGAAAATAAAAGTCTCACTAGATATGAATCTAATGAGTAGACCTAATCAAAATAACAATCAACCTAAGCAATAACTATTCCTCGACAGCGGCGCCAAAAACTTGATGTGGGATCACAAGAACTTCGCAAAAGCTTCTACCTCTTAAGGGATCTTGAGAGATTTTGCAATCCACTAGGCAGTGTGCCTGATCATTGTAGTGTAGTATGTGGTACGTCCGGAGGATTGATCATTCTCTACGGGAATAGTGTCGTTAGGATTGAAATGTAGGTCAACTAGGTCTAAAACTGAGGAATGATTCTTTTTATATATTTTTTATTTTATGAAAGCAAATTAAAAATCTCGGGCATTGGAGGAGTGGGCCAAATTAGTTTCTAGTCAACTAACCCAAAAACTAATAATTAAACTAAAAGCAGTAAAATAAAAATAACAAGAAAAGTAAATATGGTGAACTTTTTATGATAAGACAAATGTGTTTACTTAGATTTTCTTACTCCCTAGTTATCTCTTGTTGGTAAGTTGAGTGTCACAGTGCAATTGTTTAGCTGAAGGGTTGTATTCCTTAATACCAGTTGTGGGGGTGTGCACAGCCTTCTCTAACTCTACGAATATCTATTTCTTCTTATGATGACACGTTTAGTACCCTATCATAGAATCATTAACATCTACTAACGCATTAAATACACCCAATAAAACCGTAGTGCACATCCGATTACGTTTCTTAAGGCGTTCATGCTTGTTACCGTATAGGAGATTAGCCAGTTTTCTTAAGCCTAACGTGAATCAGTCACCCAAATAATAAACAACTCACCAACAATTAATAACTAGGTTTCATTATATCTAAGCAAACACAACTAAACCTAAGCTAGCATGTTAAAAGGAAGAAAAGATAAACAAGAAATCAAACAACACATAGACATGATGAATGATTAAAAAAATTACTTATCATCTTGGGGCGTCTCGTTATAAAATTCCATCATTCTTGTCATAACGTGACGGCATCAGCCTCCAAAGCGTGACGTCGTCAGGTGTGAAAACCCGACTTTTCTTGACTTTCTTGTTTTCTTCTTTCTTGAGCATTAAATTGTTAAAAAAGCTCCAAAATGCTTCATATTCAAGAAATCACGTCCAAGTACCTAAAATGAGAAAAGAAATGATTTGAAGAAATATTTGATCATAAAATCACGACTTAGGGTTTAAATGACCCCCTAAAAATGTATCAAATAAATCCTTATCATGTATGCATTTTTGAAAAAGTAAGTGTGCCTGCAATTTGACCAAACCACAAAGACGATTTTTGTAATTTTCTCAACATAAATTTCACACAATAACAACTTATAATTATATTGTATTATAAAAAATATTATTTAGGTTGTAACCTTTTTATAATTATACTAGCTTGGTACCTGTGCATTGCGGCAACGGGTACCTTACAATATAATTTATTTGAGTTCACATGTCATACGAAAATAGTTACGACATCAATGTAAGAGCATCTCCAAGTCAATAAGCTTATAATATTATTACTAACTCATTTTTCAGCATTACATGGTACCAGCGTGTTGCGGTGGCGGGTACCCTGTGATTAAAGTCCAGGCAACAACAAAACAACAATGACGAGCTAATTAACCTGAGAAAAACAAGAAGAAAATGATTCAGGTCCAACCCGGTTCACCCGTTTTTACTGGTTCTGACGGTCCTCTCAGGTTCGTTTTCAGACGGCTTTTATTCGCTATCCAAACCTGTGCCGACCCCGATTCCTGGTTAAACTAGTTGAACCCATTGGTCCTGTCCGGTTTCTAAAACCATATCTCCCATCAAGTTGTTTGCATATAAATTGTATGAACCTTTGTGTGTTTAATTAGTTTGTATAATATGTATAATAACATGTGTTTTGCATTTCATGGGTGTTATAAAAATAACGTTTATTAGGAAATTTTAAAAGTTCAATAGGTAGTTACTATTATAGACGTTTTTTTTTTCTTATCTCAAATTACATTGTATTTTTTTTAATTATTTTTTAAAAACATGTCTACAAAAAGTGTTTTAAAGTGTTATAACTAATACTATTATAGCTATACTTATTAAAATATACATTTATTTATAATAAGTATGCTACAAGCTATTGATTTATAGTAAAACCAACACAATTTCATAATAATAAGTGTGTTAGCCTTGATATTTAAATACTTTCATTTGGGAAGATCTAAAATGATGTATAATGTAGTATAAATATAAGTTGTTTTTTTTTTTCTTTTTTTTTTTTTTTTTTAAGATGTAACTAGCAAAGCAAACAATTTTGCTAAGGACAAATTATTTACTCATATTTTTGTTTTAGACAATAATCAAACATCATATTCCGTATTAATTAAGATATGTGTCAAGGTATTTCCCTTCTTTTTGTAAGTTAGCCTTTAATGTTAGCGGTGTTGATGGTCCTAGCAACTTGTCAGAGAAGAACAATTCGAATGTCAATAAAACTAGCAGGGTATTCGTTCGTTGCAGCGGCGGGTACTCTGAAATAAAATTTTTCAATGAAATTAATAAAAGTGTCACGGGATGTCATTCCGACATCTAAATTTGCTTGGTCACAGCTTTGTGTATCGAGTCGAGTTTTATTGAGTCGAGTCTTAGTCACAGGTTCATGTCTAGGTTAAGATGGAGGGTTGTACATTGTGTTTAAATGATTGTAATATTGGATGTAGGGGTGTTTTTAATGTTATTAATGTAGAATGAGGGTTGTACATTGTGTTTAAATGATTGTAATACTGGGTGTAGAGATATTTTTAATGCTATTAATGTAGAATGAGGGTTGTACATTGTGTTTAAATGATTGTAATATTGGGTGTAGGGGTGTTTTTAATGCTATTAATGTAGAATGAGGGTTGTACATTGTGTTTAAATAATTGTAATATTGGGTGTAGGGGTGTTTTTAATGCTATTAATGTAGAATTCTAAAGAAAGTGGTCTGAATTTCGATTCATGCTAGTTTTTTTTTTACACAATTCTTTGGTTGTTGTAATTATAAAAATTGATTGCTTTAAAGTGTTGTAAATCATGCATCATTTTGTGTACATCTGAATTTTTTGGAGAGAGAGTCATTACTCTATTATAAGTAGTATAAATTAATGTGAAGAATCATAGGAAGGTATTGTTTTACTCTCCTCCTATTGACGTTGATATGGGGGATTCGCTGGTGGAAAAACCTACTAATAAGGTTGTGAGGAATCTGGTGGAGGACGTGGATATTGATCAACCTAAGTCAAGTAATGAAGGTAGTAAGTCTACCTCATATGCTTTTATGTTTAAAGAAACACTCCCAAAAGATAATACAAATTTTTGAAATGCGTAATGGGGAGAGTGTTGATGGTGCTGATGTATCTATTCCTTTGGAAGCTATTAATAAGGTTTGTGATAGATTTGGTAATACCTTGTATGGTTACTTTATTGAGAAACGACTTGCTTTTCCTATTGTTGAGAATTACATTAAAAACACTTGGACAAAGTTTGGTCTTGAACGAGTTATGTTGAAAAATAGTTTCTTTTTCTTCCAATTTGCTACTAAGGAGGGTATGGAACAAGTTCTTGAAAATGGCCCATGGCTGATTCTTTTGGTTCCAATTATCTTAAATATTTGGACTCTCAATTCTAACCTTAAAAATGATGAAATAACAATAGCTCATGTTTGGGTAAAACTCCACAATGTCCCTATTGTTGCATTTTCGAAAGTTGGTCTTAGTTTACACTACTCAAATTGGTTGACCCTTAATGCTCGATGCTTACACGAGTTCTATGTGTCTTAATTCTTGGGGGCGTATTTCGTATGCTTGGGCTCTTATTGAAGTTTCGGCTACTAAGGCACTTGTGGAAACTATTGGCGTTGAATATGAGTAGCAACCTCCTCGGTGTGATTCTTGCAAGATATTTGATCATATTAATGATCGGTCACCTAAGAAGGTTAGGGTCGTGGAGCAGAATGTTGTCAAGAATGACGAGTTTGTAGAACTCACACGTAAAAATGAGAAAGGTAAGCAACCGTCTAAAGCTAAACATATTGATGGGATCCGGTTGAATAAACCTAAGCCTAACTTCTATTACCGTCCAGTGAGTAAACCTATTGTGGGAGATGATGTAGCTTCCACATTGCAACCAAGTAGCTCCAAGGAGCCTGCTTCGGTGGAGGTTTTGGCATCAAAACAAACAGGTAATACGGATACATCTAGCAAGTCTCATACAATTATTAAAAACACATTTAAGGATGATATTAATCTTATCTCTTTAAAGAACTCAATTGATGCTTTTATTAACGAAGATAATGTATTTGAAACGAATAATGAGAATTGGACAAATAAGGATGGTATTGGAGCTCAACATTTGAAAGTGACAGTGATGATGATGAAGTTTTAGAGATTTACAATGCAACTTCTAGTTACATGGTATTTGATAGTCCTATAAGTGGTACTCGAGCCGGTAAGAAGAGCTTATATAAGCAATAGAATGAGGATACTCATGATCAAAACCCTTATGATGATGATGACTTTGATGATTGCAGTTTGACTAGTACTCAAATGGTGTATGCAGGGCCGGTGATTGGCATGTACGGCAAGTGCGGGCGCACAAGGCCACCAATTTTAGATGGCCTCAAACTAATGCAAGTCCATTATATACATGTAGGATATAGACGTGTTTTTTAGTTTTCAACCCAATAAAAGCCCATATTTAATTACTTAGGTAGGTTAATTCTGTTAAAGGATGATAATTAAGGTGACAACATGTTATAAAAACGTGAAAACAAAGGGACAATCAATGGGTTACATTTAATTCAGTCAATTCTTAATACTCCCTCCGTCCCAAAATTATTGTCTCCCGACAAAAAACACACAGTTTAAGAAAAATATAATTAATACAGCTTTCTCTCTCTTACTTTTTTGCCAAATGACAGATTTACCCTTAACCAATTAATTAACACTTCTTTAAAGTTTGTAATATTAATTTCAACTAAGGGTAATATAGTAAACTTGACCAAACTCCCATATCTATTTTTAGCATTGGACAATTAATTTTGGACGTACCAAAAAGGAAAGATGGACAATTAAATTGGGATGGAGGGAGTAATTAATTCGGACATATTGGTCTCTCTATTTTCCTATACTAGCAGGATCCCTGCGCGATGCAGCTGCGGTCACCCTGTAATTTAATTTTTTACGGCTAATAATATATTTTATTTGTACATTTTTTGGCAATAGCTTTACTAATTAGTTTTTTATATCAAAAGTTTTAATGAAATTTTGCTTAGTTTGTATTATTTTATTATTATTATTATTATTATTATTATTATTATTATTATTATTATTTTCGTTTAGTAGTTTGCTTGGTTTAAAATATGTGAACATATTTTAGTTTATTATGTTCTTTTTGACAATAAATTTACGTATATCAAAAATTTCGTTTAGCTCGTGTTCGTTCGGGCTCGAGCCCGTTTGACCTGTGCCCGTTTGGGCTCGAGCCCATTTGGCCCATTTCCCGTTCGGGCTTGAATATTTGTATAATATGCTTTATTATTTGTATTAGTGACATTTAATGCGAGAATTGTGTTTAAGTTGGTTGTACAATATACTTGATAATTTGTATTTCTTATGTAAGTGTTGTTTTAATAAGTGCATTAATTATATTTATTGACCAGTTAATTAATTGTATTTAATGTATATAATGATTTATTTATTGTATTTAATGTTAGTATTAATTTTATGTTATAATTAAATATGAGGGAAATTTCTATAAGTAGCATTAGTTGTTGTACTTATAGCTTTAGAAGTTGTATTGGTTAATTTTAAGTATTTCTATTAATAGTAGGCCTTCATGCTTTATAATATAGTATGATAACATTTTAGAATAATGTGTGAATGTTATTTGATGTTAATTTTTATGCTTCTAAATACATAGTAACTCTAACTTGATAATAGAATACCAACTATGAATTTATTGTGTTTTTACTATGTCTATCAGAACATTGTTTTGAGTTGCAGTCTTAAGCAATGCGTCTAGGTTCCTAATTACAATTTGTGTATTAATTAACATTGCATTTACATATAATAAGTATTCTGTATCAATAGGGCCTAGTTTAATTTATAGCACAGGGCCACCGAAATCCACGGGACGGCCTTGGATGTATGCTAATGCATATGACATTCGTGGTCAAATTAGATAGGTTTTCTTTTTTGTTTTGCATAAGTATGTCATATCATTCTTATGCTAGGTTGTAGGTTTTAAGCTATGTAGATGCTTTGAGTGTGCCCGTTTGGGCTGAGATGATTCTCATTCGTTGTACTTAATTTTTTATTTATTTATTTATTTATTTATTTTAGTAATATATTTTACCGAGAAAATCATATACCCAAAAAAACATATATGATATTAAAAAGTTAAACAAATACATTTAACTTGTAATTTGGATACTTAAAACACCATATGATAATAAATCTGGAAAACACCAATGACAAAAAAGTAAATAAATAAAATCACCAAAGATCAACAATACAAGTAAGACTCTTCTATATTGGCTTCTTCCATAAAATAAATAAAATATCCATTGAAACCTGCAGATTTTACATAGCATTCATCTCCAACTACACAATGAATCAGATAAAAATAAAAGAATGATGGATTCCCCAGAACCTAAATCAAGAAGTTCTAGGGATATATTTAGCAATAATATAATTAACAAATAAATATCCAAATCGACGCCTAAGCACATAATAACACTAAGTAAATAGTCGATCGGGCAGTTTCTTTCTTAAATTTACAGCACCAGAACACTTAACATCGCCATTAGACCCAACACCACCATTGATCCATGTTGTTTTAATGCTGAGGAGATATCTTGAGGCCTGAAAAAAGTGAAGTAATATGATTAAAATATAGATCTTTAGTAAGAAGGTTTGACCTCCAAAAGTTAAATTACGACTATTTGTTCGAGGGAGTCATTGAAAGAGAGGAAGAAAATATACATACTTTTGCATACGACTGAGAGCACCACAATAAAGAACATTGTCGGGTATGGGCAATTCTGTTTTGTTGTTTTTCTCAGGATTAACGATCCTAACATAAGTTTCTTGACCAAGATACCACGAGTCAAGATTTTCAGTTCTCAGATTCCAAACTCCGACATTATCAAGAGAGATCAAGATTGATGTCCATGCCCCAGGATAAACCTATAGAACACGTAAAGAACCAATACTATGAGATAATCATAATAGTAATTTTACTTAACCATTTAATGAAAAGTTTTGTGGCAGCTAATAGTCAGATAATTATAAGCTTTAGTTCATGAAGAGTACCTGTGTGGTAGTACGAGCAATGCCATCCCACTTATTGTATGTTCCCCGGCTGTCGTTTGTCCACTCACCGTAACCCATTCTGAGATCAAATAACAAAGGTTAACATGAGAAAAAATGATCAAAAAACCATCTAAAAGTTTAGGAAAAATATGGAAAAAAGTTCTCATACCCAACAACAAAAAAGGCGTATCCATCCATATGATAACTATGCATCTTGGTCTCATTATTTTGCAATATCACTTCCATAAATCCCCTATATGTTCCGTTAATAACTGATGTTCCCATTCGTGATGGTCCGGTCAGTGGCTCATTGGGGAAATCAAGTTTATATGCACCTTTAACTTTAAACTCGTCAGCAAGTCTGATTGGTGTTGTGGGTTTCACAAAGGAGACACCACTTAATGTCGCCCTTCGTTTCCCATCAATTGTCACTGGTGGCTTGTTTCTCAATATGTACACATCAGTCACGTTTATAGAACCGTATTTAAAAGAACCTTGCGGATTTGGACGGGCTCCGCTAGCTGAGACATTCCACCTATGTAAATTTTATCAACACGAGATTTTAGGCACATATACAGAATCATCAAATAACTTGTTTGATCCATTTCAATTTGGCATGTGTCGCGCAACACTTTTTTGTCACAAGAAATCACTGTTTTCTACATTGAAAATCCACTTAAATCACAAGATAATGAAGTTTGTGACAAGAAAATGGTGTTTAATGACAACATGTAGCAAAATATAGTGTCAGTTTGGAATAAGTTGAATCTCTGGCCAAAATAACTGTGGGTAGATCACATCTTGAGAAGGGTTATATTGCTAATTTACCATTAAAACAACGGATCAAAAAGTACCCAAAAGAAATATCATAAAAACGATTAGTAGCATTAAGTGATATTACCTAATGGATCTTGCTTGGTTCATTGAATAAGTAGTGTCGTATTGATCTTGAGGAGGTGGAGGAAGGGGACCAGATGCCTTTCCTTTGGAATTCGAGTAATGCAAGACACCAACACCCGTCACTCGTTGCCATGTCGACTCATTAACAAATCTTGCACTAGCAACGATGTAGTAATCACTACTTGCATTCTGATCCATAGTGATTAAAAAGGAATATGTTTGTCCAACATGAATGTCTAAGCTAGTATAGTTTTGCTGCACTGTATACGATCCCTCACTTTCAGCTAGAAGCAAGTTATGACTCTGAATTCTGAAGTTTAAACTAGTCGAGACTCCAACATTGCTGACACGAATTCGATATGTTTTGCCTGCCAGATATAAATATTTAGTACTTTATTAGCTTGTATCGGCTAAAGACTTGAAAACTACTCTCTTCAACCCAAAATAATTGTCCATGGAACAAACACACACAATCTACGAGAAGTACAACTATTACAGCTTTTACCTAGCCCAATGGCAGTTTACCCTTTTGACCAATAATTATATGCTTCTTTTTGTTTTGTGCTGGTAAATTTAATTAGAGTAAAATAAGAAACTTCAGTTGTACCTATTGATTTCAGAAGAGGACAATAATTTGGGATATATATAAAATTAATATGGAAATTAATTTTGGGAAGGAACAAATCATATTGATTTGTACATTATATTTACCTGGTTCAACATTAATGGTTTCATGATCAATGCCATCAGGAACAAGAGTATCGTTATATCTATACGGTCCTTTTCCATTTATAAGAACACCATCCGGCATTCCAAGATCACGACCAGCATCAAGCGTCTTCCTTAAAGCCTACAAACCAAAAAACAGTCAATAAACATTACGCAAACCCCATGGATTAGTCGGCCAAAAGGTCGGAAACCATGGCTTCCCAATAAAAAAATTACGCAAAAGTGAATTTCGATGTTCGTTATTGTGACAATATACTGGATACTTACAGTGTGGTTCCTTATGTACCAGTCACCAATCAAGATTGTAATATCGTCAGCCGGGTTATCAAATGGGATGGGAATGACGGATCTTGGGTTGATGATAAAACTACCGAAACCACCAGAAGCTCTTTGAAGATTAAGTGATGGGAAGTAGAAGTAGCTGCCGATTTGATCCTTGACTTGAAAGTTATAAGTCCAGTTCCACTTAGGTGGAATTGGACAATTAGTACCAAGAACACCGTCTTGCCAAGAACTTCTCTTTTGCTGTATACCAGCCCTGTTTTAAGAAATATATAATTTAATCTTACACTGCATACATCATTTGGATTAGTTGGATTCTTTTTATCCACCATTGTTCAATTTAACAAGGTGTTTGATATTGCCTCTTACAACTACCTGCTTATTTTTTTTTTTTTTTTTTTTTTTTTTTTTTTTTTTTTTTTTTTTTTTTTAAATAAAGACTATTGAAAGAGAGTGTTTGGAGTTGCTTATTAAAGTGTCTATGTGCTAATGTGTTTGAATATATGCTAATTTTTTAGCAGATAACCAGCTTTTAGCGTTTGCGTAAAACTGCTGATGTACCTATGTCAGAATAAATAAAAGTTAAAAGCACGCTTAGTTTTAAGCACATAAGCAGCTTAAAATAAGCAATCCCAAACACCCCATAAAGTAACTCCAAACTTTCTATTCAAAAAGCTTATGTCTCTCAGCCATTTGGATAAGGAATCACAAACATTTTCAAGACTGCCTATTGGTTGTCAAAAGCACAATAAACAGATAAATGGTTATAAGAAGCAATCCCAACCACCCTCTTCAATTTTGTGCTGCGCATTAAAAGATTTGTTAGCATAGACAAAATAATGCAAAACTTACCAAGTTAGAAGAAGTTCTTCATCTAATTTGTTCCTCACATTGACAACAACATTGTTATTGGTTGTTGAATTAATAGTAGGACCAGGAAATTTCCCATTAATAGCAATAACCTACAAGATTAAAAAAGAATTAACAATGCTGAATAAGAACATCTATAGTCAAAGTGAAAGTCAAAACTCGGTGTTCTGAATCCTAATCACATATCCCAGATCTGAAGCTAAAATCTATACATTTTCATACTCTAAAATATACCCTTTAATCAACAACGGAATTTTAGCAAACCCCAATTGAAACACATAATGCCCAAAAAAACCGGTTAAACAAATTGAATTTTCATTTTAACAAAAATCAATTACTCCATTGGGGACATCACAATATACTCATCAATCATTTTTGTTTCGCAATTATAACAACAACAACAACATCCAATCCCCCAAGAGCGCGAAGTAACAATTTTTTGCCCCTACTCAAACGTAGAGAGACGAAGGCCTACGACAAGTGTATGTATACGCTTATTTCTTCATTATAACAAGATAAATATTTCTTGTAAATAACTAAACCAGTTTGGATAACATATAAAACACACCCATTCATCACTAACATAAATTTAGCACAAATCAATAAAAAAATGCAATAAAAATCATCACTTTTTTCCAGGAAAAAAAAAAGTTCAAATCAGTAAAATTTTGCAAATTAACAAAATCCAAAACATACCCATTAATCATTACCACAAACTAACCAAAACCCAATAGTCAAAACACAAAATTAAACAACAACCATCCCTTAATCCTTGTAACCAAACACCCCTCAATTGACCACCATTACAAAAACTAAAACATACCCATTTCTCAAAACACAAAATTTAGCAAAACCCATAATTCAATTCATCAAAATTCAAAAAAAAAATCACAAAATGTACTGTTTATTTACCTGTTGTGGGACACCAAGTGGTGAAGCAGTGATATAAGAAACCTCAAACTTATAAGAAACAGTTGGATCTTCAGCACAAGTGAAGCTTAAAATGTAGAATAGAAAGATACAAGAAAAAAATATAGAAGTATTAGCCATTGTCATTGGCTTGTTAAAACTTTTTTGTTGTTGTGCTTAAAGAAGAAAAAATTTGATGAATATAAAGTTTTTTTTTAGTCCATGAAAAAATTGGGATTTGAGAGAGAAAGTGTTTGATTTTGAGTGTGGGGACAGAAAGGAAACGGCTCTTTTTATGGGGATTATTTTATTGGTGTTTAAAATTGAGGTGGATTGGAATGATTGTGTTCTAGAATAATTAGTGAAAGGGCTGGCGGCGCAGCTTGTTGCTCGTTTGCCTTCAATTGCTTTATGTTAAACTACTCTCAATTAAGCAAAATATTAGTGAAATTATTAAATTGACTTATTATTGAACTTGATTGATTAGCTTCTTTTTATATTATTTTGTCTCTAAAATTTCTTTTTGGTAACGGCAGCGGTGGATAGACAAATTAGGCATTGGTTGTTCACTCTACTCGATGGACATATTAGGCTAAGCACACACTACCGACCTTACTTTTGTAGAGGTTAGTTATTTTATAAATTAAGTTTTTGTTATAAATTGAGGGACAAATTCTCACCATTTATTTAGTTAGATTTAATTGTGGTGATTAACCTAAGATTTAATAAGACAACCTAAGTCTATGTTTTTTACTTATCCTTTTTGTCTATCTTATTTATTCATTTTATTTCCTTTTTTCTTTTTTTTACTTTATTTTATTTTTTTTTTTTTAACTTCACGTTTTTTTCCCTTTAATTCAAGCTTTTTTTTTAGCGTTTCTTTTACGTTTTTTTTCGTTTTTCATACATATTCGTCGGTTTTTTACGTTTTTGTCAGTTTTCTTTCGTTTTCGTTCGTTTTCATACATTTTCGTCCGTTTTCATACGTTTTCATTTGTTTTCTTACGTTTTCGCTCGTTTTCATACGTTTTCGTCTGTTTTCTTACGTTTTCACCCGTTTTCATACGTTTCGTCCATTTTAATACGTTTTCATCCGTTTTTATACGTTTTCGTCCGTTTTTTACGTTTTCGTCTCTTTTCAAATGTTTTCGTCCGTTTTTATACGTTTTCGTCCGTTTTCGTACGTTTATATACGTTTTCATCCGTTTTCGTCTGTTTTTGACCGTTTTTATACGTTTTCGTCCGTTTTCATACATCTTCATATGTTTTCAGGCCTTTTTGTCCGTTTTCGTCAATTTTTTTATGTTTTTGACTGTTTTCAGACATTTTCGTCTACTTTTATACGTTTTCGTCTGTTTTTATACGTCTTTCTTCGTTTTTTGTCCGTTTTCAGAGCATCACCAACGCAAAAACCTTGAAAAGCTTTTCAACATTTAATTATATTACTTTTTTAATATCAAAAACTTATTGTAATTAATGTCTTCAACTGTGCAATACTTACAAAAGCTTCAACCGCTTGGAGTATGCAAAGTCATTGCAAAAAGCTTTTGGAAAAGTCTAGTGTTACAATGCTAAAAAGTCTTTGAAAGAGTTTTTGAAATAGTAAAAAGCTTTGAGAAAAGCTATGCATTGTGGATGCTCTCATACGTTTTCGTCCGTTTTATACGATTTTGTCCGTTTTTATATGTTTCCATCCTTTTTTTGTCCGCTTACATACGTTTTCATCTGTTTTCGTCCGTTTTCATACGTTTTCGTCCATTTTTATACATCATTGTCCGTTTTCAAACATTTTCATCCGTTTTCGTACGTATTCGTCCGTTTTCTTACGTTTTCATCTATTTTCATATGTTTTAGTCCATTTCTAAATGTTTTCGGCCATTTTTAGATATTTTCATACGTTTCTGAATATCGAAAGTATTATTCTTTGATACTCAGAAAATCACAAGTGATATTCTGAATATCACAAGTGATTTTCAACTAATGTTTTGTAACATAAAAATCACTTGTGATATTCAGAAAATCACAAGTGATATTCAGAATATCACAAGTAATATTCTAAATTTCACAAATGATTTTCAACTAATGATTTATAACATAAAAATGACAAGTGATATTCTAAATATTACAAGTGATTTTCAACTAATGTTTTGTAACATGAACATCACTTGTAATTTTCTAAATATCATTTGCGATATTCTGAATATCACTTGTGATTTTAATGTTACAATGCATTAATTTAATATTATTTGTGATATTTAGAATATCACAAGTGATAATATGAATATTACAAGTGATATTCTAAATATCACAAGTGATTTTTAACTAATGTTTTGTAACATGAAAATCACAAGTGATATTTTGAATATCACAAGATATTCAGAAAATTACAAGTGATATTCAGAATATTACAAGTGATTTTCAAGTTTTTTTTAATTCACGTTTTTTTCACTTTCATACGTTTTCGTTCGTTTTCATACGTTTTTGAATATCACTTGTGATTTTCTGAATATCACTAATAATATTCTGAATATCACTTGTGATTTTCTGAATATCTATCACTTGTGAATATCACAAGTGATATTCTGAATATCACTTGTGATATTCTGAAACGTATGAAAACATCTGAGAATGGCCGAAAACACAGAATATCAATTGTGGTACTCAATATATCACTTGTGATATTCAGAAAATCACAAAATATGACATGTGATATTCAGATAATCACTTGTGATATTCCGAATTTCACTTGTGATATTCAGTATATCACTGGGGTGATATAACAAAATATCACTTGTGATATTCCGAAACGTATGGAAACGTCTTAGAATGGCCAAAGATATTGAAAAACGGACAAAAACGAATGAAAAGGACGAGAATATAAGAAAACGGAAGAATATGTATGAAAACGGAAGAAAATATATGAAAGCATAAAACACGTATGAAAAAAAAAAGAAAACGTATGAAAAATAGGACGAAAACGAAAGAAAACGGATGAAAATGGACGAAAATGCAAGAAAACAGATGAAAACGCAAGAAAACGGAGGAATAAGTATGAAACAGACTAAAACACATGAAAGCGTAAAAACACGTCTAAAAACGGATGAAAACGTATGAAAAATGGACGAAAACAGATATAAACGAATTAAAACGTTTGAAAATGGACGAAAACGTGTATAAACGTATGAAAACGGACGAAAACGAATTAAAATGTCTGAAAACGGACGAAAACGTGTATAAACGTATGAAAACGGACGAAAACGTAAGAAAGTGAAAAAAAAAAAAAAAAAACTTGAATTAAAATAAAAAACGTGAATTTAAAAAAAAAAACAAAAAAAACTACACGTGAACCAAAAAAAACGTGATTTTAAAAAAAAAAAGAAAAAGGAAAAAAGAAAAAAAAAAAGTGAATTAAAAAAATGTTTATTAAAAAAAAGCTTGAAAAAAGAAAAAAAAAACGACGTGAATAGAAAAGGAGGGACCAAGAAAAAGAAAAAAAAAAAGAAGCAAACCTTGGCTAGAAAACAAAAAAGACAAAATAAAAATAATAAATAAATAAATAAAAGCCACGTGAAAGGCTTAAAAAGACAAAAAAAAATAAATAAATAAAGAAAAAATAAGTGAATAAAAAAAAGAAAAAAATACAAGAAAAAAACATGGACTTAGGTTGCTCTTTTAAATCTTAGGTTAATCCCCACCATTAGATCAAAGTAGATGGATGGTGAGAATTTGTCCCTCGGTATTTAACAAAAACTTAGTTCACAAATGAACTTTTCTCTACTTTTGTATGTCTCATCAGCTTTCTCTCCGACAACTTATATAAGAATTTTTACAACACTAAAGCGACCTTCATCTATTTATTTTTATTTCAACTTTTTTCAACTAACAAATTTTAATTTCATTACATTTTTTTTTCCTTTTCTTTTCTTTCTTTTATAAAAGACTTTACAAGTAATTTCTAAAAAATTTACAAAACTATAATTTAAATTAAATAAATAAAAATAAAATAAAATGTAACAGTCACATACTGACACCCCATAAGACACACATTTACCAACAAAAAAAAATGACTTCATCTTCAACCCATGGGTCGAGCAGACGATCGAAACACACAAAACATCACCCCAGATCGACGCCGACCAAGAATCCACATCAGTGGCAATGGACGACCAAGTCGGTTGACCGATCGAACGACCCACTTACTGCGTTTAGCCTTAGAAATGGTGGAAGGTCACGGTATGCTTAAAAAGAAATATAATTTTAACCATCCCAAATTTAGTAATATAGCACTCGTTAGGGGTGTAAATGAGCCAAGTCGAGTACTGCCAACAAATAGTTAAGAATATTATTGTTAAAATTTTATATTCATCTTCTATCCTTTTATCTAAATTTTTAGATTTTGTTGTTTGTTTCAATTAAATAGTTAAGAATATTATTATACACAAGTTTTAGACATAAAAATCATTTCCTTTGATAAGGTTAGTTAAATTATTTAATCACAATCATCACAAAACAAAACAAAACAAGATATTGATCGATCACATACCGAAAATATGACTCTTTTGTCAATCATAATATCATACTTTCTTGTCATAATCTTATCAGCAATAAATTTTCTTTTTAACAGATCAAATTAGTAGAAGCGAAAAAGGTCCGTGGGGTTTTCTTTTGTCGGGCTTTGCTGGCATGCATGCACTGATGTACATAGTACATATCAAAAGGGAAAGAAGTAGATACCATTTTACATTCTATTCCCACCAAGTTATGAGTAATGTTAGTTTCACTCATCCAACTTTACATTGGGTATGTTTGGCGAAATGGGCTGGAGCTGGGGCTGGGGCTAGAGTTGGGGCTGGGGCTAGGGCTTATCTTTTATATAATACAAGAATTACATCATTTCGGAGTATTTTTGCAAAACCCTTCTCATCGAAAAAAAATTGGACCAATAGGAGAGCTCAATTTTGACACATAAGCGAAATCAAGCAATATGATTGGCTAATAAAAAGTCAAAATTAAATTGATTTTGGTCAAACTTTAATAAATTTGGTGGAGAATTTGATTGATAAAAAAAACACATAAAAATATAGGTGTCAAATTTATGAAAATAAAAACTTAAGAAAAGAAGAGGTAATTAATAAAACCTTAGTGGTTGAATTTTAAATATATTAGAGTTAAGTGTAAAATTATAAGTCTCCATGTTTTTTAATAACTTTAGATAATAAACAATTAACCCCTTACACTTTATACCTCTATACTTTATAATGTTAACTTTGTTTAAAATTACATGAGTAATAGTAATAGTATTAGTTAGTAGTTTTTTTTTTTTTTTTTTTTTTTTTTTTTTTTTTTTTTTTTTTTTAATTTTCATCAATTAAAGTAAATTTAGTAAATATGCGAATTAGTTTTAATATACGTTAAATATTTTTTAAACTAACGTTAGTTTTAAACTTTCATCCATTAAAATATTTTTTTAAATAAGGATTCATGTTACTATATAAAAGTTTAATTTATGCGTACACGAATTTGAAATACGGCTAAATTATTAGTAACGGGAATATAAATATCAAATGGTAAGCATGAGTTACTGTGATATGAAAATAAATATACGCGATTCTACTTATAACGACGACTCATGAAATTGTTATTTAAAACTTATATATGGATATCCATAAAAACATTTTAAAAATTTTACGGAGCATATCTTAACTTCATCAACGCTCATTATGTGCCATTAAATTCGCACATTTTGTACAATATGATATCAATAGTTAAAGTTAAATAACAATATTAACCTCAAACTCAACATCTCTGTCAGTTAAAAACGTTATACAAAGCTAATTATTAAAAAATACAAACAAAAACACATCGGTTAGATAGTCATTCTTTTATATAGAAGGTGTTTCCTTTAAATTATAAAAAAATACATATATCACAATCATTATTTGATAAGAATCATCTCCTAAATCAAAAAAAGAAAAACTACATAACGAAAATATAAGTAAAAGAAATACCACAATTACAAAACACATCGTAAATTGATAGCACGGGTTTGCAAAACTAAAAGCATATATTACTAACATCTCATGCAAGTCAAGTATTATCATGTGATTTTGCTTGAATAATAAAATATAATTTTTAATCCAAAAGTATTCTCCCAAAATAATAGGTAGATTAGAACATATATACATATGATTTTTTTATCTTTAGTCCACTAAGTAAAACTATTTCAAATATGTTAAATGGTTTATTTTTTAATCAATAATAATACATAATCAAATCAAAATTTTAAAAATCATGTGCGTGCACAGGTATTATAACTAGTATTATAAGCCGAAATTAAAATTTGTATTTTTATAAACTTGTTTGGCAAATGGGTTGTGGCTGGAGCTTATTATTGTAAAATTACTAAAAATGACATAATTAAATGAGTTTTTGTATATGTTAGATATTTTGGCGGGTAAATAAGTAATTTATACTTCAAAAGCCCCGGGCTTAAGTTTTTAGCCTCTTTTATGGGGCTAAAATTTTTAGCCGGCTTATTTTATAAGCCCTTCCATAAGCTCCATACCAAACGAGACTTATTTAGTTAGTCGGCTTATTTTAAAAGTCCAAGCCCCATAAAAGCCCCTCCCCAAACATAGCCATTATCTCAAAATGAGAATAAAACTATAACAACTAGTGCTAACATATCTATCTATACTATCTGATATCTACAATGTAAAATTCACTTTTCTTGAAAAATCAATTACTAGAATGAACACTCTTCAAAAAGAATTACAAAAATTGACATTTTTTTAGAGATTTACCAAAATTGACACATCGAACATTTTGATTTTGCTCGCCCTCCCCTTTTGCTCGCCATCTTCAGAAGAAGACAAACATGGAGAGCAAAATGCTTGTTCGCCCCATGTTTTGCTCGTCGTTCACGCTAAAAGACAAAGAACGCAGCGAGCAAATGGTTTGCTCACTTCGTCGATTTTAGTAAATCCCTTTGAAAGTGTTTGTTTTGGTAATGGTTTATGTAAATTATTCATTCAAAATAATGACACTTTCTTGAAAGTGAAAACTTTAAATTAATGTTTTGCCTAAATTACCTTTAATTAATCTATCTTTTGTAAGGTTATCAATAGCGTGAAGCCTGGCATAGCGGTATAGTCAAGCCTCAAGCTTTAGTGTGAGGAATTGCGTCATAGCGTTTTTAAGGCGTGATTCAAAGCGGAAAAAAATATTTATACAGTTGTTAATATTAGTTAACTAATAGGCTTAAAACCTAGTTATGGATTTACTAGACCCGAATAAATACTTGTAAATAAGCTCAAGTCCAATAAATATCTTTAAAAATAAATAAATAAATAAATAAATAATAATTAAAAAATAAAAAATCTGGAAAGCTTCAAAAAAAGGCGCCACACCTTGCGCTATAGCCCGCTTTATCACGCCTTATCACGCTTTGTTTCACGCTACGCCTAGAGACGACGCTTTGGCCTGTTTCGTAACGTGAAGGTCACGCCTCGCGCTATGACGCCGCTATAACACCGCTATAGCGCGCTATTTAAAACTCTGATCTTTTGCAACTTTGTGATACTAACTAATACACGATTTCTTGCAATTTCAAATTTCATAAACACTTGATCTATATATATATGTGTATATATATATATATATATATATATATATATATATATATATATATATATTATAGTTTATATTAAATCAGGAGACATGCGACGCCGTTTTGCGTCTGGGTTTCCCGCCATTTTTTCTAGGCCAAAACTGATCCAATGCGACTTATCCATTAGTTCCCCTTATGATCCATTTATGCCAATGATAAACCCATAACCTTGACCATTCCACAAACCCTCCGCACCCTATTTTCTGCTGCTGATGATGATGATCGAATCAATCTAACCGAATCCACATCCAGTGGTGATGATCGATGATGATGGTCGAAGAATGGAGATGAAAGAGATGAATATGGCAAAGAAGAGTATCATCAATGTTTGAGGTTGGTTATACGTTTTAGGTTTTTGATTTTGATATAGACTTTACTTTTAATTTAGGCTTCTTTGTGAAATTAGGGGTTTTTGCAGGAAGAGGTGAGACTCAAATGATTAGGGGTTTGTGTGGGCACAAATGATATAGTAATAGGTTCCACAAAATCCAACTATATCTTCCTTTGTTCCACAAAATCTCTGCTACCTAGGATATTCCACAAAATCCATCTATATATCTTCTTTTGTTCATGAACGGTTTGTTTTTTTAGCCTTGCCTTCATCTTTTCTTAAATTTTGGATTTATTGAGTTTTGTCACTTTTAATGAGATAGGTTTTCTTTGATTTTTAAATTTTACTTGGGCAAGTTGTTGACTTTTGTGTGTTTGATTATGTGGTAAAACTATGTCGTTTGTTCATTAGTGGCTGGGAACAGTGCTTAACCAAACACCCCTTAAAAACATATAAGTAGCTTGCGGTGTTTAGAGGAAAATGGGGAAAAAAGACTCCTTGGCTGTTGTAAAGTGAAATAAGCAGTTTGCAATATGGACATTGGTACATGTAAATGATTAGTTGCTAAAACGTTTTAAATAAGAACAAGATTTACTTATTCCAAACACCTTATGTGAATATTATTCATTTGTGAACTTCAGTATTGCATCGTGTTACCCTGACAACAATTAACGGCTAAGTACTGCGAATGCAGTTTAGTAAATGCGTTTCAGCAAATGCAATAGCAAGAATGACTCGCAGTTTAGTAAATGCGTTTCAGCAAATGCAATAGCAAGAATGAACCTTGGGAGATTTGCCAAAATATTTCATGTTATGTTGTTCTTTTGACCCAAATTAAAATAACAGCCCCAAACGCCCACTAAAACTTCAGTTTGCGTAACATTATTAAGCCTGATGATTTTTTATGAGAAACCCGGCAATATGGTGAGGCCAAATGTTTTATCGAAATGCTATATAGACTTAACTGATCTTAATTTATATTTTTTTATCAAACTTTAGTTCAATTTCTATCACTAATGAATGGCGTCTAACTGCAGGTATATACAGTTTTCTATAAGAAGATACCATGTATATATCCGATATATCACTTCCCATTTTGCATAACATGCTTAAACTATTTTCTTAAGCTTTACAATACTATAAAGGTGTATCCTAATACAATCAAGGTGATGATCATCTCAGTTTATACATGTTGTTAATCTCAGTTGTTAGTCCGGGTCGAGTCTACCCACTTCGATATTGTAAAAACTTTTGTCCTAAATAAAATTTCAGGTAGTGTTCCCAAAATTTTTCCGCAACAAAGGTTATGATGGTGCGACATTAGATACGTGGTCATGTGGTGCCATTTGATGATATAAATGTGATTGTTCTTTACCACAAAGTATGCATAACGAGAACAATTTTTCAAACGGCCAATCCAAAGGTTAGATTCTCATTTTTTTTTCTTTTGCTGATTTTCTTGAATAATTTTGGGTGTTCATGGATTAATATACCTACTTTTTTTCCTACTTTTTGAAGGTGTAAAGGTTTTACCCAAACACATAAGATGGTTTACTCAAAAAGTAAGAAATTAATTACCTATTTTCAGTTTGCAATCAAAAACCTGATAATAATTAAATCGGTTTTATTTTATTTTATTTAATAGGCACAAGCCAGTTGTATGTTTCTATTTCGGTTAGAATACAGTTGAATTAATTGGTACCTATGTAACAGCTATGTTACATTGTTGCAACCCTTTTTTTAAGGCCGGTTTAACCTGTTCAGGGTTTCTCATTTATTTACTTTTCTCTTTTTCGTAAATATGCAAGACCGCTTTTAGACTATATGTATTTGGGTGACACCGACCAGGTTACTCGCCATCATGTTGCATTCTTTCGGTATAAAGAGAGGCAAACAACCTATTCTAGAGGTAACCATCAAACGGTCACTCTTTGGGTGTCACACATTCTATTCATACAGTAATTTCAATATAAATGATTATACCAAAGTTCTTATGCAGGTTTGTTCGTTGTCCAAGGTCTGGGTTCTCTAGGTGAAGCTCAGAATTTAGGCCAGTGTCTTGGAAAAGAGGTGACAATTATTTAAACTAAATTGAACTTACATTAATTGGCAAGTCAATTCTTACTTTCAAACTGCTTCAAATGATCTTACAAATCTTCTGGGTGCAGGTCAGAAGATCGGAAACTGCTGAGGGAACAACTAAGTGATAAGCATATAGTGCTACATGTAACACCCCCATTTTTCACTGATCGCAGCAAATAAAGTGTTTAGGGTATTACTCATGGAAACAAAGACAAGATAAGAGAATTTGACTCGAAAAGAGACGTTTTTTAAAAAGGTTGCTATCATTCATTTATTCATCAGAATTTTTACAGTAAAAGATATACTTTTACCAAAATAGAGGTCCCTAAGATACGTTTTATGACACAAAATTGATGAATGATAACTATTCTGGACGTCCCCATGTCCAGTGGTTCTCCGTGCCAGGGTTCCTATAGTGCCTAATTACCTAAGATAACATGCTTAAAAGTCAACACGTATGTTGAGTGAGAGTCATAGGTTTAAAAAGTTAAAGTATAAATAAGTTCCACAGAGTTCAGCTTAAACTCTATGTGTGGAAAAGGGTTAGTATTAGAAAGAAGGTATATTACACTAAGCTCATGAACCACACGTTAACGATCTGGGTCATGGGGTCTGCAGACCAAACCATGAGGAGATGGGAAGGATAACTTGCCAAAGTTAAACCTTCAGTGGGTTCAAATATAGTACTTATTGGTACCACCTAGTGGGGTGTTAATACCAACAGGAGTTGTCAAAATCCAATAGATCTATCAACTATATTCGCGTTCGCTTGGGTAAAACGTCCCAAACGATTAGATTCATGAATTTTGGTTATGTAATGATGGCTGTTAGTTTACTCGTGCAATAACCAGAACAAAGACTTGTATTTGGTTTTAAAGCATGTATCCCCCTCACAGGGTTTGTAAAACATTTAAAAAGCATTTAAAAGGGTGTGAGGCTATGAAAACTCACCTGAGTCTCTAGCTAATTATAGTAGGAATTTAGACAACTCACTCACGTATCCTGGGGTAGTGCGGGTGTGCGTATGTCAAGTCTTAGTCTAGGTTTTCTTAACTAATTACTATTTAGGTTTTTATATATAACATAACACTGTTCAGGCCATTGTAATTCAGAAGTATATGACTCCTCACATGAAGCTCCCTACTATTCTATTATGTGATCAGCATAATACTATTCGGGCCATCATAATTCAGAAGTTAATACTCCTCACACAAAGTTCCCTATTAATGAGTTATGTTTTTATTAGGGTTTAGTTATAATATAACACCGTTCAGGCCATCATATCTCAGAATTATATGCAATAATCGTTCGAGGAGTAAGGGTACTTTAATTTGTAAACCTAACAAACTCGTCAAAACGAAATATCTACATAGTACTCCTCGCATGAAGCTCCCTAGTATTGTGTTATGCTTCTAACTTAAATAGGTTTTTATATTTTATGAAAATTGATGAGGCGAAAAATGAACCACTTTTAGGGGGTCATTTAAGCCCGGAATTGAATTTATTTGATCAAATATTGCCCTAAATCGTTCCTTTTGTGATTTTAGGTACTTTGGGAGTGAAATCTGGAAAGATTCGGACGTTTTTTGAGCATAAAAGTGAAGAAAACGCCAAAGACTTAATTTTCCAAGCTGGGAACAGTGTGTGACGGCGTCAAGAGTAACAATTTGACGGCGTCAAGAGTAAATTTCATGACGGCCCAGTACAGAAATGAAGGTGTCACAAGGAAGAGCGTCAAGAGTTAAATACGTGACGGCCTGGAAAAACTTAATACATGACGGCGTCAGATGTAGATCAAGGCAGTCCGAGGATTCTTTTGGCGGCGAGATGACGGCGTCACAAGATTGTTCTTGACGCCGTCAGACTCAATTTTCTATATATAGTTTTCTAATTTTCATTCATAAGAGGAACAAGTTTTGGAGAAACCCTAAGGCCGAACCACATATGAATTTTATAGGTTTTTCAAGGGTTTTCAGCCCTTGAACCCTTACATGTGTAATTGAGATAAGTGTTCTTTTAATTCAATCAATATGTCTATGTGTTGGTTGTCTATATCTTGTGCTTGTCTTGATTCCACCATGTTAGGCTAGATTTATCTTGTGTTTGCTTAGATCTAATGAAACCTAGATGTTGATTATGTGTTGATTACTTGTTTATGGTTGTATTAGATGAATGATTTCAATGATAGGCTTAAGAAAACTGGCAGATCTCCAAATGGTAACATGCTTGAACGTCTTAGGAAACATGAACCGATGTGTACTAGGTTTTATTGGTTGTATTTAATGCATGAGTAAATTCTAATGATCCCATGTTAGGAGCTTCTTAGCCGGCTCGACATAGGAGTGAAGTAGGTACTCATAGGATTGGGGAGTTAAGTACGCCACCCCATGAATGGTATTAAGGAATACAATCCGTCATCCACGCAACTATAATAAGTAAACACAATTTCTCCACTTATTGCTCACAACCTTAGTTTAATTTAGTTTTATTTTCATTTTTAGTATTTTATTTTGATTACATCTTTAGTATTGGGTTAGTTGACTAGCAACTAATTCCGCCCAAATTCTTCAAACCCGAGATTTTTACTTGCTTTCTAAAAAAATATAAAAATACAAAAAGAATCATCCCTCATCTTTAGAACTAGTATTTAGGTTTTCTAATCCTAGCGACACTATTCCTAGCTGAATGATCAATCCCCCGGTACTTGTCACTATACTATACTACAACGATCAGGTACACTGCCTGGTGGGGGTTGTAAGCTTCTCGAGATCCCTTGAGAGGTAAAGCCTGGTGCAATCCCTACGCATCAAGTTTTTGGCGCCGCAGCCCGGGGAATAGTTATTGTCTAGGTTAGAATCTCTTTTTATTAGGTCTACTTGCTATATTCCTTTCTAGTGAGATTTTATTTTTATTTTTAGGTTTTCTTTAGTCTATCTTATTTCTTTGTGTTTCTGTTCATAACTTTTCACCACCCGACATCATGGACGATGGGAACATCTTTGAACCCGTCATCCCACCACAACAAAACCCACCACTGGAACCTCTTAGGCCCCGAACCTTAGGAGAGTATTCCCGACCTAGCCACCAAGGCTACCGAAACACCATTGAGCTCACCGGAGCCAATGTGACCCCCTTGCGATCCGACACCATCCGGTTGGTGCAAAGCGGATGTGCATTCCATGGACTTCGTTCCGAAGATCCAAACCAACATCTTAAGGACTTCTTAAAAATCGTAGACTCCATAGACCTAGATGTTGAAACTAGAGAGACAACCCGATTACGCCTATTCCAATTCTCTCTACGGGATCAAGCTAGTCAATGGCTTGAGCGTTTACCCGCGGGATCCATCACCACATGGGATGATCTCACCACTCGTTTCCTTGCTCAATTTTTCCCACCGGGGAGAACTACTAAGCTTAGAAATGACATCTTGATGTTCCAACAACGTCAAAATGAATCTCTTTATGAAGCATGGACTCGTTTCAAGGACTTACTCCAAAAAGTCCCTCATCTTGGCATAGATCTTTGGCTCCAAGTCCAAATCTTTTATGACCATATCGATCTCTCCACAAGGCGAGCCATTGACCAATCGGCCGGTGGTAAGCTACATGATCTAAGTGCAGAACAATCATGGGAACTCATAGAAGATCTTGCTCTCTATGACAACGAAAGTTGGAATGATCCCCGTGATTTGAACAAAATGGTCAAGGCAATATCTTTGGCTTCGAACAACTCTAGCACTCCCGACCGTAGGATCATGGAACTTGAGGACCAAGGCAAGTTTCTCATGAAATCCTACAAAGCTCCTAAGCCTTCAAGCCAAGTGAACAAAATCACTTCTTCATGCGAATTATGTAGTGGTCCCCATGAAACTCGTGATTGTGTGGAACTCCCCGGAACAGCTTTTGCGGACTACGCATCCACGCGTCCCGACGAAGCGGGAGATAAGTGGTACACTTTCAAGCCTGAGCCAAACCCTTACGGTGATTCCTACAACCCCTCTTGGAAAAATCACCCAAACCTTAGGTGGAAACAAAATCAACCCAATTCTTCCAATCCGCCTAATCGTTACCAACCAAACGGTCTACCCTCCAACCGTACTTTCAACAACAATCCTTCTGACAACTATGGTAGTACCAACAATCTTGAAGGATTGATGTCTAAATTCATGGCATCTCAAGAAGCTCGCATATCTAAGTTTGAATCCGATTTCAAACAAAAGCAAAGCGAGATGACCACCAAAATTTACGCATTGTTGAAAGTTCTCAATGACCGAGAAATGGGAGCACTCCCAAGCGACACGGTCAAGAATCCGAAACTAAACGTTAATTCGATATCTTCAGTTTTGTCATCCACTTCGTGTCCACAATACTACTCGGTTAAATCAACGAGCAGGTGTTTCAAACAAAACCAAATTCTTCAAAAGGACCAATCATGTAAAACACCCGATATAAAACCGGTCAAAAGTATAGTTGAAACACCTCCTACGCAAGACCTTGACGATGAATTCAAGGAACTTCACCTTGAACGCCCCGTCATTGATGTCTTAGCCCGTGCTCCCTACTATAGTGCCCTCCTAGAAAAATATGAGAAGTTTAAACTAGGTAAAAATGGGACCACCTTCGTTCAAAACAAGTTGCCTAAAAAGCTTGATGATTCGGGTATATTTGTTTTGCCTTGTAAGAAAGGAAGATCCGAAGCTTTCGACACACTAGCCGATTTAGGGTCAAGCCTCAACTTGATTCCCCTATCCTTATTCACCACTCTTAAGCTAGAAAAGTTAGAGGAAACGGATGTATTGATAGGTCTAGCGGATGGAAGTATTGCCCACCCAGTTGGAATGATTAAGGATATAGTTGTTCACGTAGGAAAGTTAACTATCTTAGCGGACTTTCACGTCCTAGACATGGTTAGTGACACTACATGCCCATTATTGGTAGGAAGAGGATTTTTAGCAACCGCTAGCGCCATGATAGATTGTAACGAGTCTAAGATAGCGGTAGGTGAAGGCGATACTTGGTCGGTGTACGATGTTAGGAAGCATAGTTATGATTGTGATGATGAACCGACACCACATTGGGTAGAGATGAATAGGAAACCATCTAGATATGGACCTTGGATAGAAAGGAACTTTATAGGACCTCAATGCCCATTCTATCTAGAAAAAGATTTCATTGAAAAGACACATTCGGTGAAACAACTCATAGCTAGAGATGAAGAGCTAGATCCCTTTGAGGACCCCTTAATCTTTAGGAAGATGATTGAGTTCTTGAGCGTAATGCCTATTAATATAGAGATGAATAAGTGGAAAAGAGAGGGAGACAAGTGTAAATGGAGGTGGGACAAGCCACCTAAAGAAGGTGACCGATCATGGCATATGAGGATGACTTTGTATGATCCGGATGGAGAAAAGTTTGAAAGGTCATACCATACTAAAGAAACCGATAGGAAGTTGAAACCTAAGTTTGATCCCAAAGATGTCCTCAATGAGGAACTCACCCGTATCACGTAGTAACCCATGACCTTGAGTCTAGCTATAAGACTCGTAAATAAAGAAAAGCGCTTCTTGGGAGGCAACCCATGTTTTGTGTGATTTTTATTTTGTTTGTTTGTTATTTGCTTCCGTATGCATGCTTTATTTTTATTTTTGGTAGATCATGTTTCTAAACTAAATAGTGGAAATACTTTACTTTGTTGTTTTGGCCTAGTCTTAACTCCACCCAAAGGTATTTTTGCAAAAGATAAGTGTTAGGGGAAACCCCAAATAAGTTTTTAAGAAATAAATCGATCATGATTCTCCACAATATTAAGTGAACATGTATATTCGTATTTGTTAGAGTCAAATGCTTGTATTGAGTCATAATGAAGTTTTACAGGATTTTCCAGGAAGTAGGACCAAGTTTTTCCAGAAATTTTCCGGAAACTTAACATAAGAATTTCTGCAGGTCACTTCTGACGGCGTCATGAGTTTGCTCTTGACGGCGTCACGTGTAAAAATCTGGAAATTTTACCAGTTTTGTTTTTCTAACGGAGTCTTAAAGTTTTTGCTGAATTATTAAGTTTTATAATCTCCAGGAAATCTGCAAACTTCATTCCACAAGCATTATATCTTACTTTGTTTTCTAGGATTTAGTAACTTATGTAGATTGCCGCCGATTTTATGCGAGGTTGTCTTGTTTGTTTTCTCAGGATTTACAGGTTATGTATGACAAGAAGATGATTTATATTCTGGAAGGGAAGCTTTGATTGTTCATCTTCTTGGAGGAAGATTTAACCTGACCTCCTTATTATCCATACCGAGCGAATCAGGGGAGTATTTGATTTCATTTGTTTTACTTATTTCACTTTTACATTATTTACTTGAACATTGGGGACAATGTTCATCCTAAGTGTAAGGGGAGGGTAAAATGATGATACCTTACAAATACACTTTCGCTTGAGTTTGTTTGTTTAATAGTAGATGTGTAATAAAACTATGAGAAATACTTGTTAGTGCGATTTTAGCACCAAATTTAAAATTTTTTACAACATTTCGGAGTGAAACTTTAGCCATAGCAAGCGTCTCATGGATAGGAGATTGTATGACTAGCACATAACCGTACTATTCAAAAAATTTTCCACCCAAATATGTGAGGTTCGCCTTTAGATTTGATAGGAAAAGCATTTACTATTAGTGCTTATGAGTGTACCAGTAGCATTTAGATTCTAGAACTTGCGTTAGTGATGCATCCCGAGACCGCTAGTGAGAATACATTCATGTAGTAGGATTTACTACATGATAAGAGGCATTAGGATCACCATTGTGTTAAACCCGTATCATAATTACTTGACCATTTAAGTCATATTACTTGGCTATTTAAGTCAATTAATTTTTCCACACCCTTAGCGTTGTACTCATTTTTAGTACACGAAACCCCTAGTACACCCCTTCGAGCCTATCTTTTCGTTTCTAACTTTAAGCATTTTACTTAAAGGAAGAATTTGTTACACCCCACTTAAATGTACACCCAAATCGCCTTAGCCTTCCGTGTAAGCACTCATTTTTAGTACATTATCGTTATTTGTTAAACCCTAAGTTAACTATCTAATTGATTACATGGTTGCTAAGTCGAGTCATATCATTGTACATATTGTTTTGGGACGATTGAGACTCATGGGTAAAGTACTTATTTTATGGAGTAATGGGGAAGAACGTCATTTATTACCCCCATATGTGCGTTAATCTTAAAAGTGCTCCGAGTGTTTTGATTTTCTTAATCCGAGCCATTAGATTAGTTTATCTTAAAGTATGTAAAAATTCAAGTGTAAGGGGAATTTCCATTCCCTATGATGTATTATTTTGGATGGTAGGGTAAGAATGTATGCAAAAAAAAAAAAAAAAAAAAAAAAAGAAAAAAAAAAAAAAAAAATCGAAAAAATAAAGAAAAAGAAAAGAAAAAAAATAGAAAAAGAAAAAGAGAAAAAAAACATACGGACTACCATCCCTTTTCATTCTATGTTTATTTTATGTTTTTATTATTTTTCATTTATTAGCTTAAGTCGAGTCTAGTCTTGGCTTAGCAACGCCATATTTTACATGTAATTAACCAAGATTGTTAACTCGCCACCAGTAAAGACTGCCTATATCCAACAAAACCGTGTATTTCATATCCCTACACCTAACGTTACAACCCTTTTAAAAGACCTCTTTGATAGTTTATCCTAGGTGCTTACGCCATGTGGTGGAGGTTTGATCCTTTCCCAAGCCTATGGTAATCTATTTTGCTATGACAGGTAGTGAGAGATATCTTCCGTTTCTATATTGTAATTTATACTTTATTACACCCGAGAGATGTGAGTATCTAAACACTATTTGTGAGGTGTTAGTATATGACCTCTGTGCTTGTCTTTGGTCTTTAGTGGAATGATTATTTGTTGTAATTACTCTTATATTAGTGTTAAATGACCCCTAACTTGTATTTTGACTAGAATAAAAGCGCATTTGCTTGGGTACAAGCAAATTTCAAGTGTAAGGGTATATGATGAGGCGAAAAATGAACCACTTTTAGGGGGTCATTTAAGCCCGGAATTGAATTTATTTGATCAAATATTGCCCTAAATTGTTCCTTTTGTGATTTTAGGTACTTTGGCAGTGAAATCTAGAAAAGGAAGCAATTCGGACGTTTTTGGAGCATAAAAGTGAAAAAAACGCCAAAGACTTAATTTTCCAAGCTGGGAACAGTGTGTGACGGCGTCAAGAGGAAGAAGTTGACGGCGTCAAGAGTAAAGATCATGACTGCCCAGTACAGAAATGAAGGCGTCACAAAGAAGAGCGTCAAGAGTTAAATGTGTGACGGCCAGCAAAAGTGGATAACATGATGGCGTCAGATGTAAATCAAGGCAGTCCGAGAATTATTTTGGCGGCGAGATGACGGCGTCACAAGGTTGTTCTTGACGCCGTCAGCCTCTTATATCTATATATAGTTTTCTAATTTTCATTCATTAGAGAGGAACAAGTTTGGAGAAACCCTAAGGCCGAACCATATACGTATTTTACAGCTTTTTCAAGAGTTTTCAGCCCTTGAACCCTTACATGTATTATTGAGATAATTATTCTTTTAATTCAATCAATATGTCTATGTGTTGGTTGTCTATATCTTGTGCTTGTCTTGATTCCACCATGCTAGGCTAGATTTATCTTGTGTTTGCTTAGATCTAATGAAACCTAGATGTTGATTATGTGTTGATTACTTGTTTATGGTTGTATTGGATGAATGATTTCAATGTTAGGCTTAAGAAAATTGGTAGATCTCCAATTGGTAACATGCTTGAACGTCTTAAGAAACATGAACCGATGTGTACTAGGTTTTATTGGTTGTATTTAATGCATCAGTAAATTCTAATGATCCCATGTTAGGAGCTTCTTAGCCGGCTCGACATAGGAGTGAAGTAGGCACTCATAGGATTGGGGAGTTAAGTACGTCACCCCATGAATGGTATAAAGGAATACAATCCGTCATTCACGCAACTATAACAAGTAATTAACGTGTAAAAAATATCTAGGGAGTAGTGAAATTTAAGTAAACACATTTCTCCACTTATTGCTTACAACCTTAGTTTAATTTAGTTTTATTTTCATTTTTAGTATTTTATTTTGATTGCATCTTTAGTATTGGGTTAGTTGACTAGCAACTAATTCCGCCCATATCCTTCAAAACCTGAGATTTTTATTTGCTTTCTAAAAAATACAAAAATACAAAAAGAATCATCTCTCATCTCTAGAACTAGTAATTAGGTTTTCTAATCCTAGCAAAACTATTCCTAGCTGAACGATCAATCCCCCGGTACTTGTCATTATACTATACTACATCTATCAGGTACACTGCCTGGTGGGGGTTGTAAGCTTCTCAAGATCCCTTGAGAGGTAAAGCCTGGTGCAATCCCTACGCATCAATTGTCGTAACTCGGTAGGATTCTTAGGTTGCGACCAATCCTTAAAGGCTTTGATTTTTGTTGGATCGACACGAAGTCCTTGTTTATCTATCATGTGTCAGAGAAATTGCACAAAACTAATCCAGAATTCACACTTAGAGAACTTTGCATAAAGTTTCTCCGTCTTAAGCAGTTCTAGGATTATTCTCAAGTGTTTAGCGTGCTCTTCCTCATTACGTGAATAGATAAGGATATCATTTATGAACACTATAACAAATTTATCCAAGTATGGTTTACACACCTTGATGAGGTGAAAAATAAACCGTTTTTAAGGGGTCATTTAAGCCCGGATTCAAGATTATTTGATCAAATATTGCCCTAAATCGTTCCTTTTGTCATTTTAGGTACTTTTGGAGTGAAATCTGGAAAAGGAAGCATTTTGGACGTTTTTGGAGCATAAAAGTGAAGAAAATGGCAAAGTCTTAATTTTCCTTGCTGGGAACAGTACCTGACGGCGTCACAAGTTTCTTAACGACGACGTCAAGAGTAATACAATAGGTGGAAGTGGATGGTGCACATGACGATCCAGAAAGTTTTTGTACTAAGGACATGACGGCGTCACCCAAGGTCGTCATGGTCTAAATGTTAGTGATGGCCCAGAGCAACTTTACACATGACGGCGTCAAAAGTGGATCTAGGCAATCCGATTTCATTATGGGCGTCGAGTTGACGGCGTCAGAATTTCCTTCTTGCCGCCGTCACCCTGTAAAATCTATATATAGTTTTCCAATTTTTATTCATTAGAGTGTAACTTTTAGGGTGCAACTTTGGAGAAAAACCTTAGTCCGATTTTCACAGCTTTTTCGAGGGTTTTTACCTTTTGAAACCTCTTATGTTCAATTGAGATAAGTACTCTTTCAATTCAATCAATATGTCTATGTGTTGCTTGAATATATCTTACACTTGTCTTCAATTTAACATGCTTGGCTAGATCTCTTGTGCGTTTGCTTAGATGTAGTGAAACCTAGATGTTAATTATGGGTTGATTGTTTGTTTATAGTTGTTACGGATGATTGTATTCGATGTTAGGCTTAAGAAAATTGGCGAACTTCCATTGGTATCATGCTTGAACGTCTTAAGAAACATGATCAGAGGTGTACTATGATTTTTGGTTGTATTTAATGCACAGGAGAATTCTAATGATCCCATGTTAGGAGCTTCTAACGGCTCGACATAGGAGTGAAGTAGGATCCTATAGAGTTATGGAATGTTGTACACAGCCCTACGACTAGTATTAAGGAATACGACCCGTCATCCATGCAATTGTAACAAATTATCAACCTGTAAAAGATATCTAGGGAGTAATGAAACCTATATAAACACAACTTTCCCTATCATTGTTTACACCACACTAGTTTAATTAGATTTATTTTCATTTCTGTCATTTTATTTTGATTGCATCTTAGTTAATTGGGTTAGTTGGCTAGCAACTAATTCCGCACACTCTTCCAAAAACCCGAGATTTTACTTGCTTTTATAAAAATATAAAAATATAAAAAGAATCATCCCTCACCTATAGACCTAGTTTTTAGGCTTTCTAATCCTAGCGACATTATTCCTGACTTGAACGATCAATCCCCCGGTACTTGTTACTATACTATACTACAACGATTAGGTACACTGCCTGGTGGGGGTTGTAAGCTTCTCGAGATCCCTCGAGAGGTAAAGCCTGGTGCGATTCCCACGTATCAAGTTTTTGGCGCCGCAGCCCGGGGAATAGTTATTGTCTAGGTTAGGATTTCTTTTTATTAGGTCTACTTGCTACTTGCTAGATTCCTTTCTAGTAAGATTTTATTTTTATTTTCTAGGTTTTCTTTAGTCTATCTCATTTCTTCGTGTCTTTGTTCGTAACCTTTACCATCCGACATCATGGAAGGTGGTAACATCTTTGAACCCATCAACCCACCACAACAATGTGAACTCGTCACAAAATGTAAACTCGTCAATCGTTTGATTACTACGTAAACAAGTATTAAGCTAGTTTATATCATTATATTCAACTTAATCACTTAAGGTATGAATAAACAAGTGCTTAATACATCTCATGATCAAAGGGGTATTTAATTAACTAATACAAAGTTTATTTAATTATATAATCTTATTATATATTTTTGAAAAACACTTTTGGTATTAAGGAAAAATGTTTTAATCATACTAAATATATGATTTCAAATATTTAACCAAAATCAGTTAGTTTTTCACCAAATAAACTTTCCCCACTAAAAGACAAGTTTTCTGGCCGTTACAGTTGGGCGGCCCCCTTAATTATAAGGGGCGGTCCCCTTAATTTTAAGGGGGCCGGCCATGCTTTAAGGGGACCGGCCAGGCTCCCCTGTCAGAAACTGTCAGATTTCTTCCCCTATAAATACCACCTTAATTCTGGAATTTTTCCTCACCTTTTGCACGAAATTTTCAGATCTACAATCATCTTAAACCCATCAAAAACCCTTTGATCATTTGTATATTAATCCTTGTTTCAAGTGATTCAATCCCTCATCAT
Organism: Artemisia argyi; assembly: GCA_030686995.1. Classification (NCBI taxonomy): domain Eukaryota; kingdom Viridiplantae; phylum Streptophyta; class Magnoliopsida; order Asterales; family Asteraceae; genus Artemisia; species Artemisia argyi. The sequence continues at coordinate 153,942,440 of CM060686.1, read as the reverse complement.
CCATTCTCATTCTAAGTGCAAAAGAAGAACTCTCTACAACCAAGTTCAAGAAGTGTTGAAGAGTTGTTGTGTATAGTGTATATATATTCATTTGTGAATATTGTGTTGTGCTTGTTATTATTTGTTTAGAAGATATAGAAGTTGTGTAGATAGTAGAAGTTGATTAGTTGTGAAGTAGGATAGTTGTGAAGATTGGTGTGTAGAAGAAGGTGTGTAGAAGATTGGTGTGTAGAAAAAGGTGTGTAGAAGATTGGTGTGTAGAAGCTTGGTGTGAAGATAGGTGTGAAGATTGGTGTGTATATTGGTGTGTAGATTGGTGTGTAAACTGGTGTGTATATTGGTGTGTACGGTTTTCTCCGCCATAAGGGAGTTTGTTGACATAGTGAAGAAAACTCTCGAGTAGGTGACTCGGGGAGTGGAGTAGGAACAAGGAAGGTGTCCTTGTAGCCGAACCACTATAAATCCTTGTGTTGTGGTTTGATCTTTCTAACTCTTCTCATTACTTATTTATTTACCTTTACTAATTAGTTTAGTTAGTTAGTTATTATACAATTGTTCATATAGTGCAAGCATTGAATTCACATAAACAAGAATCGAAGTTTTTAAAACAAACTTGTGCTTATAAATTTTAAAAGGACGTAAAACTATTCAACCCCCCCTTCTAGTTTTCCACAATTGGTACCAGAGCCACGTCTAGCAAGATTTTTAAAATATAGTGTATTTTAAAACTTTTAACGATCTATGGAATCTGAAAAATATTTAGAAGGGCAATCTATGCAAAGACCACCACTATTTGAAAGTGATGGATTTTTATATTGGAAAAATCGATTCGAAACTTATGTGAAATCAAAAGATCTAGATCTTTGGCATATTATTACCAATGGTGATTTTTTACCTATTCAAAATAACCCCGAAACTAAGAAAGATGAAATCGTACCTTTTGAAAAACAAAATGATGATTTAAAAAGAAAACTTGCTAAAAATAATGAAGCTAAAATGGTAATTTATAATGCGCTACCACGTAAAGAGTACGAAAGGATCTTTATGTGTGAAACCGCAAAAGAAATTTGGAACTCTTTATTAATAACTCACCAAGGTAATAATCAAGTCAAAGATAACAAAATAGATCTACTTGTTCAACAATATGAACAATTCACGATTCCGGAAGAGGAATCAATTGATAATGCTTTTGCTAGATTTAACACTATCATCACAAGTTTAAAAGCACTTGATGAGAATTTCTCTAGTAAGAATTTTGTTAGGAAATTTCTTAGAGCTCTTCACCCAAAATGGCGAGCTAAAGTGACGGCTATTGAAGAATCAAAGAATTTGTCAACACTACAACTTGATGAATTAATTGGAAACCTGAAAGTCTACGAAGCAATTATAAAGAAGGACTCTGAAATGGTTAAAGGAAAACGTGAGCAAAGCAAGTCAATCGCCTTGAAAGCTAGAAAGGAATCCAACAACGAAGATAGCTCATCTTCCGAAAGCGATGACGAAGAATATGCCATGGCCGTAAGAGACTTCAAGAAATTCTTCAAAAGGCGAGGAAGATTCGTTAGACAACCACACGATGAAAGAAGAACATCTCAAAAGAATAATGATGACAAGTATAGCAAGAATGAGAGAAAGTGTTTCAAGTGTGGTGATCCGAATCACCTCATTGGAAAATGTCCAATGATGACAAGAGATCAAAATCAAAGAGCATTCGTTGGAGGTGCTTGGAGTGATAGTGATGAAGATGAGAATGAAACAACAAAGGATGAAAAGTGTCTCATGGCCAAATCATCAAGTGAGGTACGTTCCGAATCCGAATACTTTAGTGATGAAAATCTATCATTAGATGAAAAAGATTTAGATAGTGAATACAATAGATTATGTAAAATAGGACAACTAGTTATGGCTAAAAATAAATCATTAAAATACATAAACAACCAACTAGAAAATGAAGTGCTTGAACTAAAAATTAAAATACGTCAACTTGAAAAAGGAAAAGAAATTGTTGAAGAATGTAAAACATGTCAAGAGCTTAAAAGTGAAAACAACATACTTAAGGATGAAATTTGCAAACTTGATAAATTTGAAAATAGTAGTAACTCACTTAGTAAAATTATAAGTATTCAAAGAATATCAGGAGATAAAACCGGACTAGGATTTAACTCAACTGAATCTTCAACAAGTGGAGCTAAAAACGTTAAATTTGAAAATGAACCAAAACCTTCAATACTTAATCCCAAACATTTACTCATAAAAAATAAAATAATACCTATCGCTAGTAATGAAGAAATAAAACCATTCTATAAACCATCTTTAAAAACCGAAGTTGGATTATCTAAATCTAAAACAAGATCTAAAACTCCACCACCTAGGAAACCAAATAATTCATATCCTAGACCTAAAACACCTCAACCAAGAACAAACCATAATAGACGAAACTTTAACTATAATCAACAAATGTGGAATTTCAATCTGTGGGGAATGTTTCCACCTTATATGCATCCAAGTCAAATACAAAACATGTTCGGACCAAATAACTTTGGACAAATGAAACAATGGGCACCAACGTAAATGATATTCGCCATCCAAACATGGAACTTTTCATTGTCACCTCTTGTCCGATTTACTTCTTGAAGACCTTGAAGATTAACGCATTAAAGACAAAAGGTACACACTTCCTTTTAAGTTCCTTGTCTAGAAATGCATGCTTAGTTTAATATGTTATATGTATGTGATCTTACTTGACTTATTAATCTCTATCTTCTTCTATATTATATCTAAATATACATATATACATATATATATATATATTTATATACTTAGCTATATTTAGGATCTTATAACCTAGGAAATTCATTTGTTGATTTTCTAGAACTAGAGATTGTTCGTTTACGAACATCTTTTTTCCCCTTTTGCCTTATTGAACTTAAATGTTCAATCAACACTCATGCTGATGAAGTGAGATGAGTCGAAAAATCTATGGATGAAACAAACTCCCGGCTTCCATTGCATACGTCTCCCTCCTACGTTCTCGTCTTATAAGCCCATACTAATATATATATATATATATATATATATATATATATATATATATATATATATATATATATATATATATATATATATATATACTTATGAACTTTCCACAACGTTCTCGTGTACTTGACAACTTGATAAATTTCATCCGAAATGATCAAGAAAATTTAATTGGCAAATTGTCGATTAAAAGTGTCAAGTAATTCCTTTCGTGCGAATACCCTCCAACGTATTTTTGATTAAATATAAATCTAATACATACATACGAATAAATATTTTTCTTGCTCTTTCCAGAAACCAAAATCACAAAAATTGATTTTTGGAGGGCGGCCCCCTTAATGTTTAAGGGGACCGGCAGCCAAATGAAGGGCGGCCCCCTTAATGTTTAAGGGGGCCGGCCATCTGATAGCTCAAACCCGTTTTTCTCTTTTTTTCCTTTTGCCAAACACTCCACTTTTTCATACTCCCCTTCCACTGCTTCTGCTGTGACGAAAACCAAAACCCAAAAACCTCTCAAATCACTTCCAAATCACATAATTCGGGTTAATTCGCAAAGGGCAAATTCATCTAACACAATCACCATTACTTATTGTAAGTTTTTCATAACACATTTCATCTAATTTCATCTTATTTGATCATACTCATGATTATGCATGTTTTATAAAATTCGTCAAATTTCATAATTTCTTTCAAATTTAGCCTTAAAACTTCATAACCAAATGCTTCCCCTAGGATTAGGATGATTAATCAACACTAGAAACTAGTTATTATAAACTATCATGTCGAAAATTTTTGAAAAATTTCATACACTCCTTTTCAAAATTTTAGTAAACACATTGTTGAATAATGTCTTGAAAACGTATTAAAACTAACTACATTATACTTGTGTAACTTGTAAAACTTGAAATTACATTTTTCAACTAAGAAAAATTATATTGGTTCACAATATAGGGGTGTTTGGATTATGTCCAAATAATATCAAAACATAGCTTTTATAATTTTTATAAAACTTTATTATAATTATAAACCTTAATATTGTTTATCGAACTCGTCAAAATATATAATTCATATGTATATTGACGCACTTGAGTTATAAGTCAATAGTTAAGGAAGCGTTTGGTTTATTACTAAAAATGATTTTTTTTTTGTTAAAAATACAAACCATCTTTTTCAAAAACAAATTACATGCATAAGAAACTCGCAAGAAATAGCTAGTTTTACAATCTAATGTGAAATCTAGCAAATTTCATGATATATTAAGATGTTTAAAGGGGCGTTTGGATTTGTCCATAACTACTCATTAAACTTCATAAAATATATCTAGAACGAGTTAAAAACAACATTAAGGAACATGGTAATCTACTTCTTAGGATTAGTGACGAAGTATGTTTACGTTCCAACATAAGCCTTAACTATAAACATGTACTTTTATCTTTCTTTATATTTATTTTGGTCTTTTTTGAATTGTTGATGTGTTTAGGTGAAAATGCCCAAAGCAACTACCGAAGATCTTTCTCACACTAAAAACTACATTCCCAAAGTTTCTCAACTCCCTACCACATCTCCTTCTATTGGACTTATCTATCGTCAAATTGAAGATAGAAATATTCATGAGGGACGTGTAGTAGATCTTGTTTTTGCTCAATCCGAGTACATAAATCGCTTGTTTTCAAGCATCAACTTCAATTGTCTTTATGAAATAAATGAACCCATCATTCCTCGTTTCATAATGGATTTCTATAGCCAAGTCACCGTCCAAACCAATGATCTTGGTTTCATGACCATCTCTTTCATGATTCAAAATGAATTTATCACCCTCACTCTCGAACAATTTGGTCATATCCTCCAAATTCCATTTAGAGGTCAAGCCGTTTTCTCAAACGAGTGGGACCTCGAATCTCTTAATCGCTATCGACCAACCTTCGGTCCATATCTCGACGAAATTCCTCATCCCGACGAAATTCGTCAAGTCCTTGGTATAGATCGTGCCACCACAAATCGAAAAATAAAATCCAAAAACGTTCAAATTTCTCCATACCAACTTCTCCTCAAAGAATTAAGCCCACACATGAAGCGTTGGGAAGAACTCATTCGTGAGAATGCGTTTGGTACCGGAGGTCACCGGGACCATCTCCCGGCTAGCCTTGCTCACATGTTGTATTGTATAGCTGTCGAAAAGCCATACAATTTGGCCTACTTCTTTATCAAACGGATTGAGTGTGCTAGAAAAACTCCCAAAGCCAATCTTCCTTATGGAATGTTCCTTACTCGTATCTATCGTCATGTTATCGAGTACTACCCCGATCTTGACAATAGTATTTATGAATCCATCTATCCCACTCTTCGTACTCTCGCTCTAAAACAAGCTCGACGAACTCGAGGTGACAAGGGTAAACCTCGTAGTCATAGCTTTCATGGATCATCCTCAAGGCAAGATGATGACGATGAGGAGGAAAACATCGATGATGTTAGTACCCCTTCGTTTTCTGAGTTCGTTGAAAATTTAGAGGATCTTGACTATCCCAACTATTCTACTCCATCTCCAAGTGATCAAACTGAAGAAGTGCTTCATGAACGAACTACCGAGATGCTTAGAAGACAAAAGAGCTTGCATGAAGAAGTTAGAGGTGGCTTCAAATCTATTGGGAAGACTTTGAAGGGGATCTTCGGAAAGAAAAAGAAATGATATGATCGGATTGTGCTTGTTTAACAATGTTTTATTTTTATGTCTTGTGTGTTATTTGTCCGAAGTTTATTCGGAAATACTTGTTATTTGAATATGTGTTTAGGATGATAACTTGATATCTTTATGCATGTTGCTCTTGATCTATATATATATATATGTTTGCATGATTAGTTAATGGTTATATAACTATTTGACATATATGCTTTCTAATAAACCAAAACAAATGTGAGATGTCCAAATTGAGCTTGCTGCATATTCAAACCAGAACACAACATCTTTCCAGAAAATTTTTGAAAATTTTGGTTTCTGGGTCGTCAGATGGGCGGCCCCCTTAAATCATAAAGGGCGGCCCCCTTAAAATTAAGGGGACCGGCCACCATTTAAGGGGACCGGCCATCTGAAACAGTTTTTACACTGTTTTCTTTTGCATCATGTGATCCCTTTTGCTAGTCCCAGCTACCATTACTCTTAAAAACCAAACTGATTTTGGAATAAAACATTACAATTTCAAAACAATTCCACTTCTAAACATGTTTTCCCACTATATAATTCCCATGCATGTTTAATTCACAATTCATCATCCTCATCACTCATAACCATCATCATGTCATCACCAAGAACCACCCATTCAAACAATGCCAAGAAACAAAAACTTGTCATTATACCACCCAAACAACTCTTCATTGATCTTACAAATGAAGACAACACCACTCCATCTCCACCACCTCAATGTTCATCTCCTAGTGCACCAAATGCACCCTCAAAAACACCTTCAACAAATGGAAACTCCACTTCCTCCATACCATCCACCTCATCCATAAATGACTACATCAACACCCACTTATCTCCTCCAACAATTGATCAACCATCACAACCTACCAATGAGAACACATCTCTTGCACTCACTCTCTCATTATCACCCTTAACACCCCTTGATGCACATTTCTCATCATCTCCTATCAACCCACCAACCTATAACCCCGTCCCATGGAGCTTACTTGAAGCTCATGGAGACACTTGCCTTTGTTGCATTCACAACCGAACAATTGTGTTCGGATTAAGAGATGAGATCCAATACATGTTTTCTCATATTGAAAACATGTTGCATCAACCACCAACAACAAACACAACACCTCCACCACCATCAACAAACACACCTCCACCATCACCATCTCCATGTTCACCATCCATTCCTCCCAATTAAACATGTATGGTGGTTCACAAATTAAAGTATGTTAAACCTTTTTGGATGGCAAGCTCTAGAGAGGACTCTCATATTTGAGACTTGGTTTATTATTTCTATGATGATTGTAAGCCTTTTAAAGGCTTTTGTTAGTTGTAGCATTACTTGTTCCTTTTGTTGAAGTAATGCTTGATGTATTATTTTCCTTGATTAATGAAATGGTTATGTTTAGTCTATATTTTTACTCCATTTCTCGATTCCTTTTGGCCTCAAAACGAGGGGGAGCTTACATCAAGGGGGAGCTTCCATTAAAACGGGATAACCTTTTTGATGCTCACAAAAAGGGGGAGAAGTGATATAAACTCACTCTAATACTTGTATATAGACTAATTTTCGACTAATGAGTTTAAATTTTGTAATCATCAAAAAGGGGGAGATTGTTGACATAAATAATGTATGAAAACGTTATTTATATTTTTCGATATCTCTATATTTTGACGATCACAAAATGTAAACTCGTCAATCGTTTGATTACTACGTAAACAAGTATTAAGCTAGTTTATATCATTATATCCAACTTAATCACTTAAGGTATGAATAAACAAGTGCTTAATACATCTCATGATCAAAGGGGTATTTAATTAACTAATACAAAGTTTATTTAATTATATAATCTTATTATATATTTTTGAAAAACACTTTTGGTATTAAGGAAAAATGTTTTAATCATACTAAATATATGATTTCAAATATTTAACCAAAATCAGTTAGTTTTTCACCAAATAAACTTTCCCCACTAAAAGACAAGTTTTCTGGCCGTTACAGTTGGGCGGCCCCCTTAATTATAAGGGGCGGTCCCCTTAATTTTAAGGGGGCCGGCCATGCTTTAAGGGGACCGGCCAGGCTCCCCTGTCAGAAACTGTCAGATTTCTTCCCCTATAAATACCACCTTAATTCTGGAATTTTTCCTCACCTTTTGCACGAAATTTTCAGATCTACAATCATCTTAAACCCATCAAAAACCCTTTGATCATTTGTATATTAATCCTTGTTTCAAGTGATTCAATCCCTCATCATCCATTCTCATTCTAAGTGCAAAAGAAGAACTCTCTACAACCAAGTTCAAGAAGTGTTGAAGAGTTGTTGTGTATAGTGTATATATATTCATTTGTGAATATTGTGTTGTGCTTGTTATTATTTGTTTAGAAGATATAGAAGTTGTGTAGATAGTAGAAGTTGATTAGTTGTGAAGTAGGATAGTTGTGAAGATTGGTGTGTAGAAGAAGGTGTGTAGAAGATTGGTGTGTAGAAGAAGGTGTGTAGAAGATTGGTGTGTAGAAGCTTGGTGTGAAGATAGGTGTGAAGATTGGTGTGTATATTGGTGTGTAGATTGGTGTGTAAACTGGTGTGTATATTGGTGTGTACGGTTTTCTCCGCCATAAGGGAGTTTGTTGACATAGTGAAGAAAACTCTCGAGTAGGTGACTCGGGGAGTGGAGTAGGAACAAGGAAGGTGTCCTTGTAGCCGAACCACTATAAATCCTTGTGTTGTGGTTTGATCTTTCTAACTCTTCTCATTACTTATTTATTTACCTTTACTAATTAGTTTAGTTAGTTAGTTATTATACAATTGTTCATATAGTGCAAGCATTGAATTCACATAAACAAGAATCGAAGTTTTTAAAACAAACTTGTGCTTATAAATTTTAAAAGGACGTAAAACTATTCAACCCCCCCTTCTAGTTTTCCACACCGATTTCAAACAAAAGCAAAGCGAGATGACCACCAAAATTGACGCATTGTTGAATGTTCTTAATGACCGAGAAACGGGAGCACTCCCAAGCGACACAGTCAAGAACCCGAAACTAAACGTTAATACCATATCATCGGTTTCGTCACCTACTTCTTGTCTGCAATACTATTCGGTCAAAGCAATGAGCATGTGTTTCAAGCAAACCCAAATTCCTCAAAAGGACCAATTGAATGGAACACCCAATATCAAACCAGTCAAAAGCATAGTTGAAACACCTCCTACACAAGACCTTGACGATGAATTCAAGGAGCTCCACCTTGAACACCCCGTCATTGATGTCTTAGCCCGTGCTCCCTACTATAGTGCCCTCCTAGAAAAATATGAGAAATTTAAATTGGGTAAAAACGGGACCGCCTTCGTTCAAAACAAAATGCCTAAGAAGCTTGATGATCCGGGTATATTTGTTTTGCCTTGTAAGATAGGAAAATCCGAAGCTTTCAACACACTAGCCGATTTAGGATCAAGCCTCAACTTGATTCCCTTATCCCTTTTCACCACTCTTAAGCTAGGAAAGTTAGAGGAGACGGAAGTACTAATTGGCCTAGCGGATGGAAGTATTGCCCATCCGGTTGGAATGATCAAGGATGTAGTGGTCCACGTAGCAAGGTTAACTATTTTAGTGGATTTTCACATCCTAGATATGGTTAGTGATACTACATGCCCATTGTTAGTAGGAAGAGGATTTTTAGTAACCGCTAGTGTCATGATAGATTGTAAGGAGTCTAAGATAGCAGTAGGTGAGGGCGATACTTGGTCGGTCTATGATGTTAGGAAGCATAGCTACGATTTTGAGGACGAACCGACACCACATTGGGTAGAGATGAATAGGAGACCATCTAGATATGGGCCTTGGATAGAAAGAAACTTTATAGGACCTCAACGCCCATTCTATCTAAAAAAAGATTTCATCGATAAACACACATTCGGTGGAACAACTTATAGCTAGAGATGAGGAACTTGACCCTTTTGAGGATCCCCTAGTCTTTAGGAAAATGATTGAGTTCTTATGCGTAATGCCTATTAACATAGAGATGAACAAGTGGAAGAGAGAAGGGGATAAGTGTAAATGGAAGTGGGACAAGCCACCTAAGGAAGGTGACGGATCATGGCATATGAAGATGATCTTATACGATCCGGATGGAGAGAAGTTTGAAAGGTCATACCGTACTAAGAAAACCGATAGGAAGTTAAAACCCAAGTTTGATCCCAAAGATGTCCTCAATGAGGAGCTCGCACATATAGAATAGCCCATGACCTTGAGTCTAGCTACAAGACTCGTAAATAAAGAAAAGCGCTTCTTGGGAGTCAACCCATGTTTTGTGTGATTTTTTTTATTGTTATTTGCTTCCGTATGCATGCTTTATTTTTATTGTTGGTAGATCATGTTTCAAACTAAAAAATTGAAAATGCTTTATTTTGTTGTTTAACTTCGTCTTAACTTCATATAAAGGTATTTTACAAAAGCTAAGTGTAAGGGGAAACCCCAAATTTGTTTTTAAGAACGAAATTGATCATGAGTCTCCACAATATTAAATGAACATGTGTATTAGTACTTGTTAGAGTCAAATGCTTGTATCGAGTCATAATGATGTTTTGCAGGATTTTCTAGGAAGTAGGACATAAGTTTCTCTAGAAATTTTCTGGAAACTTAATGTAAAGATTTCTGCAGGTCACTTCTGATGGCGTCATGAATTAATTTCTGAAGGCGTCATGCGTAAAATTCTGGAAATTTTGCGAGTTTTGTTTTTCTAACGGAGTCTTAAAGTTTTTGTTAATTCTTTCGTTTTATAAACTCCAGGAAATCTGTAACCATTCATTCCACAAGCATTATATCTTAAATTGCTTTCTAGAATTTGTTAGTATATATAGGTTGCCGCCGATTTTACGCGAGGTTGCCTTGTTTGTTTTCTCAGGTTTAACAGGTTATTTATGACAAGAAGATGATTTATATTTCTGGAAGGGAAGCTTTGAATGTTCATTTTCTTGGAGGAAGATCTAACCTTGTTACCACACTATCCACACTGAACGAATCAGGGGAGTATTTGCTTTCATTCTTTTACCTATTTCACTTTTACATTCTTTAATTGAACATTGGGGACAATGTTCATCCTAAGTGTAAGGGGGGGGGGGGGGTAAATGATGATACCTTATAGGATACTATTGCACTTGAGTTTGTTTGTTCGATGGTAGGTGTGTAATAAAACTAAGAGAAATACTTGTTAGTGTAATTTTAGCGCCAAATTTAAATTTTTTTACAACATTTAGGAGTGAAACTTTAGCCTTAGCAAGCGTCTCATGGATAGGAGTTGTATGACTAACACAAAACCGTACTATTCAGAAAAATTTTCCACCCAAATATGTGAGGTTCGCCTTTAGATTTGATAGGAAAAACATTCGTTATTAGTGCTTATAAGTGTACCGGTAGCATTTAGATTCTAGAACTTGCGTTAGTGATGCATCCCGAGACCGCTAGTGAGACTACATTCGTGTAGTAGGATTTACTACATGATAAGAGGCATTAGGATACCCCTTGTGTTAAACCCGTATCATAATTACTTGACCATTTAAGTCATATTACTTGGCTAGTAAAGTCAATTAATTTTTCCCACACCTTAGCGTTGTACTCATTTTTAGTACACGAAACCCCTAGTACACCCCTCCGAGCCTATCTTTTTGTTTCTAACTTTAAGCATTTTACTTAAAAGAATAATTTATTACAACCCACTCAAATGTACACCCAAATCGTCTTAGCCTTCCTTGTATGCACTCATCTTTAGTGCATTATTGTTATTTGTTTAAACCCTTAGTTAATTATCTAATTGATTACATGGTTGCTAAGTCGAGTCATATCTTGTACATATTGTTTTGAGACAATTGGGACTCATGGGTAAAGTACTTATGTTATGGAGTAGTGGGGAAGAACATCTTATATTACCCCCATATGTGCGTTAATCTTAAAAGTACTCCAAGTGTTTTGATTATCTCGATTCGAGTCATTAGATTAGTTTATTGTAAAGTATGTAAAAATTCAAGTGTAAGGGGAATGTACATTCCCTATGATGTATTATTTTGGATGGTAGGGTAAAAGTGTATGCACAATATATATATATATATATATATATATATATATATATATATATATATATATATATATATATATATATAGAAAAAAAGAAAAGAGAAGAAACATACAGACTACCATCCCGTTTCATTTTATGTTTATTTTATGTTTTTGTTATTTTTGATTCATTAGCTTAAGTCGAGTCTAGTCTTGGCTTAGCAACGCCATATTGTACATGTAATTAACCAAGATGATTAACTCGCCACCACTAAATATTGCCTATATCCAACAAAACCGTATATTCCATATCCTTACACCTAACGTTATAACCCTTTAAAAGACCTCTTTGATAGTTTATCCTAGGTGCTTACGCCAAGTGGTGGAGGTTTGATCCTTTCCTAAGCCTATGGTAATCTATTTTGCTATGACAGGTAGTGAGAGATGTTTCCCATTTCCTTATTGTGATATATACTTTATTACACTCGAGAGATATGAGTATCTAAACACTATTTGTGAGGTGCTAGTGTATGACCTCCGTGCTTGTCTTTGGTTTTTAGTGGAACGATTATTTATTGTAATTACTTTTATATTAGTGATAAATGACCCCTAACTTGTATTTTGATTAGAATAAAAGCGCATTTGCTTGAGGACAAGCAAATCTCAAGTGTAAGGGTATTTGATGAGGCAAAAAATGAACCATTTTTAGGGGGTCATTTAAGCCTGGATTCGAGATTATTTGATCAAATATTGCCCTCAATCGTTCATTCTGTCATTTTAGGTACTTTTAGAGTGAAATTTGGAAAAGGAAGCATTTTGGACGTTTTTGGAGCATAAAAGTGAAGAAAACGGCAAAGTCTTAATTTTCATTGCTGGGAACAGTACCTGACGGCATCACAAGTTTCTTAATGACGGCGTCAAGAGTAATACAAGAGGTGGAAGTGGATGGTGCACATGACGATCCAGAAAGTTTTTGTACTAAGGACATGACGACGTCACCCAAGGCCGTCATGGTCCAAATGTTAGTGACGGCCCAGAGCAACTTTACACATGATGGCGTCAAAAGTGGATCTAGGCAATCCGATTTCATTATGCACGGCGAGTTGATGGCATCAGAATTTCCTTCTTGACGCCGTCACCTTGTAAAATCTATATACTTTTCCAATTTTTATTCATTAAAGTGTAACTTTTAGGGTGCAACTTTGGAGAAAAACCCTAGTCCAATTTTCACAGCTTTTTCAATGGTTTTTACCATTTGAAACCTCTTATGTTCAATTGAGATAAGTACTCTTTCAATTCAATCAATATATCTATGTGTTGCTTGAATATATCTTACACTTGTCTTCAATTTAACATGCTTGGCTAGATCTCTTGTGTGTTTGCTTAGATGTAGTGAAACCTAGATGTTAATTATGGGTAGATTGTTTGTTTATAGTTGTTACGGATGATTGTATTCGATGTTAGGCTTAAGAAAACTGGCAGACTTCCATTGGTAACATGCTTGAACGTCTTAAGAAATATGATCAGAGGTGTACTATGATTTTTGGTTGTATTTAATGCGTAGGAGAATTCTAATGATCCCATGTTAGGAGCTTCTAACGGCTCGACATAGGAGTGAAGTAGGATCCTATAGAGTTAGGGGATATTGTACATGGCCCTACGACTAGTATTAAGGAATACGACCCGTCATCCATGCAATTGTAACAAACTATCAACCTGTAAAAGATATCTAGGGAGTAATGAAACGTAAGTAAACACAACATTCCCTATCATTGTTTACACCACACTAGTTTAATTAGATTTATTTTCATTTCTGTCATTTTATTTTGATTGCATCTTAGTTAATTGGGTTAGTTGGCTAGCAACTAATTCCGCCCACTCTTCCAAAAACCCGAGATTTTACTTGTTTTTATAAAAATATAAAAATACAAAAATAATCATCCCTCACCTCTAGACCTAGTTTTTAGGCTTTCTAATCCTAGCGACACTATTCCTGAGTTGAACGATCAATTCTCCGGTACTTGTCACTATACTATACTACAACGATCAGGTACACTGCCTGGTGGGGGTTGTAAGCTTCTCAAGATCCCTCGAGAGGTAAAGCCTGGTGCGATTCCCACGTATCACACCCGATTCATGAGGTCCATGAAAACCGCTGGTGCGTTTGTCAAACCAAATGGCATAACTTGAAATTCATAGTGCCCATATCTCGTTATGAAAGCGGTCTTAGGGATATCTTCTTCCCTCACTCTCAGTTGATGATAGCCTGATCGTAAGTCTATTTTTGAATATACGCTCGAACCTTGTAGTTGATCAAATAGGTCATCAATCCAGGGTAATGGGTATCGATTTTTGATAGTAAGTTTGTTTAATCCACGATAGTCGATACACATCCTCATAGGTCCGTCTTTCTTCTTTACGAATAGGACAGGAGCTCCCCAGGGTGATGTACTTGGACATATAAAACCTCGATTGGTTAATTCCTGGTGTTGTTCAGAGAGTTCCTTCATCTCTGAAGGGGCTAACCTATAGGGTGCTTGGGCTATAGGTGTTGCTCCGGGAATTAAGTCGATTTGAAATTCAATTTGACGAATTGGTGGTAAGCCAGGTAAATCCTTAGGAAAAACCTCTAGGTATTCCCTGACTACAGGGATCTCCTCTAGTCGTTTTTTGTCTGGCTTAGTCTCCATTACTTGAACCACAAGAACTTGACAACCTCGTGACATGCATCGTTTTGCTTTGATACATGAAATGAAGTTAAGTCTAGTTCTACTTTGATCTCCTCGAATAGTTAAAGTCTCACCGTTGATAGGTACATGGATGATTTTCTCGTCATAAAGAAACTTTGCTTGATTCTTGGACAACCAATCCATTCCCACAACAACGTCAAAACTACCGAGCCTAATGGGTATGAGATCGATCTCAAAGTGGTGGTTAAGTAATGTTAGGGTACAACCCTTAATGACCGTGTTAGTACTAACTAAGTTTCCGTCGGCCATTTCTATCTCATAATAATTATCTAAAGCTATGGGTTTAATCCTAAGTCTAGAGGCTAAGGGTATAGATACGAAACTTCTATCTGCTCCAGAATCAAATAATATTTTAACTAAATGATGATTTAAAAGAAACTTACCCGTGACTACGCTGGGATCTTGTGGATCATTCCTATCCCTCAACATGTATGCTCTACCCTGGGCACCATTGATAAAGTCTTTTTGTAGTATATAATTATTCCGAAGAAATACTCGTAAAAGTATTTCCCGGATCGTTTTCCCAACGAAGGTAGAATGGAGTCGTGAATAATCGAATCGCAAAATCATGTCGTGAAAAGTGATAAAATGTAAAATATGATTTTAGAGTTCAAATTATGATAAGAAATAATGAAATAAGAAGAATGTACAAGCTAGGTATGTACAAATGTTAAAAACGTAAAAACGGAAATGCACACGTAATATTTAAAACGTAACGTACAAAATAAAACGCGACTTTTAATCTAAAATTGATCCTACAAATGTAAAACAATTTTCTAAAAATCTTAAACTAATAAAAAGAATATTAAGAGAAAGAAAAATATTTTTTTGACTTTTTATTTATTTATAATGATTTAAAAACTAATTAAAAGAAAATAAATGTTTAAAAATAGCAAATGAGATGAGAAAATTATGAAAATTTTTAGAAAAGTCTATATCTATATAAGAAACTAGGGAAAAATATGAAAATTAGGAAACATACTTTGAAAAGCTAGAAATAAGCTCTAACAGATTATATGCTTAAAATTGTACTAAACTAGAAATTGTATAAAAGAAATAAAAAACTAACATTCCTTGAGAAAAGTCCCAAGGGCACGTTGGTTAAGCTGTGTGGTGTTGAGGCTGTGTGTGGGCGTGAGGTCATAGGTTCGAGTCCTGGCTCACCCCTTTTTGTAAAACTTATATATATATATATATATATATATATATATATATATATATATATATATATATATATATATATATATATATATATATATATATATATATATATATATATATATATATATTTAACTTTTTAAAATAGCTTAAAATAAAAACTTTTTATGAAAACAACATTTTTGAAAATTTGAAATGAGGTGAGAACTGAGCATATTTATAAAACAGTTTTAAAAGCTTTAAAAGATAAAAATGAAAGAAAACTTAACTGAGGCACAAGCTTCTAACAAGCTTGCACCTACTAGATAAAGCTACAAATGGCTGAATCCTAAACTAATCAGGCTAACAAAGCTAAATAAGCAATCAAATCACAGCAGATAAGCAGAAAATAATGAACAAGCAATGCTAAACTAAGCTAAACTAAACAGTCCTAAAAGCTAGTTGCAGGCTAAACTAATGGATCAATAAGCTATAGGTACTGAGGGGGAATCCAAATTAGCAAAGAAAGGAGAACATAAATGAGCAACTAATAACTAAAATGCAAACCTAGATAAACTAATAAGCAAAATGAGAGTAAAAAGTTAATGGTTAACTGAGCTAAAAACAGCTAAAAGGCCTAGTTTAAGCTAACTAAATAAACTAAGAATCTGAAAGATGAGAGCTACAAACTAAAAATATCTGAAGTCCAAACGTCAAAGAGTTTAAAATCCAACGGTGAGCAAATAAGGAGCTTGTAAAAGCTCAAGAAGCTAGCTGCTAAAGAGGCCAGTGGGGACAGAAACTGTGAGCAGGGGAAATTGCAGCCGTTAATAGCAATCAAAATAAACTCAAAAAGTGAGAAGTAAACGCAAATCCTAGTAGGTTATACAATGAACTATCTATGAACCAACTAGCAGATCTAGGGGACTAAAAAAATGAGCAGTAAATGAGCTAAGAAATGGGGGTTAGGACAGATTACTGGTGCGGGCTGCCAACTGATCCAACAGCAGGTTCAAGAAGCCGTTTAAAATTGCTGATGGTGGGATAGGAAAAAGGGCAAGTTGCAAGCATCTAAAAGTTAATCAAATACTAAAGTAAGGCTACCAAATTATAAACACAATAAGCTGAAATAACTAACTGTTAAGAAACTAAAAATGAGATACTATTGTAAATAGAGTAAGAAGAAAACCAGCAAAGAAAGTGGGTGAGTGTGCAAAATTTGACAAATGAGGTACCAATTTCAGTTTATGCACAATTACTACATCATAAAATGAATCTAATGAGAGTAGAATTAATAACTAAAAGAAGTTCTAATCCAAATCCAACCTTAAGGCTATATGAAGACAGTTAGTACTTGAGTATTTCAAAAATCCAATCCAAATTCTTAAAATCTACTTGCAAATTATCTAAAACACTCCAAAACAACCACTTAAATGATTTGCAAGCAAGTTCAAATTCAGGAATTGGCCAAAACTCTTAAACTCCTAAACTAAGCTACTGTTCCAAACACTCCCTATAAACCTGTAGCATCACAGATTCTACAATTATGATCACAATACACCACTTCTCAATCCAAATCTCTGTAATTCTACACAATGATCAATGACTCAATCATCAAGTAGCAATATAATCCAACAACAATGAAATGCAAAAATCTAAATTCTAACAGATCTAATATGAGCTAGGATGAAACAGAATGATCAAAATGAACAATGAAAACTTAATCAAAAATCAAAACAGGTTACCAAATACTCAAATAAACTTAATTAACACAACATTCACTACATTACTAACATTACAAAGCAATGGAACAGTAACAATTCAAAGTTATACTACAAATAAGCAAATGCAATCAAAACTAGAATCAAAGAGCAATTACTTACAAAGTTCTACCCCCTCAGCATGAACAGAGGGGGATCACTATGCTAGCCTATCTCTAGATAGGCTCAAACCCTTCCAAATCTGTTTTGGCCTATCAAATTCACCAAGGCTCAACAGCAGTTGAATTTCGTTGACCAAATTGCTAATGAACAAGGTAACTCAAAATAATTCTCACAGAAGCTAAACAGAGCTTTTATGAGATAAACAAATCCTCAAATACTTATTTAAAAGCTGAATACAACTAGTCTATCTCTATATTTTTATTTTTATTTTCTGTTTTTATGAAAGCTATTTTAAAATGAAGTAATGACAGAATTGAAAGCTTAAGTAATTTGAAAGGAAATGAGTTAGTAAACTAAAATAAGAACTAATTGATAAGCAGTAAAGTATTAGAAATAAGCTGAATTGATTTAATATAAAAGTAACTTCATTAAAACTAAAAGTGATTACAATTAAGCTAAACTAGATACATTCAAACTAAAATTTGGCAGAGTTTGGCTATTCCAAAAACTCCACACTTCTAAGCTTACAAGTAACATCTATTTATAGGAGGTGTGAGGAGGTGAGCTCACGGATTGCCATGTTGGCAATCCGTGTGAGTTGTGTTTGTTTTCATCAATCCTGAGCCCTTGATCTCTTCCAATCATTGCCAAATCAATATCTACCCTTGGATTACTCCTTATGACGCGTTCCTCCCAATCCATAGCTGCCACGTGCCCATAAGTGTGTTTCTTTGAGACTGACACCATCTGACATCATCTTCAGCTTCTAGAAACACTTTGATTTGACCATAACACCCTTAATTGCTGTAATTAATTTAATTGGGGTCTAGGGTTCATATGGGAACAATAGTTTTCTGGGGTGAGGTGAATTGGGTGGAGGGAAAAAGGGGTACCGGTTAATATTGTTGTACTTATTTTGACCATTGACCAAGGGGTGTATGGGCCGGATAATTTGGAATAGGTTCTGGGCTTTGGTGGATTTAGAAATTGGGCTTTGATTTTATGATTGGATTTGGTATTGTGATTGGTATTTATTATTTCAGATTTTTTGAATTACAAGGACCAATATTGTATTTAACTAAAATCCAAGGGCTAATCATGTAATAATTCCACAGTAAAATCCAAGGGCTGAACTTGACAAAGTATGATTCTTCAAGGATTGTTTTTGACAATTTAAGCTCAAATATAAAAAATGCCTTCCCGGCTCCGGCTTTTTATGCTCTTTTCATTCCCGTGCTCGTGACTGTCGTTTTTCCATGATTTTCGTCCATTTCGCGTAATATCCGTACTTGCACATCACAAATGCAAAAACACAACATGTTTGGCATAATTTGGTTAGTTTTTTGGGTCATTTGAGTCCGGTTTTGGTCTTATAAAAGGTGTGTAAATTAGTACACACCAAAATCCCCCCGACTAAGGTATTGCCGTGTCCTCACGCAATGTGATCAATTCACGCTTTAGGGATAAATAATTTCAAAACTCTTTTTACTAACTTTGAAAAGTAGCAAGGAGGTTCGAAAGAGATAATAAAATCATTTATTCCCGAAAACGCTCCGTTTTCCAAAATTTTTCATTTTATTTCTGTATTCCACTTACACTTCTATTCTTGTACTTTTCATTCTTTATACTTGTGACGGTTTGTTGAACTTTCATTATTTGGTAATAATTATTAGGGTCAACGAGTAGAAACGCTTTTCATAGAAAAGTGATCGTACGGATAAAAATCGTCATCCTTGATTTTTCACGAGTCCCCAAACTAAGCGTACAAACGAGATCACAGCTTATCTACAAATTAGATGCTAACACTACTCATAACAGTTACTTGTGGAAACTCCTTACTCCCATGTCTTAAGTTTTGTATCTCAATATTTTATTTTTGTTGAGAAATGAATTTCTTCATATTTTCTCGTTTTAATAATTTTTAGTCCGATAGTGATACCTAAGTTAAAACGATAAGTAGTTATTCATTTTCTCTTAAGAACCACTGCAATAGAAATTCGGTCCACATCAAGGAATTTTGGTACATACAACATCATAGATATAAGTTCCGGAGTACTACACGTGCACCTCATGTAATTGATTGCTAATCAAACACATGCACCTCACGCGCCAACAACTTATTTCCATTCATAAGCTCTTATTCGATACAACTTTCAACTTTCACTTTTTTTCATACTTTTCATACTTTCTCATATTTTTTCATTTTTTTCTTTCTTGACTTTTTTCTCAACATCAATGGAAGCTTATCGGGTAGCTCCAAAACCACATAGATAATCAACTTTTGACTTTCGATTTTTCACTTTTTTTTGCTCTTATTTTTTATGTTCCTTGATATGTACTCAACATTTAAAGCAAAGATTCTCTTAAGAAAACAAATAACTAAATGTTATTCAAACCGAAATACCACTAATTAACCTAGAACATCTATTATATATGGGTTACGTTTCTGATGGGAGTAAAAAGCCACAAGTACCTCTCATGAGCTTTAAAGAGAACCACTACTCCACGTTTAGCATCTAACTTCTAAATAAACTCTATCACTTCTCGCTCTTCGCAATTTAAGATTCCAAGTAATGAAACCAGCGAATACTTAGCCGATAATCAGCCACACATATATAAAGTCAGTTACGGAAACTTGCAAATTCTAGAAAAAGAATTCGCGTTTTCTAGCTCCTGATGTAAAAGACTAGCGAAAGCTTTTAAGCTGCGCATGTATAAAGTCAAGTACGGGAACTTGCAGATTCTTAAGAAAGAATTCGCATTTTATAGCTCCTTGTGTACAAAACTAGCACAAGCTTATGTGATCATCATTGGTTAAGGGAACAAGCTAGGGCTCAACACGCCCGGTCAAGTCAAAATATTTATTCCTACTCTCGCCAGCAAGAAAGTCAACAAGGTGTCAAAACACTTATTCAAACTTTATTATATTTTTGCACAACTTTTTCAACTTTTCTCATCTTTTTGTGCTTTTCCATTCATTTTTCTTCAAAAATTTTGAAATTTTCAATTTTTTCAATTTTTTTTCATTTTTGGTGGAAAAACGGAGTTGCGAGAGTTCACGACATGTGAAAAATGCAAGGTCATCGAATCGAAGATTCACCCTCCCCCATACTAGAATGAAACATTGTCCTCGATGTTTTACGGGTTAAGGTAATCCTAACAAAATTCTAGGGCTGTTTATTAGTTATGCCAAAGAAAACGTTAGTCGATAAGATTAGGATATATGGATAAGCAACGAATGATGAAACTAGGGTGGAGACAAAACAACAAGCACGAGAGTCTTCATTATTCGGGCAAATCCTGGACATACACAAACAACCACGAAACATGAGAAATGGATGAGGTAGTCCTCCTCACGTCACATTAGAAAGAAAATAGAAATGTAAGAAGATGAAAAGGATAAGCATGGGGTGCCTCCCACGAAGCGCTTGTTTTTGTTCACCGAGTCACATGAGCTTGACTCGATCCCCGAATTAATTCGTCCTTGGGGAGAGCAGATGAAACGGACAACTGGCATAAACGGAGATGCCGGGGTCAAAAACGGTATCCTCACTCCCGGTGGAGTGGAAAAGTGAAGAAATGAGGGGATAAGTATAAAATGGTTGAAACACCAGGATGAAAAAAGCAAATTCGAGTTCAGAAACCTCGTCCACCATTCTAAAAATATCTTCATTCGTACCGGATTCATAATCTATATCGGGTGGTTTTGCAGGTGGACGAGAAGAAAGCAAATCGGAAGAAATATCATTCTCGTCATTCTCAATACCCGGTGGTATCGAGTCATCCGCAGCAAGAAATATATCGACATCCTCTAAAAGAGAGTTAAGTGACGGATTATCGGAAATAGGTAAAGAGTCAATCTCAAAGTGAAAACACTCATAATCCGGAAGAGAGATATCAGCATGAATAGTAGGACTGCCACTACTCGTCTCTTCAAATCGAAAAATTTCAAGCTCGGGTAAGAAATCACTATCCATATTTGGGATAGGAGAAGAAGTCGGGAGATCATTCAATGCCTCAATACGAGAGATAAGAAGATTGACATCAACAATGTGTCACGAAGAGCTTCATCTTGTATTTCTGTATCAACATCTTCTTCATTCTCTCCTTCTAAGCTTACGAGCTCAGGAAATTCTTCATCAATATATTCAATTTCTCCACAAGATATAGAATCGTCATCGTCAGAATCGAAGAATATCTCAACATGATCATCAAAACGATTATTTTCAACATCGTTAGAAATCTCCTCGGACTCACTTGGGATTGGGACGAGGTTCTCAACACTAGACTTATTGAATTCGTCCGATTCCGTTGCCGGAATAGCGTTTAGATGCTTGTCCCCCATTGTTAGAGAGTCTTCGGGTTCTACGGAAGGAGAGATAGATTCAATTTGAGGGTTAAGAATGATTGTAATCGTGGAATCATCATCATCGTACATACAACACTCACAAAATTGGGCTTTTCTTTCTTCGGCAAGAAGTTCTTCCATCGATTTCTCATGAGGCTCGGGAGTAGATGTAATACGATTAACCACCATTTCTTTTAACTTCTCAATCATGGATTTAATTTCAAAAATTTGTTTAGTAAATTCAGAAGTTTGTGGGGGTTGGTTAAAACCATGAGAATCGTAATATGAATTCGGCTCATAAAAATTTTCAGACGATCCCCCACAATGTTCAAAATTTGATGTATTTTGAAATGAATCACCATTGCAATACGGGTGTTGCTCATATAAGTTTTGAGGATAAAAATCAAAGTTCGGATTGTAAGCGTAAGACGTGTCAGCACTCGGGGCATAGCACATACAATCGGTGTATCCACATACATCACAAAAACATTGCCCACACGGCACTCCTTCTTCGGAAGGGTTTCCACAATTATAGCAATAAAACGAAGGTGGTGGTGGTGTATAGAAATCGGGAATGTTTGACGGATTGTTGAACGATCCTTGCTCATACGTGTGAGAAGTACAATTCCAACAAACGCCATCATGAATATTATCACCACATTGGTCGCACGTAAACCACACACACAACCCTCCGAAGAACGGTTCTCCACAATTAGAACAAATCGGATCCATAAGAATTAAACGTGAGAGGGTTTGAGAAAAAGAATCAAATTTTTAGAGGATAAGAAGATTATTTTTGTTTTTGATTTTTTTCAATTTTTATATTTTTATAGAAAATATATACAAGATAGAGGAAGGCTTATCAAAACACGATTTTTCAAAACGAAAATTCAAAAACTCACTTCAACCTTCCCCGGCAGCGGCGCCATTTTGATAAAGTCTTTTTGTAGTATATAATTATTCCGAAGAAATACTCGTGAAAGTATTTCCCGTGTCGTTTTCCCAACGAAGGTAGAATGGAGTCGTGAATAATCGAATCGCAAAATCGTGTCGTGAAAAGTGATAAAATGTAAAATATGATTTTAGAGTTCAAATTATGATAAGAAATAATAAAATAAGAAGAATGTACAAGCTAGGTATGTACAAATGTTAAAAACGTAAAAACGGAAATGCACACGTAATATTTAAAACGTAACGTACAAAATAAAACGCGACTTTTAATCTAAAAATGATCCTAGATATGTAAAACAATTTTCTAAAAATCTTAAACTAATAAAAAGAATATTAAGAGAAAGAAAAATATTTTTTTGACTTTTTATTTATTTATAATGATTTAAAAACTAATTAAAAGAAAATAAATGTTTAAAAATAGCAAATGAGATGAGAAAATTATGAAAATTTTTAGAAAAGTCTATATCTATATAAGAAACTAGGGAAAAATATGAAAATTAGGAAACATACATTGAAAAGCTAGAAATAAGCTCTAACAGATTATATGCTTAAAATTGTACTAAACTAGAAATTGTATAAAAGAAATAAAAAACTAACATCCCTTGAGAAAAGTCCCAAGGGCACGTTGGTTAAGCTGTGTGGTGTTGAGGCTGTGTGTGGGCGTGAGGTCACAGGTTCGAGTCCTGGCTCACCCCTTTTTGTAAAACTTATATATATATATATATATATATATATATATATATATATATATATATATATATATTTTAACTTTTTAAAACAGCTTAAAATAAAAACTTTTTATGAAAACAACATTTTTGAAAATTTGAAATGAGGTGAGAACTGAGCATATTTATAAAACAGTTTTAAAAGCTTTAAAAGATAAAAATGGAAGAAAACTTAACTGAGGCACAAGCTTCTAACAAGCTTGCACCTACTAGATAAAGCTACAAATGGCTGAATCCTAAACTAATCAGGCTAACAAAGCTAAATAAGCAATCAAATCACAGCAGATAAGCAGAAAATAATGAACAAGCAATGCTAAACTAAGCTAAACTAAACAGTCCTAAAAGCTGGTTGCAGGCTAAACTAATGGATCAATAAGCTATAGGTACTGAGGGGGAATCCAAATTAGCAAAGAAAGGAGAACATAAATGAGCAACTAATAACTAAAATGCAAACCTAGATAAACTAATAAGCAAAATGAGAGTAAAAAGTTAATGGTTAACTGAGCTAAAAATAGCTAAAAGGCCTAGTTTAAGCTAACTAAATAAACTAAGAATCTGAAAGATGAGAGCTACAAACTAAAAATATCTAAAGTCCAAACGTCAAAGAGTTTAAAATCCAACGGTGAGCAAATAAGGAGCTTGTAAAAGCTCAAGAAGCTAGCTGCTAAAGAGGCCAGTGGGGACAGAAACTGTGAGCAGGGGAAATTGCAGCCGTTAATAGCAATCAAAATAAACTCAAAAAGTAAGAAGTAAACACAAATCCTAGTAGGTTATACAATGAACTATCTATGAACCAACTAGCAGATCTAGAGGACTAAAAAAATGAGCAGTAAATGAGCTAAGAAATGGGGGTTAGGACAGATTACTGGTGCGGGCTGCCAACTGATCCAACAGCAGGTTCAAGAAGCCGTTTAAAATTGCTGATGGTGGGATAGGAAAAAGGGCAAGTTGCAAGCATCTAAAAGTTAATCAAATACTAAAGTAAGGCTACCAAATTATAAACACAATAAGCTGAAATAACTAACTGTTAAGAAACTAAAAATGAGATACTATTGTAAATAGAGTAAGAAGAAAACCAGCAAAGAAAGTGGGTGAGTGTGCAAAATTTGACAAATGAGGTACCAATTTCAGTTTATGCACAACTACTACATCATAAAATGAATCTAATGAGAGTAGAATTAATAACTAAAAGAAGTTCTAATCCAAATCCAACCTTAAGGCTATATGAAGACAGTTAGTACTTGAGTATTTCAAAAATCCAATCCAAATTCTTAAAATCTACTTGCAAATTATCTAAAACACTCCAAAACAACCACTCAAATGATTTGCAAGCAAGTTCAAATTCAGGAACTGGCCAAAACTCTTAAACTCCTAAACTAAGCTACTGTTCCAAACACTCCCTATAAACCTGTAGCATCACAGATTCTACAATTATGATCACAATACACCACTTCTCAATCCAAATCTCTGTAATTCTACACAATGATCAATGACTCAATCATCAAGTAGCAATATAATCCAACAACAATGAAATGCAAAAATCTAAATTCTAACAGATCTAATATGAGCTAGGATGAAACAGAATGATCAAAATGAACAATGAAAACTTAATCAAAAATCAAAACAGGTTACCAAATACTCAAATAAACTCAATTAACACAACATTCACTACATTACTAACATTACAAAGCAATGGAACAGTAACAATTCAAAGTTATACTACAAATAAGCAAATGCAATCAAAACTAGAATCAAAGAGCAATTACTTACAAAGTTCTACCCCCTCAGCATGAACAGAGGAGGATCACTATGCTAGCCTATCTCTAGATAGGCTCAAACCCTTCCAAATCTGTTTTGGCCTATCAAATTCACCAAGGCTCAACAACAGTTGAATTTCGTTGACCAAATTGCAAATGAACAAGGTAACTCAAAATAATTCTCACAGAAGCTAAACAGAGCTTTTATGAGATAAACAAATCCTCAAATACTTATTTAAAAGCTGAATACAACTAGTCTATCTCTATATTTTTATTTTTACTTTCTGTTTTTATGAAAGCGATTTTAAAATGAAGTAATGACAGAATTGAAAGCTTAAGTAATTTGAAAGGAAATGCTATAGTAAACTAAAATAAGAACTAATTGATAAGCAGTAAAGTATTAGAAATAAGCTGAATTGATTTAATATAAAAGTAACTTCATTAAAACTAAAAGTGATTACAATTAAGCTAAACTAGATACATTCAAACTAAAATTTGGCATAGTTTGGCTATTCCAAAAACTCCACACTTCTAAGCTTACAAGTAACATCTATTTATAGGAGGTGTGAGGAGGTGAGCTCACGGATTGCCATGTTGGCAATCCGTGTGAGTTGTGTTTGTTTTCATCAATCCTGAGCCCTTGATCTCTTCCAATCATTGCCAAATCAATATCTACCCTTGGATTACTCCTTATGACGCGTTCCTCCCAATCCATAGCTGCCACGTGCCCATAAGTGTGTTTCTTTGAGACTGACACCATCTGACATCATCTTCAGCTTCTAGAAACACTTTGATTTGACCATAACACCCTTAATTGCTGTAATTAATTTAATTGGGGTCTAGGGTTCATATGGGAACATTAGTTTTCTGGGGTGAGGTGAATTGGGTGGAGGGAAAAAGGGGTACGGGTTAATATTGTTTTACTTATTTTGACCATTGACCAAGGGGTGTATGGGCCAGGTAATTTGGAATAGGTTCTGGGCTTTGGTGGATTTAGAAATTGGGCTTTGATTTTATAATTGGATTTGGTATTGTGATTGGTATTTATTATTTCAGATTTTGTGAATTACAAGGACCAATATTGTATTTAACTAAAATCCAAGGGCTAATCATGTAATAATTCCACAGTAAAATCCAAGGGCTGAACTTGACAAAGTATGATTCTTCAAGGATTGTTTTTGACAATTCAAGCTCAAATATAAAAAATGCCTTCCCGGCTCCGGCTTTTTACGCTCTTTTCATTCCCGTGCTCGTGATTGTCGTTTTTCATGATTTTCGTCCATATCGCGTAATATCCGTACCTGCACATCACAAATGCAAAAACACAACATGTTTGGCATAATTTGGTTAGTTTTTGGGTCATTTGAGTCCGGTTTTCTCATTTAAAGTGGTGGCATAAGCTCTTGCATTATCTTGCCTTGGTTGAGGATAGGGATTTGTATGATTACCTTCGGTGTTATTACGGTTGTTACCGAAAGCTCTCCCATCATGGAACTTTCGCTAATTATTGTAGGGCACTGGCACAGAGTTGTGCTTTGTTACTTGGTCCATTAACCTTAAGGTTATATTAATGGCCTCCTCTAACGTTTGAGGTTTAGAGGCTGTAACATTCCATTCGATACTCCAGGGCAAACCTCCGATGAAAACGTCTATTGTCTTTTCAACAGTTGGTACCATTGTAGGACACAAAGTAGCCAACTCTTGAAATCTCCTAATATAAGTTTTAACAACGTTCACCTTCACAGTCAAGTTATAAAATTCATCCTCCATTTTCTTGACTTCTGTCCGAGGGTAGTATTTCTTAATCATAAGTTTCTTAAATTCAACCCAAGATAACTTATATGCCTCTTCTATTCCTATTGGTTGGGCATACGAATTCCACCAAGATAACGCTTCCTCAGTAAGCGTTCCCGTAACCCTACAATCCTTTGTACAATTACTTCGGGAAAACACCGATTCACATATCTCAAACCAATGAATTAATCATATGGCCCCTTCTGTCCCCTTGAAATTGAAGGGCTGATAGCTTATAAATTCCTTGTAGTTACTCTTCTTCACTACAGGGATTTCAGGGTTTCTAGCCATGTTTGCATCCCTAGCTCCTAGTGCCGCAGTTACACTATCAGTCACTAGTCGCTGGATATCTTCCTGTGTCATAGCGGGAGTAGTGGGAGTGAAAGGTGGAGTAGTTCTTGTACGTGCCATTCTAAAGGTAAGATATGGTAAGAATTTTGTTATAGTTTATGTTTTAAGTGTTGAAAGCACTTTTCTGATACCGGATGGGCTTAAAAAGAACAAGTTCCTAGCAAGAATCGTTGTGGTTCACCGAAAATAGTTTCCCCTTCCGTCTAAAGGCATAGTGATTCTAAGGGATCCTAAGTTTTTACTATTCCTAGGTATGTCTACTTGTTTTAGTTTTTCCTATTCGTTTTAGTTTTTTAAGTCCTAAGGCAATCTAGTGTGTTCTAAGACAATTGAAGAATCCTAATACGGGATACGAGTTTTATAAAAAAACTTTTTTTTTAAATGAAAACCTAGCAAGTGCATGTTTAACTAAGTTATCTATATTATCTAAACTTATAACCTTATTTTTGCTCTAGGTTACTCTTGAGATCTTGAATGACCTCCAAGAGTTCGTCTATGTCAGACCTATGATTATCCCTAAGATCCTTGATAATTATTTCGATGGTGGAAGGTCTAACATGTGCTGTGCTTACTTCGTCAGAGTGTCCTTCATATTTTGTTTGTAACCTAAAGACTTGATTACGAGTTTTCTCTAATTCATTTTCTAACCTATTTTTACCTATTCCTAATTCCCTAATCCTAATTTCTACTTCTTCCACTCTTTCTAAAGAAAGTTTATCTAGATGACTAAGTATTTCATCTATTTGTTCATCATGCCTTTCTAAAGGTGTTCTATACGAACTACTACCTATGTGGAACCTAGGGGGAGGTGATGGTGTTATAAAACGTATTTTCTTAAGGGGAGGTGAATCTATTTCGGGAACATAACGATCTTGACTAGTATAGTGGGGTTTAGGTGGGGTAGGGGTTATAGTAGGGTAGGGGTTATAGTGGGTATAGTAGGAATGTTTCCACCATATGCCTGCATATACCCATTATATGCTTGCATATAGGGGTCATTCGTGGAAAGTTCTAATCCTAGGTTAGTTAAGATATTCTAGGCTAATTCCTCTAGAGAATTAGAACCAGTAGATGAGTGAGTAGGAGTAGCCAGAGCATACTCATAACCATCGGATGAAGTATCCGTCTCATCGGTATCCAACACGATGATAGGATTGTTAAAGGATGACATATGTAACTGTAATTCCCGAATGAATATCTTAGAATAATTCCAACCTAAATAAGCATTTTAAAGGCAATTCTAATAGTGGGGATTCTATCCTAAGGGCAATAGTGAGATATCTAATCCTAAAGGCAATTCGGAGGTTCTAATCTAAAGGCAAGTTAGTTCTAAAGGCAAGTTAGAGATTCTAATCTAAAGGCAATTGGAGATTCTAATCTAAATGCAATTGGGGATTCTAACCTAAAGGTAATTGGGGATTCTAAGCTAAAGGCAGTTGGGGATTTTAACCTAAAGGTAATTAGGGATTATAAGCTAAAGGCAGTTGGGGATTCTACTGGCACGGAGGACCTTTTTGAAAAAGTGGTTATAGTTTTAGGAAAATCCTTTTGTTCTCTATAACCAAGGCTCTGATGCCAATCTGTAACACCCCCATTTTTCACTGATCGCAGCGGATAAAGTGTTTGGGGTATTACTCATGGAAACAAAGACAAGATAATAGAAAATGACTCGAAAATAGACGTTTTTGAACAAGGTTGTTATCATTCATTTATTCATCAGAGTTTTTACAGTAAAAGATATACTTTTACCGAAAGAGAGGTCCCTAAGATACATTTTATGACACAAAATTGATGAATGATAACTATTCTGGACGTCCCCATGTCCAGTGGTTCTCCGTGCCAGGGTTCCTATAGTGCCTAATTACCTAAGATAACATGCTTAAAAGTCAACACGTATGTTGAGTGAGAGTCATAGGTTTAAAAAGTTAAAGTATAAATACAAGTTCCACAGAGTTCATCTTAAACTCTATATGCGGAAAAAGGTTTGTGTTAGAAAGAAGGTATATTGCACTAAGTTCATGAACCACACGTTAACAATCCGGGTCATGGGGTCTACAGACCAAACCATGAGGGGATGGGAAGGATAACTTGCCAAAGTTAAACCTTCGGTGGGTTCAAATATAGTACTTATTGGTACCACCTAGTGGGGTGCTAATACCAACGGGAGTTGTCAAACTCCAATAGATCTATCAACTATATTCGCGTTCGCTTGGGTAAAACGTCCCAAACGATTAGATTCATGAATTTTGGTTATGTAATAATGGCTGTTAGTTTACTCGTGCAATAACCAGAGCAAAGACTTGTATTTGGTTTTAAAGCATGTATCCCCCTCACAGGGTTTGTAAAACATTTAAAAAGCATTTAAAAGGGTGTGAGGCTATGAAAACTCACCTGAGTCTTTAGCTAATTATAGTAGGGGTTTAGACAACTCACTCACATATCCTGGGGTAGTGCGGGTGTGCGTATGTCAAGTCTTAGTCTAGGTTTTCTTAACTAATTACTATTTAGGTTTTTATATATAACATAACACCGTTCAGGCCTGGTGAGTGCTTATTCACTCACCATTTTATGGCCAAATACCGACCCAAAATGACTATTTGAGCTAACAAATGCCAAGAAAACACGTGTTTCTATATTGTGAACATGCAGGTACGGATTAATCACAAAATGACAAAAAATCAAACAAATTCCGGAAAAATGGGCACGAGAGTGAAAGACGAACAAAAAGTCAAAATCGGGATCTACAAGTTAACTTAAGTCCTTCATCTATTCAGATTTGGCAGAAATAATCATTGGATTATATTTTTGAGGAAAGTCAAATTCAGCCCTTGAAGTTTCAGAATACTACACATTGGGTCCTTCAAGTTTCATTTATTACAAAATAGGTCCTTGCAAATTCATATTACTACATATATAATTAAATGAAAGCAAGCCTGGTCCATATTATCATTCAAGCCCAAGACCAAATTTATTACCCAAGCCCATTTTATAAATTGGTCAAAGCCCATTTCTCTGTTTGGTCAAAGTTTACATACGGTCAAATAATAAAACCAAACGCATTTTTTCCTTATTTCCCCCAATTTTCCCAGAAACTCCCAACCACATGAACCCTAAATTCACAATGATCAAATTGGCTCGAACCACTTCAATTCACCATGATTAAACCAATCATTTGAGTTTCTAGAAGCACATCACGTGACTGATCATGTGTCAGAGAGAATAATAAGTATCTATCAGGGACACTTGGCTGATTTTGATTGGGCATAACATGTCAATCCAATCATTGGATACTTCTTCTAGAAGATGAGTCACATGTCAGAGAGTATTACACACGAATGGGACAGATGGAAGCAGTTGATTGGGCAGGCCACGTCTCATCTTATCATCCAATGGTTGTGAATGAATTAAAGAAGCACAAATGCAATCTAAGGGCTGGAAGATGAAGTGAAAAAGCATAATGAGGTGTGGATCGCCAACCTGGCAAATCAGACCCAACCCCTCACTCCTCATCTATAAATAGGGTAGTATTTTAGCTTATCAGTGTTTAATTTTTAGTGTAGAGTTATGCTGTCCAATTTACTTTAGATTGTATTTAATTTAGTCATTGTAACTTTCATAAGAGTTTTAATAATATTTCTAGTTTTCTTCAATAAATCTCAGCTTATTGTGTTCTTATCTCAGCTTATTTTCTGTTTCTATCAGCTTATTTCTGTTTCATTTAGTTAAATCTTATTTCAATATATTACTCTTATATAGGTTTACATTCATTTACATAAAAATAAAAAAAAATAAAAAAAATCAGAAAAATAAACAATAAAATAAAAAATAATATCATAATTACTATTACAGCTTATCATAGAGCTTATTTTTCAGTTTTTATAAATTTCACTTTAGCTTTTTAGCTACTAGTGAAGTTATTTGAGTCTGAGTAAGTAACAGTCAAGATCAGAAGTTGATTCAATCATAGTTGCTGTGGTGGTTTGGATAAGCTGATAGTCTGATACAGAAAGAGGTGAAATCAGCCTATCTTAGAGATAGGCTTCTGTGAATCCCCTTTGTTCTAGCTGAGGGTAAATTTCATGGTAAATTTCATTTGAATTCCTTTTTAGATCTGATTTGAATTGTGATTTGGTTTTATTGTACTGTTTCATTGATTTAATTAGCTGATACAGTAGTTGTCATAGTAGTGTTAGAATTTGTTTGATATATTGATTGCATATGTTTGATTTTTCTGAAGTTAGCATAGCTGATTTGAGTATCTGTTGGTAGATCTGAGTTTTTATTAGATTGGCTTGGAATTACTATTTCATTGGATATCATCGCTGAATAAGTTGCATATATTGTAGCTGAGTAGCGGATTATTCTCTGATCTGAGTTGTTTGATCATATATCTGTTTGTGGATCTGTGTTATCATACTTCACTGAGCATCTGTTTTGTTGATCATAATCTGAGTTTGAATGGTAATTGTTGACTGAGATTGTCGTTGTGATTAGTTGATTCAGTGGTTCATTTATATTTCAATTCAGTAGTTAGAGGTGTTTGGCTTAAGTAGACTTTAGATAATCAAACTAGTTTATGGTAAAAGTTTGGATTTCATTAAACTGTGTTTTGAGAATTTAAGCAGTTTAGAGGTTAATTGAATCTATTTTTAAAATATTAGGCTCTGCATAAGTGGTTTTGGTTGCAAGTCATTTGCTCATTAATGCATAAAAATTTCAAAACAGTTTCTAACCAAGCTTTACACCAGATAGCATTTTGAGATTAAATTCCTTTGGAATTCTTTAAAAGTTGGTTTTCTGAGATAATTGGTTGCTAATCTTTCATAATCAATAGGATTTTCAAGTTTTAAGTTCAATTACTTGACTGAATTTGATTTTCAAATGAGCTATTTGGACCTTCATCTCCCCTAAACCCAGTGAGTTTTTTCCAAGCAGGTCTTATATCATCAGCTCAAATTTAGCTCAATATAAACCTATAGCAGCTTGATTTTTGTTGTAACTGTTCCTTGTTAGCAGTTCTTTTTAGATTTTCAAGTTATAGCCTATTTCCTCAGCTTGTAGTAGCATTTCTAGTAGCTTGTATTTAGCCTGTTGACTGTTGTTGCACTTAAGCCTGCAGAATCTGTTTTAGTAATTGATTATTAGTGATTTGTTTGCTGTTCTGAGTTTGTTTTAGTGTTGTATAAGTGTTGTTTATCACACCTTTGCTTTTATTTCTGCTTGTTCTTTATCTGCTCATAATCTGTGAGCTTATTTTTAGCTAATTGCTATTGAATTTAGCATCTGTTGATTAACTGAGTTTCTGATTGATCATAACTTGCTTAACTGAGTGCATGGCATCATCCTAAGTCTGTTTTCAAAGTTCCAAATAGTTTGGATCACAAGTGCTTATAAATAAGCACTTGTGAATAAGCTGTTATGTTAAATAAGCTCTTAATCATCTCTTTTTCATTTCAATTTTTTATTCTAAGTTCATTTTAATATTTTAGAATTTCTGGAATTTTTCCAGATTTTTCTTAACCTTTTTACTATTTTTCTTATTTTATTTTGATTTTATTCCATTTTTAAATCATTTTTAATTACCAAAAATCAATAAAAAATCAGAAAAAGCTGTGAAAAATACAAAAATATTTTCAGAAATTCTTTTATAATATTTTAGAATTTTCAGAATTTAATTTTCATTTTTCCACTTTAATTTTCTATTTTTCTTAATTTTTAATTCAATTTAAATTCCAAAAATCAATAAAAATTCATAGAAAATAAATAAAAAGTCAAAAAAATATTTTTCTTTTTGTTAAAATTCTTTTTATTAGTTTAAGATTTTTAGAAAATGTTTTCAAGTTCGTAGGATCATTTTTTCAATAAATGTTACATTTTAAATAACGCGTGTGCATTTCCGTTTTTACGTTTTTGATTTTGGTGCATTATTAGCTTGTACTCTTTGCATGTTTCATAATTGTTTGTGATTTCTTGAACTATTTGATTGCTATTTTCACTTTCTCACTTTTCAATTCACGATTTCACGAATCGATATTCTCGATTCCATTCGCCTTCGTTGGGAAACGACTCGGGTGATCTGTATTTTACGCGGATCACTTCGATACTATACTATATATTATATAATTGGTTTTCACACGAATCAAGGCCATTGTAATTCAGAAGTATATGACTCCTCACATGAAGCTCCCTACTATTGTATTATGTGATCAGCATAATACTGTTCGGGCCATCATAATTCAGAAGTTAATACTCCTCACACAAAGTTCCCTATTAATGAGTTATGTTGTTATTAGGGTTTAGTTATAACATAACACCGTTCAGGCCATCATATCTCAGAATTATATGCAATAATCGTTCGAGGAGTAAGGGCACTTTAATTCGTAAACCCAACAAACTCGTCAAAACGAAATATCCACATAGTACTCCTCGCATGAAGCTCCCTAGTATTGTGTTATGCTTCTAACTTAAATAGGTTTTTATGTTTTATGAAAATAGTCCATTTTTACCTTTTATATATATATTTATGTTTTCTACCCTAAACTTATAAACTTATAACAAATAGGCATATAACTTTCTATCTAATGCATATTTCGTCCCTGAACTATCATACTTTAAGGAAATGACACATATAGTTCCTAGATTATACTAATTTCTATTATTTACTCTATTTACCCCTATATTTATACTATTTGCAGTTTTAGTCCTTTTAGTTTTATATTTGTTTTATTAGTTTATTTTAAGGTTTAATATACTGCAAATTTAGTCCTTACACTTAAATCTTCTAGGAAATGTCAAAAACAGTCCCTAGACTTTATAGTTTCAGGAATTTACAATATATACCCCTATGCATGTAATATTTTGCAAAACTAGTCCTAAATGCATGTAATTCATAATTTAGCATGGCAATCTAATTTCTAAGCTTATAACTAACTCATATAAGTTCAAATAAGCCACATAATGCAATTTATATCAAGTAAATAAGCTATAAAACACATAAGCATTCAACTCGACCAAAAACTAGGACTACGAAAGGAAATAAGCATGCATTGGCTATCCTAGGTTTTCTAAGGCATCTAAAGTCTATCTAAGTTCTATTATAAGCATACTAGATGTAAAGTAAAGGTTACCGAGGTTAGGGGAGGGCTTACGAGAGTTTTCTAGGGTTTCTAGGGTTTTAAGGCTCGTATGACTTCAAACCACAACACCACGCAACCAAGGCCTAGCTACACGTTCCTAAGGGATTCTAACAACTTAGTACTACATAAATGTGAGGTGGAGAGGAGGGGGAAAGGTATGAAGAAGAAATGAGGGAGGAGGGGGTATTTATAGGTCGCGTCTGGCAGTTTAGGGTGAAACAAGGGTTTAGGTGTCGTGCAAGGGGAAGGCTAAGCAAGCAGGGCTATGGGGTGATGTGGTGAGGATAGGAGGTGACAAGGATGAGCTACGGTGGTAGCTAGGGGGCTGGGTAGGGCGGTTGTGGTTGGAGGAAGTCGTGAGAGGCGGTTAGAAGAAAAGAGGTGACAAGGAGGTGATACACCTCCTAGCTTGGGTTCTTGGAGGTGCTAGGGTGCTAGCTTAGTCATATAGAGGAGCTAGGATCGTTTCTTGTTCATATTAAGATGCTTAAGTAATATAGTTTAGGTGTTTAAGTCTAATTTTTATCTAGTTTTGTTTTATAAGTGTTTAGGGTTTTGTCTATGTTTTAGTATCTTAATTAAGGTTCTAATGATGTTTAGTAACTATTAGTAGCTTATACTAGGTGATGGTAGCATATGGTAAAGTTTTAACCTAGTTTTGACATAGTTTCGGGAAGTTATGACCTAATTAAGGTTTTGTGCTTAAATGACTTGTACCTAAGTTTCTAGGGGTTGTTCTATGTCCTAGGGGTTCTAATATATCCTAAGGTATCTATTTTAACTTATATCTAAGTCCTAAGCACTTTGCATGTAAGTTCAGATAGGCAGTTAGGGTTTTAAAACTAATTGGAAACACATAGGTGCATTTAGGGTTTTCTAGCAAGTATAGGGTATTATAGTACTAGTTTTCTTAGTGAAAATATATTTATTACCTTGACTTGACATACCAGGATGTTTACATCAAGTAAACATAGTAGTGGTTGGCATAGGTGGATACATGAGCTTGTCTGAGGGTTAGTTAGGTTATAATGATATATTAGCAAAAATTTAACTCGGGAAAATCCTATAGGCATTTCTAATCCTAGTGTGCTCTAATAAGGGCCTAAGTTAAGTTAGTAAGGCATTTCTAATCCTAGGGTGCTAGTGAGGGCCTAAGCTAAGTCAGTAAAGTATTTCTAACCTAAGGGGAAGTTAGTGGTTTGTGACACTACACCCATTCGAACCATGTTTCCTGTTCTTTTAACATCTTTTGATTCATGAAAAGGTTGTGCTCAAAGACAACAAAGAAGCTGATAAATTCAGAGGGTACATGAGATGCTACGGGCAGCTATGGTGACTTTCAGGATCTTCAAGTTTGATGCCGTTTGGGAATGGTATGTGTTTTTTAACCTTTTTTAATTAGTAAGGTTGTAATTTCTAGAATTGGGTGGTTAGGGGGTTTTTGGAATTTCTGATACGAAGCTAAGATAAGTAGTTTCACGTAAGCTGGTAACAATGATATTTGTGAACGTTGTACATTGTTTTATATCAAGGAATAAGTATATGTCGTATGGTAATATAGGCGTTTTAGTTTGTACATATTGAAATTCTGCATATTTGCGTGAATTGAAGTAACTTACTCAGACACAGAAGCTAAGTTGTTTCACATAAGCTGGTAACAATGATATTTGTGAACATTATATCAAGGAATAAGTATCTGTCGTATGGTAATATAGGCTTTTTAATTTGTACATATTGAAATTCTGCATATTTACATGAACTGAAATAACTTACTCGGACACAAGTTTATACCAAGTTTCAGGATTTTGACAACCCTCTAGATTTTCGTGATGATACTAATGCATTCTCCAAAACTCATTTGCTATCCGTTAGATGATGGGAAAAAATGGGACTGGGTTTTGATTGATGCAGACCCAAGATGCATCAGATGATGGAAAAATCACCATTTTCATTTATTTTTATCAAAATGTGTCGTTTATCTTTGCATATTTGTCGCTTGAAATTTAAACACTTTTGCTTGACATTATTGTTGTAAAGATCGTGGACTTTACGATTTTGGTTGTAGTTTTCATTCAACGTATGCTGCGTTTTTATAGATTTAATAACTTATGATTCTAACATGAAACTTATACATGGTTTTTCCTCAACGTTTCAGCGATGCCGATGGCTGTCATGCACTCTCTGCTGCTGATATCTTCATTAGGTTTGGCAGTAATAACAGACAAAGATGGCTTACAAATTGGGTATAAAATGTTGATTGGCGCATCCATGACAGAAATACTACTCAAAAGATGTTTTGGAAATCCTTCAGAGTGCAGGTCTTCTCTGTTAACAGGTAAAGCACATGATTCTATTGCAGATTACATGATTTCCTATTATGCTTATTATGACGACTGATGTTAGTCGTGCATAAAAAATGTTCATGTTAATTATTTGAATAATATACCAGGCCATGACGTTAAGACACCCCCGTGCCTGAGAATAGTGTTGCGGATATATGAGATAATGCTGTTAAGATGAAGGCTGATACCAAAGTTAGTTGAACATGTAGTATGCTTGATGATGCTCTACCATGTATCAGTCCAAACAAACACACCCGACTATACAATTACAGGTTGTTCTTACACAACATGTAACTTTATGTTTTGGCAAATTCGCTTCAGTCTTTGTTATCTATGGGGTGTTTGTTTTACTGTGGTTGCTAGCGTTAGGGGCGTACATTGCTAATTTACGCTAATCTTGGTTTTCAGGTTACCCAACTATGCTAATTTGGCCAAAAAGGACTTTTTTCCATACTTATTCAAAAAACAGGCACGCCAACAACGCGGCGATCGTTGTCATTCTTACATATATATATATATATATATATATATATATATATATATATATATATATATATATATATATATATATATATATATATATATATATATATATATATATAACAGGAGGCATTTGAAGGAAATGCCCAGTCATTGTCCAGTCAATGCCCAGTAATTCAATTTCAGTCATGTCATCTGCCATGTCATCACATGTAAACCATTTTTTAACATGTATTTATTTTTTTAATTTTTTTTAATAAAATTCGTATATTTAATTTAAAATATTCGGATTAAATTTTTAAAAAAATTGTCCTTTTGCAAGATTTGAACCTGAGTCATTTAATCCACATACAAATGCTTCAACCACTAGACCAAGCCATTTTTTTGTTATTTACAATACAAACTAAGTAAGTCATGCTTAAAAACTTGATATTGTTAAACTATATTTAAGGAA
Source organism: Artemisia argyi (assembly GCA_030686995.1). NCBI lineage: Eukaryota > Viridiplantae > Streptophyta > Magnoliopsida > Asterales > Asteraceae > Artemisia > Artemisia argyi. The sequence goes on along the minus strand of CM060686.1, from coordinate 153,904,557 downwards.
TAGATTATGAATATACTTGGTTGACAATGAGACCCTTATCAAACATATACGGAAAAAAATCTTCAGTTAATTCATAATATATTTTTTCTCAAAACCCTAATATTCTTTTTTCCTCACAATCTCCTATAATGATCGGTTTATTGTGTTTTCTTCATCATAGGTATGCAACCATGAACGCTTGACATGTTGTGTAAAGTTGGACTCAAGATTGGAACCACTATAAATATCAAAGGTAATCTTCTATTTAAGTAATTCGAATTGAAATCGAATTAGGTTTAGGTTATATTGAGGTTAATTAATAAGACATGACTTTATGCATGTTTCTTAAATATTTAGTCAGTTCACACATGTTGTACTTGCTCATGCAGTTTATTCAAACATATGGCAATGAGCTCATCAAGAAAAGTAAAAAGAACAGTGGTTTACTTGACGATTATTAGGAAGTTCACTATATCGTTCATCTTCATATTGGTATTGGTATATATTATTATAAACTACTCAATTAGTCACTAATGATTAGAGTTGGCACTTGGTCAAAGGTCACATAATGTTCTCATTCCTGTTTTGTATATATTGATGGTTCGTTTTTATTATGATGTTGTGGCTTAGGATTCCTCTGGCAAAGTCTGACGTTGGTGATGCCACGATTAGTTTCTCTGATGGCTCGGTGAGTGTTCTCTTATTCTCACTCGAAAAATTTTGTTTAATATACTCATTTATGAGTTGTGGTTTACAGGTAGTAGAGGATAACAATTCTTGGGAACTGTGGAAAGGACAAGTAAATTACGTAGACCCTTTTTGTTGCCATGAGTGTCTTCATTTAGATCTCACCAAGGCAGGCTTAGAAAGCAGGAAAAAGAAGTCACAATATGGTCATTCTTTTCAGTTATATCTAAAGACACTATTTTTGTGGCCATTTTATTGCACCAGATTATCTGATTAATAGCATCACATAATCACTTTGAATAACATCCAACCATCACTTTAGAACTTTATAAAATTTCTAAAAATTGAATATACATGGAAACAAGATAAAAAGAGCTTTTCTAAAACTGTAGTTTTGATGATAAAAAAGAGCTTTTCTAAAAAGTGAATATACATTTTTGCTATTCTAAAAATGTAGGCGATGTTTGGCCTCCAATGCCGAGTAGTATGCGTGTGCCGTCATCGCCAGAGATGCCACATGCATGGTCAATTGAGGGAGCACGACTATCGACAAGAGAGAGCCGCATGGGTATGTTCAAAAACTGAAGGTTATCGACTTGCAGCATGCTTCTTTGCCTATTCATTGTAAAGTGTCATATCATCAAGATGTGTCATAGTATGTCAACGCATCATTTATTCATCCATTTATGCGCATAAATGGATGAGAACTTGGGGTTGTTGTGCATCTCTTTACACCAACACCTCCTGTACAGCAGTGGGTCTACATCTTATTCAGGTTAGTTTTTGATTAAGCATACATTCAAAGATGGGTTTAATGCGAGTAAAAATAGGTCGAGTTGGTCTTTTTCTGTTTTTAGATTATAATATTGTTATTGTATATGCAGAATTTAGAAAGCTTAAAAGTGTGGGAGAAAGTATTGTCATGGTGGGTCGTGAACTTGGTTCAAATGCCACAACAAAGGAGGTATTTAAATATGGTATATGTGGCTCATAATTTATTATATATAGTATATAGCTTGAAACACATAAGTAATGCTATTAAGATCTGTGTTTTTTTCTATCCCTCACCCAGATTATGCTATTTGTTTATTTTCCTAGAGATGGTCCATTATTGGTGGTTGCATATGGTCGGGATACTCTATCCGTTGCAAATTCAATTAAATGGCTAGCTCCAGACCATTGTACCAATTTTAAATGACACATGACTCAAATTAACCCATTCATAAATAAAAGGATTAATTTCTGAAAATGCTATTTGTCGTCAGCCTAATCAGATGAGCAAACAAACAAATGTATATGCGGTTTCTTCCTCAGCACCGTCTGCCCTGCACTTATTGAATTTGTTACCGACTCAAGTACCAAAGCTCATATTTGGTTCTTAACCAAAATGATTTCTTAAAGATGTCTACAGTGCTTTGGAGAAAATGCAAAGATCTTTGGTGGGCATGATGGATGTAGAGTTTACAAAGTCTGTTATATGTTATCTCAAAAAGCTGTTTCCAAACCTTCTTTAAGATCTTTTTGATTGAAACTCTTTGTTTATTAGAGCAACACACCCTTGATTCTGCTGCTATAGCCCCCCATAATTTTCTTATATTGTTGCTAGGAAAAGAGTGGTTCCAGGGAGTTCATCAAGTATTGAATGAAAAGGAGATGCAGCTTTATTACCAAAGTTTATTCCTTTAGCGCTTCTAAATTTTGTTTAATAATCTCATTGCTGCAGACTTCTCCTCCCACGGTCTTTTATCATCAGTCCATGAAGGAATGGAGAGGTGGAAGAGCTGCTTCTTTCAACTTTATTCCCAGGAGCAGTAGAGCTGCCAAGGTAGTTAAATAGCCATTATTACAATTGACACTTCATTTCCAATTAGAGGTTCTAAATTGGAATATATATATATATATATATATATATATATATATATATATATATATATATATATATATATATATATATATATATATATATATATATATATGACTTCATGTCAACAGATCCAATTAAGATGATATCCAAGTAAGATGGTAATCAAACAGCTCACCAGCACCTGCTGTTGCAGAATTTTCATCAAGAGACCCAAACTCCATTTCACCAGATATACTCAAGGTACTTTAAATCCACATTCAGTATTTATTACTTAAGTTCGAAACACAATGAGACTTAACAAGGAAATTTTTAATTCACCAGCCATAAGTGCTCCCAGAATCAGCATATTAGCATCATTGCATAAAAGAATATTACCAACTTTAACTACTATTGATCAACGATCCACATATTGGAATTCCAATCAGGAACATCAATGTCATGCCCACATGTAATTATACCGCATTAAGTTTAGCTTTTGTTTTTATCATTTTTAGGAGGACAAGGGAATGTAGTAAATTATATAGAATATAAGGATGAGACTCAATCCTTTTAAATTAAATGTTTAGTTCATATTTATAAGCTTCCATTGCCCCATTTAGATTATTTTGGATCATTTTCAAGTATCATTGGGTTACTTATAAAAAGTAAAATATGAGTCTTTATTGAGTTTGTTTCTACTGACATGATGAATCACTAATGATTTATTTCAACATGTATTTTACAGGACAAATTCAATGTTGAAGACAAAAGCGTGACGATGAAACAATTATCAAGCTACATGGTTGGGCCCTTAAGTTGAACTGATAGGTTCTATTACTTGATGATTCTCAGTAGGTCCAATGTGCAACCTCACCTTTTGTCAGTTTAGGTACACTTTTTTTATCACCTTTTTGACATTGCTTATACAGACAACATAATTATTGTACAAACCAATAGGCAAGTCACCTGATACAAACCTGAACTTGGCTCATCCTCAACTCTTCTTGGTCCACCAAAACGGGAAGACAAATGTATCCCATCAATCCCTGCTAAAATAAAACTGCAAAATCCCACATCGGCACCATAAGAAAAGAAGTTGCTACGCAAACAAGCAATCATGGCCCAAGGAAAAAGACTGAGGACTCTGCCACTTGAATGCAATAGTTTGTCGTTAGTTGGTTATATACACAACTTAATCCTGTTTTTTGAAGCCAGCTCGTCAGAGTTGTTCACAAAAACTAATGATCCTTTTGCTAGATCTTTGTAAATACCCAAATTAGATCATAGAAGTTGTTAAAGAAATCAATAATGTTCTTGGAATGTGAAGTTTTCAAATGAAAAATATGAAACGAGCTTGGGAGGTACATTCTAACTACATATAGTGTGCTATTTATTTGTGTGTTTTCCAGTTATGTCGTACACTTAATGCTAGAACTGATGATGCTTTTGCTAGATCATTGTAAATAACTAAATTAGATCATAGAAGTTGGTTAATAAATCAATAATATTCTTGAAAGACTGAAGTTTCAAATGAGAAATAGGAAACGAGCTCGGGAGGTACATTCTAACTACATATAATGTGCTATGAGATCTTTGGGCGAACGATTTTTAACATTTAAAACAAAAAAAATATCAAAGAAAAAAATTTATTGAATTCTTAACTAAAACCTTACAAGGAAAATTATAGGTTTTCTTCATTATTAACTCTTAAGTCTAAACTTTTATTTATAATTTAGAAATTATAAGTAAATAAGGTTATACTACTATAATGTTATGGTATGGTTGTGATAGAGTGAATGTGTTTGTTCAGTCATCACCGAGTTAGGAATTTACGAGAATTGATGACTGCTTGAAAAAAAAATTGACATATTTATTTTTTGTTGCAGTACACTATCAACTGAAACAAAGACTACTCGATAGATAGAAAGGTAACCCAAACTTCAAATTTGCAATGTTATTAGCTTGACCTATGCAACTATCAGGTTTGATATCAGTTACGTTACCAACGTCACACACTATTCCATTTTCCATAGTCATTGCTGCAAGAAATGGAACATGTTGGCTGGGTAATGGGTCATCTTTGTAACGGATAGATCTAGGTAAACCCGGAACACATTTTATGCATAAAGATAATATTTTTTGAATAAGTAATTATGCTGAAATGATTATGAGTTTATATTTGTTTCCATACTAATCATGTATTTTGATGACAATATGATTCGAGATGTATAGTAATTAATTGAGGCCAACTTCCAATCCATATGACCTGTTTGTTTATCTTTAAAACTCATGTTGGAGTGTGGTAATATATGATTTTGAAGACAGATGTGATTTTGGATGCGTTTTAGTTGGTTCAAAGTTGAGGCAAAAGTTTATTAGACACAATATTATGGAAGTTATGAGATTATTAAAAGATCAAAAATAATGGAACTTCATATGTGACTAATGAACATCTAGATACTACGGTACGAAAGGGCTGAGTTATGTCATGTTTTATTATTTCGTCTTTAAATATTAGTTTATTTTTAGTTTTTACATGAATATGATTATTTTACTTTTAAGAGTGAGTGTAGTCAACTTTCTATTTTATTTGGGCCAAAATGATGTCAACAACCATGAAACTAATGAGATCCAGAATCTCATAAGTGTGATAAAGGAAAAATAATGAACCTCATCGAACTAAGCTTGAAGAAAGAAAGGCAAATCATAAAACAAGCCACGATGGTTGAGCTTGGGTACACAGGAAGGTGTTCATTACGAAACAGGAAGGTGTTCAATTCTCCCTTAATCGGTCATTATTGACATATGAAAGTTTACATGTAGCAGTAACGGGTCAAAGTCATGCGCTTCAATGAAGTGTGCCAACTGTCAAGGTTCTAGAATGAAGGTCTCAGTCAAGCATCTTGACCCATCTATGATTTAGCAAATACAACATTTATGTAAATAAGTTTGTAAAAACGAAGATTGTCAAGCTTTATATTTTCTCTCATATACGCTAAACGTATATCTTTTTTTCGTTCTTAATCAATTCAATATATAATTTAGTATGTTTATATATATATATTTTTTGTTAACGTACTTTTTCAACGATAATCATATGGGCATTAGTCATTTTGGAAAAAAAATAACCGTTTAACTTGGAAAAAAACGAATTCTTCATAGATCGAAAGTATATCCTTATTAATTCCCATCCCCAAGTATTCTTCATTCTTAATGAAATACAAACTTAAAAAAACGTTTACATACTCTAATCCGTTAACTAATACCTTCCAACAATGCAAAAAACCACACACACCCTTTAAAAGTAAATTTTATTTCATATTAACAGTTCAATAATTAATGATCCACAATAATTTCCTTATATATTATTTGCCAATAACTAATACATTTGTATACTTATATATTACTATTCGAAAAGTAATACACTCAATCTCAATCTCAATCTCAGACATTCAAGATATCACGTGTATAATTCCTGATTGAAAGTTGTGTCTTCATCAGCAATACCAATTGAGTCACAACTTAGATATGTTTTTTGATCCCCTGAAAGTAGTTTAAGCATTTTGTCATTGATCATATCGACAAGCTCATGAGTTGGTGCGATAATGGCCTTTTCTTGGAAAAAGGTTGGGTTATAAAGGTTATCGAGCAAATCCGGGATATAATGATGTTAAAAGTCAATTAAATAATCAAATTATTCTAATGGGACCATAAAATGCAAAAGCTACTAATGCAAGCTCGAATTCGTTTTTGTATATTTGAATTATGAAAAATTATACACTATGTTGTTACAAAGAACTTTGTATATTTTAATTGTTCTATAAATGTTAACATTTATTTATTTTCATTGTTAATGCATTCAACATAAAAAATTATACGTTTATATCTTATTTTTCGTAAACCTATTTATAGTGTATATATGAAACCAAAACTATAATCACGTAGCAATGTAATTGGTTGGCACAACTTCAGTCGCATACTTTGTTTCAATTTAATTGAAAAAAAAAAAAAAAAAAAAAAAAAAACGACTTAAAACATAATTTTACGATAACTAAAACCATCCAAATTATAATTACAAGTCATGCCCGTCCATCGGGCGGGCTTCGAAATCTAGTATATATATATATATATATATATATATATATATATATATATATATATATATATATATATATATATATATATATATATATATATATATATATGAAAACTGTATAATACCTGGCTAGTCAACTTATTAGATTATTCATGCATCTATAAAAGAAAACAAATGCATAATTAATTATAAATGCAGATAAGGTAATTAAGTTATGCATGAATATTTTGTTGTTGAAAGAAAACAAAAAACACAACGATGCATCTAAAAAGATTTATTAATAAATATCATACATGCTTATTATTATGTAAATTTATGTTTTTGTATCTCAAAAATATTCAATCAACGATGGTGAGAAAAGATTAATAAATATCATATCCGTGCATAGTAAAAGGATTTTATTGCGGTATACAGTTATAATGATATTTTGGTTAAGTATTTTGTGTAAAGTTTTGTGTAACCAAAATATCACTATCACTATAACTATATACTGCTAGAAAATTTTGTTGCTATACATGAGTACTCGTCTAGTATCAATCAAATTTATATATTTTGTAGGTGTTATTATGATAGGAGTATTAGATGTATATTAGTACCCAAGCTCTGTTTCTAGGCTTAGGATTTATTATGATTTTAGGTTATTTACATTATAAATAGTCGATAAATAAAACATAACACTCACGGGGAATTCAACATTCAATGCATGCTATGAGAACTCTAGATCTTATCCTTGGACCTTGTCGGCTACCTTGAGCCACCTCCTTTAAACAACCCCGTCAAACCGTAGTTGCTACATTTATCTAAAAAATAAATAAATAAATAAATAAATAAATAAATAAAAAGATCACCAAATTGCAGTCAACTTAGGGTCCTCTTGGTTCAAAGTGGGGAAAGGTAAAGGGAAAGGGAAAGGAAAATGGAATGCAAAGGATTGAGTGAGGTGGGTAATCAATACCTTACCCCTCAATTTACTCTATAATGTTGATTACCCACTATGAGGTAATCAATACATTTGCACACCCATAACCAAGCACCTAATTTGAGTGAGATGAACCATTTTAAATTATTTACCCATTCCCCACCCCCTTAACCCCCTTACCAAGCACCCTCTTAATCTTCACAAACAACTTACATATATCTCCTACCAAATTTCTTCACAAACAACTTACATATATCTCCTACCAAATTTGCAGTCAACTTAACCTTCACAAACAACTTACGTATCTCCACAACATTATATAAACAAACTTTTTCCTTTCTTGCAGCCTATATCATACCTAAAAAAAAGTGGCCAGCCATGTCTTTCGATTAAATAAAATAAAATAATAACACTAATAAATAAAAATTGCTTATTTAATTTTATTTTTTGTTTGTCTTCCTTTCGCCAATGCAGTTTAGAGATTTGTCTCCACATATCCGCAAATTACTCAACAACATTTTTTTTAAGATCAGCAATTAACTATCTCACAAATTATACACCACAATTATCTCACGTGTCTTAAGCAGGATTTGAACCCATAATTATTTGGTTGGAGGGCATCTCAATAACAATGGGCACTATTAGGACATAAGCCCTTTGCTTTACTGTCGTTGTTTGAAGAATTGTTTCCGCTTGCTGTCGTATGTCATCATCAACAACTTCATTTTTTTTTTACTTTTTTTTTCTAATTCAATCCGAGCTTTTGCAATATCGTCGCTCAAATTACGGGGAGTATTAAGTTATATATTAGTAAGACCCAAGCCCGGTTTTGTGGGCTTAGGATTCATTAGGGTTTTAGGTCATTTACATTATAAATAGTCGATGAATAAAACATAATACCCACGCGGATCATCTACCACGGTATCAAAGCTCTAGGTCTCATCCTCGGACCTTGTCGGCTACTTTTAGCCACCGCCTCAATGCCACCCGTCAAACCCTAGCTATCGTCGTTTATCTATACTAAAAAAACTGCAGCATGTTGTTTCGGCCATAACTCTCAAATTGTAAGGAGTTAACTGACGAGGCTGGCGGCCATGGCTTCGTAATGAAATTCTGATGAAAAGCATATTTGAATCGCAATTATAGCATAAGGACGCGCTCACACGCGCCAAAACAAGCAGTTGTGTTCAGAAAACAACAATCCCTCACTGTTTTGCTTATAACTCTCAATCCACTTAGCGTTAGATGACCCTGTTAGCGGTTGTGGATTCGTAACTAAATTCCGAAGAAAAACATATCGGAATCGCTGCATCCACCGGTTGAACTCTCAGTCATGCGCCGTTATAAGTCCAAACCGTTGTCCAAAAAAAAACAAAATCACTTTTTCGGATTACACAGCTGGGTACCTATCAAAGTCTTTTTTTTTTTTTTTTTTTTTTTTTTTTTTTTTTTTTAGCTTTATGTTTTAATAATAAAATTCTTTCCTCTAATTCAAGCTTTAGCTATTTAGCCGCTTGAATTACGGGTGAGTATTAGATGATAAATAAGCCAAAACTCGTTGGTTTAGGGTTTGTACATTTCCTTTCATGTGACCTTCACATATTGTGACTCAATAAACATAATAACTTAGACGTTCAACAAGGAGTACGTACATATGTGCGTATCATATCACTTTCCATAAAAGGAAACAGAAAATGGAGAAAAACTCCTCATAGTTGTGCCTCAAGTTGTTTGACTCATGAACCTTTTTGGTTTAGAAAAATTTGTCCATTTAACGCATTAATTTGATTAATTGTTCGCTTCATAAATTATCGAGTACTTATGACCCACGTTAATCAAAATAATATTTTTGTTAAGCATAGACACTGTTGTAAGCATTTTCGCAGTTACAACGACGCTTCTCTTGCGATATTGGACTAAGAGTGAAAGAAAGAAAATCCAAAGATCGACTAGCTAGCTAGTTTTGTAAGCACCGTATTGGACTAAGATTATATGAAAGAAATCAAAATGCTAGTTTTGTTAATCATACATTGTTTAGGAACTGAGAAATTAACTTTTTCAAAATCAGTCTAGAGAGCGTGTGGGGTAGACAGCTAAAGACCAGTTCAAAATGACACTTATTGCGCGTATTTTAGTATGATAAGGTTTCAAAAGATATAGTACACTGTACACCTCACAACATTAATCTATGTCCTAATTACTATTGTAATCTTTCTTTGCGTGTTTCATATGCAACCTTTACTTCATAATCACGGTTTCAGTCATATACTCATTGCTCAGCTAAATATATAATAATAGCTACCAATCTACCATGATGCATCTCTTTTTAACACTTCATTCCTTTTTAGATATTTAAAAACTTGATGTGTTAAAAAGGATAATATGATAGGGACGAGACACGGATATAGAATGATATTACTAGTTGTATGAGTAAGGGTACTGGTAGTAGAAGTAAGGGTACTAAACATAAGTAACATTACTCTAAAACATATTGAGGTTACTCCTCAACATAAAAATATCCTAAAGTAACTCTACTCCTCATGCCTAAGTAAACCTATTGGTGTTTCCTACAAGGTTTTTATTTGTGTCGTATCTTTTATTTTAATTCCTTTATTTTGTTGGTTCTAGAATAATTACGGGTTTTCTTTCTCTACAAGTTTTACTACCCTATAAATATAGGGCTTTTGTTTCATTGTAATCATCTTTTGATCATTATTATTAACAAACTTTGTGTTTTAAGAGTGAATCTCTTGTTTAGGTTTTATTCACGCAAGATGCGCCTTGGTTATTACCCTTGGATTACGGTTTATCTAAATTCGCTTTCACGCGTCCTGCGTCAGTTGGCATCAGAGCTTCTTAGCATCCTGGTGGATAATTGACGTAGAAGGTACTACTTCAATTAATGTCTAGAGCTTGTTAGTATCCTAGATGATGAATGGTGTAGAAGATTCAAAAACCCATACTGTTGGTAGGGTATGGTCTAGAGAGTACATGGATCACGGTTTTACCAAATCCATGAAATGAGAGGAAAGATTGAAAATGGAGGTTCAAGAATTCGTCCAACAATAGGCGGATCTATTAACAGCCGTAGGAGCAACCAATCCCCGTTCAACAATAGGAGGGTTGATAAATGAGAGGAAAGATTGAAAATGGAGATTCGACTACCAATAATCAAGTGGTTTCACTCAAGGGTTTCAATCAATAAAAATGTATTTTCTTTAATTATTGATAGTTATGGGGCTAGAAACTTGGTGTCAAGAAAATTGGTCAATTACTTTAATTTTCCAATAGAAACTTGTTTGGTTGGAGGTCATGAGGTTTGTAGGATTCCAATCTCTATTGGTAAATTTTTACAAGGATGAGGTAATTTGTTATTTGGATGATATGGAGGATTGTCATATTCGGTTGGGAAAATCATGGCGACACGAAGTTCAAGGTTTTTATGATCTAGAGCGTAATCTCTACCTTTTCTTATTGGAAGGAAAGAGAATTGCGATGATTCCATCCGAAGAACAAGAACGTGTACCAATAACCGAGGTTATGGTGGAAGAAAAGATTTTGAAGAATGAATTTGTTGAACAAGACCTTCAAATTTGTGATAAACATGTTAACGAAATTCAACTTTGGTGTTGGAAACGACAAAGGAAGTTGGTGCTTTAAATACTTGTGATGAAGAAGTCGCAGGTTCTAAAATTGATGAAGATGTGAAGAATCTTGAAAATGAAGCTACAAAGTCCGTGGTTGTTAAAGGTACATAAGTTTGTGATTTTGATTGTGGGTTTATTTTAAATATGATAATCAAGAATCCAATAAAGTTTTCAATGACAAACAAAGAAGTTATTATTACAATTGAAAACTTGGTGGTCATTGATAAGGAGTACACAACCCGAGGTTTAGGGTCATCGGTTGATCATTGGGAGTGTGGTAGACGTGTTAAAAAATATGAAGGTTCTCGAGTTAATGTAAAGCGCAAGTCTACCCAAGATAAGGTTCGTCGTGAGAGGTTGTTCGAGATAGATGAAGCTCTTGACAGTGAGAACTCGAGGGCGAGTTCTTTTTAAGTGAGGGAGAATGATACGGACGAGATTCGTGATCAAGACAAGAATATAGAATGATATTACTAGTTGTAGGAGTAAGGGTACTAGTAGTAGAAGTAAGGGTACTAAACAAAAGTAACCTTACTCTAAAACATATTACTCCTCAACATAAAAATAACCTAAAGTAACTCTACTCCTCAAGCCTAAGTAACCCTACTGGTGTTTCATACAGGGTTTTTATTTGTGTCGTATCTTTTATTTTAATTCCTTTATTTTGTTGGTTCTAGAATAATTAGGGGTTTTCTTTCTCTACAAGTTTTACTACCCTATAAGTATAGTGCTTTTGTTTCATTGTAATCATCTTTTGATATTATAAACTTTGTGTTTTAAGAGTGAATCTCTTGTTTGGGTTTTATTCCCGCAAGATGCGCCTTGGTTATCACCCTTGGATAAAGGTTTATCTAAATTCGCTTCCGCACATCATGCGTCATAATATTACATCAACAATTTATGTATGTTTTTAGATTATAAAGTATGTTTATTATTAGTGCCGTCTCTGACTTTAAGAAGATAATGTGTAAAATTCAGTTTAATAATAAAAATAAGACTTAAAATAAAAAGTAAATAATTTTCTAAAAAGTTAAACCGTGAAATAATCATTTTAAAGTACTTTGACTAGTATTTTCAATGCAACTTTTTAAATCAAATAGTTTTAATCACTTTTATAAAATATTTATACGTATCATACAAAAATTTAGGAGCTTCTATAAATTTGAGACTTGGTGCGACAGCAGACTTCGCACACCCACATATATGGCTATGTTTCTTATACATAAACTTTTTGACATTATAAATACTAGACGAGTACCCGTGCATAGCAACGGGATTTTATAGTGACAGATAGTTTGTTGATAAAAAAAAAGTTTATAGGTTATAAACGAAAAATAATAAAAGTTTGAAGATTTGAGAATTAAACATAATGTTTTGAAACCCGGTTCGACCTGGGTGGTTCAACCGGTTGAACCGTTCCGGTCAAAAAATTGGTCGATTTAAATCGGGTCAACTTGCTAGGTTGGGTCGAAAATGGGTCAAATTAAATCAGGTCAACCCACCAGGTTTGAAGCATCCTGGGTCAACCCGATTTGTGTTTTAATTGGTTGTATTTAATTTAATAGATATATTTTTAATTGGTTGTACAATGTGAATACGTCATTGTACTTTTAAATAATTGGTATTTAATAGGAGTATTAATTATTATTTTTCTCTCTACCCAAGTGTTGAAAACTCAACTTTTCACTTTTACTGTTTTTCCTTTATAAGTAGTATAGATTAGGGGTGATCACGGTCCAAAAACCGGACCGGACCGGCCAAGACCGGACCGGACCGAAGACCGACTTTGTGAAAAACCATAGACCGAAACCGGACCGAATGTGGTCGGTCCGGTCGGTCTTCGGTCGTTCCGGTCCAATTAGGCAAGATTTTAGCATGTTTTTTCGGTTTTTTGGTCGGTCCAAACCGGACAGGACCGGACCGAGGACCGAATTAATGAAAAATCCCAGACCGAGACCGGACCGTTGGTCCTTCGGTCGGTCCGGTCAGTTTTGTCGGTCGGTCCGGTCCAAACGTTTGGACCGGACCGACCGAAGGACCAACGGTCGGGTCTCGGTCTGGGATTTTTCATTAATTCGGTCTCCCAAGTCGGTCTTCGATCTGGTCCGGTCCGGTTTTTGGACCGTGATCACCCCTACTTCAACATCACTAGTATTCGTTGATAGACATATATTCTAAATATAGTATAAAATTGTTAATTAACTAGAACTCTCACAAAAGAATAAGAACTTTTAATTACTTTAATTTATTTGTCATATCTTTATTCATCTTTGCGCTCCCGTAATTACATCTAAAAAGCCTAAATCAACTATGACATTGGGGTGACCTAAGTGGTCAGCATTTTGATTTCTTAACAAAAAGTCTATGGTTTTATAGTTTTAACCTCGCTATATATAAATCTTGAAGTGATTATGAAAAGAGTCAAACAATCACTAAGATAAGTCATGATCGAAGACTTAGGATCAGATGAAAATAAATCTTAAAATTAGAAGAATAAGAAATAAATATAACCACAAATAAGAGACACGTTGTCTTAAATTAGATGCACCGTAACATATATTCTAGCAAAAAATTATATGCATATACATAAACTAGATGCACTTCATCAAGTTAGGTGAATCCTATGTATTTTTTGTCCTCTGCTGGTCAAATTTATTGCTAGTACTATTTTGTGTCGTTTTCACTTCAATATCACTTTTGAAACTAATTAAGATGCGTACAGATCAATAGAGATACATCTAATTCAAGTCGCCTCTCAAATATGTGGTTATTGTTATTTCTCATCCTTCTCATTTTATTTTTTCTTTTCACTTGATCCCTACCCTCATATAGAAATGGGAGACAAACTCATTTTGTAAAATGTCTAAAAAACATTCTTATCCTAACACGTGTCTCATTTTACTTTTTTCATTTTCACTTCACAGTTATCACATCTCTTCTTCTTCTCTTTCACAACTTACCCAAATCTTGACCCAAAATTTAACTAAGAAATTCATTCAAAATAGCAAAATTAGGTTTTGATGTCTATTCAATTTCATCATATATTCACTAAAGGCCTTTGGTCTAGTGGTATGTGAGTTCTTCACCAATCTAGAGGTTGTCGATTCAAACCTTGTTGGAGGATTTTTTGTGACATATATTATGAGATAGGTGGTATAGGTGTGAAAAAATTGTCGCTCTAAAAAAAAATCATCGCATATTCTTTTAATCCCTACAAATTACATTCCTTTTAAAGAATTTGAATTTCATCAAAATTAGCGTTTCATTCAATTTTAGATAAAACGAAATTACTATAACAAATCTTGATATACAAAAGCTAAATTAACATCAATTCTTCATATTTTTTGTTTATTTTTCTCCTAGTTTTAAAGAGATCACATGTTAATGAAAACACCCATAATTTGTTCGATAAAATGTTTCAATGAAGCAATTTTGTTGTTTTAGAATTTGAAGTTGTACATTAAAATATTAATGTTTTAGTAATTCATTAGTGTTTCACTATTTAATAAAAAAATTTTAAAATTGTAATGAACAAAACATTGAATTTGCAATTGTTCATTTAAGAATCTTTATCAAAGAAAATTCAGCAAATAAGTTGTTTATTAAAGAATGTAGAGAAACAAAACTGCTCCTCAAGCATGTTCATCAAAACAAGGAGGTTGTTTATCAAAGAATGTTGATGAAACAAAATTATCCATCAAAATAGCAAAATTATTTCTTAATTTCATCAAATATATAAAAATGTGTGTTATGTTTATCAAGACAAAATGTTCGTCATTAATAAGAGATGTTCATCAATACTCCGACTGTTTATTAATACTCCACCCACAATCATATCATAATGTATATAACTATATATAGCTAGAGTCAAAAATTTGTTTTCATAATCTTAACTACATATAATGTAAAAACCAACTTTTCTTAGAAGCGAAAATTGAATCTATATTTGGAATAAATGAAAACTTAAATGAATGTTTTGCCTGAATTACTCTTACTACTTAAAAAATTAAAAATTCAACATCTCTACTAATTAAACATTGAAACATGCTTCCCTTAATCCATGATTCTTACGCATGGCAAGTTTAAAAAACTTATATTTATTATTTCTAAAGTAAACACCGACAAAAATTAAATGCTATAACAACTCACAAATTCATTATACGAATTATGAATAACAGCTCTAATTTGTCTTCTCTTTACAAATTCATCCTACGCAGCTTTTTTTTTTTTTCTCTCTCTCTCTCTCTCTCTCTCTCTCTCTCTCTCTCTCTCTCTCTCTCTCTTCTTTTCTTTCTTTTTTTCTTTCTTTATGTTTTTCTTTTTTTACAAATTCATCTCAATTCCGATCCATATTTAAATAACATTACACGAAACACTTAAACAAAATATCTCAATTTTAACTATATACCGCTATAAAATTTCGTCACTATGCACGAGTATATGATAGTAACCTTAAATGGAAAGACCAAATTTACATATTTTTTTTTTCTGTCATAAATCCCATCATTGACCCTCTAAAATTATCTTGTAACTTTTTTACTAATCTTCATTCGTTTTCAAAATTAATCACTGACTTTTGAAAAGTTTCTCGCAGTTTTAAAATAGTATATTCTATTAAATTTCTTTCTAATAATAATCGTGTAGAAATACTAACAATGACAGTAGGAAATCTAAAGAAAATGTATTTAGAAAAATATAGCATTATTCGAAATTATAGTATAATTTGGATGTTTGGTCAAAACCATGTAATTTGGTCTAAATCATTCCTTCTGTAATCATTATTCACCAACTAATCATAATACAGTCGACATATTTTTATGGTGGTTTATTTCTTGACATGTTCTTGCATCACATGGTGCCTCGGTTTTTTAATACATGTGTGTGACCAAAACAACTCAAAATGGTACTTTTATACTGATTGTCATATGGCCCACTTATGTTGGGTGTTCATCAGTTCGCTTAGGGTGTTGGCATTGGGTGCGGGGAGGCACGGCACGAGACCGCCGCCGGTGCTCTCCCACCGCACGGCAAGGCAGTGATGCGAGGATGTTTACCGCATGAAAAGGTTTGAAATTGTACCGTTGGAAAGCAATTAAGATTGACTGAAACATCACTTTTTGCTCGCTGCATTTGTTCATTTTGTTTGAAATATTTATTTGAGGTGATTCACGGGGAAGCATACAAAGAATGATAAGGATGAGAGAAAAATGTGAAGAAACCATTGTTTATGTATGTTGAATGGACAAGTGGAGGGACAATAGCAAAGTTTTATATTTCATTTGGTGTATACGTGTATGGACCAGTGAAAGGATAATATCAAAAGTTTATATTTCATTTAGTTTTTAATAAATTTTAGTAGAATTTAAAAAAGAAAAAAGAAAAAAAGAAAAAAAAAAATGAGTGAAGGGTGAAGGGTGTGAAGCCAACAAAAAGTGAGTGGGTAAAGGAAAAAGTGGGAGAGTGATGTGGCATAAGGGGATTGGTTGTTTGTGAGTGAAGGAATTTGAGGTGAGGGGAGTGTTGCCAATGCTCGTATCTGTTTATTCAATTCAATTAGTTCAGTTAATTTTATTTTATTATTATTTATTTGTTGAAACTGAAAATTGAACTGAATCATTTAAATTGGATCAAGCCGAACCAAATATTGAATTTGAATTTGGTTCATTTTTCGGGTTGATACGAATTACATAATTTATATATTTTTTCATTTGATTATATAAATTTTCAACATAAAAAAAATAATAATAATAAAAAAAAAAAATCAAGCTTAATTTATTTATTTATTTATTTTTTTTTTCTAATATACTAATAAAGAGTTTTAATGGTTTTTTTATATAGAAATATATAGATTTATATAAATTCGGTTTTCGGTTTTTTTTCAAAACCATATCCAAACTGAAAACCGAATATTTAATTCGGTTCGGTTTTGGTTTTGGCAAATTCGGTTCGGTTTCAGTTTTCGGTTCCTGTGAGTATTACCCGATTTGTGAACATCCCTACGTTTATGAATATATCCTAACCATGATTATTGAGTTGTAGAATATTCTGTACGGGAGAGAGATTCAGTGAGAAAAAAAATTAAAAAGAAAAAAAAAATTAGTCACATATTTTAAATAAAAGTGAAAAATTAAAGAGGATATATATTTGTGTAGATGCATCTTAAATATGTGGTTGAAGTTTCTTCAAACTCTTTTCATTTTGTTTTGATTTATCATTTAATCCTAACTCCATTATAGTGATTATGAATGGTATATCTTCGTGTTTACCGTTAATTGTATAATAAATTGCACATATCGGTGATTTGATTAAAGGATTTAAAGTGATGGTGATGATGTCGAGTACATTATAACCTGGCAATAAGACATAGACATTACTACGTTATACATAACGCAAGAGTGGACCCATGAACCATCTCTTCTTGTATAGGAATTAATCATGAAGATAAGGTAATGCATGTGAAAATGTTAATGAAGAAGATGATGTTCTCTTATACTCGACATCATCACAATCGCCTCAAATTTATCGATCACCGTGTATCATCCTCATACGTTATTTACTGTACGATCAACCATATACTATAAGACTTGGATGTGATACCAACATTTAGTTATTCAGATTAAGATATGTTTTGCAAAAACTATTACTAGTATTAAATATGGATTTGTTGTTGCGGTCAATATCAAGTGGAAAATGTCAAGCAAAATCTTATTTTACTTGGGTGCAAGAAAGCACATAAATCATACCGACATGATAGAGAAAGAAATAATATGCAACGTTAACGTATATAAACTTATATAAATTATATGTGACAGGAATGCCGACACTGAATTGTAGATTTTTTCATACGAAATATATTATTTTTTTCCAAATCATTTCTTTTTGATCCAAGTTCATACAATAGAAATTTATATTATGTGCTAATAACTTGGTGTTCATGTATACTTCATCAAGTCTTCTTATTTTTTGGTTACCCGAGTTTCTGACTCGACATTATGAGCCGTTAATCCTAAGGCGATTACATTTTTGGATAGCTCGGAAGCGACTCAGGCGAACCTACGTGGCCACAAGAGGGTTAATTTTCTCCCTGTTGAATTCGAACTCTTGACCTCCTCTTTGAAAGGCTGATATTCTTACAGCTAAGTCACCCCTTCAGGTTACATCATCGAGTCTTGTTAACATCATCATACAGGATATTTAGCATAAATATAAGGGGAAATTCTAATTTTATGCCAAAAATCGAATTAAGTTCCAAAATCAAGTCATATTTTTTGCAAACTCCAATTTTGGTCCCATTTGTATTTTGTCTTTTCCCACCCAAGTGTGCGACTGACGGCTACTCGACCTACAAGTGTGCGACTGGCGGCGTGAAAAAGATTTTTTCCCAATAAAGTTGGGCCGCTAATCGCACACTTGTGGGTCGAGTAGAAGTCAGTCGCACACTTGGGTCGGAAAAGACAAAATACAAGTGGGTCAGCAAATGATTGGATAGTTATTAAAATGGTACAAGGGGGTCAGGACACGTGGCACATTTTTAATGAAGTCTCATAGTAGCACGATCGCAAATGACTAAAATTGAAATTTGCAAAAAACATGACTTGATTTTGGAATTTAATTCAATTTTGGCATAAAAGTGGAATTTTCCCTAAATATAAACACTTTAAACATTGACCAAACAATATCATGAATCGATATTAAAAAAAACAGATAAAACATTCCTTTGAATGTGTTAAAAACTCAGAATTAATTTACAAATCCTTTAGTTGGTGAGGCAACAAAAAAAAAGTATTGATCCGGGCCGTATGAACCAGCCCAGCCCCAAAGTACAGAAACCCAACCCTACAATAATCTACTCACTCTTAGCCCATAGCTATTGCTAGGCCTGCAAAAAGGCCTAACAATCTATGTACTCATAATCTTATTTTTAAGTATTCAAACAAGACTACATCATATTCATCCTTTCTTGACGGGCTCTTGCTTGAGTACGACCTCGAGGCCACGGGCTTCACGTTACAAACTTTATTTAGTCTTGCCAACTTATTATTGCGGGAAGAAGTTCCTATTTCGGCCTAGCCCAACCTTGGACCAGACAGGCTTAAGGTCTCAGCTTGGGCTTAGCCAACTTTTTGCTTGTTTATGACCGATTTCTTCTTTGATTTTGCCATGTCCATACCACGAACCAAAAGACAACAAGTAAGATCAGCAACGGGCCTAGCCAAACCCATCCACTTTCATTCCTTGAACTCAAACCCATTTGCCATACCTTGGCAGTAGCTACCACAGTAACATCAGTGGCATTGTTGAATAAGAACACTTGAGCATTGTCGTTAATTGCTTCTGTTGGATAAACACGTGAAGTAATGCACGTTCGTCCTCCTTGTGCATAGCCTTCAACTATCGAATGGTCCACCTAGAGAAAGCCTCAGAGGTTGTATAAGTTCCGAACACAGCCTCATTTTATATGCCTTTCTTTTTTTGTATTATAGGCGACAAGATTGACAGGTCAAGTAGGTTGATCAATGTGTCAAAACATATAGTTTTGGTACATGTCAAAATTTGTTGGGCAACAATACAGGATGGTGTGTGTATAAAAATTTACATGTTGCATGACTATGGACATGTTTACTCATTCGATCCATTTATTGTTTTCTTTCTAGTTAATGATTCTGAAATGTTTTACTAAAATGCAACACAAATTAACTGTTGAAACGTGTTGAACTTGTAACGTCTATATTTCCGTAAAACTAACTTATGATAGAAAGAAGATTACCAAAATTCTCATGGATAATTTTTCGCCTTTAAGGACGGGGACTGTGCTACCGTAGATAGACTTATCGACATCCTCTGCAATAGAAGATCTAACGAAAAAGAAAAAAAAAAAAAAAAAAAAAAAAAGTTAATCAATATAGCATAAAAGCACAACTTGAAGCCATCAAAATTTATACCATTCACTTCGAATGTGCACCAATGAATAAACTTACATGCTCAAAGTAAGAAAAACAATACCTTGATTGATCAATGCAAAAGAATGTACTGAGTTCGCCTTTTTTGCCTTTGGCAATGTAAAAGTAAGCAGGCGTATGTTCAGTGAGGTTCTTGTTCGCAAGAACTAGTAAACCAAACGGCCCTAATGCATCTCTCACACCAGCTCCACTGTGACCAGCACAATTATATGGCACCCCACCTCCAACACGTAGTTTATTGCTAGCTTTCTTATCTAGCTCAAACTCGACCAATATATCCAACTGTCAATGAAAAAAAAAATCATCTTTAAGTTATTAGTCATAAACAAAACACTAAATGTTTTTGAACACATATGTCTTAGAGATTCATGGTTTATGAACAAACTAGGCATAGCCATGGTGGATCCATGATGTTTTGACATACCTGAGATGTTGGGCCCACATTAAGTGGAATCAATGAGCCAGGTTCGAGCCGAACTTCATTGAACTCGTTAAGATTTGATCTAAGTTTATCAAACTCCTCAATCGGCCATTGAATCAAATTGCTACCCGTTGCTGGATCAAGCGCAACTGTTCTTGGTACCGCCTAGAGATAATGATAAAATAATACATATAACTTATCAAGAAAATACAATAACAAGCCAACATTTAAAATAATGAAAATTACACACAAGAGATGTATGTTTTATGTACCATAAGTGAAGCCCAACCCCTCTTGATATCCGATTTTTCGCTATCGGTCTCTTTAATCCAACTCCACAAAATCCTTCTTTTCTTATGTTGGTCATAAAACGTTTTTGACGCGTAGTATATACCATAATCATATCGTAATCCAATCCCAACATCGATTTTAGGATCATCGGGAATCCATTTCCCTACCACTGGATTATACGTTCCAATAGCATAATAATCACATCTATCATCGTCCATACTAGCTTTAAGTACATGTTTCACATCAGGCCCGTACACCCCGGTATTGAGCCCAGACTCATTTTTAGAGACCGGGTAAAAATCAACACACTCCCACATTCCCGTGCCCGAAACATCATGAAGCCACCCGATTTGAAGTTCATAATTTATAAAATCCTCAGTATCATACAATAGTGCAATTCCTGTTTTGTTAACTTTTGACCCAATCACCATGCGCCACTTACCTTGAGGGGTAAGCCAGGCCGTGGTAGGGTCACGAAAGTCCTTATAACCAATCCCGCGTGGTGGGACGATAACGGGGTTTGCGGGGTCCTTGACCCAGTTCACAAGGAGTGGGTCAGATGGGTTGGCTGGGTATGCTAAGTTTTGGACTTGAACCGATTCATTAGTTGAACCAGTGTAAAGGACAACTAGCTTGTTATTTGGAAGGATGGTTGTTGACCCGGTCCATACACCGTTCACATCGTACCATTGGTCTCTCTCCATTGGTATCGGAAGATGTCGCCAACGAACCATGTCTCTTGACACAGCATGACCCCACACAATTGGACCCCACACCGCAGCTTCCGGGCCATATTGGTAAAATAAATGGTACCATCCCTTATAATATACCAGACCTATGAGAAAATAGATACAAATGAGACTCATAGATTAAAAATTATTTAATGATGTGCGTAAATGAATCAAGACTGATATAACTTACCATTTGGATCTGCAGAATATTAAGCAGCAAGTTGCACCATCAAACCGGAATACCATAAAATGAAATAAAATATCAGTATGCGAGTAATTGTATGTAGTACTTTTGTTTTGTGAAGACATTGTTATGTAAGATATAGAGTACAATAGTTATGGTTATGTACATGGTTTCGATTAGTTATTTTGGTTCTACAAAGCTACGATACTTGTTTAAAACCTAAAACTATATACATATTAGTTAGGAAAAGAAAGACCGTTAAAACTAAATATGACAATTTTACCATTCATCCAATTCTTCCCGGGATAAAAATGAAAGGCGGGTGCTTGCCAACTCAACATGTCATCTGTCCATGGAAATGAAGGTGCATCGACAGGTAACCTAAACGATTTATCAGAAACACCTTGTCCAATTGGATCTCTCCTTTCCGGCATTGGAGCATCCTTGTCATGTGTTTGAATTTGCACATTTCCGACTATTAAAGCCACTACCAAGCTAATGGCCAACAAGCCAGATATTAGAAGCAGAATTGGTTTACTCGGTTGTTGGTCATTTTCTTGAGTTTGAGAAGGTAGACTAGCATCTAGCAATGGAGCATAGCCATCTTCGTTACCAAGAAGAGGGGTGTTTGTTGGATTTTCGGCATCTAATGTAGTTTCGGAACTCATTTGTGTAAGTTTTATAGCATTTGTTAGTTTGGTTCAGTTTTGGTTGTATTGTAATGTCATGAGCTTAATATGGTGTTTTATTTTTGTAAACTAAAACAGAAGAGTGTTACGAGAAATTTAAGGACAAATTAAAATGTGTATGGTAAAGAGAAAATTCAGAACATGCATCAATGTGTAGAAATGTGTTTTTAGGACACATTTCCTACTTTTTTGGGTATATTTGGAATCAAAGTTGATATTACTATTTTTCAAGCTAAGAAGGACCATTTTATATATTTGTTCTGTTTCATACGTTAGAAGTTATATTTCTTGTGCCAAATTTTTATGGTTCACATTTTGTGTCCCCATAATAGTCACTTTACCCATTTGATCCTTTATGTGATAACCAGATTAATGCTAAGGTTCCTGAAAATAAAATTTGAGATTTTTGGTGTTTGGAATCGATTTCGATAAACGTTAGAACCCGATTGCAACATTAAATCTATTGATGTATACATAGTTGTAGGTTCTTGATGATTAATTCCTCTACTTTTGTCCAACAGATTTATAATTTATCAGGCCCGGCCCTGGCTATGGGCAGCGAGAAAATAGGGGGCATCAAGTTTTGGTCTTTTAAATCGGTTTATGTTGAAAAAAGTTTATGAAGATACTACAATCTTGGCTTCTTTGTGTCTCTCGTTAAAAAAAAAAAAAAAAAAAAAAAAAAAAAAGTCAAGTCATGGTGCTGCTAGCCTGCTAGAATGTACGCCGGACTTTGTGAACTGTGAAGAAGAAGAAGAATCGATTGGTGCAAATTGTTTGGGCACGTGTGTGCACTAGTTGATCAATTTATCAAATAGCCCCTTCAACTTTTAACTAAGTGCAAGTTTACAACCTTCTTGGCTGTGGGCTGTGGCCTATATTTGACTACCTTTACTTTGTAAAACTTACAGAATTCATTTAATAATGTCTTTAACTTTTGATGATAACAAATACTACATATAAAATATTTGATTTATTTTCACAACTTTATAATAAAATAAAAGAAATATATACATTATTAATAACAATTGTAGCTTTTTTTCTACTTTAAATCATTTTTAGATCATCGAATCTTGGCATGAATCTATCCAATTTTTTTGAGTTAACTTTCGGTGTTTTAATGCAACTAAATCAACCTATAAAGTAAAAATAAAATAAGTAGTTGTCAAGTAGTTTTTATGTTTTTTTCTTTGAGATTCAAGTTTTTTAATAGGCTAAATCTATGAGAAATATTGGGTTGTTTGTTTATCTTTATATACATCTATATCTTTAGGAGAAAATGTTTTGTGTTTAAAAACTTTCAAAAATGAAAAATGCTAAATTTACAATGCCTTTAAATATTTGTGTTTTTTGGTAGACAGCTTTTGATAGCATTTTAGAGCAATTAACATTTACTATTTTTATTACAAAGCTCGTTTGTAAGGAAGCAAATAGCGTTTATAAAACTATAAAAACAATAGCTTCTGAATGCTCTTTGAATAAGCATTTAGCATTTAACAGTACGTGATTTTACACATTAAAATTACAGGTACAACTACTTTACCAAATACTTTTATAAATTAAACTGCTACTGCTTAATTTTAACAAACACACACTGAATTTCAATTAACACACAATATCTACACTTTCATTTATTCCACTAATTTTCCCTTTCTTTACACCACCTTCACAGAAATATCGTCTTGCAACCAAAACCACACAAACAAAAATTAACGCAATCAGATTTTGTTAAAAACTATACACCATCGTTGGTATGCGATGATAATCGTCTAAAATCATTTAGTAAGGGCATCATGTTATCATCTCGCCCAGGGCATCTGAAAACTCAGGACCGGCCCTGTAATTTATACAACTCACTATTCTAAAAAAATAGCAGGTCACACATGCAGAGAAATTGCAATTGCAAAGGTTTAGAGTTTGTTACATACTTACATATGGTTCGCTCCTTCTATGGGTATCCCCAATCTTCCTTAAAGGAGATCTTTGTCTGGCTCATGTGTGACAATGGACTCGGTCGTGCACCCCGATTTGCACAGAAGAAATACATGCATGCTTAGTTGAATGATAAAGTCTTGTGAGGAGAAGTCATCTGTAAAGGCTTAAACCTCATTCCTATATTGTTAAGCGAATTATCAAAAACATGCTAATAGTCAGACAAACCATAACTGATTCAAACAAGGTTAGCATGAATATACTATAATATTTCAGCAGACCCATTGCTAATAAAATCGAGATTTCGTGACTTGGTACAGTAAAGCAGTTATAAATATCTGTATTACTTAACAATTAGTATATCGTAGTTTTATAACCCAAGACTATATACAGTTATATCAACAGGATAGAACTAACTGGGTAGATTCATGAAAACGTGTAAAATGGTTCTACTTAGACCAAACCAATGACTTTTCTTTAATATCTAAACACATCACTGTTTATTATCCATTAACACGGGTCTAATGCGGCAAAGTTGAAATTTAAAAGGGTCGAACATTACGACAATCTCTCATCTCATTATCATCAAAGAAAAAGTGGATGCCAAGAGTCCTAAAGTTTTACAAAAGTACATACAAGTAGTACAGTTGTTATTTCAAAATGAGGATTACAAAGCATAAACAACATACGAGATGGAGTTGATAAACTTTTGATCCTGTTACTCAGACGTTTGGTGGTGGCCAGATTTTTCCAAATAGCTCTTCGACCTTCTTTGCTTGGTTGGAATAACCATCAATCCCTGTTGCAAGGAGTTCCAATGCTGCTGGCCCCATTGCTGAAGCAAAGCTACGTTGGTCCCACTTCACCAACTGCGATAGAAAAATAACATTACAGTTGTTACAAATATAAATGTGGGAGTTCATAGTACATTTTTATAGCCAGTGGTATGAATAATTTTCGCGAAACTAATGATAAGTTTGCAACAAAAAGCAAAGCATGACATATAATAAATTCAGTCACACAAAAAGATAAATACCCAAGAGCATACCTCTTCCTCAGTAAAGTTATAGGCTGCAGCTGATTCTGATGATAGTTTTCTGACAAATGTGTATTTGTCATCATCAGGAGTCACAGATTCCTTAAGAGCCTGCAATATCTTCAAAGGAGTGATGATATAATCGACCCTGCATAATATAGTAGCCAATGATCATTCTTCGGCCAGAATGTACTAAAAGTCTAAAACAAATAATGATGCTAAATGGGGTAAGAAATAGGAAGTACCCTAAAACATTGAACACGTCTTGCTTGTTCCGAATTGAGGCAACCATCAATTTCGATTTATGCCCGTATTTGTGAATATAATTGTAAGCTTTTGTCACCTAAGAGACAAAAAGACGCACGTTCAAATCATTTTTTAAATGAAAATACAAAGTACCTGAGTTGATGTAGCAGGTTAGGAGACGAACCAAAGCCAATCCTGGATCTTCTCCTCTTTTGAGAGCAGCTTCTATCTCAGGATCACCACTGTGGTTGCGGGACCAATCCTGGGAATGTGTGAAATCAGGGTGAGTGAGGAAGGTCTCGTACAAAGATTTATGCCCATAAAACTAGGTTTATTCTTTACCATAATGAAATTGGAAAAAGTGAAAAACATTATTGAAATAAGATAACTGAGGAGTATATTACCCTAAGGCGGCCAACAAAGATTTGAATAACTGAAGCACCAGCTTGGGCAGCAGCAGCAGCTTGGCTAAAGCTGAAGAAGCATAAAAGCGACCAGCAATTCAGCATTATGACATATGAAGGTAAGCAACTTTGAACCTAAATTCTGGTTCTAGTTTATTATCTTCCCCCTGTAATCTCTGATTCTCATATCTTTTAGCATGCCTTATGCAGGTAAACATATTAGTTTTATAGCAGTATGAGTTTTTGATAATTTGTAGAGCACAAAATGTAATCCATCACGCATATGGAAATGGAGAAACTTTTTTTTACTGATTAACATGAATTGAAGAGACAGGTTCATGAATAATGTATAAAATGGAACTAAAATGACAGTTTCTTCACAGAGGCATTAGATGTGATTAGTTTTGGATGTTGATTGCGCTCTTTCGAAGTATAAAGGCATTCCATAGCACACTTACCTGTATACAAAAGTCATGTGTGTTTGTATACCCTCTGACTCCAATAATCTTGCTGCCTCGATTCCCTGAATAGAACGATTATCTTATATACCCAAATGATTACCAAACGACATCAAAACATACTATAATATTGTGTACTTACTTGCCAAGTTGAGGGGATTTTAAATAATAAACGCTCTGCAGGGATGTCAATACTACTGTACAAACGCAACAGGTTTTCCACCTGCACAAAAGTAAAATGATACAAAGTTTAGAGTAAGATGTTAAACATTGACATTCCCACATAGCATTAACCAAATGTCTACCAAGAAGCCAAATTTAGTAGGCCCGAAGAAAAGATTACTCTCAAATGGTCATGATTGGATGTTCAAACCAACAAACAACTGGCAGATCATGATTACAGGTCTTGCAATGACCAAAAAATATTTACACCTCAATACTCCACAAAAGAGCGACCCAGCAGTAAAAGAGTTGAAGCGGTCGTAAATTAATCAAACAAATTCAATAAGTTATAAACTAATGGACATAAAAATCCTATAGATATCAGCAATATAACCATTACAACTGTAACACAAATTAAATACAAAATTAGAAAGTACAGGCACAAGGAATATAAATGGCATCCTGGTAATACCTTCCCAACAATGGCATGTGTGTCATATGCAAGGCGGGCATCCACTTCAGTTGAAACACGACCAGGCACAAGCTTTGATAGCTCACCACCAACATTTACCAAAGCCTGTAATTTTCCATCCAAACATCAAAAACTGTTGATAAATATAGTAAAGCCAACTGTATAACGAAAATACCTACCTTATTCACAAAACATGTCATTCGAGCATCTGGGGTCTCTAGACCATAACACTCCTTATCTGCCAATGCAGTATCCACAGCACCCTAGAACAAAAGGTAAACATAGAACCTTACTAACTGGAGACAAAATTTGTGCTACTTTAGTAACTTTTTTACAAACTAATGCAGTTTATCCTATTTACTTGGAGAAAACTTCTCAAATAGTTATTCTTCTTACCTTAAAAGTTGTATCAGGGAGGCTACAAATTCCTAATAGAAGTGCTGGACTAACAGTGGCAGCAGTTGGAGGAAACCTATATATAGTTCAAAAGAGCAATCACTTAGTTTAATATACACAAATGTTTCGTTCCGGTCATTTTTGTTTAATTACTACAACTACCAACGTCAATGGATAATGATAATGTACTTATCTCGGCATTCCACAGTGGTCATTACACTTTTATCCATACCAATTTTCTTATTAACAAGAAAATGTTCGTCTTGATTCTTTTTTTTTAACTAATTTTACAATGACCAACGTCGAAAAGTTGAGAAAGCTGGGTGCTGGTTTTTTTTCATGAAACATGTTAAACACGTTAACAGAATAAATCGGTATGACTTATAGTATGCAATTTTTTAACTGTATCGTTGAAATCAGGTTATAAACAGTTTGCAAACGATCTACTTATATAACCTCTCAAAATCATCGAAAACAACAGTATCTGGAACAACTTCACTGTAGTTTGACAAAGCATCGAGTTCAGTCCTTCCACCTACAAATCAAACAATCAATTAATTAACTAGTTAAGTTTTTCTACCTACAAATCATGAAATTAATTAATCATCTAATAAAACTAAACACCGCAAACTTAACTTAAATTTTATCTGCACAAAACAACTGACTAGGTTTTTTCACATACAAATTAAACAATCAGCTAACTAACTATTAGAGGTTGGGGGGTTTTGGGGGGGAACAATGCAGATCTTTCACCTAAACGCCAATCAATCAACTAATTAACTAACACAACTAAAAGAACAAAACTTAAATTTGGTCATCGAATTAAGTAATTCTACCTACAGATGGAAGAACCAACTAAGTAAGTAACTAACACTAAACAAACAAAATACACAAAGCAGCTAACTAACTTCTTCAACTTTCGGCTGTGTCTGTGTCTGGCGACAAGCTTTTAGGAGCGTTTAGCATTTAGAATATAATGCCTATTTTGCAACGCTCCTATTTGAAATGCTAATAAAAGAAGCGTTTTAGGTTTTACGTCATTTTACACTTAATAATTATAGCTACAACTTATAGCTACTTGACCTACACAAACCATCTAATTCAATTAAGGGTTTTCTGCACACACAAAAAAAAAAGGTATCGAACTATATGCTGGGAGTAATTGCTAATTAAGTCACCGTACTATCAACATGATCAAAAAAAGGTATTCAACTTTCATTTTTTGTTCAATAAGGGTAAGTTTTACATTGTTGACACGTGTCGTGTCATCATCTTATTGGATAATTTCACTAAGGTTATAGTTACTTCACAAAAATGTTTTTAATCATTTTGATAGTATGGTAACTTAGTTAGGAATTAATATACAGTTCGATACCTTAGGATGTATTTAGTTGTAGAAAAACATCGCATCTTTTCTGGAAATTTTTCATAGGAAAATGGAAAAACTGAAAACCTTAGTCACACTTTTGTCCAAAATTTTCAGAAAAAGTAAAATTCTCAATTTCCAAATTTTAACTAGAAAAATAAAAAAGCCAATTACCTAAATAATCTATATAGATACTCATTTTACTAATTCAAACTCTTTTCTTATCTTTTGCTAAATTAAACCAAATATGTCACTATCATTCTTTTCATTAGCCTGCTTTTCACTCGCCTACTTTTCATCACTCGCCTACATTATCTTGTGCTCCTCTGTTTTCACTCGCCTACTAAGGCCTTAGATATTTTCTTCTAAATGTTTTATGTAATTCATTCCCTGGTTTGACCGCTTTCCCTATGACAACATCTAAAAAGTGAAGCAAGTGTAACGAATGAGTGACTATTTTCCAAAAACAATGAACAAAAGTCAATAGCTAAAAGTCAATATATGTGAGTTCCAACAAGAACACTGTACCAAATGAATGTGACTATTGTCCAAAAAAGTCCATTCGCCCAGGCTAATAGTTAGGCGATAGCAAACATTAGGAAACATTCGCCTAGCATAGGAAGCATTCAAGTTTAACATAAACTTGCTCAACTGCTCACCTAGCACTCGCCCACATCTCGCCCGGCATTAAAATTGTGTCGCCCGGAAATAATACATCGAAAAAATACAAATTTCGCGTTGAAGTATCACCTGACATTCGCTGGAGACACGTGTATGGTTAAAAATTCATCTACTAATCAATCAAACGGATACTATCTAAAAGTCCATTTTGGAAAAAAAGTATATGCGAGGTCGACATTCGTAAATTAGTAGAAACGGTTATCAACCCTTCTCCACTTTTTCTCTCAAAAAAAAAAAACAAAAAAAGACTGGGATTTCCAAATCTACCATTCAAGTATCTCATTCTAACCCTAATCACCATTGGTAACAGGGGCGGACCTATGTATCGCCCCCCATGGCTAGCCAAAAAAGTTACGATGTTAGTGTAATTTTTTTTTTTTTTTTTTTTTTTTTTTTTTTTTTTTTTTTTTTTTTTTTTAATTAATTTTGACCTTTTTATGAAAGTGCACCCACTCAAAACTCAAATTGCCCCCACCAACATACTAAAACACAACATTCAACACTTTAAAACCGTATAAATCCTCAATCTCTAAGCAATAATACTCGATTTATCATTTTAAATCTAATTTTTTCATCCGCATTTTGATGCTATCGTCAAAAAAAAGTTTGCTCCCACATTGGATTTTTCTGGGTCCGCCACTGATTGGTAACATCTCCACCTTCCATCCCCGCCCTCGCAATCCGAGGTAATCTTTTTAAAAAGGAAAAATATGGGTTTTCAAAATTCTAAACTCTTCTCAAGAGATAAAAACCATTCCCTTCTAAAGGACTCTAGAAACGGAAAAACAAGAAATTTTTTCTAAAACTAAACCCACCAATCAACTAACCAACTAACTAACTAACTAAATACAAAAACCAAAAATAATATACCGGTATTAGGATTAGCAGTAAAGTCAGTAAACGACGACGCTTTGATCCTCATGCATGATCTACGAGAAGTGAAAACAGTGATTGGAGCAACTGATCTTACTGGTAATCGTGTTCTACTTCTTGTATTGTCCTGATGATTAAATAAATAAAAATAAGTTATAATTAGTGAAGTATAAAATGATGAGATCAATGTGTGTTAGTTAATTGAGTTGATAAGTTAATTACCTGAAGAAGAGTGAATGATGAAGAGAGTGAAGTGGTTGACATTTTTTTTCAGTTTTTTTTATTTTGGTGAGAAGTGTGTGTATTTTGGGGAAGATGATCCTCAAGGTGTTATAATGTGTTCACTTAAGAAACGTTTTAATGTGGCGGCGGGTACAGGTAGATATATTTTGCATTATTTGAATACAGTTTACTTAGGGGGAGGGAGTGGTCCAAAGTTTGCCAAACTTTGCCAAATTGCCACGTCATTATCTACCAATCACAACCTTCCAACTCAAAGTTTACCAAAGTTTACCAAACTTTACCAAAATGGTGGCGGCGGTCACCAAAGTTTACCAAATCCACATTTTCCACATCATATTTTTTTAATACATATAATCCAACAAAAAATATATAAAATTAAAACATAACATTTTATTAATAACAAAAAAAAACATTACACAATACTTAAAAAAAAAAAACTACATAAAATTAAAACTACATAAAATTAAAACACACATTTCATCCGTTCTTATTCGCAAATACAATCTAAAACCAAATTTTCCATCCGTTCTTCTTCGCAATTTCCCGCTTGTCGTCAAGAACGGCTTTCAAGTGCTCTTCGTTGGTAATGTGATCATGGGGCTCGTAAAAAAACTTCATCTCGCGCTGTCGGTTCTTGAACTTTGCCCCGTCGAGTTGAGTTGCCAACAAATCCGCCGCCAACTTGTCCTTCTCGCGTTTCTCGTGCAAAAATTGTTGCTTGCTTTTTGCGTACGAGCTAATGTCTTCCGCGGCACTTGAGATCGAAGTGAAGGATGCGGGTTGCTTCTTCTTTGACTTCCTTGAATCATAAGAAGGGAAGGGGTCTTCATTCATGTCGGGCAAGATATTCTCGTTGCTTGCTGATTCATACTCTCCCGACTTTCTTTTCCCGCTTGTCCTCGAACCGCCAACTTGTTGAAAACAATCTTGCTCGAGCCATTTGTCATGCCCTTTCACAACCTCCCACGAAGCAACATGACCGAACTTTTTTTTTGTTTTTGTTCGGTAATCGGCGAATGCAACCTTCATTACATCCAAGTCGTTACACCCGCTTTTCTTAGCACGATCCTTCATGTAAAAAATAATTGACATGTTAAAAAAAAAATACGTCACATGTTAAAAAAAAATACGAGACATGTTAATAAAAAAAATACGTCACATGTTAAAAAAAAAATACGAGACATGTAAAAAAACAAAAAAATACCGCTTGTTGGTAAAAGCCGTTAAAAAGTCCCATGGCCGCGTTCAGTGTCTTCCACTTGGTATACAAGCCATGAAATGTCCGTGAAGTTGATCCAAGAGTTGTCGTGTAATGCTCCAAAATCCGGTTCCAAAAACTATCACACTTTTGATCATTACCGAATTTTTTACATTCGGATACTTGAACCCATGCTTTCGCCAATGCAACCTCTTGCTCTTGCGTCCAAGTTTCTCGCGTCTTTTTTGTACCAACCTTTTTCTTGCCCCTTGCATCCACTTCTTGAACTTCTTCGTCGTCGTCTTCATCTTCCATTTCTAATAAAGTATAAATTGTAACAAATTATTAAACGATCCATAAAAAAAAAAAAAAAAAAAAAAAAAAAAAAACGAGACAAATTATTAAAGGAAAGAAAATATACCAAACGATTTTGGTTCTTGTGTCTCGGGTATGACCTCATCATCTTCACGATTGTTAAAAATACCAAGTTGGTCCAAATCCATCGACCTTGACATGTTGTAGAGTTGTGGATTCATCGGAGGATTGCCCATAAACAATAGATGTGGAGACGCGGGGTGTGGCACATAATATTGATTCGGGGATGGTTGAGAAAATTGATTTGGGGATGGTTGAGATGGTTGAGAAAAATTGATTTGGGGATGGTTGAGATGGTTGAGAAAATTGATTTGGGGATGGTTGAGATGCTTGAGAAAATTGATTTGGGGATGGTTGAGAAAATTGATTTGGGGATGGTTGAGAAAATTGATTTGGAAGAAAATTTTGTGATTGCGGATAAACCAATCGACTAGGTTGGGATCGGGTTTGTTTGGGGTTAGCCATTTTTTTTGACTTTCTTGAATCCATAGTTGATTTGGAAGAAAATTGTATGTATGTAGTTGTTTTGGGAAGAAGATGTGAAATGGTTGATTTGGGAAGAAGAAAATGGTGTATGTATATATAGTTAAAAAAAGAGATTTTTTTTTTTTTTCAAAAATTTGACCGTTTGATTCTTGGTTTCCACACAATTCATTCGGCAAATGTTACCGAATTTTTGGTTTACCGATTTTTGCCGAACGGTGGCATCGGTGTTGCCGATTTTTGCCGATTTTTGCCGAGCCTTCACCGAGCCCACTCCCTCCACTCTTATTAGTTGAGATATTAGAAATAGTTAAAGCGGTTAAGCCAAATGATTTTATTTTGTAATTATTAGCTTCCTAGCTTCCTAACTAATTTGATTTTTATTTTCTTTAGTTTTTTTCTCTCTCTTTCTGCATGGGGGAATGGCAAGAGGTGCCGCCTAGGCGGTCCAAAGGAAGACAACGTACGAATGGGGATCCAAAAGGGATGGGTGATACCACTAAGTTCTTTATATCCAATATTCCAACGGGGTGCAATCCATGGGAGATGTCGGGGTTCCTGGGGTGTTTTGGGGAGGTCGTGGGATCGTACATTGCCAGGAAACGCGACAAGGAAGGTAACAGGTTTGGGTTCGTAACTTTCAAGAAGGTCAGGAATGCTGTGGATCTTGAGAAAAGGATGAATGGTGTGAAAATGGGGCAGTGTAGATTAAGAGTTAATATCGCGAAGTTTGCTGCGGAAAATATTGGTCTATGGGATTCTGAGGAGAAGTCCAATCTGAACAAAGAGAGGTTAGAGGGCAAGTATGGAAGGAATTTTGATACTAAGGAGGAGTCGAGACGTCCTAGGGTTTATGTGCAGCCAAGACAATCTGGGGTGGGGTTGTCTTTTAAAGATGCCCTAGATGGTAAGGCAAGGGTGAGTCCAGGAAAGAAGGAGGAGTATTCGTGTAAATCTATTGAAGTCCCAGATAATGTGGTGGCTTTCTTTGAGATCAGAAGGAAGTCCTTGATTGGGAGAGTTTATGATTTGATGACCCTTTCTAGTCTAAATAAAATCCTGGCTGAGAATGGGTTTGGTGGGTTCAATATTGTATATGCTGGTGGTCTATCGGTTCTGTTGACATTCCAGGATGAAGATGAAGCGATGGCCTTTCTGATGAAGAAGGAGGATTGGAGTAAGTGGTTCTCGGTGCTGGATGTTTGGGTTGGACAATCCTTAACCTTCGAAAGGGTGGCTTGGCTTAAGGTCCATGGTGTGCCAATCAACTTGGCTACTGATGAGATTTTTGACGACATTGCTAGTCAGTTTGGTAAAGTAATCCATCCTTCCCAACTTTGCTTAGAGGATGGTGACATTTCAGAAGGCCTTGTGGGGGTCCTCGTTGGTGATGGTGCCAAGATTAATGATTCGGTTAATCTAATATGGAAGAATAAGATCTTCAAGACGTGGATTTCGGAGAGTTCGGGTTCGTGGGACCCTGAATGCATTGGTACTGTGGTTAGGAAGGAAGTGGCTGTTGAAGTCCCTCTGGATAAATCGTGTGATACGGTGATGCCGGAGTTGGTGCCTGATCCGGCTCCAGTGAACGTTATTGCTGAGGATACTCCGGTGGATATTTGTCTAGAGGATGGTGAATTTAGGTTTCCCATGCATGGAGTATATGGAGAATCGCAAAGGGTGCATGGGGAGAGTCAAGAGACGGCTCCTCATGATGATGTCTTTTTGAAAAAGGTGGATTTTGATAAAGTGGGTTTGGGAGGTTGCGAATTTCCAGATGTGGGGGAGGGAAGTAGTGTTATTAATGGGTTGGACACAAATAATGAAGTGGGCCTAAAGAGTGTTCCCAATCCTGGTATTGTTTTTTCATCCCTTGGTATTGGGCTTAAGCCCAATAGAAAGCCTGGTGTTAAGATTAAAAGGAGTCATAGGGCTAAAGTTTTTAACCAAAGCCCTGTGGAGAACTGTCGACCTAAAAAAAGAACCAGACAAGAAGATGATGACCCCTTTGATCTAGATAGGTTTATTGGTATTGTGAAGAATAACGCTTTGGCTGATTCGAATGTGGAAAATGGGATTGATGGTCTTTCCTCATCGGTTCAAAGTGAAGAGGATGAAGCTAAGCAGGATGGTCAGGTGGAGGTTGCTATTGAAAAGGAAATTGAGAACACTATTAAGGTCGGAGCTGTTTTGGGTGTGGACCTGGCTTCTCATGATGTGTTGGTGCGGAAGTCCATTGAGGAAGAAGGTACTAATGTGGTTAAGTTATGAATTTTATCTCTATCAATGTGAGGGGTTTAGGGGGGTTGGATAAGGTTCCTTGGCTTTGTAAGTTAAAGAAAGATCATGGGGTGGATTTTATGGCGGTCCAGGAGTCGAAGGTGGAAGACTTGTCTAGCTTCAATGGGAATAGAATCTGGGGTAATAATAATTTTGGTATGGATTTTGTGGGCTCGGTTGGGCAATCGGGGGGTTTGTTGTGTTTGTGGGATAAAGGGGCGTTCTCCCATAGCTCGACTATTAAGAACCGCAATTTTTTACTTGTCTCTGGGATGTTGAAAGGCCTTAATGAGGTTATCAATGTGCTGAATGTGTACGCTCCTCAGGGAGTGGTAGCGAAACGTGCTCTTTGGGAGCATATCGGCGCTTTGGTGGCTTCTTCTAGTGGCATGTGGGTGATATTAGGAGATTTCAATGCGGTTAGGTTTCCAGAGGATCGTTTGGGTTCGGTTTTTAAGAACTCTTGTGCGCGGAATTTTAACTCTTTTATCCATAGTTCGGGGTTAATGGAATACTCTATGAAAGGGAGGAGGTTTACTTGTTCTCGGGATAATGGAAAGAAGCTGAGTAAAATTGATAGGTTCCTGGTGTGTTCTAATTTTTTCAACAAATGGCCGGAGGCTTGTCTTAGAGCGTTGCCCAGCCTTCACTCGGATCATTGTCCGTTGTTGCTTACGACGGTCTCCAAAAACTTTGGTCCAAGACCGTTTAGAATATTTAACTCGTGGTTTTCTAAGCCGGGTTTTGAAGAGGCTGTGTTAGATGCAGCGGCTTTGGTTAATTCGGGGGATCCCCCTGATGTTTATCTTTCTAAGAAATTCAGACGGATAAGGGAAAGTATTAATAAGTGGAACAAAGAGATGTTAGACAAAGAGAACGTGGACGAGGAAGCTGCTAGGGTCGAGATTGAAAATCTTGAGTCTGAAATGGAGGTTAGAAGTCTCTCGGAGGAAGAGGAATGGATCTATGTCGAAAGTAAGAAGGTGCTGAAGGAAAATGTGAGTAACAAACAGTTGGATATGAAACAACGTTCTCGGGTGAGATGGGCTCTCGATGGTGACGAGAATTCCAGTTTCTTTCATGGTATAGTTAATTGTCGTAAGGCTTGTAATAACATTCCAGGTCTTATGGTTCAAGGGTCTTGGGTCTCGAAGCCAAGTTTGGTCAAAAAGGAGGTGTTTATTTTCTTTAGGAACCGTTTCGTGGAGGAGTTATGTGATAGACCTACTTTGGAGTGTTGGAACATAAAGAGGATCGAAGAGACTGATATGGAGTGTTTGTCCGGTAGTTTTTTGGTCTCGGAGATCAAATCGGCGGTTTTTGGATGTGGAGAGGATAGAGCTCCGGGTCCGGATGGGTTTAATATGAGATTTATTAAGCGTTTTTGGCATCTCTTTGAGCAAGATTTCGTGGACATCTTTGGAGCATTTTTCAGCAGTGGTGAGATTAATTTGGGTTGTGGATCTTCGTTTATCACGCTGGTCCCTAAAGGTCGTGATTCTATGGAGCTGAATAACTTTAGACCTATTAGTCTTGTGGGGGTTATTAGTAAGACTATCTCTAAGGTTTTATCTAACCGTCTCAAGTCTGTTATGGGCAAAGTGATTTCGAATTCGCAGTCTGCTTTTTTAGAGAACAAATTCATCCTTGACGGTCCTCTGATCATCAATGAGGTTATATCGTGGTGTAAGAAGAATAAGAAAAAGATGTTTATACTTAAGATCGACTTTGAGAAAGCTTTTGACAATGTGAATTGGAACTTTGTCATTAATATTATGGAGCAGATGGGTTTCTCTCGGGCTTGGTGTTCTTGGATTAGGGGTATTCTGAAATCCGCTAGATCTTCGGTGTTAGTTAATGGTGCGCCTACGTATGAGTTTCAGTTCGGGAAAGGTTTGCGCCAAGGTGACCCGATTTCTCCGTTCCTTTTTCTCTTTGTCATGGAAGCCCTCTCGTGTTTGCTTAATAAGGCTCTAGATGAAGGTCTGATCACTGGCATTAGGACTCCTAATGGAGGGCCTGTGATTTCGCATCTTCTTTTCGCTGACGATGCGATCATCATGGGAGAGTGGTCGGATTCCTGCCTGTCAAATGTGGTTAGGATCCTTCGGTGTTTCCACATTTGTTTTGGTTTGAAAATCAATTTATCGAAGTCTTGTCTTTATGGGGTGGGAGTGAGTGAGGCTGAAGTGGTTGAAAAAGCTAACATTGTGGGGTGTAAAGTTGGGGAATTTCCTTTCAAATACCTGGGGATTACGGTTGGGGCTAATATGAACCGTATTAACAATTGGAGACCGGTTATTGACGTGTTTGAAGCTCGGTTGTCGAATTGGAAGGCTGGGTGTTTGTCGATCGGTGGGAGGCTAACTTTGATTAAGTCGGTTTTGGAAAGCCTTCCGTCTTATTATTTTTCCCTCTACAAAGCCCCGTGTAAAGTGATTAAAGATCTTGAGTCCTTAATGAATAACTTCCTTTGGGGTGGGTCGAAAGAGGAGTACAAGATGCACTGGGTTTCGTGGGATAGAGTTTGTACGCCAAGGAATAAAGGGGGGCTTGGTTTATGTAAGCTTAGGGTGTCTAACATTGCGTTACTCTCTAAGTGGGGTTGGCGATTCAAGTCTGAAGGCGATAGTCTATGGTGTAAGGTTGTAAAGGCGCTGCATATTACTAATCGGAGCTGGGATTTTCTCCCGGTTCGGAAAGCTTTGAGTGGAGCGTGGAGTTCTATTGTAAAGACCTTGTCTAGTACGGTGATTGCGGGGCTGCCTATCAGAAGGTTTTTTAAAGGAATTGTTGGGAGTGGGACAGATATTGCCTTCTGGATTGATCCGTGGCTGCTGAACATTCCTTTAATGACAGTCTGTCCTAGATTATTCGGTTTAGAGTTGTATAGAAGATGTATGGTTGGTGATAGATTGATTAAGTCGGACTTGGGTATTGTCTGGAATTGGAACTGGAAAAAGCCGATTTCGTCTGAAGAGGAAATGGCCGAATGGGAGGTGCTTTCTAGGTTGTTGGAAGGCTTTGTTTTGACTGATTCGAAGGATAAGTGGAAGTGGGTTGGGGCTACTGATGGTGTCTTTTCAGTTGGAGCTGTGAGGAGATTGATGAGCTACGATAAGGACTTTAGTAATATTCATGTTTTTGATTGGTGCAAATGGATTCCGATCAAATGTAATATCTTCGGTTGGAGGGCCGAGATGGGTAAGATCCCGACTGCTTTGGCGCTTAGGCATAGGAACATTCCGATCAATGATGTTTCTTGTCCGTTTTGTGGCGATGTGGAGGAGACGGTTGACCACCTTTTCACGGGTTGTTTGGTTGCCAATGCCCTTTGGCAGCATGTGGTTTCATGGTGCAAGGTTCCTAATTGGTTTGCTTTTTCATTCAAGGACTTAATGGAGATTCACGAGTTTGTTGGGTTATCGGGGAGAGCCAAAGCCATCTTCCATGGTATCACTCTTTTAGGCTGTTGGTGCATTTGGAGGGCTAGGAATCGTATCAAATTTCAAAAGAAGAAGGAAAGGGTGGAAAATATTATTGGTGAGGTTAAAGTGTTAGGTTTTCTTTGGGCTAAAAATAGAGCCAATTTGTCTTCTTTGACGTGGGATGATTGGTGTAAATTTGTAATTATGTAAGTGTCCGCTGTTGTGGTTTGAGCTGCCCGTTTTGTGGGTTTGCGTTTTTTAATGAAATTCACTTCTCAAAAAAAAAAAACAAACTAATTTTGAAAAATATTTTCATAATAAGTAAAAATAAGTTTAAATTTTAAGTTTTCTAATTATTGAATAGTAATGTAGTATAGATATTTAAAATTTTTAACCATGGTCACGGCTGGTAGTAATGTGTTTTGTTTCCTTTTAATGACGTAAATTTTGGGAAGTAAAGGATTTTTTTGTTTTTTTTTGTTTTTTTTTGTTTTTTTTTTTTTTTTTTTTGTCTCTCTCTCCTAAAACTAGATAGGAAAAATTGTTTACATTTAAATAAATACTTCTAAAAATCAAAATGACACACGTTATGTATTTTTGAATCTGTTATCTAAAAATCTAAATAATTTTTTATCGGTACAAAATGTGATAGTTTCACTTTTGTGTACAAAATGAAAAAGCACGTTTAACTTGAGACATATATAATTAGGGGCAGAAAGGAATCGAACCAAGTCTTCCTGAGCTCGGCTCGTAGTATATCTAATTTGAGCTTGTTAATAAGTTTGTTATTGAGCTAGTTAATAAACTCGTCTATATTACAAATACATAATTTATGTTTAATTTTTAAAATATTTGAATGTCCTTGAGACTCGCGAGATATTTCAATGTCATTATTTTTTTACATAGCAAGCTAATGCGAGCATACAAAGTTGTTTATGTAATTACTCTTGTTCATTCATTTTTAAGGTTACAATAGACATGTATAAGACCAAATTCCCAATCGTATTTGTTTAACACTTGCACCCAAATGCTTCGATTATGTTTCGCCACATATTTTTTAAATTAAATCAACATTTAACATAAAATATTAACTTACGAACTTATTGTGAACTTACGAAGGATTATCGGATGTTAAAAAAGTAGTTGTAGAAAAATTAGATGAGTTATATTAGTGAACTAGAAACAGAAAATCCATAAATTAAACACTATATCATTACTATTTTGTAATTTAGACAGAGAAAAAGTTAGGATAGAATATAAAATTGATTATGTTTAAAATACTCTTTTGTACAAATTCTTGTCGTTTTACATGTTAAAAAAATACTCCGTAATAAATAAATAAATAAAATTAGACCTTATCCATTGAGCTAAAATAAACTTAGTCGAGGTTTGGTTTGATGCAACCCGTACCTTGTTTTCTCCGCCTAAACTCCCCACACTACGACAATTTTCTCATATACAATCAATAAACAGAAAGAGGGATCAAACAAAAATGGGACTTCTCTAAAAATTTCTAAAAAGTTATTATGTTTAGTTAGTGAAAAATATCTATTTTTTTTTAAAAAAAATTCAAATAAAAATGAAAAAATTGAAAATACGTTTAATCACATATTTTTTTAACAATCTTTTATATAATAAAATAAAACCCTATTGGAAATTTTGCATTTTAAAAAAATCAATTTATACCTGATTTAGTAATAATTTTATTAAAAACAAATATTATTTTCTTATTAGGTAATATTTTATATTTATCTATAACACAAGTAGAAGATAAATACAAAAAATATATATAAGATATTTAAAAAAAAATATTTATTTTATATTTATCCACAACACAAGTAGAAGATAAATACAAAAAATATAGATAAGATGCAATTAACAATAAGATTAAAATTTTTAAATAATTATTTCAAAAAAAAATTAAAAAAAATCGCGCGTGCTCGGGCATTATAACTAGTTTTCAAAAAGTGTAAAATTCTCATTTTCTAAATTTTAACTAAGAAATTAAAAAAATTTTATTATATCATTCTCACTTTTTTCTTTCTCATTTTTTCTCAATAAAAAGAGACGTGATCTCATTTTTTTCTTTTGTGTCATCCTCCACCGTCTACCGTCGCCGCCACCATCGCAGCCCGAGATAATCTTCTAATAATTTTGTAAAAAAAGAAAAATATAACTACAACTAAACGGGTTTTCAAACATCTCAACTCTTCTTTGGAGAAGAAAAATCATTCTCTTCTCAAGAAATTTAGAAACAGAGAAAAAGGAAAAAATTTCTACAACTAAACGGCACCTATATTTTTCATTCAAAATTCAACTTCTAAATATGATCAATCATGAAACATCAAAATATAGTGAATCATGACCGATGAACATTTAGATCCTGAATTCATGATTAACGAACATCAAAGCATAAAAAACCATGACACTTATGGACATTCAGACCATGATTGATAAACATTCGATTAACTTATGGACAAAGGCATTGATGAACATTTTAAATTGATGAACTTAGATTGACAAAGATTTAAAAAAATAATAATAAAAAAAATGCATTGATGAATATACACTAACGAGTCGGGCGACGGTCGGCCGCGTTGTGGCCTCACGGGTTTTTTTATCGTAATTTTCTTGCTATTTTTGCAGGAAATCTAGAAATATTGCAGTACGATCAGATCTGTGCAAATGATTTCTTCTCCCAAAATTGTTGAATATGCCGTTGTCCCCAACTGAACCTGGAACATGAAAGAAACATGATTAAAAGTAGTCAGCGTTGAATTCTTTAGAAACTACACAGTAACATGAAAATTCCAAATACAACAATTATGATCTATTTATGAAATTCAAGGAGGTGTTTAGCGAATGCCAGTGTGTTTAAATGTGGTTATCCAGTCATCGTGTTTAGCAACACTTTCAAAGACATATCATGTAGTAACATATCAGAATGTACGGGCTTACATACTATTTACCAAAGATACCAGATCCAGCAACAAAAAGATATTGCCCGTACTCTCTGATGAGGCGAAAAACAAACCACTTTTAGGGGGTCATTTAAGCCCGGAATTGAATTTATTTGATCAAATATTGCCCTAAATCGTTCCTTTTGTGATTTTAGGTACTTTGGGAGTGAAATCTGGAAAATGAAGCAATTCGGACGTTTTTGGAGCATAAAAGTGAAGAAAACGCCAAAGTCTTAATTTTCCTTGCTGGGAATAGTAGGTGACGGCGTCAAGAGCAACACCCTGACGGCGTCAAGATGAAATTGCATGACGGCCCAGTGCAAACATGAAGGCGTCACAAGTAGAGCGTCAAGAGTAAAATGCGTGACGGCCTGGAAGGACCTAACACATGACGGCGTCAGATGTAGATCAATGCAGTATGAGAATTATTTTGGCGGCGAGATGACGGCGTCACCTATTTGGTCTTGACGCCGTCAGCCTCAGTTTTCTATATATAGTTTTCTAATTTTCATTCATTAAGAGGAGGAGAAGTTTTGGAGAAACCCTAAGGCCGAACTTGTTACAAATTTTACAGGTTTTTCAAGGGTTTTTAGCCCTTGAACCCTTACATGTGTAATTGAGATAAGTGTTCTTCTAATTCAATCAATATGTCTATGTGTTGGTTGTCTATATCTTGTTCTTGTCTTAATTCCACCATGCTAGGCTAGATCTATCTTGTGTTTGCTTAGATCTAATGAAACCTAGATGTTGATTATGTGTTGATTACTTGTTTATGGTTGTATTGGATGAATGATTTCGATGTTAGGCTTAAGAAAACTGGCAGATCTCCAAATGGTAACATGCTTGAACGTCTTAGGAAACATGAACTGATGTGCACTAGGTTTTATTGGTTGTATTTAATGCATGAGTAAATTCTAATGATCCCATATTATGAGCTTCTTAGCCGGCTCGACATAGGAGTGAAGTAGGCACTCATAGGATTGGGGAATTAAGTGCGCCACCCCATGAATGGTATTAAGGAATACAATCCGTCATCCACGCAACTATAACAAGTAATTAACGTGTAAAAGATATCTAGGGAGTAGTGAAATCTAAGTAAACACAATTTCTCCACTTATTGCTCACAACCTTAGTTTAATTTAGTTTTATTTTCATTTCTAGTATTTTATTTTGATTGCATCTTTAGTATTGGGTTAGTTGACTAGCAACTAATTCCGCCCAAATCCTTCAAACCCGAGATTTTTACTTGCTTTCTAAAAAATATAAAAATACAAAAATAATCATCCATCATCTTTAGAACTAGTATTTAGGTTTTCTAATCCTAGCGACACTATTCCTAGCTGAACGATCAATCCCCCGGTACTTGTCACTATACTATACTACAACGATCAGGTACACTGCCTGGTGGGGGTTGTAAGCTTCTCGAGATCCCTTGAGAGGTAAATCCTGGTGCGATCCCCACGTATCAAGTTTTTGGCGCCGCAGCCCCGGGAATAGTTATTGTCTAGGTTAGAATCTCTTTTTATCAGGTCTACTTGCTAGATTCCTTTCTAGTAAGATTTTATTTTTATTTTTTAGGTTTCTTTAGTCTATCTTATTTCTTTGTGTTTTTGTTCGTAACTTTTCACCACCTGCCATCATGGCAAACGACGAATCCTCTAACCTTAGGATCACTAGAAGTCGTAGTTCCATTTGAAACCTTGTCTTGCCTTATGCAGAACCCGAAAGGGAAATGCATAGATTAAGACAATCTCACTCAACTCCTGAACCATCTAGCGTTGCCATCGATTTTGATGCACCCCTTTCTGAAGAAAATTCAGAAACTCACGTTACAACCCCTAGCTCCCAACCCAACAACGAGATGAGTTCCCCCGCGACTCCTATTCCTAAGCGCCTTAAGGACTACTCCTCCCCAACCCCTCGTGGCTTCTCAAATGTCATAGTCTACCCAAACGAACACACCAATGAGGTCTTGCATGCGAACGATGTTTGGCTTGTCCAAAGTGTGTGTAAGTTTTGTGGATTAGATGAGGAAGATCCAATTCAACACATTAAAGACTTCTTGAAAATAGTAGACACCCTCCATACGGATGAGGCTACTAGAGACACGTCCCGATTACGATTCTTTCCTTTCACCCTATATGAAAAAGCCCAAGAGTGGTATGATAAACTTCCTTCTGAATCTATTTTCACATGGGAGCAACTCATATCCAAGTTCTATGAGAAGTTCTTTCCACCTGGAAAAACCTCAACGTTTAGAGATAAAATCCTCCGTTTCCGAAAAGGGAAGGACGAACCCTTCCATAAATCGTGGATTAGATTTAAGGATTTAATAAGACAAGTTCCCCATCACGGCATCAAACTTTGGCTTTTGGTCCAAATCTTCTACGACAATGTTTCCTCTAATGATCGGAACGGAATCAACCAATCTAGAAAAGGGAGATTAGCCAATCTTAGTGCCGAAGAAGGATGGGATATGATTGAAGAATATGCTCAAGACCAGGATGACACTTGGGATGAACGAAGAATATGCTCAAGACCAGGATGACACTTGGGATGAACCTGAGTTGACTGTCAGCATTTCTGAAATCACTTTAGGTCGATTGAGAAAAATTAACAAAAGAATGGAGTACCTAGCTTGGTCGCAATTACCTAAACAACTTTCGAATCCTTACTTAATCTGCGACTACTGCGGGGGCCCGCATGAGGTAGAAGAATGCGGAGGAGCAGCCACGACTGAACATGCATGCTTGTCAGGAGGTGACATCTATGTTGATCCCTCCCTTTTGCCTTTTTACCAAAATGACGATTACACCCTCTGGGGAAATCTGGTAAAAAGAGAAAAAGGAGAGGGAGGTCCTGAATTCGAGATCAGGAGCACTTTTGAAGATGACCTTGGTCACTTCACTCAAGAAAAAGGCTTGCAATTAAAAGGTCTTAATGAACTTGTTGACGAGCAGCAAAATAACATTAGAGAATTTTTCAACAAGCTTAACTCAGCCCTCGATAACCTTGAAATGCCATCAGTAAGCAAAAAAGACCCCATGCTCGCGATAACCACTCGAGCTGGAACAACAACCAAGGACCCCCCTTACCCAAGCTCGTCCCCCATCACTCCCGATCCAACCAAGCCTCGCGAGGAAGAGGAGGATGTAGGCAGCGAGACTCCTAACCAACCTCCCTTGACGACCCCTTCCCCATCAACCCCACCTAACCAACCTGTGAGGATCCCATTCCCATCCTGATTAAAGAACCAGAAAATTGAGAATGATAATAAAAGATTCTTGTCATACCTGAAAGACTCGGTAGTCACCATACCCCTCCTTGATGCTTGCTATCACATGCCGAAGTATAGTACATACTTTAAAAAGTTGCTCGCTAACCGAAAGAAACTCGAGGGTCTTGTGACCCTGGGGGAAGAATGCTC
The DNA here is from genome assembly GCA_030686995.1 of Artemisia argyi. Lineage (NCBI taxonomy): Eukaryota > Viridiplantae > Streptophyta > Magnoliopsida > Asterales > Asteraceae > Artemisia > Artemisia argyi. The sequence goes on along the minus strand of CM060686.1, from coordinate 153,859,690 downwards.
AGTGGTGACCCATCGAGGGCTACCAAAAAAGGTAGACGATCCAGGCAGCTTCACCTTGCCTTGCTCCATAGGATCTCTATCAATAAAGAATGCTCTTGCCGATTTGGGGGCGAGTATCAATCTCATGCCTCACTCTATGTTCCTTAAATTAGGATACTCTGGATTAAAGCCCACCCGTATGAACATCCAACTAGCCGATAGATCAGTCAAGTACCCCGTAGGGATATGCGAGAATGTGCTAGTTAAAGTTGGGAAATTCAAATTCCCGGTCGACTTCGTAATCCTGGATATGGAGGAGGATGACTTGGTACCCATCATCTTAGGGAGACCATTTCTTGCTATCGCTCGTGCAGTCATTGATGTTTATGACGGCAAGTTGACCTTGCGAGTGGGAACCGATAGCACAACCTTCGACATTAAGGACTCTATGGATCTCTCTCTCGAAGCAGCTAACCGGCTCTATTTCATTGGGGAGGTCGATGAACTCACAGATGTCATTGATAGCTGTGTCGATGAACAAATCGAGGAAGGTTGGCTACTGGACGAGAGTTTTCTGCCTTTGCTAGAGGTGGAAAAGATGGAGGATGTTGGTGCAGTCTCCTTCTACCCTAGACAAGAGGCAACGGAGCATCTCGAGCTCCGAAAGCCCGAAAACAAGCTTAAGCCTTCTATTATCGAACCTCCTGAGTTAGATCTTAAGGAGCTTCCTAACCATTTAGAGTACGCCTTCCTTCAGGGAGAGGACCAACTGCCGGTAATCATAAACTCTTCCCTGGAACATGAACAAAAAGGTAAACTCTTAGAGGTCCTAAAGAAATATAAGGGAGTGCTCGCATGGAGTGTAGCCGACATTAAGGGGATTGACTCAAATTTTTGCACACATAAGATTCTCATGGAAGAAGATTACAAACCTATCGTGCAACCCCAGTGGCGGGTGAATCCCAACATTAAGGAAGTGGTAAAGAAAGAAGTCATCAAACTTCTGGATGCAGGATTGATCTACCCAATTTCGGATAGCCCATGGGTCAGTCCTGTACAGGTTGTACCTAAGAAGGATGGAATGACTGTAGTTAAGAATGAAAAGGGTGAGATGGTGCCCCAGAGAACGGTCACTGGATGGCGGGTATGCATTGACTATCGAAAGCTCAATGATGCCACAAGGAAAGATCACTTTCCCTTACCATTCATTGACCAAATGTTAGAGAGATTGCCTGGACACGAGTATTATTGCTTCTTGGATGGATTATCAGGGTATTTTCAAATTCCCATAGCACCTGAGGACCAAGAAAAGACCACGTTTACTTGCCCTTATGGAACATTTGCCTACAAGAGGATGCCTTTTGGGCTATGTAATGCCCCCGCCACTTTTCAACGATGCATGACCGCAATCTTTCACGAACTCATGGAAGACAGCATGGAAGTGTTCATGGACGAATTTTCGGTCTTCGGGGATCTCCTTCGACCGCTGTCTTGCTAATCTAGAGAATATGCTTAAACGTTGTGAGGAAACCAACTTGGTATTAAACTGGGAAAAGTGTCATTTCATGGTAAAAGAAGGGATTGTGTTAGGGCATAAGATCTCAGGGAACGGAATAGAGGTGGACCAAACTAAAGTTGAAGCTATATCTAAGTTACCATACCCCACGACTGTTAAAGCAATACGCAGCTTCTTGGGGCACGCCGGGTTTTATCGGAGATTCATCAAAGACTTCTCCAAAATAGCTCGGCCAATGACTCAATTGCTTGTGAAGGATGCTCCGTTCGATTTTTCCCAAGAATGCAAGGATGCATTCGATCTCTTAAAAAAGGAGCTCACACAAGCTCCAATCATGATTACACCCAACTGGGAGTTACCTTTTGAAATCATGTGTGACGCTAGCGATTTCGCTGTCGGGGCTGTATTGGGCCAACGACGTGACAAACTTTTCCAACCTATTTACTACGCTAGCAAAACCATGAATCCCGCTCAAGAGAATTACTCCACCACCGAAAAGGAATTATTAGCCGTAGTGTTCGCATTCGACAAATTCCGGCAATATCTTGTCCTTTCAAAGACAGTCGTTTTCACTGATCACTCGGCCCTTCGATATCTTTTTGCGAAGCAGGATGCTAAGCCATGACTAATTCGTTGGATCTTGTTGCTACAAGAATTCGATGTTGAGATTCGTGATAAGAGGGGGGCAGAAAATCTGGCCGCAGATCATCTATCTCGTCTTGAAAACCCCTTGGATAAGCACGATAGAAGTGAGATTAGGGATACATTTCCTGACGAACAACTCATGTTAATGATTGATTCGGAGCCTTGGTACGCCGATTTTGCCAATTATCTCGCAAGCAGAATCGTTCCTGAACACCCGACTAGATACGAAAGAAAAAGGTTCTTTTCTCAGTTAAAATACTACTTTTGGGATCAACCATTTTTATTCCAAAGGTGTCCTGACCAAATTATAAGACGTTGTGTTTCGGAAAGTGAGGCAGTAAAGATTATGAGGGAATGTCACTCTGGTCCCTCTGGCGGGCATCATGGGATAAACACCACCGCCCGAAAGATTTTCGACGCGAGATTCTATTGGCCCACAATTTTCCGTGACGTCAAAGAAATGGTACAGGCATGCGATGCATGTCAACGGGCCGGGAACATATCACATAGGGATGAAGCGCCTCAGAATTTTATACAAGTATGTGAGGTCTTCGATGTTTGGGGAATTGACTTCATGGGACCCTTTCCATCTTCAGGGGGGAACGAATACATTTTAGTTGCCATCGATTATGTTTCAAAATGGGTTGAGGCACAAGCCCTTAGGACCAATGATGCCAGAGTAGTCATCCATTTCCTGAAAAAGCTTTTCGCTAGATTCGGGATTCCTAAAGCTCTCATCAGTGATAGGGGGACCCACTTTTGCAATGCACAAATAGAAAAGGTCATGAAGAGGTATGGGGTATCCCATTGGTTTTCCACCGCCTATCATCCACAAACCAATGGCCAGGTCGAAAACACCAATAGGGCTATTAAAAGAATACTTGAAAAGACGGTTAGTCAAAATAGAAAAGACTGGTCATTTAAACTCGACGAAGCCTTGTGGGCATTCCGAACCGCCTACAAGACACCTATTGGAATGACCCCGTTTCGCATGGTGTATGGTAAGGCGTGTCACTTGCCAGTAGAATTAGAACATAAGGCTTATTGGGCGCTTAAGACATGTAACTTAGATTATACAATTGCCGGAACTAATAGGTTCTTGCAATTACACGAGCTTGATGAGCTTAGGTTAGAAGCCTATGAATCTTCCATCACATATAAAGAGAGAGCAAAAAGATGGCATGACCAGAGAATTAAGAAACCCAAAGAATTTTCAGAAGGAGACAAAGTCCTATTGTACAATTCTCGGTTGAGATTATTTCCGGGAAAACTAAAGTCTAGGTGGTATGGACCATTTACGGTGAAAAATTCCTCTAAAACTGGAGCCGTTGTGTTGTTAGACGATGAAGGTAGGGAATTTACTGTCAACATACAACGTGTAAAACATTATCAAGAAAATAACAATGAAATGATTAGTGAGGAGGATGTGACGTTTGATGATGAAGTCACGTAGTAACCCATGACTTTGAGTCTAGCTACAAGACTCGTAAATAAAGAAAAGCGCTTCTTGGGAGGCAACCCATGCTTTGTGTGATTTTATTTTGTTTGTTTGTTTGTTATTTGCTTCCGTATGCATGCTTTATTTTTATTGTTGGTAGATCATGTTTCTAAACTAAGAAGTGGAAATACTTTACTTTGTTGTTTTGGCCTAGTCTTAACTCCACCTAAAAGTATTTTTGCAAAAGATAAGTGTAAGGGGAAACCCCAAATAAGTTTTTAAGAAATAAACCGATCATGATTCTCCACAATACTAAATGGACATGTATATTCGTATTTGTTAGAGTCAAATGCTTGTATTGAGTCATAATGAGGTTTTGCAGGATTTTCCAGGAAGTAGGACCAAGTTTTTCCAGAAATTTTCCGGAAACTTAACATAAGAATTTCTGCAGATCACTTCTGACGGCGTCACGAGTTTACTCTTGACGGCGTCACGTGTAAAAATCTGGAAATTTTACCAGTTTTGTTTTTCTAACGGAGTTTTAAGGTTTTTGTTGAATTATTAAGTTTTATAATCTCCAGAAAATCTGCAAACTTCATTCCACAAGCATTATATCTTATTTTGTTTTCTAGGATTTAGTAACTTATATAGATTGCCGCCGATTTTATGCGAGGTTGCTTTGTTTGTTTTCTCAGGATTTACAGGTTATGTATGACAAGAAGATGATTTATATTCTGGAAGGGAAGCTTTGATTGTTCATTTTCTTGGAGGAAGATTTAACCTGGCCACCTTATTATCCATACCGAGCGAATCAGGGGAGTATTTGATTTCATTCTTTTTACTTTTTCACTTTTACATTCTTTACTTGAACATTGGGGACAATGTTCATCTTAAGTGTAAGGGGAGGGTAAAATGATGATACCTTACAAATACACTTTCGCTTGAGTTTGTTTGTTTAATAGTAGATGTGTAATAAAACTATAAGAAATACTTGTTAGTGCAATTTTAGCGCCAAATTTAAATTTTTTTACAACATTTAGGAGTGAAACTTTAGCCATAGCAAGCGTCTCATGGATAGGAGATTGTATGACTAGCACAAAACCGTATATTCAGGAAAATTTTCCACCCAAATATGTGAGGTTCGCCTTTAGATTTGATAGGAAAAGCATTTATTATTAGTGCTTATGAGTGTACCGGTAGCATTTAGATTCTAGAACTTGCGTTAGTGATGCATCCCGAGACCGCTAGTGAGACTACATTCGTGTAGTAGGATTTACTACATGATAAGAGGCATTAGGATCACCCTTGTGTTAAACCCGTTTTATAATTACTTGACCATTTATGTCATATTACTTGGCTAGTTAAGTCAATTAATTTTTCCCACACCCTTAGCGTTGTACTCATTTTTAGTACACGAAACCCCTAGTACACCCCTCCGAGCCTATCTTTTCGTTTCTAACTTTAAGCATCTTACTTAAAGGAAGAATTTGTTACACCCCACTTAAATGTACACCCAAATCGCCTTAGCCTTCCGTGTATGCACTCATTTTTAGTGCATTATTGTTATTTGTTAAACCCTAAGTTAACTATCTAATTGATTACATGGTTGCTAAGTCGAGTCATATCTTTGTACATATTGTTTTGGGACGATTGGGACTCATAGGTAAAGTACTTATTTTATGGAGTAATGGGGAAGAACATCATTTATTACCCCCATATGTACGTTAATCTTAAAAGTACTCCAAGTGTTTTGATTTTCTTAATTCGAGTCATTAGATTAGTCTATTGTAAAGTATGTAAAAATTAAAGTGTAAGGGGAATGTTCATCCCCTATGATGTATTATTTTGGATGGTAGGGTAAGAATTTATGCAAAAAAAAAAATATATATATATATATATATATATATATATATATATATATATATATATATATATATATATATATATATATATATATATATAGAAAAAAGAAAAAAGAGAGAAAAACATACGGACTACCATCCCTTTTCATTCTATGTTCATTTTATGTTTTTGTTATTTTTCATTTATTAGCTTAAGTCGAGTCTAGTCTTGGCTTAGCAACGCCATATTGTACATGTAATTAACCAAGATTGTTAACTCGCCACCAGTAAAAACTTCCTATATCCAACAAAACCGTGTATTTCATATCCCTACACCTAACGTTACAACCCTTTAAAAGACCTCTTTGATAGTTTATCATAGGTGCTTACGCCATGTGGTGGAGGTTTGATCCTTTCCCAAGCCTATGGTAATCTATTTTTCTATAACAGGTAGTGAGAGATATCTTCCGTTTCCATATTGTAATCTATACTTTATTACACCCGAGAGATGTGAGTATCTAAACACTATTTGTGAGGTGCTTGTGTATGACCTTCGTGGTTGTCTTTGGTCTTTAGTGGGACGATTATTTGTTGTAATTACTTTTATATTAGTGTTAAATGACCCCTAACTTGTATTTTGAGTAGAATAAAAGCGCATTTGCTTGAGGACAAGCAAATCTCAAGTGTAAGGGTATATGATGAGGCGAAAAATGAACCACTTTTAGGGGGTCATTTAAGCCCGGAATTGAATTTATTTGATCAAATATTGCCCTAAATCGTTCCTTTTATGATTTTAGGTACTTTGGGAGTGAAATCTGGAAAATGAAGCAATTCGGACGTTTTTGGAGCATAAAAGTGAAGAAAACGCCAAAGTCTTAATTTTCCTTGCTGGGAACAGTAGGTGACGGCGTCAAGTGGAAATTGCATGACAGCCTAGTGCAAACATGAAGGCGTCACAAGTAGAGCGTCAAGAGTAAAATGCGTGACGGCCTGGAAGGACCTAACGCATGACGGCGTCAGATGTAAATCAAGGCAGTCCGAGAATTATTTTGGCGGCGAGACGACGGCGTCACCTATTTGGTCTTGACGCCGTCAGCCTCAGTTTTCTATATATAGTTTTCTAATTTTCATTCATTAAGAGGAGGAGAAGTTTTGGAGAAACCTTAAGGCCGAACTTGTTACGAATTTTACAGGTTTTTCAAGGGTTTTCAGCCCTTGAACCCTTACATGTGTAATTGAGATAAGTGTTCTTCTAATTCAATCAATATGTCTATGTGTTGGTTGTATATATCTTGTGCTTGTCTTAATTCCACCATGCTAGGCTAGATCTATCTTGTGTTTGCTTAGATCTAATGAAACCTAGATGTTGATTATGTATTGATTACTTGTTTATGGTTGTATTGGATGAATGATTTCGATGTTAGGCTTAAGAAAACTGGCAGATCTCCAAATGGTAACATGCTTGAACGTCTTAAGAAACATGAATTGATGTGCACTAGGTTTTATTGGTTGTATTTAATGCATGAGTAAATTCTAATGATCCCATGTTATGAGCTTCTTAGCCGGCTTGACATAGGAGTGAAGTAGGCACTCATAGGATTGGGGAATTAAGTGCGCCACCCCATGAATGGTATTAAGGAATACAATCCGTCATTCACGCAACTATAACAAGTAATTAACGTGTAAAAGATATCTAGGGAGTAGTGAAATCTAAGTAAACACAATTTCTCCACTTATTGCTCACAACCTTAGTTTAATTTAGTTTTATTTTCATTTCTAGTATTTTATTTTGATTGCATCTTTAGTATTGGGTTAGTTGACTAGCAACTAATTCCGCCCAAATCCTTCAAACCCGATATTTTTACTTGCTTTCTAAAAAATATAAAAATACAAAAATAATCATCCATCATCTTTAGAACTAGTATTTAGGTTTTCTAATCCTAGCGACACTATTCCTAGCTGAACGATTAATTCCCTGGTACTTGTCACTATACTATACTACAACGATCATGTACACTGCCTGGTGGGGGTTGTAAGCTTCTCGAGATCCCTTGAGAGGTAAAGCCTGGTGCGATCCCCACGTATCACTCTCTGTCCTCATTATGTCATAAAGCTAACTAACTAAATTACAGGGAAATGGCCAGAAGTGGTAGCAAACATATGTCGGAAGAAATTCTAGGGAAAAATGGTGGTGAGTGGTGTATTTGTACGTGTCTATGGTGAGGGAGTGAAAATATTAACGTTACAAAAGACAACAAAACATTATTATAAATCAAATACCTAATGTTTCCTCCTAAGACCTATCAACCCAATTTGACCCATTTTACACTCATTCAACATTTTGAACAAAAATCTATCAAACATGAACCTACATAGATAGGAAGCAATTCATAGATGCAACATGTATGTGATTACAAATCTCAAACATTAGTCAGATATACATGATTTGTTTCAGCCAGTGGTTTGATCGATATACATAGGCTCAAAGTGAGCTGTTCCGCAAGTTCGTGATCCCGAATATGTCAAAAATAAGAACACAGAAATATATAAGCCAAAGATCAATTGAGCATTTAACATCACATAAAGCACATTTATACATAACATTCTCATATGAGATTATGAGAATAACCATCTCAAAGAATTTGTAAAAACAGTGGATAAAAATGCATATGATTTTAAGCAATAATTTAGAACACATAAGAGAGATCGATCATACTTGCTGATGGAAGCTTTGTAAGCATTTGTATAAGAACACCTGCAACATCAGTATAATTATACGACTTCTCCCCGGTGTCATCACATATAGCAAGCTTTATTGCTGCAGATTGGTCACTCATCCTCATCGGGATTATTCCAGGTGAGTCTAACAGTTCTAGATCGCTTCCAAAACGAACCCACCTTTTACCAAGATCACAAAGAAACCATGCATAATTAATAAAAGCAGAAAACTGCTGGTGAAAAGTAACAAATCCAAGTATTTTAGTCGTGTGACTCACGATGATTCATTGAATCTAATAACTTAATTTTATTCTGTGAGTTGACATAACGTCATCCATATGAAATCACAACCCGATATACATTCTAATGGCAGCGTTTAGAAATTAGTCATACTAATTCTTAGCCACCTATTGCAAGCCACCTAGCAGCATAACTTCCATCTGCCACTAAACTCCAAAAGGCGATAGAATCACATAAAACTGCAAAACAGATATGTAAAAACATAAAACTGAAGTGGGACAAAACTATAAAAAGAATTTATTAAAGATGAACCGAAAGTATTGCTTTACAGTTTATTTATCCAAGTCAACTTCTCCAATCGCTTCCGCCGCTCCTCAGTCGTCTCATCATTCGCCTGGAAAACAGCCGCATTTCATGACCAATACATTGACAACGGTTGTATGTTTTTACATATCTGCTTTATCTTGTTGAGACGACTTTCTACTTAAAAAAATACCGTGCAATAATTGAAACCCAAAGCTGCAACTGCAAGGCAGACTACAATCACACCTCATTCTATAGATATATACTAATTAAACACAATATTTTTTTTAATTTTTTTGGCAAAAATAATACTAATATATAAGATGAATCAGTTTAGCAAGATTACACGAGTTTACAAAAACATGACCTAATTCAACCACAAAAAGGGTGTTTATGGCTAGGAAAAGTGGGCTTATTAGCTTTTTAAGATCTTGAAAGCTGAAAAGATAAGCTAACCCAAATGGCTTGATGGTAGAGACTAATTTAGCAAATCTAAATTTCTTTAAAAAACGAAAAATTGTATACCTGAATCTGAAGGAACACAAAACAGCATAAACAACAACAAAATGGAATCAACAACCAAACCCTCACACAAAACTAATTATGGGTTTTCTTTATAACCTAAAATTAAAACCAAAACAATAAAAAAAATTACCTGATGTAATCGTTCCTGCACACCTCAACAAACAATAAATCGCTACCAACCGAGTATAACAATCACAGCTTCAACGGTTTGATTATTTGGGAGGATCAAGAAGGTTCCCGAATGGCGGTGTAAAGATGAATACAGTGTATAAAAGCGGTGGAAAGCTCTTGGGCCAAAGATGATGTTGGATCGGACATCTACCAGCCCATGAAAAAAGCTCTTTAGCCCACGGTGAGTACTATTCATGGAACGGCAGCGTTTTAAATGTTGTTTAATATATATTGTAATGAACATAACAAAACATTCATTTTCTAAAGATTACTTGATAAACATTCGATTAACAAGTTGGTTGAGTTACTAAAGACAACAACTTGCAAACTAACAAAAAACTAAAATCACAACACTCACGTCTCCAAATAACACCTTCGAACTCGGTTTCTTCACAACTAAACACCCCATATTCGTATTTAGCCATCTAGTAATTCGCAAATAAACTTGAAAATTAGTTTTTATTTGACTAACGCATGCTTTGATGAACATTCTATGATGAATACTTACTTGATGAACATTCTATGATAAACAATTGCACATTCAAAGTCTTGTTCATCATAGATTTTTCATCATTGTTTAAAACATTGCAATTTGACTTTTTCATCAAAGATCAAACATTTTATCAATTACTAAAACACTTATATTCAAATGAACACCTTTAAACTCAAAAATCACCAAATTACTTTATTGAGTCATTTCATCAACTAAAATAACTAAAATAATTGCCGTTGTTCATCAATTAAAATAGTTGTTCATCGTAAATTTTGATTATCAAATATAAGTTGTGTTCATCATCAATTGATAATAATCTTTTATGAGAAAAAAAATTGTAAATTTAAATTTGATGAAAAAAATTGTATTTTAATAAGTGAAAAAAAGATGAAAAAGAAAATAAGGAGAGCCTTGTTAGTTGTTCCTATCTCATAACCTTTTACACTTCCGTCAGTTGTCACTGCTTTATTTTCAAATATTGCTCTCTCATTTATCCAATTTCAATTGATTCAACATGTTCTGGTAAGCTCTCTAAAAGGGGCCATGGCTAATATCGTAATGATCATTATATATGCAATTATTTAAGCTTAAGACCTCCAAATCATTCGTTTCAAACGAATGTTCGTATTATTTGATGATTCGTTAAGATTATGTGGAAGTGCAACACTTCATCAACCATTATCGTACAACTCTGGTTCTAGTCATTATCTTCATCCAACCTTCATTCTCTGTTGACTTTTGTCAAAAATACGTGCTAAGGTTTGTGTGATGCTTGAATTTATAAACTATAGTTTGGTCTGTCATAATTTACTTTTCAGTCATGTCGTTATTTTGTTTAATTTCATTATCATCTCTGGTTTATACTCACTAATTAGCATAACTTTTTTTGCCTTTCAACATATAAGCGGAAAGGATTCCATTTCAAAGGACCCAACAAATTTCCAGGTTTACCTTCAACAAATGGTTTATACAATATGGAAGTAAACAGATAAAGCGAGCAAGTATTTGATTCAGATATACGTGGTCTAACCGGGGAATCTAGTGACCTTTCTCAATCCTTTCGATGACAACTCCTAAGATTTCGTGAGGTTTAAACCTAACATCTTTTGTGAGAACATCAAAGTCTGATCACGAGGCCACCTTGGTGATAGTTGTTGTTGAAGGAAAAAAATAGAAAAAAAAAAAATAAAAGGAAAAAAAAATATACGGACTACCATCCCGTTTCATTCTATGTTTGTTTTATGTTTTTGTTATTTTTCATTTATTAGCTTAAGTCGAGTCTAGTCTTGGCTTAGCAACGCCATATTGTACATGTAATTAACCAAGATTATTAACTCGCCACCAGTAAAGATTGCCTATATCCAACAAAACCGTGTATTCCATATCCCTACACCTAACATTACAACCCTTTAAAAGACCTCTTTGATAGTTTATCCTAGGTGCTTACGCCATGTGGTGGAGGTTTGATCCTTTCCCAAGCCTATGGTAATCTATTTTGCTATGACAGGTAGTGAGAGATGTTTTCCATTTCCATATTGTGATATTACTTTATTACACCCAAGAGATGTGAGTATCTAAACACTATTTGTGAGGTGCTAGTATATGACCTCCGTGCTTGTCTTTGGTCTTTAGTGGAACGATTATTTGTTGTAATTACTTTTATATTAGTGTTAAATGACCCCTAACTTGTATTTTGATTAGAATAAAAGCGCATTTGATTGAGGACAAGCAAATCTCAAGTGTAAGGATATATGATGAGGCGAAAAATGAACCGTTTCTAGAGGGTCATTTAAGCCCGGAATTGAATTTATTTGATCAAATATTACCCTAAATCGTTCCTTTTGTGATTTTAGGTACTTTGGGAGTGAATTCTGGAAAAGGAAGCATTTTGGACGTTTTTGGAGCATAAAAGTGAAGAAAACGACAAAGACTTAATTTTCCATGCTAGGAACAGTACCTGACGGCGTCAAGAAGGAAAATATGACGGCGTCAAGAGCAAAATGCATGACGACCCAGAGAAAACGTGACGGCGTCAGAAGTAGGGCGTCAAGAGTTATTTTGGTGACGGCCTGAAGAAGAATTACACATGACGGCGTCAGAACCAGATCTAGGCAGTCCGAGAACTTTATTGGCGGCGAGATGACGGCGTCAGAAATTTACTCTTGACGCCGTCACCTCACAAAATCTATATATACTTTTCTATTTTTCATTCATTAAAAGAGGAACTTGTGTGGAGAATACTAGGGTCGAACCTAATAAACCCTAGGTCGTTTGTAACAGTATTTTCAAGGGTTTTCACCCCTTGAAACCTTTCATGTTCAATTAAGATAAGTCTTCTTTCAATTCATTCAATATGTCTATGTGTTGTTTGAATATATCTTGTGCGTGTCTTGATTTCAACATGCTATGCTAGATTTTTCATGTGTTTGCTTAGATGTAATGAAACCTAGATGTTAATTATAGGTTGATTGCTTGTTTATAGTGGTAATGGGTGAATGATTTAAATGTTAGGCTTAAGAAAACTGGCAGATCTCCATTGTATAACTTGCTTGAACGTCTTAAGAAACATGAACCGATGTGTACTAGGTTTTTATGATTGTATTTAATGCATGAGCGAATTCTAGTGATCCCATGTTAGGAGCTTCTTAGCCGGCTCGACATAGGAGTGAAGTAGGAGCTTATAGGATTGGGGAAGTAAGTACGCCACCCCATGAATGGTATTAAGGAATACAATCCGTCATCCACACAACTGTAACAAGTAATTAACCTGTAAAAGATATCTAGGGAGTAGTGAAATCTAAGTAAACACAATTCTCCCATATATTGCTCACACCACTACCTTAATTTAGTTTATTTTCATTTTTATTATTTTATTTTAATTGCATCTTTAGTAATTGAGTTAGTTGACTAGCAACTAATTCCGCCCACTCTTCCAATACCCGAGATTTTTAATTGTTTTAAAAAAAACATAAAAATACAAAAAAGAATCATCCCTCACCTCTAGACCTAGTTTTTAGGTTTTCTAATCCTAGTGACACTATTCCTAATTTGAACGATCAATCCCCCGGTACTTGTCACTATACTATACTACAACGATCAGGTACACTGCCTGGTGGGGGCTGTAAGCTTCTCGAGATCCCTCGAGAGGTAAAGCCTGGTGCAATTCCCACGCATCAGTAACGTAGCTCCTGATGCCAATTGTGAAAAACTAGAAGGGGGGTTGAATAGTTTACCGCTTTTTAACTTGAATATCTTTTAAAAACTTTACGTTTGTTTAAAGATATAAACACAACATTATATGTTCAATTCCTTGAAAAGCTTTATGTGTAAATAACAATCCTAACTTTACTTGTTTAGTTCTTTGAAAAACTTTACGTTGTTTAAAGATATAAAAACAACTTTACTTGTTTACTTCTTTGAAAAGCTTTACGTGTGATTAGCAATTCTAACTAAAGACAATATGTAATAAGCAAAGATAAAGAAAGAAACGATCAAACCACAACACGATTGTTTATCGTGGTTCGGCTACAAGGACTCTTTTTCCTTGCCCTACATCCACGCCTCGAGTTTCCAACTCGAGAGTTATAAGCACTAATCAACAAGCTCCTTTCCCGGTGGAGAAACCTTTACAACGTCGCTTACACTTTTACCGACACTAAGCTAGATGTCGAGTTCTTTTACACGGGTACAACCACTCCCATCGTCGCTTACACTTTTACCGACACTAAGCTAGATGTCGAGTTCTTTACCAAGGGTACAACCACTCCCGTTAGTTCTTTTACAAGGGTATAACAACTCCCGACACACTATGTATTTTGAGGATTAAAATACTAACCAATCACTTCTACATACATGATACAAATGAAGTATAAACTATCAAAGTTTATATATGACAAAGCTAACAAGACTTGCAACTTTAGAGTTGAAGCTTGTAACTTCTTGAATGATCTTGTGAAGTCCCTTGCTACATAAGAGGATCACACAAGTCAAATGTTACTGAGTTAGTTGAGAGAGTATTTCAAATATATGTCCTAAAGTCATGACTCAAAACTAACAAATGGTTTGGTATTTATAGCAAAACCTTCTGCAGGTCTGGCGGATACGGCGGAACCCTCAGATGGGTTTCGCCCGTGTACCCCCAGGGTTCCGTCAGGGCTGCAGTTGGTTTTGCAATAAATCTTCCAAACCAAACAAGGTCACATCACATAAATACTAGTCAAACACAAACTTGCACAAGAAAACTTATGGTTAGTTAAACACACTTTCTTTCCATAAATGTATAATGACAAACTTACCATAAATGTGATGTGATATTTCTATTTAAAGAAATAAATGTGATGTGACAAAACTCTTTCTAATTTAAGAAATAAAAATAATGTTTTGTTTAAAAGGAAATGTAATCCTTAGTTTAAACAAGACTTAAACACTTAAAGTGATGATTTACTCTTAGCTAAATTTCATACTTTGTCATTAACAAAACTTAGCAAAGATCGTAAAATATAAATAACGTTTTTAGGCGATATTTGTATTAACATGATAGAAGGAAGGCGTTCTGCAGCGGCCGAGGAGCATTAGAAAGAGAAGGTTGCACTTAGGAAATTAGAAAAAAAAATTGATAAAAAAAATAAATGATGAAATTGAAGAAGATGAATGTTTAGAAACATTCAGTTATGATGATGTTCATTTGGCATACGCCTCGGACTAATGTAATTATGTAACGAATATATATTTTAAATGATAATCTTAATCTTGCATTTTCTGAGTTTTTACTTTCAATTGCATGTTTGTATCTGCATATGCAGTTTAGCGGGTGTTTGGATTTAACCAGAGAAACAATCTCTCATTAACACAAACTTAAGTTCATCAATAATTAAAAGAGTACATCGATTAAAAACACTACATTAAACATTACATAAAACATCAAGAAAGTACATGGATATGAGATTTAGCGTTTATGTAAACCATGTATTTATAAGAAGATAGCAAGGAAAGAACGAATCTGACCCAAGTTGTTTATTGCTCCAATAAATAAATAAATAAAGACAAAAATACGATGTTGGTCTCTCATTTTAACTGTCGAGTTTAGCTTGGGTTAGATCATAGTTAAATAGTGATTGGACTATTATGCCCTTGAAACAAGAACATAAAACGTGCGTTGACCTTGCCCAAATGAGTCAAGGGACGCAATCGGCCTCAATTTCACATGTTTTGGACTCCACATGACGTTTTTAGAAAGTTAGGGTGCCATGCGCTATTTTGTGGAAAGTTTTTTGTCTTGAATTTATAAACTGGTCTGTCAGAATTTATTTTTCAGTCATGTCGTTATTTTGTTTAATTTCATTTTCATCTCTGGTTTATACTCACTAATTAGCATAACTTTTTTTGCCCTTCAACATATTAGCGGAAAGGATTCCATTTCAGAGGACCCAGCAAATACAGGCCTTTCGTGGCTTACCTTCAAAAAATGGTTTATGCCATATGGAAGTAAACAGATGAAGTGAGCAAGTATTTGATTCAGATATACGTGGTCTAACCGGGGAATCTAGTGACCTTTCTCAATCCTTTCGATGACAACTCCTAAGATTTCGTGAGGTTTAAACCTAACATCTTTTGTGAGAACATCAAAGTCTGATCTCGAGGCCACCTTGGTGATACTTGTTGTTGAAGGGTTTTTTTTTTTTTTTTTTTTTTTTTTTTTTTTTTTTTTTTTTTTAATAAATCAGCCGGATATTGGTTCCATAAAATCAAACGGATATTGATATAAGAATTACCTTGACCACGAAAGTCAAAGTTTGACTACAGCCAACAAGGCCACAAATATTAAAAAGGTCAAAAGCCATGAAATTTTTGATAATTAAGAAGCAACAAATGTTTGCTAAAATTATATTAGCATCCAAAAACAAAGCAAACAACAATCAATCAAACAAATACCAACTAATTAGCAGATAAAATAGCTTCCACTTGAAATAACACACAAACAAAACGATACCATGCTCAGCCTGCAGTTCCCACAAGCTTCGACTTCGGCTTATTTATAAAACTAACTTGACTTTCAACTCAAAATCCGAAAACGACGAACATTACTATCTGCCTTTAATAGTTGTCGGTATCAGACATCTCTTTCCATGTAACTAAGGATTTAAGAAAGTCTTTGACCTCTAAAGTATCCCGAAGAGACAAGAAAGCTTTGCTTTCTTTGGGTACTGAAGATACCAAAATCCCATATCCACGGTTTCCTTCTCTTAAAACCTAATGGAAAATGAAAATATGTGTCAAATGCTTTGATCAGACGATTTTGTTGAGAATTTGTGATGGTTGATAGAAGTTATATACCTTGAATGCATCTTCGTCAGTCCTATCGTCTCCTATATAAATTGGAAGCACGTCATCACTGTTGCTTAGCCCTATAAACAAGACCGAACAAGATTATTATCGAGTGCAAATTCTACACCTTCACTTCATGTTTTCCCATGTAAATTTTAGTAGTACTATAAAGAACTGGAACAGTTCAAAATGTCTCAAGTGAAAAAGGCGTTTCGACATACCCAGTGATTCAAGTAGAAACTCTACCGCCTTTCCTTTGTCCCAATCAATCACAGGACGGACCTCTAAAACCTACAAATGAACGAACTTCAGTTTTTAAAACATTACTTACTAATAGGAGTGTGAAAATGGGCTGGTCGGATAATGGGTCATCAGTCATCACGGGTTCATGTCAAAACTAGTAATTTTTTGCACGTCAAAAAGGAAGGTAACAAAGCATTACTGTGTTAAATACATAAGATTTAAATTTTTTTAAATACATTTCAGATAAGTCGTTGGCCATTTCAAGATACTTTTTAGCTGGATATTCTAGCTTAACCCGATTGACCAATTACACACACCCAACTGCCACATCTAATTGCAAATAGTCACACAAATGTCGTAAAATTGAAAGAATGTATATAAAGCTTAAAGCTATTATATTACCTTCCGCCCATGAGTTAATCTCAAACGAGGATAATCTTTCAAGACATCATGAACACATTGTGCAATCATAGGCCAACTCTGCAACACGTAACAAGCATAATCTTCAAATGAGGATACGTTCTTATTACATTGATGGTAAAACCGAAGAGTTTCTCACCTTGTCATCTACATTTCGGTAATGAACAGAAGTACAAAATTTGTGATTTTCGATGAATGCCCCTGGGATATCCTTCGTCACCTCAACAAGGGTCATATAGACCTAAGTTGAGAAAAAAACAGCTGTTAGTATTCTTCAATGAAAATTTGTGTTTATCAAGCATATACGCTGATTCTTTACCATTTAGTCCGTATTAATGAACATTTTATAATCTTTATCATATAGTTGAAGGATAAAATTTTATAATGAGACCCACCTCATCTATCATTGGTATAAAATCCTTAGCAGGCTGGAACAGATTTACATCCTTGCCCTAAATAAGAGAAACACAAATCGACTCAAAAAATATAGAGTGATTTAATGGTGGAAGAATAGGCGGGGTCGGCAGGTTGGGTACTTGGGTTACAAGTTAACACGTATTTGGGTCAAATCATGTAAATTTGGACTCGGTTGACCCAAAACGCTGTTTATCTAAAAGTTCACCTTTTTTTATACGCAGCAAGTTTGTCATATGTGATGTAGAAAATTTACATTCATTCAATAAGAATCCACTTTTTTTGAATTCGTAAAATTTAGCATAAAAAATACACGTTAGGCGAGTTTTGTACATTTGACCCGTAACCTTTTTAACTAATATTGTTTGTTTTACGGTTAACTGTTTAGAGATAACAGGTGCCCCAAATCAACCCCATTTATAATTGAATGGATCGAAATTGATACCTTTACAAAATTTGTCGAGAAAAGTGAAATTGGGTAGATATAATACCTGTTTGTCAGTAGAACGAATATAGTCTGTATGGTTGATAGACATGGTGTCCTCAGCTGGGAACATGATGTCCATACCATGACTACCAGCATAAAAGAGTTCTGTTAGTCCTACTAACTCATAAACCTGAACAGTTTAACATAGAATAATGTAAGACTTTGATTGCATTTAGTTGTCTACTCTTCATTATACATAAAGTCATGAACTTTTTCATCATTTTCGCATAGTTGCATTTTGTTGTCAATTTGGATTTTCATGTTAGCAACCAAAAGTCAAACACGACTTTTTGAAAGTTAATCACACTTTAAATTAAAAACTATGATACCTTATCACGGCTTCTTCCACTAATAATCGCAGTGGGGAAATACTTAGCAACATCTTTTACAGCAGCACGCATCTTAAAAAAGCAAGTGTGTTAGGATTAGAACCTTTAGGCAGGTAAGATAGAATAAAAATAGTTGGAGGTATTACTTACATCGATTGACATAAACGCACGATTGGGATCATCTACTATTGGTGAGAGTGTCCCATCGTAATCTAAGAAGATCACTATCTTTTTCTTGTTGGCACGATTTATAATACGATTAAAAGACTTGAGGGCAGATGGATACTTGAGCTTCGTGCAACAGAAAGACAACAAAGACAGCAAATTATAAGATGCTGCACATATGAATAAGGTCTTTTAACGTTTTCCACAGCATTTTTGCAAAATATGGGGAGAAGATGAGAAATTTTGGACAAAAATGGTTAAGTTTTTCACCTTAAATTTTGATGATTTGTGAAAGTCAATAATGCTGATTTGATGTTCTTGGCATTTTTACAAAAATATTGATTAAATTTGCAAAAATAATATAATAATAATAATAATAATAAATAAATAAATAAACATGTAAAAAATAAATAATACTCCCAATGCATATTAAGGCATACCATCCAAGAATAGTAAACCAGATCATTGTCATCACAAGCAAGCTCAACGCCAACATCTTTAAGCATCTTCTTACGAGGAGGTGAAGAGGATTGCATGGCATCAAGCCAACCATTGGATCGTACATCATCAAGTTTCCCAGGTTTCTTTTTTGGAATTAATAATGGGAATGAAGTTCCCGATGAAAGAGAAAATACACTGGAATGAAATCCTAAAATGGTTTGATTTATAGGAACAGGATCAGCAAGAACAGGAGAAGCATTCACTGAGCTCAGATCCATTTAATCAGAAGACAGATTTAAGTAGACTACAAATTTTTGAAGGTTCGTGAGTGGGAAAAAACTGTTGATCAATCTTTATCCAACTCGCTTGTCAATAAAAAACCATCTTTTCAATGTTTTCTTATCACCGGTGCTGAGTGAGCACATACTTAAGAAGCAAAATCCTGAAATCTGAAATGAAGCAACCAAGTGTTAAATGAGAAACAACCAAAAGTTAAAGCTTTGTGCATCATAAACTTTTGTTAGTATATGTGGCGTACTTCATTTTCAAAGCAACGCATTTACAGAATGTGCTCAAATCCCATTGTAAATCATGAAGGCTCTTCAAAACCCGATAACTTTAATCTGTTTTCTTCCAGAGACACAAAGATTTAAGTCAAGTTAGTATACAACTTCCTTAAAAGGCACTATAATGACACTTTCAGGATTTAAACATTGTTATGTAACAGTTCCATGTCAATAATATAAAGTTTTAACTGTGTATAATAAGAAACAAAAAAAGTAAAAAAAAAAAAAAAAAAAAAAAAAAAAAAAAAAAAAAAAAAAAGCGTTCCTAGAAAGATAAGACTGAACTGAAGCTTTTTCTGTACATTGCAAAAGCTAAAAAAATTAAGCTCTACTTACAAAATGTTTACCACCTTAGCTAAACATGAAATCACGAGTAGTAAAATTAACGATGAAATTTCTTTTACCCATGTAACAAAAATCAAGATGCATGGATCAGAGAAACTTTTTAACATTGAAATCACAATATCCAATGAGTTCCATATTCACGATAGACTGCAAAGTTCTTATTTTTAGTGAACCAGACCTAAAATTATTACTGATCACATGTTAGATACAAAAAATGTGAACCAATATGTTTAACTGTTCCTATACCAAACCGCTTAACAGTTTATACAATACCCTCTAAAAAGTAGCAACTGGCCAATGAGTAATTTGTCTTTTGAATCTACTTGGTCTATTATTAAAAGATAATGGTGGGGGTCACGCCCATTTTTTCCACTACCACATTGCTTGAATAATCAGATTCATCTTTTTAGCATCATATATTGTCGTATATTATATAAATATTATTAATTAATGGTTCAACATACCCTTGATAAGGAAACATGTTTAAGAAACTAATAAATAGACCCCAATAATGAGTCAGGTACACTATGTTCTTATTCTTGATGTAACTCCACAACCGCAACAAACCCCACTAATGATCATGTGTATAGACATTTGACAGAGACATAAAGCATCGAAATTATAGCTATAAGTTTGTTTTTTTGATTGGATATATTAGATATGCAAAATTTCCTTATTTAGAAAATTTCCAGTTTTCCACAATCCAAATTTAGATCGTAGTTTGTTAGTAATCATGGCTCTTTCGAAAAATAATGTTTGGGATTTGCTTTAGATAAGCAATTTCGAGGGCTATTAGGATTACCAATCCACACTTCATATTTGATTACTCAACAGTGAAATAAGCAATAATATTAAGGGTGTGTTTGGGACTGGATAACTTAAACTGCTTGCTTATTTTAAAGTGCTTATTTACAGTAAAATTAAAAGATATGCAGTTTCATCCAAACAATCAAAACCACTTATCTGCTTTGAATCATCAAGAGTTCCTTATTCCAAGTGTTCATCTGATTATTTTAGAAGACAAGAGTAGTTGTAATAAGCAATCACAGACACCCCCTTGTGACCAAAAGAATATTTCGAAGATTTGACTAATAACCAACTACATGGTGCATTACTATGGGGACAAGTGGAATATCTTATTTGCCTAAACACAGTTAAACAATTACATCGTGGAGAGCATAAAATAACAATATACCAATACAAAGACAGCTGTAGTGTAACTAACTCAAAACAGACAACATAAACAAATAGAAAAGTTTATGGCTGAAACTCGTCACTGTAAACCATCCTGAATAAAATAACAATTCCAAACAACAAAGTTACACAAATACAAAAACCGTACACATGGTTAAGACAAAATGTATTAGGGCGAAAAATACAACACGTATCAAAATGGCCTTTTTTAGCATATTATACCAACATACTTTTTCATTCGATCCACTTTAGACAGTGTACTATTTTTACATCTGAATCATTTACAGATCACTTTCTGTCTCATTTGAGTTTACATGTCTACCATGAAGATACCATTATACATAACCGTAACATTTTTATACATTTCTACACATAAATCAAACATATTCACATAGACGTCATTATTTATGAAAGCCTTTTTTTTCTTACGAAATGGGTCAAATGGCTCATTTTGAAACATGAAATCTTGACCTTTTTAACATAAAAGCTAACATTTACATAAAAACTATCCTTCCTGAAAGCCGTTCCGTTACAAGATGGTATAAAACAGGACAGACAAACCATCTTTTAACGACTCGGATATAACAAAAGTACAACAACTAAAACAGCACAAACAAAAAAGGTGTCTAATGTAAACAACCTTAAAAAATTTCCCAAATCAGCAAAATCTTTTTCTGATTATATTGTAAGTTTTCTCATTATCATTGCTTATCACAATATAACCCTGCATGTATATATTTATAAACAACTATACGAAGGGTACAGAAATATAAATACAATTACACAGCCATAATCACACATAACTCAAATCTTGATCAAATTTCAAGAGATAAACTAGTACCAATAACAATAAACAGATATGAAAAATAATGGAAACTGAGGAAAATGTAAGGTACCTGATTGAAATATATGTATTACGAGTTTATGACAATTGGGTAGTGATTAATTATGGAAATAGAGTAAATATTGAATAGTTTTAGCTGAAGAGTTAAAAAGAAAATAACCCTAAAATTTTGAGGGTGAAAAGGGGGTAGAAGGAGGAGGAATGGAAGGGGTGAGTGGGTGAAGAGTGGGGAGGGAATTTATAGAAGTTTGATTGATAAACAAGCCAACAAAATCTCTCGGCTATCAACTTTCTTTTAATGATACCCGCGCAAATCAGTGATGATACGAAATATACTGATTTTTAGGTGGTATGTATTCGACAGTTTATCGGCATGATAGTTTTGAAAAAAGTGTTTAATCTTCCGTAAAATGTATTAATACAAATATAAATATCCATAAATATATCTATACTATTTATAATGTAGATATTTGTATTTGACATTTTATTCACTACAAGAAAAGTGACAATAGTGACAAGCAATTTTCGTCACAAACAGTACCAATTTGGTCACTAAACGTGATTGTGACCAAATTTAGGTGGTCACTTGTGGTCACTATAGGTCCGTCACTATTTACAATTAGAGACCGAATGCAGTTTCGTCACTAAATAGTGACCAAAAAGTCGTCATTGATTGGATGGGTAGATACAACTTCAAACCAATCAGTGACCAAATATCTGGTCACTAATTTGCCAGAGACGAAATGGTGGTCACTATTTTGGTTGATTAGTGACCAAAAAGTGGTCACTATCACAAGTTGCCGATAACCAAAAAATGCTTGGTTTCGTCATACCCTTTTACTTTTAGCTAAGCAGAAAACTAAGATCTTATTCTTTAACACAAATTAAACCAAACATATAAGAGTATAAAGTCTAAAAACATGATTTTCAGCAAATCCATAACATACCAACAATCGCATCCATTTGTCTACGAAGTTATTAAAGAAATACAACAATGAACATGTATAAAGTCTAAAAACATGATTTTCAAGACAACCTTTTTATAACACTCAATCTTTGAATCTATTGTTACTACCCGTAATGTACGATAGAAAAATGAACGCCCGCAATTTTTTTCCAGTCTGCAACTTCTTTAATTCAATCCTGCAAATCCTGCAATTCATAATAAAGAGACATTCAAACCCATATGAGTTTTTAACTTTATAAGGAGTGTTCATAAGCTAAATGTCTACCACTACATGAAGGTGCAAGAATTCATGGTTCAGAAACATTGCTAAACCCATATGATCCATTCCACCCACACGTTCAGTCCTCTCCCTAAATTCAGGCATTGTTAACACATTTACCAATATTTCTTCATTACCACAATTGAGTTGGACTTCAACACACACTTATACATATATTTTCCCTTCCCAAGTTCCTTAACAATATCAACTAAATTTAGAAGAATCATTCATCATCATGTACATAATAACATAAACTATAAGTAAAATTAACATTAATATTTATCATTTTCAACTGTAAGTGATTAAGGATTAATTGTATCTGGTATGTATGTGTACCAATACATGCAGGTGCAAGAATTCACAGTTCAGATTTATTGATTTATTACTAAACCAGAATATGTGAGGTAAGTTTCATGTTTGTTAAGAGCTGTCAAGATAACCAGAATTAACAAAATATTCCAAATCTTTCATGAGGTGAAATAAGTAGTTCATTTCCTGAGCATAGTGTAGTCATCATAATTCCTAAAAAGTAGTGCCATTTTATGATTCAGTTTCAGGCAAGTTTGTACATTGTGATAGGAGTAAAAAGGTCTTTAACATCACCAACAGTATATTAAAGAAGCAAGTAGCCACAAAAATCTTACATAATATGTGTCTATGGTCAGAAACAAAACATACTTATGGTCAGAATCTTCAAGCTAGAAGTGTAAAACATCCAAAACAACAAAAATCCACCAATTAACTTCACTACACAGGTAGCTAAGGACTTATGAACATGAACTTATGAGTAAGGTAACTGTGGTGCAGGGGAGGTCAAGCTCAAACAGTCCACTTTAAGACCAGATTCACATTTAAACCCATATTCCTAAGCTAGAGTTTAAGACCAGATTCACATTTAAAGATGACATTAAAAACTATCAAGAGTTTAAGACCAGTTGAATAAGAGTATGAATTTCACTGTAGCCGCACACTTTTCTGTAAAACAGCTGGTGCACCCAAAAGGTTTGGACACTTTTCTTAGGAATTCAGGCCTGCAAGCCTTAAGGGGTGTTTTCAGTTCTATCAAAACTAGTCCAGGTGAGTAAGTTAATTCATTCTTAACTTCGGATACAATTAAAACAATAATTAACCAGTTATTAAAAAACAGTGACTTGTTTATATACCCATACACTCCGCCACCTATCCATCTTGACATCTATGATGACTCAGGACACAATTGCTATATTGATAAGGATCCAAGGCTAAATAAAGGAACTGAAATTTCTGAACTTACATTTGTTTGGGCGTGGAGTCTAGATAAACGATTTATCTCTCCCATCATGAATTTTAATTGGCCCTTGATCTTTTTATTCTGCTTTTGAAGTCGTCGTTGGTTTTTATTCATAACCTTCATATCCTCCTCTAAAGCCTTGGATCTTTCCTTTTCTGACTCTAAGTCCAATCTCAACTTTTCATTGCCCAAAAAATTCCTTGTAGATGCAGAACGTGCTTTACCATGTCCAGGAATATGTTTTAGTTTTTTTAAACATATCTCTGCTGGTGTCAAAGTTGAGTTGGCTTCTTCAATTCGTAATTCATTCTGCATTAAAAAAAAGTTGGTATATCAACAACTTATGTATTAATTATGTAATTTTAAATGTCACGTAGGAAGTAGTAGAAATTACCAGAATTTTTTCGGCTTTCTCATTGACCATTTTCTCTTTTTTTTTTTCACAATAATGTGCAATTTCAAAGTGTCCAATTGCTATTACGTGTTCCCCTTTTCTCTTTCTCTGTTTCATACATATATCATAATACAATTCCAAAAAGACAAAATAAGAAATAGATATATTAATTATTCATAAAATAAACTCACCGCATCAACTCTTCTCGTAGTCGAATGGGTGCCAACTGCAGGTGGAATTTCGTTGAAAGATCTGTTTTTCTTGTTTCTAGCACTTATCTCCTATAAAGTTAAAAGTTTAGACATCATTATGATTTGAAATATGTATTCTTTATCAACAAAATGTTACGTACTTAGAAGAATAAAAAAAAGTGAGCTTATAACCTGAAATTCTTCGCTTGCAAATCTCTCACACAAATTTACCCAATCACGAGTACTTGGCCCACCAGGCTCACGAATACATGACCCACCTGGCCCATGACTAGTTATCCCACCAGGCTCACGAGTACTTGCTGGCTGACGAGTACCTGGACCACTAGCCTCATGAATACTTGGACCATTAGGCTCACGAGTACTTGGCCCACCAGGTTCACAAATACATGACCTACTTGGCCCATGACTAGTTATCCTACCAGGCTCACGAGTACTTACAGGCCGACGAGTACCTGGACCACTAGCCTCACGAATACTTGGACCATTAGGCTCACGAGTAATTGCTCCACCAGGTTCACGAATACATGGCCCACCAGGCTCACGGGTACTTGCACAACCAGGCCAATGGGTACTTAGACCACCAGGTCCATGAGTACCTGGACCACCAGACTCACGAATACAAGTATCACCAGGCTCACGGGTACTTGCACCACCAATCCAACTAGTACTGGAATTCTGAAGATCAGACCTTTTCGAAACTCCTTTAGAGGCAGCAGGCTGAGCAAACCCATCCATCTGAAAAACAATAACACACTTTTCATTGGTGATTACTAACAAAAAGAGTCAAACTGACTTGGGCCATAACACATAGCTTTTCTAGAATAAACTTTTAAGTCTCACCTTGGGCTTCCCCTTCTGTTGTTTCAGTTTTTTATTACTTGAATTATGCATCTTGTGTTACGGATTGGCTGGAACAGTCAAATTGACACCATCAAGAAACTTATCAGATAATATAATGGAACAGTCAAATAGACTAAATGAAACTACTTTCTAATTTTATTGTTCATGAAACTACACATAAACTACTTTCTACAAATTCCATAATCTTTATATAACCAGAAGTGAAATCATTATGCAACCTTCTAACTTTTTATCAATGATTCTAATATCTCAGAGTTTCAACATCAATGAAGTACATGATGTACTCCACACACACACACACACACACACACACACACACACTTAACATGTACTACACACTTAAAAAACAATTCTGATCTGATATACTAGACAGTAGACATCACACATCTGATCTGATACAGATTACGTCAAGTGCTCTTACTACAGCTATTCACAAGCGGAAGTACAGGCAACTAGAAAACTGTCCAAAGAACACTAGCATCTCACAATAAGTTTAAGTAAGCACCTATGCAAACCTCATTCTTATAACTTCTAAAAATACAATCGTATACCAGGTCTACTCCCATTTTATAGATACTTAGTTCCAGCTAAGTTACATGAATATTCCTGTTAATGTGAATATTACTACAAATTAGCAACACTTTTAGGACACCATAGGGTTAATGTAAACAACACTTTTAGCTACATGAATATGCCACATTTTAGTAAATAATCTTTTCCAGTATCCATCTGTTTTATTATCTGATTAAGCCTCTCTGAGTATTACCTTGCTGACAGGAAAAAAAATAGCTGCATTTTATTATCTTCAAATATTGGTGCACTATATAAATATTCATATATTATGAAATTAAACTGTATAAACTGTTTATAAACATTTTTGAATATTTGTATAAACTGTTTATATGAAATTAAGTGCATACCTGTAGTTTAGGTTGAAGTGCCTCGAGAGGTCCTTTTGGCTTCTCTACACCTTTCTGCCAACAACAACATATATGTAAGAAAGTATCATATACACACAGCTAAAGAAGATTAGCAATAACTAAATATTATAACATATCAAAACTGTATAGAGAAGAAAAAAATACCTCCATAGCTGATATAATATATCCACACATTAAATATTAAAACATAATAACATATTAAACCAGAATGAATATAATGACAAATGCAAAGTTCTAGACATAAATTGTGACCCTTTAGGCCTATTTAAAAGTTCCAGATGTTACATACTTTATGCATAATACATCTACAGACATATACGAGACACTAAATATTAAACCTAATCTGAATCAATATAGTCTTCCTGTGGCGATTCGTCTTCCTGTGACGATTCCTCTTTTTCAGAAGATTCTAAATCAGATGGATCGGTTTCTTCATCTATCAAATGACGGTTTTTACTAGATTGTCCAGTTGAGTCACCACTAAGGGTTAAGGCATCCACCAATTCCAATGGAGTAGAACCTCTTATTAGAGAAGATTGCTTGAGATTCAAATCAACATTTAGACTCAAAGGTGGCTCTTCTTCTTGATATACTTCTCCCACTGGAACATCAAATACTTTGCGAAGGGGATTTCTTAGTACCACATGCCAATTCTTGCCCAATTTAAGATCGGGTACATAAAAAACCTGTTTGGCTTGAGATGCAAGAATGTATGGTTGATCAGTGAACCATTCTCGAGACATATTAATACTTAGAGTTCCAGATTCTTTATCCATTTGTAATCCTTTCACATCACTGACCCTAAACCATTTACACTTAAACACCAACACTCTTTTGTTTTGTCCTAAGTATTCCACCTCTAATACCTCATGTAATATCCCATAAAAGTCACTAGTGTTTGTCCCATAATTTCCTGGCACTACAACCCCACTATTCTGTGTTTTCCTATTCGTTTCATGAGATTGAGTGTGGAACTTATACCCATTTACCATACATCCACTATACGCATTCACTGAGAATGGTCCACGTGACAAAACCCGAATTTCTGAATCAAATGACTCTGGACAATTATTCACCTAAACAAAAAAGCATGTAAAGTATTGGTTAACAGAAGTTTAAAATTGTCAAATTTAACTTTAAAAACAATAAATTTCTAAAGTAACTCTTACACGTTGTTGAAACCATGAAGCAAAACATTTGTCATGAAGTTCATTTATATTGTTACAGTTTTCTTTCTCTAGTTTAAGTTTGTGTTCACTGCATAAAAGTTTGAATTAAGCAACATTATTATATAACACAGAAAACAAAAATTATAAACATGTCAATTTATGAAGAAAAAAACATACTTACTTTATAAGCTCCACCATTTCGTCACAATTATTTAAAATGTAAGTATGAATCTTCTCCAACTCAATTTCACTTATATAAGATATAGTCTTACTGCCTAATAGGCGCCCTTTGCAAGAAAAAACAGAAATGTCACCATCAATATCCACCATCTCATTGTTGCGCTCAACCTTATTAAAGATAGTTTCGACATCATTAAGATACATTGAACAGAAATTTAGACATTCACTGTCTATGTATCTCTCAGTGATACATCCTTCAGGACGAGCTGTGTTTTTAACATACCCTTTCAAAACTCGCATTTTCCTGTACAATGAATAAGTAATTAGTATAAACCCAATCAGAAAGTGTTTCAAACATTTAATAAAATGTTTACCTCTCAAACGGAAACATCCAACGATACTGAGGTGGACCTGCTATCTTTGCTTCGAATGGCAAATGAATCAAAAGATGAGTCATGATGTCAAAGAACGATGGAGGAAATATCCTCTCCAACTTGCACAGGATGAGGGTGATTTTTTCTTCTTGTTTCTCAAGTACATCAATATACATGTTTCGCGCGCATAATACTTGTATAAAATCACTTAGCTCGTACAAGACAAGTCGAGCTTCTTTTGTCAAACAACCCCTAATCGACAAGGGCAACAATCTCTGAATGAAAACATAAAAGTCATGACTTTTCATGCGAGACAATTGGAATTCTCCCTCTTTTATGCATCTAGAAATATTTGAGGCAAACCCATCAGGAAACTTGACTGAAGTTAAGAAATTTAGAACTTTTTGTTTCTCGTCCTTTGTGAAATGATAGCAGGCCATTGGCATTATGAATGAGTTACCATCTTCTATAAGATGTAAGCTCTTTCTTAACCCCTTATCCATCAAATCTTTACGGGATTTCCATGTATCTTTAGTCTTAGCCTTAATATTGAATAATGTGCCCGTCAAACTTTCTGTCACATTCTTAACAACATGCATGATATCAATGTTGTGTCTCAATTTCAGTTTATCCCAATACTCAAGCTTGAAGAATATGCTCTTTTTATACCATCCTTTCTTTCCTTCTAAATACTTGCGCTTTTTCTTCTTAACATAACAATATGGCTCACTAATATTACAATCTACATCATGCAGAACTTCATGTCCAGACATTGGTACAATCGGTTCCCGGGTTTCCCTTGTCCCATCAAAATTCTTTCTATCGTTTTGCCATTGGTGTGAAGATGGCAAAAACCTTCGATGACCCATGTAACATACCTTGCTACTGTGACTCAAGTAACTAGATGATGTTTCATTCATGCATATTGGACACGCATTGTAACCCTTAACAGTCCAACCAGATAACATGCCATACGCCGGAAAATCATTTATAGTCCACAAAAGGGCAGCATGTAACATAAAATTTTCTTTTCTATGCGCATCATAAGCATTGATACCACCCCATAAATCATTTAATTCGTCAATGAGAGGCTCTAAGTAAACATCAATATTGGTTGGTGTTTTGGGACCTGGAATCAACATCGACATGAACATGTATGGGTCTTTCATACATTTCCATGGAGGAAGATTATATGGGACAACGAAGACAGGCCATATGCTATACGAACTACTTAGGTTACCAAACGGATTGAATCCATCTGTTGCCAACCCTAAGCGTACATTGCGTGGATCATTAGCAAATGAAGGAAACACTCTATCGAAATGTTTCCAGGCCTCACTATCTGCAGGATGTCTAACTATGTCATCATCGTTAACTCTTTTATCCTTATGCCACCTCATGTCATTAGAGACTTGCGGATCTATAAACAACCTTTGAAGTCTAGGTTTTAAAGGAAAGTATCGAAGCACCTTTTGTGGTACATTAGGTTCTTTTTCTTTGAATCGAGGTTCTTTACACTTATCATTTGGACATTGGGTGAATGATTCATACTTGCCTCTATAAAGAACACAATCATTAACACAAGCATGAATTTTCTCCCCCCGAAACCCCAAATCGCGTATGTACTTTTTTGCTTCATAATAGTTCTTTGGAACTGAGGATAGAGATGGAAGTGCTTTTTTGAATACGTTAAGTAAGTCATTAAAGGACTTGTTAGACCAACCATTTGTTGTCTTTAAATGTAAAATGGTAACAATGAATGAAAATTTCGAATAACTTTGGCATCCCGTGTAAAGATCTTGATGTGATTCATCTAATAATCTACGAAGAGTTTCTAAATCTTTGTCTACAGAAGATGAAGATTCACCATTAGTCTTCCATTTATCACCCCACCTACTTTGACCTATGTTATCTAACATCTCATCAAGGTCGTCATCATAAACATCATCATTATCAATATTCATATTATCGCTACCCATATCCTCATCATTAAATGATACATGATCATCACTATCATCCGAAACATCACAAGACTCCCCATGACGTGTCCACTTATCATAACTAGTAGAAATTCCATTTTGCATCAAATGTTTAAAAACGGTAGATTTCTTATGGTCACGAAAATTATTACAAATTTTGCAAGGGCAAGGAATATCTACTGATTTGTTTTTGTTACGATAGGCAAATCTAAGAAACTCATTCACACCAATTTCATATCGTGGGTCAGTTAACCTATGAACAATGTGCATCCAAGATTTATCCATCCTGAGAGAATATATGGTATTACTACATGATAGTCAAAAATATGCTTACTATATTAATTACAAACAGTGAGCAGCGTATATAAAAGGTACCCTCTTAAGGTTTGATGCTAACAGCAAACAGAATATCTAATCAACAATAACAGCAACACACATCTAAAATGAACAACCAACAACAAACTAAACGAACAAGTAAACATATGAGCAGAAGTTAAATGTAACACGACTCCTATCAATCCTGAATCACAGGCCGCTCTGTCATTGTCTGATTTTTGGTTGTCTGATCACACTCGAAATTATGTATCTACTTATCATATTTTTGCCCCTGCTCGGTAGTTCCGTAGCAGGTTTTTTCGGACGTTTTCTAGGATCAGAAGGAACCGCTATAATGACCACTACGTGCGTTTCATTCTCTTCGATCTTATCTTTGATTGCTTTTTATGAAGTCGCACCGGGAGCTAGTGCTTGCTATCTAAGAATAGCTCCATGGATCTCATCGGAAATGTTTGATGCTTCTTGGGGCTTCTTTGGTAACCGTGAAGTCACCGGATGAATTGCCGAGTAGATAGATCAGATCCGGACGCGGCTGTTGCTCCGCGGCGATACGGACTCGACCCGCTCATCAGTATCAGTTTTGTTGCAGCAAATTATATGCAACCTACATAAATCAGTTTCACTATACCCAAAAAATGAAACTAAAGTTGAACAGAAAAGTACAAAGAGGATAAAATGAGAAGGCGAGAAATGATAAGTTGAAACTATCACTATATTCAAGTATGTCTATATACCGATTCTAATAAGCAGAAAACATTTTGTAAGTTGCATGATAAGTGTTGTTCATTACCTAATACAAAGTCAATGGTTGCGGTCCTCGCCCTTGATAGGATTCCAGCTTCTTGGGAGACTTGTAGACTCTGAAATTTAATCATATGAGCAGAAGTTAGCACATCATACACTTCATTCCATATACGAACAAATAACAGAAGTTTATTTTATTACAAACCATACGTATTTGAATATACCCACACTCTCAAGACAGTCCTGACCCTCTATTTCACTCTAGGAACATGCAGACCAGAACAGTAATTACCAAAGATGCAGACCCACAAAACAAAATCTTAAAAATGCAGCCAACATTGAGCAAACATGTCATACTAAAGGAAACAAGTCTACTTCTGTTTGGATGACATTTTTGAACAAATAGACTTTCATGTTTCTGCTTTTAAAACACCGACCGACTACCAACATTGAGCAAGCATGTCATACTAAAGCAAACAAGTCTACTATTGGAGGGGATCAAACTTTACTGTGAATAATCAGAAACATGTCATACTACCAACAAACACCGGCTGACTCAGATCGAGTATACAACATAAAACTCTACAAGACTGGAATTCAATACCTAAATTATTGCATAAAAACAGGCCTAAATATAGCCAAATTGTATCCGCCAAGCCTAAAACACTTGTGGCAATCAAGATATCAGCTGTTAAAAAAAGTAAAAATCCCCTGAACTCAATCGTTTAATCAGGACTAGCCGGTTACAACTGAGATCATCAATCGGTTAATCAGAACAAAATATCAGCCACATAACTTCGCACTAATTAAGCATTCACAAACACAGTAGCCTCATAAACACAAATTATCCACGCAACTTCACATCGTCTAACTAATCATGACTATCAACTAACCTAACAATCAAATATGGCTATCCTAATTAGGCTACTTACACTCGTAGATCACAAGCAACTAACACAAATTACATCAAACACCTTAGTTATGTTAGACATTTCATCAAACACCTTTGGTGCAGCAATTACAACTACGCTAATTACACTCGTAAATCAATTGCCTATCCTAATTACACTCGTAGATCACAAGCAACTAACACAAATTACACTCAAAAAACTAAAATCGAACAAAACTTAGGAAATACAACCTGATACGAACTCCTTATTTATTTAAATAAGAATAAGCTGATGAATTTGTTATTTATTTAGGAAATACAACCTGATATGAACTTATTTATTTATTTACACACAAATGTAACACAACTCCTTATTTATTTACGAACTCCTTATTTATTTGTTATGTTTAATAGTGATACGAACTCCTTATTTATTAACAAAATATTCCAAAACTGAAATACAACCTGATGAATTTTGATAAGAATAAGCTGATGAATTTGTGATGCACGAATCAACCAAGCGAATCAAATAAGCTGAGGAGCGATTGCATTTTAAGTGAGGAGCTGATGTGTTTGGTATTTAAGTATTTGTAGCGGATGAGAATTTCCTTTGAGTATTTTAAGTGAGGAGCTGATGTGTATAGGATTTAAGTATTTGGATCTAAAGATTGTTTGGACTTGGATATATGGACTTGTAAAAAAATTATTAGGCCCAATAAAATAAAAGTGGTATTTGGTATTTAGAATTTTGGATTTAATTGGTATATGGACTTGTAAGTATTTTTACATCTATTTATATTTATCTTGCTATAATAAAATGTTTTAAAATGTATCTAAATTCATTTTTACACCACTGATTTTAGTCGGTTATTATTACTATTATGTTAAATCAGTGGCTAATAAACTTATGTATTTTATGAATCAAATATATTCGACATGTAGTTCGGTCAATAATTAGTGACCATCTGGCTCGTCACTAATAATTTACGAATGACCAAAAATCAGTGACGAAGGATTATGTGGTCACTAAATGGCTTAAATAGTGACCAAAATAAAAGTGGTCACTAAATTCTCGTCACTAAACACACTTTTTCTTGTAGTGATTGGTCCGATAGTTTTGAAAAGAGTAAACGTGTGTTTAATCTTCCGTAAAATGTATTAATACAAATATAAATATCCATAAATATATCTATACTATTTATAATGTATGCATGATATAATGATATTTTCTTGAAACTTAAAAGTTTTTAAATTTGAGTAATGTGTAAACCTTATAATACACTTGATTAAAAATGTTAAAAATATCAACCACTAGACTAACGCTTTAAATATTGTTTATACTCAAACCTTTATCAATTTTTGTTTATAACTCATAAACTATTTTATCGCAATGACAACAAATTGAACTCGTAAGTATTGCATCAAGAGTCACACAAAAACCATAAGTTCAAAAATATAATTATTTGTCACTATATACCGTCGCTTTGCACGGATATTCGTCTAGTATATTTGAACTTTTCAACATGTATAAATCTTTTATTAAAGAATCAAAGATTTACAGTGGAATAGCTCTTGATAAAACTATTCCGGTAGAGCGACAAATGTAAGCACTCCTTTCGGAAAATCTTGAGGCAGCTAGCTTTGCTTAGAAGTTCCTATAAGAGGGGATTCTATTAATTTAAACCCTAAGTTCTACTTTATGTGTTTATTTAGAATCCTACTTATCTCGGTTACAAACTTTCGTTTAAATAGGCCAAGGAATACTACGGATGCACATGGGTATAGTGATTAGTTGGCCTTGGAGTAGATAGCACATGCCTAGTATACTAGGTGGTGCGTGCGTTTGGCTTTCCAATGCTGACAACTTTTGTACCCAAGATCTTACTTTATCTTCCTTTGATAAGACCTTACGCTTATCTTCCCAACGAGTTTTCCACCCATTCATTAGATACCAAGTTGTCCCTTATAGAGATAAGTTGTGACAACTGGCAAATTAGGGAGCCGTTTTGAAAACCCGCATTACTTTAAAAACTATAATTTTGGAATATTTGAAAAGTTTATTGGTGACGAGATATTTTATGAACGTTGGAATGTGATTTGTAATCACGTTAATTATGGAATTTGATTATTTATTTAATGATTTGGTTCGAATCATTCGTGATGATTTATTTTTGAGATCATTATTTGGCACTACATTGACTCCGGCACTAGGATAACCTAACAAATTTAAATATTTGAATTTACGGTTTGGGTTATATATTTATGGAACGTATCTTGGAATTTTAATTATTGGGAACGAGATTGGTTTGAGAATGTTGAGATATTTCGAAAGGTTTTCGGGTTTGGTCATTGTGTTTATTTAATTGGCCATCTATCCCCACACCAATACTATTAGTTTTATTATTATTGTTATTTTAAAGAAAGAAAAAAAAAATAGAAAAAAAAGGGAGTATATACAAATTGGTTTTTGTGGTTCCTGGCTCACAACACACAACACACCTCACCAGCATCTCTCTCTCTCTCCCATCATCTTCTTCATCTCATCACCAAACCCTAGCCACCATCACCACTAGGTGGCTGCCGCCGCCTAACCATCCCACACCGCCACCTAAAAACACTTCCAAACAAACCCCCATCACTAGATCTATTAGATCTACTAAATTTAAGCTCGAGTTTTCTTGATTTTTGAAGATTTTTCATAACCTTTTCTTGTAATATTGAAGGTAAGACGAGTCACAAATGTGGTGACTCGTATTTTTATTAAGAACGTGATATGTGAGTCACGTGGTTCAATTCTTGGGCAAGTTTTTGAATAATAACGAAAAATATATGTGGGTTTCGAATGAAAACATGGTTTCTAACGAGTTTGGTATCCGGGTTGTTATTTCTTATGGGTGTCAAATGAAAACCGACAGCCTAGGCTCTCGGCTTGGATTGATTTTATGAGCTATTATGGGTTTTTCTTGTTGGTCTTGGTCTCGTGATGACGATAACTAGAAGTATTGTTTTAGTATGGTTTGATTTTGTTGAGTTTTGACTTCTTGTTGGTGCTGCCGAGATGGGATGACCCTAAGGGTCCGTTTGGTTTGATTTTCAGTTTTGGTGATGGTATATTTTTGTTGTCTTGGTGATGCCGTGGACCATGGTGTTCGGTTTGGTTATTGGTTCGAGCTCGGATGAGCTAACCGAGACCCTAGAGGTCTTGGGTGGGACCCACGTGACTCGTGGTGAAACCTTGACTCGGGTTCGACTTGGTAAGTCGACCCGGATTGTATGATATACTTGGTGGTCTTGTTGGTTTCCTGATGTTCTTTTTGTGATTATTGTTGTTATTTGTTATTGTTATTATTAATTGTTGTGGATGTTATTTACTTGGTGCTGAGGTAATGTGAATTTCATTGTGGAGTTGTGTTGACGAGTATGGATTTGGGGACCGATTGTGATACGGTCAATTAGATGACGGAGATAGGTTAGTCGGGTGCCGTAGTCGGACCCTCATGTTGTAGCACGTGGATTTGGGATTGATTTGGACGAAGTTGGTTTATTTATTTATTACTTGGTTATATTATTGTGGACTTGGACTATGAGCCGAGAGTGATGACTCAGACATGTGACCAACTCATATGACTCGATAAATATTCAAAATCAAACGCTAATAATAAAACTCGTAATAATATTATTAGTAATATAATCGTTTATATAAGTATATAGACGTGATAAACGTATATATATTATTATAAATGCGTATATTAATAATAAAACGATCACGAGTGAACGTTATAATAATATAACGATAATTATTATACTATGCGAATAGTTCAATAAATGTCAGAGTATTATTATAAATAATAACTATAAATAATGTCGAGAACTAATACGTCGGGTAAGTAATAAATAAAACCATGATGACTTTTATAAATTTGGAAAACTTATCGAGTTATACGAGTTGTGGTTACTTAAGTCCAAGTGGGCCTTATTATGTGACTTTTGTGTTCTCACGGATATATTACGATTAATATAAACATTTTCTATAACTACGTAACTTATTTAATCGACGGGTTAAATCGAGTTATTTGGCTATATAAAATGAGTATATTAATGGGCATCGTATCCCACGACGCCCATAGGTTGTGGTACGTGTATTAGGATAATAAATTACTATATATCTTGTGGAATTGGCTAAATTGACGAATTTGGCAAATTGGACGATATATATAGGGAATTTATTGGACTACGATATATACCATATAGTGTTCTTTGTGCAATGTGATTTAGGTTGGGTATAATTTTAGAACGATATATTATGTAAATAAATATGGGAGTTTACCAAATCGACGGATTTGATAAGCTTCGATAATTATTTAAATAATATGTTTGGCTAACATTAGACCTATAGTTGGTTTATTATTTTGCTTGTTGTGGCTTTTTGGTTTGAGTTGTGTCGACTCTCCACCCATATGGATACCAAACATCGAATTTCAAATTAATATGAAGTTAATTCGAGAAATGGATATTTTTGGAAAGTAAAATGGAATACGTTCGGGAATGGGAATATTTGATTTTGAGGAAATGATTTCTGAACGAGTTTGATATTGTTAGGAAGTGCCGAGTCTGTAGTTGCCGTTACGTGAGTTACTTGAGTTTGCTTATGTCTTTCATCTATCGATTTCTTTTGAGGATTTGCTGGACTTGAGGTGAGTCATAGCCCCACTTTTTACTCTTGAACTTTGTTTTCAATACTTGGGGTGAGAAACGTGCAAATGTTTTATGTGGACTATTATCGCTTTGTTTATTTAAAACTTGCTATGCTTATAGAACTAGGTAGGATTAAGCGAGGCCTAGTCCCGAACTAGGTAAGCTATTGATTTGGTTATTGAGTGAGGCCTAGTCCCGAACTAGGTAAGCTATTGATTTGGTTATTGAGCGAGGCCTAGACATGAGCTAGGTAGGCTATTGATTTGGTTATTGAAGGAGGCCTAGTCCCGAACTAGGTAAGCTATTGATTGGTTGTTGAGCGAGGCCTAGCCCCGAACTAGGTAAGCTATTGGATTGATTATAGAGCGAGGCCTAGACTTGAGCTAGGTAAGCTATTGATTGGATTGATTTGAGCTATAGCGTGCACCTATAGGGATGATTTGATTTGGTTGGATTATATTGGGTGGATTATTTTGGTTGGATGATTGAGGCCTAGTCTAGCTAGCAAGCGTTTTGCGTATATGTCCACTATGTAGAATTATGAATTTAAACCTATGATCTCACCAGCGAAAGCTGACTTTTAGCACGTTTTCTCAGGAAATTAAGTGATGCCCTTGGACGCTTGGATTGGAGGCTTGGCAATGGCACCTGGTTTATGGATCTATTTTCTGAAACTCTGATAAATAATTGTGGACCTACGTTTATTTCTTTTGGGCCTTACTTTGGATAATTCTTGGGATAAATGTAAACTTTAAAACCCGTTTTGGTTGTGTTTTTCTTATGTTTGCTTTATCTCGTTCTTTCATGACTTTGAATGGATACCAATCCCCGTAGCACCCCGAAAGCTTGTTGAGTCTTCCGCTGTGCCAAATTTTGGGGGTGTTACAGATTGGTATCAGAGCCAAGGTTATAGAGAACTAGGTAAATAGACACCTAAACTATAAC
The DNA here is from genome assembly GCA_030686995.1 of Artemisia argyi. Lineage (NCBI taxonomy): Eukaryota > Viridiplantae > Streptophyta > Magnoliopsida > Asterales > Asteraceae > Artemisia > Artemisia argyi. The sequence goes on along the minus strand of CM060686.1, from coordinate 153,821,834 downwards.
CGATTTTTATAGAAAACGATCCTCGACCATTGCCCGCCAGCCCGCCAAGCCGAAGCATCATTGTTATTATTGAGGTATTATGAGATTATTGGGATGATTATTAGATATGGGATTCTTGAGATGATTTGAGGATTTGAGATTTATTGATTTAGTGATATGATGGCGTTTTGAGGAATTATATGCGTTTTGAGGAATTATATGGCTTAATTGTTTTACGAATGATTTTAGTAATGCGGTATTTTAAATCTTTCTTGATATATATGATTGGGAATTATATGATGATTTTGATATGGTATTTTGAGTTCGCGGTTTAGTTGTTTTGAAACACTTACACCTACCCTATGCCGTTGTCACAAATCATAGCCTCCTTTGCACGTGTTGTTATTAAGAATTGTTATTGCTAGTACGCGTCGCCCCTCGTAAATCACTATAGCCCCTGATGACCCATACGTGTTGGTCATACGTTCGGCCACTACTTTATCGTCTCATAGTCACCCTAGTCACCGATTTTATCGCCTCGTGGTTCACCTGCCCAGAGAAGACGATTGATGGAGTACCCCTCCGACGAGGAGTATGAGGAGGAGTACGAGGGTGAGCAGAATGATAACCCTCAAGATGAGGAAGAGAATGATGACCCTCAGGATGAGGAAGAGGATGATCCTCAGGAGGAGGAAATGCCTGATGATGATGGATCGCTAGCACATTCAGCTCATTCTGCAAAGCCCGATTCCCCGATACATCTGTTAGAGCCGGTTTCACCTGATCATCCGTTTTTGTTTGATTTACCACCTAGTAGTCCTGTGGCGTCGGATGCACCTTCTGAGGTTTCTGCTGAGCATGCAGATTTGGGTGAGACTGGTAGGATGTGGACTCGGATTACTGCACAGGGCGAGAGGATCTCGCGGATGTCTGACCGACTTGAGATGATTATTGCTGAGTTTATTGCTGAGTTTGTTGCTGAGTTGAGAGTTGATTTGACTACTGTCATGGGCAGGACGACAGCGATTAGGAGAGGTATGATGGAGATACATGAGCAGATAGAGAGTCTGCAGAGAGGTTTCCTCACGGCTTGCGAGGGAGATCGCAAGCTGTGGCAGAGGAACACAAAGTTAGAAAAGGAGGTTGCGGACCTCAAGAGGGACAGAGATACACATAGTGTTGAGCTGGGATAGTTATTGAGGAATTTGGATGGTTTGGGATCGGAGTTGAGGAGTCTACGCCAGCATCATGGCTAGATCGATTTGGATTTGTGTTGTTGTTATGTTGCTTCCTAAGCGAGGGAGTACTTGGTTAGGAGAGCTAGTTATTCTATCTCTTAAGTCATGATAATCGGATTGTATGTTTGTCTCGTATGGAACGTTTAGTATTTATTATGTCTTTTAGTATTTTGGAACGAAGTATCGATCGCTACTTGTATGGACGATAGTGATTTCGTATGATATCCTACGGTTTTTGGCGTACATGAAGAATTGTGTTCCTATTTGCGTGGTTGATATTGTGTTGGTATTATGTTCGTATTTCGACTTTCACCAATCGGATTCTTGTTGGACGTTATGGTATTTGTTATTGGAGACTTATGAACCTTGTATTGTGATTTCGATCAATGACCGTACGACGAAACCTTGTTAGAGTTACCAGAACTGGTCCTGCAACGACTACCCCTGGTCGCCGAGGACGCCGTCCTACTCGAAATGTTGAAACCCCTACTCCTGATAACCTGGACACTACTAACCGCAACAACAGGAATCAAAATGTTGATGTTTAGGGAGACAATGATCATGTTCCACTTAATGCACCTACTGTGGATCAAGCAATGATCAATCAACTTGTGGAGCAACGAGTTGCTGAGCTACTAGCTGAGTCAAATCATTCCAACAATTCTGTTGGAACATTTCCACCTGTTCGTACTAATGGATGTAACTACAAGGAGTTTAAAATTTGTGGACCCATTGAGTTTGGTGGAACTGAAGGAGTGGTCTACTTGGTCAGGTGGATAGAGAAGACTGAGTCAGTGTTTAATGTCAGTGGTTGTGCGGAGAATGCGAAGGTAAAGTTTGCTTCTTTTACTTTCAAGGATGAAGCTTTAACTTGGTGGAACAATTACCGTAATTCAATTGGGAGTGATGTGGCTTATGCTATGACTTGGGAGCAATTTAAGTCTTTGTTGATTCAGACTTACTGCCCAAGGAATGAGATTAAGAAGCTGGAGATTGAGTTCTGGAACCATAAGGTGAAAGGTACCGATATGGCAACTTACAATCGTCGTTATCGAGAGTTAGCCTTACTTTGTCCCGATATGGTTAGGACTGAGACTCAAAGGATTGAGAGGTATACCGATGGTTTGCCGGTAGCTACAAGGAACGATGTGATTTCTGCTAAGCCTGCAAACATTCACGAGGCTATCACGATCGCTCAACAATTGATGGACTCATTGGTATTGGAAGAGGCTGAAAAAGACAAGAATGGAAAGAGGAAGAGGGATAATCACTCTAAGGGTAATGACCGTCGAAACAAGCGACAAACAACTACTAGAGCTTATGCAATGGGAGATGGAGACAAGAAGAACTACAATGGAGATGCACCCAAGTGTAATCGATGTTATAAGCATCATTCTGGTCGATGTACTGTGATGTGCAAGAATTGCTCTAAGATGGGACACATAGCTAAGGATTGTAGAGCTCGACCACTTGCTATGGTTCAAGTTACTCCTGAAACTATGAGTAAGGCAAATGTTACTTGTTATGGATGTGGAAAGAAGGGACATTATAGGAATGAGTGTAGGGAATCGTGGAACCGAGGAAATCAAGGATCGGGTGGTAATGGGTACAATCATGGAAACCGTGGAGCTGGAGGAAACCGTGGACGACAAGATAATGGGGACCAACGTATGGAAGCTGGAACTGCTCATGGGAGAGTGTATGCACTTGGAAACGAGAGAGGAGAAGATCCGAACGTCGTTACTGGTACGTTCCTTCTTAATAATCGTTATGCTTCCATACTATTTGATACTGGTGCCGATAAGAGTTTTGTGTCCACTAAGTTTGCACCCTTACTAGAGAAACCCCCGATGGCCTTAGGAATTGGTTATGATGTAGAGTTAGCTAATGGGAACATAGAGAGGATTAGGACTATCATTCGCGGTTGCACGTTAAACTTTCTGAATCATCCTTTCAACATAGATCTTCTACCCATCACGTTAGGAAGTTTTGATGTCATTATTGGTATGGATTGGTTGTCGAAGTATCGTGCTCATATACTTTGCGATGAGAAGATCGTGCGTGTGCCTTACGGCAAGGAGATTCTGAATATACCGGGAGATCGAAAGGATTTGAAAGGCCCATCTAGATTAGCGGTCATATCTTGCACTAAATTGCCGAAGCTAATGGAAAAAGGATGTTGCATTTTCTTAGCTCAAATCTCTGAGAAAGGAGGGAATGAGAAGAAGGAAAGATGCATTGGGGATGTGTCTATAGTTCGTGATTTTCTGGATATATTTCCCGATGATTTGTCGGGAATCCCGCCTACTAGACAAGTAGAGTTTCAAATTGAGTTGATACCTGGTGCTACACCCGTGGAACGAGCGCCTTATCGTCTTGCACCTACTGAACTGGAAGAGTTGTCGAAACAATTAGCGGAGTTAGCAGAAAAGGGATTTATAAGACAAAGTTCTTAACCTTGGGGAGCCCAGATGAGTGCTCAAACACTCATCGTTTTTGATATATTTAAACTGCCAAAACGCACAAAAACAACCAAAAAGATATCAAAATACTTAAATTATCCCAGGGATTGTGTTTTATGTGTTTTAAAAGCAAAATGTGCAAAAACAAAGAAAAAACGTACAAAGTTTGCAGTATTGGTAGTTTCAGTCCCCCAAGTTTCAAAACTTGTCAATTTTAGTCCCTATGCATTTATTTTGAAAGGAAAAGTCAACCCAGGGTTTTAAAAGTCAAAAATCACTAAATATTACACTTGGGTCACAAGTTTTCCAAAAATTACATATTTAGTCCTTAAAAATCCAAAAATGGCAAATTAGGTCCCTGGGAAGTTTTGAAATTTTGAAAATTGGAAAATTACAAAAATGGTTCTTGGAGTTATGGTTATTGGCAACATTGGTCCTTATGATTACTTTGGAGACATTACCATTTCAGCCCCTCATCTTTTCCAAAATTACAAAAATGGTCCTTGTGCAATACTAGTTACCAAACCGGACCCTTTTGTAAAATTAAACCCAAAACCAAACTACCCTTATCCAAGCCTTGGTCTGATCCAGCAAATACCCAGGCCCAAACAATCCAAGCCCATTCCTTTTTTAATAAACCCCGGTCAAAGGGTCAACGAGGGTCAAACGACCCTTGACCATCTTCTTCCCCCCAACCAAATCCCACAAAACCAGGGAATATCACCTCCCCCCTCCTCACCTTTTTCCAACCAAATCCCCCCACAATTATTTCCCTCACCTAACAAACCCACCACAATAAATTGCATCACCAACCCCCCACCAGAACCACTAAACCTTACCCGTATAAGTTTTGGCGCCAAAATTCAATCCAATGGCTAGGATTGATCAATGCTCAATTGAATGGATGGGATTTGGTCAGAGGGTCAACACAAAGACTTTGGGACTCTCAGTTTTCAAGTGGAGGCCATGTGGAAGACTGAGGGTATTAGTTTTAGGTCGATATATAAATTGTAGCTCATATGAGACATGAGATGTGTGTAGGATTGTAATTTTTATAATATAGTTTCTAATTTCATCTTTGTAATCTGTTTTTAATTAATGAAGTTCATGTTTTAAGTTATTGTTCATTTGCAAGTTTCCAAGTTCCATTTAAGAATTTTAAACACTTATTCAAGCTTACTCAGTGGTTCTCAGTGTTTGCACAATCTCACAAGTTCAAATAGAAAAGATTAAAAGGCTTTATGAGCTTCAAAACCAATCCAAAGCAAGTTTTCAGAAATTAATATAAAGAATATAAGAAAAAAAAAACAAAAAAAAAAAGAAGAGTGCAAGGTGAATGAGCAAGGAGCACAGTGAATTAAGGATGGCTGTGGGTTAGGTACCTCATGGGAGGGCATTAGGATTGGTTAACTTGGTTCTTTGGTCATTAACTGATAGCTTGGAAGGCTTATGTAAGCTTCACTTTTGATTTTCACTCTCTTCTATAGTTTGGTTGTTTGTTACTATCTCATATACTTAGTTATTGTTTATTATTTTAATTTCCATCAGTAGGTTGTAGTTTATGTTGCTTTAATTCAAAATCTCTTCAATAACTAATTTTAAAGGAGTGTTTGGTTCTAAGGTGTTTGCTTTGTTCTACTAGTTCATTTGTGCATATCAGTGTTTCAACTAGTTGTGTGGGCTGATACAAGCTCAGGGAAACCTTTTACTTGTTCCAAAACTCACCCAAAAGTCAAATCTCAAGGAATCACTCACCACAGTCAACTGTGGTGAGTTTTCAAGTCCATAACTCATCACAACCTTGCATAAGTTGGCCATTTACTTAAATTAGTCTTAATATACCATAACTAAACAAGTTTGATCATAAAATCAGCTGTCTAAGTTCATAAAAGTCAAATCTCACCATTTCTCAAAAGTCAAATTTGCAAAACTCAGATTTTCATCAATATAGCAAGATTTAATTTGATTTTTGTGTTGTGATTTAAGACTTGAAATTTGTTGTGTGTAATATCTACCATTTGGACTTTAAGTTCACACAAAGTTTGCATTTTTGCAATTTTTTCTAAGCATCTAAAAGATCCCTTGAATTGGACTGCAGGGCAAGGTCTTGCCCTGTATCAGCAGACCCTCCCCATCACCACACCTTTGGTGGCTTATTGTGGCTGACCCAGTGGGTCCCACACCTCAGACTTGGCATCACCCAACCCCCTCCTACCAGGGAGTGTATATTGACCATTGGTTTGACTTTCAGACTTGTGGACCCCACTTTGTTTGACCCCAAAAAACTTGTCCCAAATCTGACTCAGAAACAAGTTGAGCAAACTGCTTATTGGAGCTTTTTGGCTTATTGAAGCCACTAATTTGGCTTATTCTTGCTTATTCTAGTGTATTAAACTCAGAGAAACCATAAGTTGTCATTGTGGACCCCACATCTTCCATTTGAGCTAAAAAACCTCCACAGTCAACAAAAGTCAACTGTGGGATTACTAAGCACTCCAAGTGCTTATTTCTTGGGTTAAAATAAAAGTGTTTTTATTAAAAGTTGTTGATTTTAGTTTATAATCAGTTTAGAAAAAGAAAAAGAAAAAAACCAAAAAAACCAACTTTAATATTAGTGATAGCTTCTATTTAATAGGATTTATCAATTTATTTTTCTTTTTAGCTTATTTATAAGTAATATATCATTTTTATATTTTTAGAAATTCTATTTTAGGTTAAAATAATTTTATAAATTTTTCCAGATTTTTATTTTGTCTTTTAGTGGTTTATCTAATTAATTTTAGTTTAATTTAGTTTTAATTAATATTAATCAATTAAATAGCATAATTAGGTTTTATAAAGTATAACCTAGTTTTTATAATTTTTCTAGCTTTTATTTTAGTTAAAACATTTTTATAAATTTTTCTAGAATTTTTACTGCTCATTTTCTATTTTTTATAATATAATTAGTTTAATTAGAAATTAATAAGTAATTAGGTTAATAATTAGTGAATTAGTTTAAAAATACATAAAATAAACTTTTTATAATTTTTTTTAGGATTCCTATGATGGTTAATTAAATTTATAAATTTTTTCTTAATTTTCTAAGCCTTTTTAGTATTTTTAGTAATTCTAATTAATTTAATTAGTAATAAATAGATAATTAGTAATTAATTAATAATAAATAATTAAATAGTGTAAAAATAGATTTTAATTTTCTTAAAATTGTCTTTAATTAACAGGATTGTAAAAATACCAATTTTACACTTTTAACCCTTCCAGTCCATCAGTTGTACTTTTTGTTTTGTTCGTCTGTATACGTTTTTTTAATTAAAACGTACGTTTTTAGGATTTAGCTCAAATCTTCGTAATCCAAATTACCGTAATCAATCACATAGCTTTCCTAAGCTATATTTGTTAATAATTTCCAAATAATTTTGATCATACCCCTTTTCTGTGGATAATTACCCGATCACTAATACGCTAAAGTTACAATTCACACTTCAACGGGACTTAACGACCTGGTGGTACCTTATATTACCCGGAGCATTGACCTAGGCTATTTGACTTTGTTGACCATTACTTGGTCAATATAAGTTGACGGTTTAGCCTCAATCAATTTTTGGCGCCGCTGCCGGGGAAGTGTGCGCGTTCCTAAAGCGTTATTTGAGATTAGTGTTATCTCACATCATTCACCGTACAAATACCACCACTTGTGTATATTTTCATAATCAAAACACAAAAAAGTCATTAACACTTTTCCTAAAGTGTTAAAACACCAAAAAAATTAAAAACAACAAAACAGATCGTAACGTTTTCTGAATCGGTTTTCTTTTAAGGTGATTCTTAAAGAAAAACGATTTTGGTAAACGAGACGATACCAAAAATATTTTCCAAAAGTTTTTAAACCCATACACAAAACACAAAAAAACATTCGTCTCTTTCTTGTGAATAATAATTCTACATAAAAATAAACCGTCGAAAATCAAGACAGAACACCTGCCAACTGGGGGTGTTAACAAATAAGTTCCCAAACCAAAAAGATTAAAACTTGCCTTTGTATCCTTGTGAGTGGTGTACCTTTTCTAAAGAAGCCACTCACTTGTGATTATTGGTTTAAGTTCACTGTGGTTTTGTCTCGACTTTGTTTTGATTGATTTTTGTCCTTAGTGCATGCGCACTCGTTCTTCTAGGTCTACTAGTCCATTACGTGAGCTTGTACGAAAACCTAGAAGACCTCGTAGACGTTCAGCACCAACAGTCGGATCTGAGATCCGTACTGTTGCCACACCCACTGTCACCATGGCGGAAGACCGTCCTATGTGTGAACTTCTCCAAGCACCCATCGAGGGTTACAGAGATGCCATTGTTGTTCCAGCCATCATGGCTGATAATTTTGAGCTCAAAACCGGGTTACTCAATCTTGTAACCTCAAGTCAATTCTACGGTTTTGAGAGGGACGATCCTCATGCTCATATTCGATGGTTCAATAAAATCACATCAACCATCAAGTACAAAAATGTCCCGTGTGAAGCAATCAAACTCCTTCTCTTCCCATTCTCTCTGGAGGGACAAGCCCGGATTTGGCTTGAAAAACAACCTCCACGATCTATTGAGACTTGGGAAGATCTTGTCAAAAAGTTTGTGAATGAATTCTTCCCACCTTCCAAGACCACGAGTCTTAAGAACGAAATCACCAAGTTCACTCAAAAATACGATGAATCTTTTGGTGAAGCGTGGGATCGTTTCAAAGAATTACTTCGCAAGTGTCCACATCATGGTTTCTCTGAGTTGATGCAACTCGATACTTTTTACAATGGCGTGAGCCAAGCTGATCAGGATTCTCTCAATGCCTCTGCGGGAGGAAATTTTTTGAGTAGAACCACAAAAGAAGCTTTGCAAATCATAGAAAACAAGTCTAAGGTCCGCTCTACACGAAGCAAACCGATGGTTTCTCAAATCAATGCGGGTCCTTCTACTTCATCTTCTGTGGGTCAATCTAGCACGGATGCTAAGCTTGACAAGCTCACTGAAGCGATCCAAGCTTTGGTTCTCGCCCAAACAAAGAAAGTCTCATTTCCACAACATCCTCCCCCTGCTGAGGTTAAAAAAGTGGAAGTCTGTGTGACTTGTGGTGGGCCGCATGCCTACTACAATTGCACAGCTACTGATGGTACTCCATATGAAGCTAATGATGTTGTTGGGTCCCACAATCAAGGAGGCAATCAATACCGCCCTCCTATGGACCCGAACTATCGTCCTCACCATTATCCTGGACCTCCCGGTTTTAATCAAAACCAAAATGTCCAAAACCGTGGCCAGAACCAAAATAGAATGAACCAAGGTTATCAAAACCAAAGTAACTTCAATCAGGGTCACGGTTTCCAAAATCAAAACCAAGGTTTTCAAAATCAAGGTTTCCAACATCAAGGAAACTATAACCGGAACCAAGGTCAGGGTAATTTCAATCCCGGGAACTTTCATGGAAACAATCACTAGAATCAAGGAAATTTCCATCATCAAAACCAAGGAAATTTCAATCAAGGCCCCAACCCGAACAATCGAGCCCCAAATATTCCTAATCCGAATCAAGCCATTGTTCCAACCGGGCCTTCATCTGATGAGTTGTTGAAGCAATTCATGAAGTCCCAAGAAGAGTTGAACAAGTTGCTGGTCAGCCAGATTTCTGACATCAAGAAGTCTTTAAATGATCGACCCTCGGGCTCAGGTACGACTTTACCGAGCAACACGATCGCTAACCCGAGGGGCGATGCTAAGGCGATCACAACGCGAAGTGGTGTTTCATATGATGAACCCGCGATTCCTACTACCTCTTCTTCCTCTCCTCCAAAGGTAGTGAATCGTGAGCCTGAGGTGACAAAGGACAAGGTGCAAATTCCTAGCCCACGAAGTACAGCACACGTCCAACCTCAGGTTATTCCTGAAACCAGATGTAAGCCTGGAGTTGTCTTTGAACCACCAGAAACTCCAGTGGACAACCCTAAATCCAAAACTTCTATTCCTTATCCATCACGTCTCAGTGAACAAAAGCTCCGCGAAAAAGCTAATCACCAAATGGATAAATTTTTCCAAATCTTCCAAGATTTGCATTTTGATATCAGCTTCGCGGATGCTATTCTCTTGATGCCCAAGTTTGCATCGACAATCAAAAATCTGTTGAGTAATAAAGAAAAATTATTTGAGATGGCAAGAACTCCTCTGAATGAGAACTGCTCTGCGGTTCTTTTGAAAAAGCTTCCTGAAAAGCTTGGAGATCCCGGGAAATTTCTCATTCCTTGTACTTTCCCGGGTATGGTTGATTGCTTCGCCCTGGCCAATCTAGGTGCTAGCATCAACCTGATGCCATATTCTGTGTGGAAGAAACTTTCTCTTCCCGAACTCACTCCCACGTGCATGACTTTAGAGCTTGCCGATCGTTTGATTTCTCGTCCTCTTGGTATTGCCGAGGACGTATTCGTTAAAGTGGGAAAGTTCCATTTTCCAGCAGATTTTGTGATTGTTGACTTTGATGCCGATTCTAGGGTCCCTCTCATTCTTGGGAGGGGATTCCTCAGAACTGGGCGCGCTCCTATCGATGTGTTTGAGCATGAGATCACATTACGTGTTGGGACGGAAGCTATTACCTTCAACCTAAATCAAACATCGAGATATTTCTCCAATTATGATTGTGAGTCGGTGAATCAAATTGATGTCATCAATGTTGCTACTGAGGAGTATGCCCAAGAGATTTTAGGTTTCATTGATGATTCTTCGAGTGAAAACCTCACTCAATCTTCTCATCCCATCATAGCCAATTCTTCTCCTTCCCTCACTCTGTTTGAGGGAAGTGACTTCATCTTAGAAGAAATGGAGGCGTTTCTCAAAAGTGACTCGATTCCCGATGGAGTCGATAACCAAGAGATCGACCTCGAGAGGGATATTCTCGTGCTTGAAAAATTGTTAAACGAAGATCCCTCTCCTCTTCCTGTTCTACCACAACAACTTCATAAGGAGGAAGTAAAAAATGTTGAGGAAACTGATGACTTCCCTGAGGTTGAACTTAAGGACTTGCCGCCTCATCTTGAATATGCATTTCTGGAGGGTGATGATAAATTACCCGTCATAATTGCCAAAGACTTAAGTGATGAGGAAAAGGCTGCTCTTATAAAGGTTTTGAAGTCTCATAAACAAGCAATTGCTTGGCGTCTCTCCGACATCAAGGGCATTGACCCTGAGTTTTGTACTCACAAGATTTTAATGGAGGACGACTTCAAACCAGCAGTCCAACAGCAAAGAAGGGTGAATCCAAAAATTCACGAGGTTATCAAACAAGAAGTTTTAAAACTTCTTGATGCCGGATTGATTTACCCTATCTCGGACAGTCCTTGGGTCAGCTCAATTCATTGTGTTCCAAAAAAGGGTGGCATTACTGTTGTCACAAATGAGGAAAATGAGTTGATTCCAACTCGTTTGGTTGTGGGTTGACGCGTCTGCATTGATTATCGTAAATTGAATGACGCCACCCGTAAGGATCATTTTCCTCTACCCTTTATGGATCAGATGCTCGAGAGATTAGCGGGGAATGAGTACTATTGCTTCCTCGATGGTTTCTCGGGTTACTTTCAGATTCCCATTGACCCGCACGACCAAGAAAAGACCACTTTTACGTGCCCCTATGGAACCTTCGCATATAAACGTATGCCATTTGGCTTATGTAATGCTCCGGGCACGTTTCAAAGATGTATGATGGCCATTTTTTCTGACATGATCGGGAAAAGTATGGAGGTCTTTATGGACGATTTCTCGGTCATTGGGGATTCGTTTAAAACATGTCTCTCCCATTTAGACAGCATGCTAAAACGTTGTGAAGACACAAAGTTATGTCTAAATTGGGAGAAGAGTCACTTTATGGTCAAAGAGGGCATTGTCCTCGGCCATAAAATTTCAAAAAACGGGATTGAGGTTGACCGTGCCAAAGTGGACGTCATTGCAAAATAGCCTCATCCCACGACTGTGAAAGGTGTTAGAAGCTTTTTGGGTCACGCCGGTTTCTATCGTAGGTTTATTCAAGATTTTTCTAAAATCGCCCGGCCTATGACCCATCTCCTCGAGAAGGATGCTCCTTTTATCTTCTCCCCTGAGTGCATCGAAGCCTTTGAAACATTAAAGAAAAGGCTTACCGAGGCACCGATTCTTGTTGCCCCCGATTGGGACTTGCCCTTCGAGCTCATGTGTGATGCTAGTGATTATGCTATAGGGGCAGTCTTGGGGCAACGCAAAACAAAACATTTTCAGCCTATACACTATGCCAGCAAGACTATGACCGAGGCACAAAGTCATTACACCACCACTGAAAAAGAATTATTAGCTGTGGTGTATGATTTTGAAAAATTCCGGCCATACTTGATTCTGACTAAAAGCATAGTGTATACGGATCATTTGGCTTTGAAGTACCTTTTTGCAAAACAAGATGCAAAGCCTAGACTCCTCCGTTGGGTTCTCCTCCTTCAGGAATTTGATATCATTATTCGTGATAAAAAAGGAGCTGAGAACCTAGCTGCTGATCATCTCTCCCGTCTTGAAAACCCCCATCAAGATGCTTTCGAGAAAAAGGAAATAAATGAAACATTTCCTCTCGAAACCCTCAATGCGGTTTCATTTCGTGGAAACTCGGTTACCCCATGGTTTGCCGACTTTGCAAACTATCTTGCGGGTAACTTCATTGTGAAAGGGATGTCGTCCCAACAAAAAAATAAATTTTTCAAAGACGTAAAACATTACTTTTGGGACGACCCCTACTTGTTCAAAATATGCGCGGATCAAGTCATCCGGCGGTGTGTGTATGGTCAGGAAGCCGCTGAAATCTTAAAGGCTTGCCATGCTGGTCCCACGGGGGGCCACCGCAATCCCAATTACACCGCCAAAAAGGTGTTTGATTCCGGCTTTTATTGGCCCTCGATTTACAAGGATGCCCAAGAATTGGTCAAGTCCTGTGACGCTTGTCAGCGTCACGGGAATATTTCACAAAGGAATGAAATGCCTCAGAATGCAATTAAAGTTTGTGAAATCTTTGATATCTGGGGCATCGACTTTATGGGGCCATTTCCATCCTCTCACGGAAACAAATACATACTCGTGGCAGTTGACTATTTGTCAAAATGGGTTGAAGCAAAAGCTTTACCCACAAATAATGCCCGAGTAGTTGTGAAATTTTTAAAAGCTCTTTTTGCCCGATTCGGAACGCCACGTGCTATTATTAGTGATCGTGGTACGCACTTCTGTAATGACAAATTTGACAAAGTCATGCAAAAGTACGGTGTGACTCACCGTCTTTCTACTGCGTACCACCCGCAAACGAGTGGACAAGTCGAAGTGTCCAATCGGGGCATTAAAAGAATCTTGGAAAGAACTGTAGGTGAGATTCGTGCATCGTGGTCGGACAAATTAGATGATGCACTTTGGGCTTTCCGTACGGCTTACAAAACACCCATTGGGTGTACGCCTTATAAACTTGTGTACGGGAAAGCGTGCCATCTTCCGATCGAGCTTGAGCACAAGGCCTATTGGGCCCTCAAGCATGCCAATTTCGACCTCAAAACGGCGGGTGATCATAGAAAAGTTCAACTAAATGAATAAAACGAACTTCGTGATCAAGCTTACGAGAACTCTTTGATCTACAAGGAAAAGACAAAGAAGATTCATGACTCAAAAATCAAAAACCGCGTTTTCAACGTTGGTGATCGAGTCCTTCTTTTCAACTCTAGACTCAAGATCTTCTCGGGAAAGCTCAAAACCCGATGGACTGGTCCATTCACTATCGCAAAAGTTTATCCTTATGGTACCATCAAATTATCTCAAAATGACGGTCCAAATTTCAAAGTGAATGGACATCGGTTGAAACATTACTTTGGAGAGGACGTACCATCCATGGTCGTCCCGGATCTCCAAACTTTCCCCAAGGACAATTGAATTAGAGATCGAGTCAAGCTAGCGACTCGATGAACAAAACTTAGCAGCAATACGGGTTTTCACCCGTATCTCTGATTCTTTCTATTTTCTACCACCTAGTGTGGGGGAATGGCCAACCCCCCGCTGTTTGAAAAAATGTATATATGTATATAGAGTTCTAAAAAAAAAAAAAAAAAAAAAAAAAAAAAAAAAAAAAAAAAAGTTGTATATATATAGAAATAAAATGAAAATTGGTATTTCCGCAGTTAGATTCGAATCTTGGCTTTTTACGTTCATAGCTTCGGCATAATAGCCGGGACTTTGAATATTGAGGACAATATTCATTTCTAAGTGTGGGGGGGAAATTCTAACGAATTTTAACAAATATCTTTCAAGTACCCCCGTTTTTTGCCAAAATTTTCAAAAATTTTTCACTTTATTTCAAAATTTTTTGTGGTAATCAGTCCGCCTTGTCTAAGCGACAAAAGGGATTGGCTAATCCAGGAGCAAACGGCTCTTGGTAAAGATAAATCAAATCCGTTGACGGCTGGCAATTTGCCCAAAATTGTATGGTTCCTCAACTCCCCGAAAACAAATGAGTTGGCTAGCCCACTAGATTATGGCTTGTGGTAAAGGCCGTGGAAAATCCATAATTGGTAATCAGCTCACCAAGATGTTGACGTTGTCCATCAAGATGCTGGCTAGTCCAGGAGCAAACGGCTCTTGGTAAAGACTTAACAAATCCGTTGAAAGCTGATGGTTTGCTCAAAATCACACGGTTATCAGGTGTGCCACAGTTCTTACACCTGGCTACTCCAGAAGTGATGGCTTTTGGTAAAGAGTTTAAAATCCATCAAGTTTTCTAAAAAGATTGCTAGGGACTAGCAATAGTTCAGTGTGGGGGATTGATGAGTGCTCAAACACTCATCGTTTTTGATATATTTAAACTGCCAAAACGCACAAAAACAACCAAAAAGATATAAAAATACTTAAATTATCCCAGGGATTGTGTTTTAAAAGCAAAATGTGCAAAAACAAAGAAAAAACGTACAAAGTTTGCAGTATTGGCAGTTTCAGTCTCCCAAGTTTCAAAACTTGTCAATTTTAGTCCCTATGCATTTATTTTGAAAGGAAAAGTCAACCCAAGGTTTTAAAAGTCAAAAATCACTAAATATTACACTTGGGTCACAAGTTTTCCAAAAATTACATATTTAGTCCTTAAAAATCCAAAAATGGCAAATTAGGTCCCTAGGAAGTTTTGAAATTTTGAAAATTGGAAAATTACAAAAATGGTTCTTGGAGTTATGGTTATTGGCAACATTGGTCCTTATGATTACTTTGGAGACATTACCATTTTAGCCCCTCATCTTTTCCAAAATTACAAAAATGGTCCTTGTGCAATACTAGTTACCAAACCGGACCCTTTTGTAAAATTAAACCCAAAACCAAACTACCCTTATCCAAGCCTTGGTCTGATCCAGCAAATACCCAGGCCCAAACAATCCAAGCCCATTCCTTTTTTAATAAACCCCAGTCAAAGGGTCAACGAGGGTCAAACGACCCTTGACCATCTTCTTCCCCCCAACCAAATCCCACAAAACCAGGGAATATCACCTCCCCCTCCTCACCTTTTTCCAACCAAATCCCCCCACAATTATTTCCCTCACCTAACAAACCCACCACAATAAATTGCATCACCAACCCCCCACCAGAACCACTAAACCTTACCCGTATAAGTTTTGCCGCCAAAATTCAATCCAATGGCTAGGATTGATCAATGCTCAATTGAATGGATGGGATTTGGTCAGAGGGTCAACACAAAGACTTTGGGACTCTCAGTTTTCAAGTGGAGGCCATGTGGAAGACTGAGGGTATTAGTTTTAGGTCGATATATAAATTGTAGCTCATATGAGCCATGAGATGTGTGTAGGATTGTAATTTTTATAATATAGTTTCTAATTTCATCTTTGTAATCTGTTTTTAATTAATGAAGTTCATGTTTTAAGTTATTGTTCATTTGCAAGTTTCCAAGTTCCATTTAAGAATTTTAAACACTTATTCAAGCTTACTCAGTGGTTCTCAGTGTTTGCACAATCTCACAAGTTCAAATAGACAAGATTAAAAGGCTTTATGAGCTTCAAAACCAATCCAAAGCAAGTTTTCAGAAATTAATATAAAGAATATAAGAAAAAAAAAAAAAAAAAAAAAAGAAGAGTGCAAGGTGAATGAGCAAGGAGCACAGTGAATTAAGGATGGCTGTGGGTTAGGTACCTCATGGGAGGGCATTAGGATTGGTTAACTTGGTTCTTTGGTCATTAACTGATAGCTTGGAAGGCTTATGTAAGCTTCACTTTTGATTTTCACTCTCTTCTATAGTTTGGTTGTTTGTTACTATCTCATATACTTAGTTATTGTTTATTATTTTAATTTCCATCAGTAGGTTGTAGTTTATGTTGCTTTAATTCAAAATCTCTTCAATAACTAATTTTAAAGGAGTGTTTGGTTCTAAGGTGTTTGCTTTGTTCTACTAGTTCATTTGTGCATATCAGTGTTTCAACTAGTTGTGTGGGCTGATACAAGCTCAGGGAAACCTTTTACTTGTTCCAAAACTCACCCAAAAGTCAAATCTCAAGGAATCACTGACCACAGTCAACTGTGGTGAGTTTTCAAGTCCATAACTCATCACAACCTTGCATAAGTTGGTCATTTACTTAAATTAGTCTTAATATACCATAACTAAACAAGTTTGATCATAAAATCAGCTGTCTAAGTTCATAAAAGTCAAATCTCACCATTTCTCAAAAAGTCAAATTTGCAAAACTCAGATTTTCATCAATATAGCAAGATTTAATTTGATTTTTGTGTTGTGATTTAAGACTTGAAATTTGTTGTGTGTAATATCTACCATTTGGACTTTAAGTTCACACAAAGTTTGCATTTTTGCAATTTTTTCTAAGCATCTAAAAGATCCCTTGAATTGGACTGCAGGGCAAGGTCTTGCCCTGTATCAGCAGACCCTCCCCATCACCACACCTTTGGTGGCTTATTGTGGCTGACCCAGTGGGTCCCACACCTCAGACTTGGCATCACCCAACCCCCTCCTACCAGGGAGTGTATATTGACCATTGGTTTGACTTTCAGACTTGTGGACCCCACTTTGTTTGACCCCAAAAAACTTGTCCCAAATCTGACTCAGAAACAAGTTGAGCAAACTGCTTATTGGAGCTTTTTGGCTTATTGAAGCCACTAATTTGGCTTATTCTTGCTTATTCTAGTGTATTAAACTCAGAGAAACCATAAGTTGTCATTGTGGACCCCACATCTTCCATTTGAGCTAAAAAACCTCCACAGTCAACAAAAGTCAACTGTGGGATTACTAAGCACTCCAAGTGCTTATTTCTTGGGTTAAAATAAAAGTGTTTTTATTAAAAGTTGTTGATTTTAGTTTATAATCAGTTTAGAAAAAGAAAAAAAAAACCAAAAAAACCAACTTTAATATTAGTGATAGCTTCTATTTAATAGGATTTATCAATTTATTTTTCTTTTTAGCTTATTTATAAGTAATATATCATTTTTATATTTTTAGAAATTCTATTTTAGGTTAAAATAATTTTATAAAATTTTCCAGATTTTTATTTTGTATTTTAGTGGTTTATCTAATTAATTTTAGTTTAATTTAGTTTTAATTAATATTAATCAATTAAATAGCATAATTAGGTTTTATAAAGTATAACCTAGTTTTTATAATTTTTCTAGCTTTTATTTTAGTTAAAACATTTTTATAAATTTTCTAGAATTTTTACTGCTCATTTTCTATTTTTTATAATATAATTAGTTTAATTAGAAATTAATAAGTAATTAGGTTAATAATTAGTGAATTAGTTTAAAAATACATAAAATAAACTTTTTATAATTTTTTTTAGGATTCCTATGATGGTTAATTAAATTTATAAAATTTTTCTTAATTTTCTAAGCCTTTTTAGTATTTTTAGTAATTCTAATTAATTTAATTAGTAATAACTAGATAATTAGTAATTAATTAATAATAAATAATTAAATAGTGTAAAAATAGATTTTAATTTTCTTAAAATTGTCTTTAATTAACAAGATTGTAAAAATACCAATTTTACACTTTTAACCCTTCCAGTCCATCAGTTGTACTTTTTGTTTTGTTCGTCTGTATACGTTTTTTAATTAAAACGTACGTTTTTAGGATTTAGCTCAAATCTTCGTAATCCAAATTACCGTAATCAATCACATAGCTTTCCTAAGCTATATTTGTTAATAATTTCCAAATAATTTTGATCATACCCCTTTTCTGTGGATAATTACCCGATCACTAATACGCTAAAGTTACAATTCACACTTCAACGGGACTTAACGACCTGGTGATACCTTATATTACCCGGAGCATTGACCTAGGCTATTTGACTTTGTTGACCATTACTTGGTCAATATAAGTTGACGGTTTAGCCTCAATCAAGCCCCGGTCTTATTTGTGAAGAAGAAGGATGGATCGTTTCGTATGTGTATTGATTATCGAGAGTTGAACAAGTTAACGGTGAAGAATAGATACCCGTTACCGAGGATCGACGACCTGTTCGATCAGCTTCAAGGATCGAGTGTGTATTCGAAGATCAATCTGAGATCGGGATATCATCAGCTTCGAGTTCGCGAGGAAGATATTCCAAAAAACGGCTTTCAGAACCCGTTACGGGCATTACGAGTTTCAGGTGATGCCGTTTGGGTTGACTAACGCACCGACAGTATTCATGGACCTCATGAATCGGGTGTGTAAGCCTTACTTGGATAAGTTCGTGATTGTGTTCATCGATGACATTCTAATTTATTCGAAGAGTGAGAAGGAGCATGAGGAGCATCTAAGGCTTATCTTAGAATTGCTCAGAAAGGAGAAACTGTATGCCAAGTTTTCTAAATGTGAAATTTTGGATTCTGACGGTACAATTTCTGGGTCATGTGATTGATAGACAAGGAGTTCATGTAGATCCTGCTAAGATTGAAGCGATTAAAGATTGGGCTGCACCTACGACCCCAACAGAAGTTCGTCAATTTTTGGGTCTAGCCGGTTATTACCGAAGATTCATTGAGGGATTTTCGAAGATAGCAAAACCGTTGACCAAATTGACTCAAAAGAGTGTTGAATATGAATGGAGAGATAAGGAAGAGGAAGCATTTCAATTACTTAAGGAAATGTTATGTAGTGCTCCTATCTTAGCGTTACCTGAAGGTAACGAGGACTTCGTCGTCTATTGTGATGCTTCTCATAAAGGTTTGGGAGCTGTGCTAATGCAACGAGAGAAAGTGATAGCTTATGCTTCCCGACAGCTCAAGAAGCATGAGAAGAACTACACCACCCATGATTTGGAGTTAGGTGCTTTGGTTTTTGCCTTGAGGATATGGAGACATCATCTGTATGGTACCAGATGTGTTGTATTCACGGATCACAAAATTCTACAACACATCTTGAATCAAAAAGAGCTCAACATGAGACAGCGACGTTGGATTGAGTTGCTAAGCGATTATGATTGTGAAATTCGCTACCATCCTGGTAAAGCAAACGTTGTTGCTGATGCTCTTAGTCGAAAGGAGATAATTCCACCGTTACGAGTTAGGTCATTAGGAATGACTATCGTATCGCCATTACCGTCTCAAATATTAGAAGCTCAAACGGAAGCGTTGAAAGCAGAAAATCGACCTGCTGAGAATATATTTGGGATGGCAGAAAATGAGAAGGGATTTGTTAAGCGTTCTGATGGAGTATTATGTTTTGGAGAGCGAAGTTGGGTACCTTTGTACGGAGGAATTCGAGAGTTGATTATGCATGAGTCGCATAAGTCAAGATACTCTATTCATCCTGGGTCTGATAAGATGTACCAGGATTTGAAAAAGTTATATTGGTGGCCAAATATGAAGGCAGATATAGCATTGCACGTTAGTAAGTGTTTGACTTGCACTAAGGTTAAAGCCGAACATCAAAGACCGTCAGGATTATTAACGCAGCCAGAACTCCCGGTTTGGAAATGGGAGCGGATTACGATGGACTTTATTACCAAATTACCAAAGATAGCTAGCGGTTGTGACGCTATATGGGTAATTGTGGATCGATTGACTAAGTCTACTCATTTCCTAGCGATTAGTGAAGATGATAGTGTTGAAAAACTTGCGAGGTTGTATGTGAAGGAGATTGTTTCTCGTTATGGAGTTCCGATATCGATTATTTCTGATCGCGACAGCCGCTTTACGTCAGCGTTGTGGCGATCACTTCAAACCGCTTTGGGGACGAGACTTGATATGAGTACTGCATATCACCCCCAAACTGATAGTCAAAGTGAGAGAACCATTCAGACTTTGGAGGATATGCTTCGTGCATGTATAATAGACTTTGGTAAAGGCTGGGAGAAATATCTACCCCTTGCGGAGTTCTCCTATAACAATAGCTACCACACAAGTCTTAAAGCTGCACCATTTGAAGCTTTATGTGGTCGTAAATTTCGTTCACCTATTGTTTGGGCTGAAGTTGGAGATAGCCAACTCACAGGCCCTGAGCTTATTCTGGAAACTACTGAGAAAGTAACGCAAATTCGAGATCGATTGCAAGCAGCTAGAGATAGGCAGAAAAGTTACGCCGATCAGAGACGTAAACCCCTAGAATTCCAGGTAAGAGACAAAGTGATGCTGAAAGTCTCGCCTTGGAAGGGTGTGATACGTTTTGGGAAACGTGGGAAACTTAATCCCCGCTACATTGGACCATTTCTTATTTTGGAAAGAATTGGGCCCGTGGCTTATCGGTTGGAATTACCACCGGAATTGAGTAAAGTTCATGATGTGTTTCATGTTAACAATTTGAAGAAATGTCTTTCGGAGGAAACGCCAGTTATACCAATCAAGGATATTCGTGTGGATGAGAGTTTGAATTTTATGGAAGAACCGATTAAGATATTAGGTAGAGAGATCAAACGACTTAAGAGAAGTCGTATTCCACTCATCAAAGTTCGTTGGAATTCGCGGCATGGACCGAAATTCACGTGGGAACGTGAGGATGAGTTTCGAATGAGATATCCGAAGCTTTTTACTTCGCAGATGGGTTGTTCCGAGAGAAACCCGGGACGGGTTTCTTCTGAGGCTGGGAGGATGTGACAACTGGCAAATTAGGGAGCCGTTTTGAAAACCCGCATTACTTTAAAAACTATAATTTTGGAATATTTGAAAAGTTTATTGGTGACGAGATATTTTATGAACGTTGGAATGTGATTTGTAATCACGTTAATTATGGAATTTGATTATTTATTTAATGATTTGGTTCGAATCATTCGTGATGATTTATTTTTGAGATCATTATTTGGCACTACATTGACTTCGGCACTAGGATAACCTAACAAATTTAAATATTTGAATTTACGGTTTGGGTTATATATTTATGGAACGTATCTTGGAATTTTAATTATTGGGAATGAGATTGGTTTGAGAATGTTGAGATATTTCGAAAGGTTTTCGGGTTTGGTCATTGTGTTTATTTAATTGGCCATCTATCCCCACACCAATACTATTAGTTTTATTATTATTGTTATTTTAAAGAAAGAAAAAAAAAATAGAAAAAAAAAGGGAGTATATACAAATTGGTTTTTGTGGTTCCTGGCTCACAACACACAACACACCTCACCAACATCTCTCTCTCTCTCCCATCATCTTCTTCATGTCATCACCAAACCCTAGCCACCATCACCACTAGGTGGTTGCCGCCGCCTAACCATCCCACACCGCCACCTAAAAACACTTCCAAACAAACCCCCATCACTAGATCTATTAGATCTACTAAATTTAAGCTCGAGTTTTCTTGATTTTTGAAGATTTTTCATAACCTTTTCTTGTAATATTGAAGGTAAGACGAGTCACAAATGTGGTGACTCGTATTTTTATTAAGAACGTGATATGTGAGTCACGTGGTTCAATTCTTAGGCGAGTTTTTGAATAATAACGAAAAATATATGTGGGTTTCGAATGAAAACATGGTTTCTAACGAGTTTGGTATCCGGGTTGTTATTTCTTATGGGTGTCAAATGAAAACCGAGAGCCTAGGCTCTCGGCTTGGATTGATTTTATGAGCTATTATGGGTTTTTCTTGTTGGTCTTGGTCTCGTGATGACGATAACTAGAAGTATTGTTTTAGTATGGTTTGATTTTGTTGAGTTTTGACTTCTTGTTGGTGCTGCCGAGATGGGATGACCCTAAGGGTCCGTTTGGTTTGATTTTCAGTTTTGGTGATGGTATATTTTTGTTGTCTTGGTGATGCCGTGGACCATGGTGTTCGGTTTGGTTATTGGTTCGAGCTCGGATGAGCTAACCGAGACCCTAGAGGTCTCGGGTGGGACCCACGTGACTCGTGGTGAAACCTTGACTCGGGTTCGACTTGGTAAGTCGACCCGGATTGTATGATATACTTGGTGGTCTTGTTGGTTTCATGATGTTCTTTTTGTGATTATTGTTGTTATTTGTTATTGTTATTATTAATTGTTGTGGATGTTATTTACTTGGTGCTGAGGTAATGTGAATTTCATTGTGGAGTTGTGTTGACGAGTATGGATTTGGGGACCGATTGTGATACGGTCAATTAGATGACGGAGATAGGTTAGTCGGGTGCCGTAGTCGGACCCTCATGTTGTAGCACGTGGATTTGGGATTGATTTGGACGAAGTTGGTTTATTTATTTATGACTTGGTTATATTATTGTGGACTTGGACTATGAGCCGAGAGTGATGACTCGGACATGTGACCAACTCATATGACTCGATAAATATTCAAAATCAAACGCTAATAATAAAACTCGTAATAATATTATTAGTAATATAATCGTTTATATAAGTATATAGACATGATAAACGTATATATATTATTATAAATGCGTATATTAATAATAAAACGATCACGAGTGAACGTTATAATAATATAACGATAATTATTATACTATGCGAATAGTGCAATAAATGTCGGAGTATTATTATAAATAATAACTATAAATAATGTCGAGAACTAATACGTCGGGTAAGTAATAAATAAAACCATGATGACTTTTATAAATTTGGAAAACTTATTGAGTTATACGAGTTGTGGTTACTTAAGTCCAAGTGGGCCTTATTATGTGACTTTTGTGTTGTCACGGATATATTACGATTAATATAAACATTTTCTATAACTACGTAACTTATTTAATCGACGGGTTAAATCGAGTTATTTGGCTATATAAAATGAGTATATTAATGGGCATCGTATCCCACGACGCCCATAGGTTGTGGTATGTGTATTAGGATAATAAATTACTATATATCTTGTGGAATTGGCTAAATTGACGAATTTGACAAATTGGACGATATATATAGGGAATTTATTGGACTACGATATATACCATATAGTGTTCTTTGTGCAATGTGATTTAGGTTGGGTATAATTTTAGAACGATATATTATGTAAATAAATATGGGAGTTTACCAAATCGACGGATTTGATAAGCTTCGATAATTATTTAAATAATATGTTTGGCTAACATTAGACCTATAGTTGGTTTATTATTTTGCTTGTTGTGGCTTTTTGGTTTGAGTTGTGTCGACCCTCCACCCATATGGATACCAAACATCGAATTTCAAATTAATATGAAGTTAATTCGAGAAATGGATATTTTTGGAAAGTAAAATGGAATACGTTCGGGAATGGGAATATTTGATTTTGAGGAAATGATTTCTGAACGAGTTTGATATTGTTAGGAAGTGCCGAGTCTGTAGTTGCCGTTACGTGAGTTACTTGAGTTTGCTTATGTCTTTCATCTATCGATTTCTTTTGAGGATTTGCTGGACTTGAGGTGAGTCATAGCCCCACTTTTTACTCTTGAACTTTGTTTTCAATACTTGGGGTGAGAAACGTGCAAATGTTTTATGTGGACTATTATCGCTTTGTTTATTTAAAACTTGCTATGCTTATAGAACTAGGTAGGATTAAGCGAGGCCTAGTCCCGAACTAGGTAAGCTATTGATTTGGTTATTGAGCGAGGCCTAGACATGAGCTAGGTAAGCTATTGATTTGGTTATTGAGCGAGGCCTAGTCCCGAACTAGGTAAGCTATTGATTGGTTGTTGAGCGAGGCCTAGTCCCGAACTAGGTAAGCTATTGGATTGATTATAGAGCGAGGCCTAGACTTGAGCTAGGTAAGCTATTGATTGGATTGATTTGAGCTATAGCGTGCACCTATAGGGATGATTTGATTTGGTTGGATTATATTGGGTGGATTATTTTGGTTGGATGATTGAGGCCTAGTCTAGCTAGCATGCGTTTTGCGTATATGTCCACTATGTTGAATTATGAATTTAAACCTATGATCTCACCAGCGAAAGCTGACTTTTAGCGCGTTTTCTCAGGAAATTAAGTGATGCCCTTGGACGCTTGGATTGGAGGCTTGGCAATGGCACCTGGTTTATGGATCTATTTTCTGAAACTCTGATAAATAATTGTGGACCTACGTTTATTTCTTTTGGGCCTTACTTTGGATAATTCTTGGGATAAATGTAAACTTTAAAACCCGTTTTGGTTGTGTTTTTCTTATGTTTGCTTTATCTCGTTCTTTCATGACTTTGAATGGATACCAATCCCCGTAGCACCCCGAAAGCTTGTTGAGTCTTCCGCTGTGCCAAATTTTGGGGGTGTTACATAAGTCTTCAAGGTAACTGAGGCATTTGTCAGTCCTCTGTCCCACTGGTGTTACTTGTAGCTCCTTATACCTTGCTCCTTGACACCGCATCAGTTATACAAAGTATTTATTCAGTTGGTCTTCGACTTCCCTGAAGCTTGGTAGTTGGTTGAGTTTTATGCAACTCTCACTAAGTTCTTATATCAGTGAGGTTACATCCACTGATGATCATTAATGAGGCACCTATCACTCACAACCATTAGGGTGTACTCTCTGATAACTATCATAGAGTAACACTTTCTGATAACCATCAGAGACATTTGATTTCCATCAGATGATAACTTACTCTCTGATCCTTATCAGTGAGTGTTGTTCTCGCTGACTTATATCAGAGACTTACTAGATTAAGCTATTTTATGTTTAAATACATTTTCAGAGACCATTGGGTCGAAAATCAGACCCAATATATCTTTAACACCTCCGTGTATGTACAATGTAAAACCTGTGAGCGCAGACTATTGTAACTATATACGGTATATTAATGAGTGAAAATGTACATTTTGAGAAATCGAATAACTATGCACCAATGTAGGAAAAAGTTGTTTATTATTATTATTATTATTATTATTATTATTATTATTATTATTATTATTATTATTATTATTATTATTATTATTATTATTATCATTTTATTAGAAACTTATAGGATTTACAAGAAATTAGTGGGGACCCGAGATATTATCTAAACCCCAACACCTCTAGCTATAGCAAAACTAATCCTACTAAAAATATGAATAGCAGCACGTGCTCCAATGTCTTGAGTCACAGAGAACTGTCGGATTCGCATCCTTTTCAAGTTCTCCAAATGAAGAGAATGAGAAGGGGAGAAACCCATATCCAATATTCACGCACTTAGCCTCATACTTGACGCGTTTACATTGTGCGGCCTCATTCACAGCACGACCCGGCACAAAATCAACCATACCTGTTTGCATAGCTTTTATGAAAGGAGAAGTATTTATATATAATCACAAGATTTACATTGCTTTTATGTTATTCATAGACAGACCATGATAACCATGAAAAAGCCAAACAATAAAAATGCTTGATGTACTAAGCATTCACCAACTACTTATACTAATACTAGAATTCTCAAGTATAAACCTATTGTATATAATTGTTGAACTACATACAGTTATTTGAACTGCATTTACTTTTTGCTGCTATATCTTTGTAGCTTAACATTCCACCAACTTTATTCACAGCTTTTGAATCTTTAACTCTAAAACTCAACATCCTCATTTTGACAGTTTAAGTAATTACTGGCACTAGAGCTTGTTCATCTCTTTTACAATTTCTGAACAATCTTGAATTTCTTTCTTGTCATAGAAAGTACACCACAACTTCGAAAACAATACTTCTCAAAATACCCCATATGCATTTATTAGTAGCCAATTTTGTGATCTCTTCCACTGCATTTTCCCATACATGTGAAAATTGTTTATCCAGTAGTTGTTGCATACTACTCCAAACAGTGCTAGAATAATGATATGTAAAGAAAAGATGGCTTATTGAATCAGGACACCATTTACATAGATTGCATTCATACGTTTCATTAATGTTTCATACTGCTATTTTATCTTGAGTTAATAATCTGTTCTACACAACCATCCACATGCCAAAAGAGTGTCTAGGGATTCCTTGTGAAAACCAAACCAAAGACTTCCATAGCACTTTCGGATCATTGCAAGGCATATCTCTCCAAACAATGCTAGTAGCATACTTAGTCATTCTACCCGCTCTTATAATCCAAACAACTTCATCTTTCACAATTTCATTCAAAATTGGAACTTTGATCTGTGAAAATGTTAGAAATTTAGTAACCCACTCATCTAGCCAACACCATTCCCCATTTTGTATCAGTGATGCAACAGTGGTATTATTACTCAATCTTGCCTCATATATCCATCTGGTTGTAATAAACTCACATAAAGGTCAAACATCACACCATTTTTCATACCATGCTGACTCAGATTTGCCATCTCCCAATTTATAAAAAACATGATTCTTTACTTTTTCTTAAATTCAGTAAATTACTCCATCTTATACAAACAGTTAATTATTATGCCATCTAAAACTGAACTTAAGGCAAAGAAAAATACACGCAGTTAACGCAACATATGTGTATGGGAAATTGTAACACTATTATATTCAACAGTAAGAGGGTTTTTGGGATTGCTTATTTAAACTAAATTATGCATTTTGAAAACAAATAGTCAGATAATCAAATGTTACAAAACGTGATTATGAAACATAGTATTTAGATTTGATTATTTTGTTTGATATCATAATAATAATCAGATAGTCAGTTTTTCTAGTGTTTTGGCAAATCTGATTATTTATTGAGTTGATAGATAAAATGACCAAAACGGGTATTCTTTTTATTATTGAATTATTTTAATTTAACATATAAATGTGATTTTTTAGAACTTGAAAAGTACTTTTACGTTTCAATCTTTTTTAAACAAATAAAAAAAACTTATAATTCTAATGATTATATGATTTTGTAAATAAAACTCGTTTTTTATTTTGAAAGCAAATAAAGATGGAATTTTGTAACTATCACGTTTATATGAAAAACTTTTTTTACAATCTATGTTAACTCTTTTAACAATGGTAAAAGTTCATATTGAAGAAAAGTAGATGAAGAACCAGATAGTCACCGCCTCTATCATCTACTCAAAGAAAAATGCCTTTTAAACCCCTTTGTAAGTCTATTGTGCCGAGTATACACCACTGCCTCCAACACTAATAGCCACCAATCATACTTTTATCGATTTTCTAAGATCTTTTTTTTTTTTTTTATTTCTGTCAGACCCACTTTGATTCTTATTCGTATGATTCTTTTTCTGGTCATTGTTCATTTCAAGACCCACTTTGATTCTTATTCTTATGATTCTTTTTCCGGTCATTGTTGATTTCAACATCACCGGTGGCAAGAGATGGTGAAGAATATGTTTTAGTAGTGTTAGGAAGAAGATAAGGTGTATGTGAAGGGTGTTCTTATGTGTTAAAGAGGGTATTATAGAAATATTACCTTAGAAAGCTTTGCAATAATTTTCTGCATTTTCTAAAAGCAGCTCACAATGTGCTTTTGCAAAAATGCATTTTGATGGCTTTCAAATGCAGAAAGTGATTTTCTGATTATCTTACCCAAACACTAAAAATTGATTTTTGGCATTTTGGCATCGAGATAATCAAATAATCTATGAGAAGACGCAATCCGAAAACCCTAAAAGACATTACGAAAAATTATCTCTTGAACAATAATTTCTTCCAAAACTTGTTAATATAGAAATATGAAAATATGAAAATTTTGATGACTCTTACCGTTAGGTCAATTCATCATGCAAGTAGAAAACTTGTGCATAGCGACGTTTTATAGTGATAGATAATTATATTTGCCAGCTTGTGATTTTGGTGTGATCATTGATGCAAAACTTAATGGTTCAATTTGTAGTTATTGCGAAAAAAATGTATATGAGTTATAAACTAAAAATGATAAAAGTTTGTGGATTAAAAGATATTTAAACTTTTAACTTAATGGTTGATGATATTATCATTTTTAATCAAGAGTATATTAGCAATTGAACTACTCTTTTTTTTTTTTTTTTTTTTTTTTTTTTTAAATAGTTTTTAATTTTTTTTAAAGGTGTTTCTTTTTATATACTGCAAGAGTACCAATATATGAAAAAGATTTTATAGCGGTAAACATTTATAGGGTTGATATTCTGATTATTCATTTTCATCAAATATGAACTAACACGATGATTTAATTTTTTTTTTTTTTTTTTTTAAAGAAAAAAAAGGTTCTTATATGGTATATTGCATAGTAGAGTTTGTAGATAAGTTTTCAGAAATTATTAATGTTGCCATAAGATATAAAGGACTTTTTTTTTTTTTTTTTTTTTTTTTTTTTTAAGAGAAGCTGCCAAGAGTTGTCATGTATCTTTTTAAAATTTTGAGTACGAACATTGTTAAGGCAATATTTCATTAAGAAAACATTATTTGAATTTTTATTCAAGAATTTAAGTTTTAAAAGTGTATTTTGAAGATTAACCACGTGTGGGTTGTTAATACACCACTATCACCTTCACGCGTGGTGGTGGGTTTTTGTTGAGAACTTGGTGGTCTCACCACTGAGTTGATGATTGTCATTACTATACCTGTTTAGTAATGATGTTTGTGGTGAAGTGAAAAGTCGATGTGACGATGAATGTGAGATGTTGGTGACCATTACACTTGGTCAAAGATGTAGTTCATTATGAGCTTATTATTGAGGATGAATAGTATTGTAGCGTTAGGTTGGGTGTAGCGGTAATTAACATCATTACCGTCAATTAAGCGTCACATCAGTTTGTCTCTCTACCAGTAACATCAGTACCAAGTTGTTGTAATAAGATAAACAACTTCACCACCCTAATATACTTCACTTAAACACATATATACTCCACAATATACTCTACACGTACCGCCTTCTCAACAACTCGATCGATCAATAGACCGACACGTCCAACCCACCCTGTTTAACTTAGGCTTAAATTAGATGTTAGACAAATATATCTTATAATGGAGTCATCCTTGTACTAATCGTTGCTCTTCTGATTCACAACTTTCATAATAACGTAATTACTAATTTACGCTAAAAATTACTCGTTGATAGTAGTAGCAATATCTCACAATATGCCCGCAAGCTGTTTTGCCTTTTTTTATATTATGAGTCACACATAGTTTGAATTCATATATTAGACCAAATTACTGATACTCACTTCTTTATCATATACAGTAGTAGGAAACAAAAAGGTGTCTAAAAAGTTCATAATCTTTGACTAATCCCACTTTCCACGTGTTTACGGGGGGCAATGACGACCATTGCAACTAAGGGATCAAATTACTTCACATGGAAGTAAATATGGCTCATTGCCACTCCAAAGGGCCAACTTGTCTTTTGCCATGCATGGCTCTATCATTGAGTACTAAGATGACAAATCGTGCTTGTGTTGTGTTTATGAAGTGAAACAATTTAGTGTGGTAATTAGCTATGCTTCTCAGACGGACATTCTTCAAATGTTTTAACCTTCAACTATGTCCATAGTAGGGGTGAGCATCGGGCCGGAACCCGACCCGGCCCGACGAAGCCCGATCCTGATTGTGGCCGGAATTCTAAACCGACTCCTGATCCCGATTGTGTTCGGTTAGTCGGTATCGGAATTGGTCGGTATCGGTTAGTCGGTATCGGTCGGGATTAGCTTGTTATTTCTCGGTTTTCATCCCGTCCCGACCCGACTCCCGACTTCGCCGGAAATGCAAACCGACTCCCGACCCGTTTACTAGTCGGGATCGGAATCGGGCCGGCGGGTTGGTCAGGATCGGGCCGAGAATCGGGCGGCGGGCGGTTTTGCTCAGCCTTAGTCCATAGACCACAAACCTGCGTTGTGTAATGGACTAATAACGATGCCTCTAACTTCACAATTTAAGGGAACATGGTTAAACACATATTTTTTTGTTGTAAGATGTCTTACTAAGATTTGTAATTTTAACTTCACAATTCAAGGAAATATCTGTAATAATAACAGTAAAACATAAGCAACCGTTTTCTAAATTAAGTCAAATTTGAAGGACAGGTTTCTAAATTGTATTTTGTACGTAGTATGTATTTTATATATATATATATCAAGATTTGTAAAAGCTACGCGGCGACGGAGGCAACGTGGGCCAACAGTCTACACATTCTTTGTCTGGGCTATTTTGAAACATGCCATAAAAAGAAGGTTTAAAAGTAGTGTGAATTGAGAAGACGTGCATGCTGCTGACAGAGCAAATGGGTAGTGGCATGACAATACGAGGATTTGACAAAAAGCTGACACAGATCCTAGGTGTTTTCCTTTTTCTCTTGACTCGTCACTATAGCATCTTCTAAAAAGTACTCAAACTCTCACTCTCGCACCATTTCTGATTAGACTCGGTAGCGCATTGAATAACCGCAAAGTGTTAAAAACCAAAGAGATATATGATCAACTCATATTAGAGGAGGGAGTCGTTCACTCACAATCTCTCCTTTCACTCACTCTCAACCAATCCTCTTACGCAACATCACTTCTTACTTTTTTCATCACTCATATTTTTAGAGGCGTCACTTCACTCACCCTTCACTCACCCACAACGTTCAAAAAAAGTGCCCAACGTTCGAAAGTTTGCTCCTTCCCGTGCGTGAGCTCCTCACTCAACGGTAACAAACCGTGCGGTAAGGGGATACCGGCGGCGGTGTTACCATGCGTGAGCCTCACCGCACCGCACCTTCACTCACCCACTCCTAGCTCCCTTAGGTGGTGACAATGGTCACTCCCAAAATCCCCCATGCCTCTCAACCAACCAATAATATTATTTCACCTCACTCACACTTTTTTCATACCTCCCAACCATTTTTAGTGGCAATCATACTTTTTTCATACCTCCTAATTTTATTTTATTTTATTTTATTTTTGTTTCTAGTGCCCAACGGTCCAAAAATTGTTCAAACTGTGGAAATGAATATCACCGCTGAACCATACCTCTCAACCAAACCGCTGGGGTGGCGGTGGTGTTCCCGACTGTTTGGGGCAAACCGTTGCCCACCCCACTCCCATTGCCACCACCCTTACAATAATTTATTTTTATAGGTTAATATAATTTTGATAAACAAGATGCATAATTATATTAGAAAACTAAATAAAATTAACAAAAATAAATACAAACCTTATACATATCATGTTTAATACTCTCTCGTAATTTGGACGACAGGCGGATGTTGAAAACCGCTTCCTTTTTTTTCTGTTGAGATCACAATAACCTATATTTATAAGTTAATATAAAATTGATAAACAAGAGATACGTAATCCTACTAGAAAACTAAATAAAGTTAATAAAGATAAATATAAGCCCAATACATATTTTATTGTCTGATACAAACACGTTAATACCACATTAACTTCTTTTTCCTTTTTCATCTCACTATTTATACCCTCCTAGTAATCATCATTTTTCTTACCATATACTTATAATCCACTTAAGTACAAAAACTCTAATTAATCACAAAACAACATAGAGATGAACAAAAGAACAGAAAAACCAAACCAGTATGAAGAAGAACGGAACCAGAACAGGACTAATGGTTTTGTTTCCGGTTCTAGATTTTGGTAAATTTCGGATCTTGGTTCGGGTCAACCAGTTCCGGATATGAATACCCGAAAACCGAAAAAGATAGAATTTTAATATAAAACTTCCCCTCACATAAGATCTTAAATAGACAACCCCGACATCTTGTCAATTGAAAAAAGATTACTTGACATTCAAGGTTTACATGAACAACTATCATCATCAAAACAATTAAAACAAGTAGTTTTATACTATTCTTATTTTATTTTGATGTGGTTATAACATTATCATAATATGTTTACCAAATGTGCATATAGCTGTCATTTTGATGGTACTTATAGTGTTATATGTTTATGAGTATGTTAGTTTATCATATGTATTCATTTTAGTTGTTAAACCTTATTGGTTTAAACGTAAATGGGTGCAAACTACAAGATTTAAATTTTTGGGGGATTTGGCGCTATTACAACAACTTAAATAAGGTGTTTTAAAATTTCGGTTTCTGCGCGGATATACCCGAAAAACCATAACTAGAACTAGAACCGAGAACGGAAAACTAAATTCGGTTCGGTTC
Source organism: Artemisia argyi (assembly GCA_030686995.1). Lineage (NCBI taxonomy): Eukaryota > Viridiplantae > Streptophyta > Magnoliopsida > Asterales > Asteraceae > Artemisia > Artemisia argyi. The sequence continues at coordinate 153,789,768 of CM060686.1, read as the reverse complement.
CAATTCCCATTTCTCGGATTTTTGGTTCTCGGATTCATCAGTTCGGATTCCATGTTTTACGAGTTCTGAAACCGTGCTCATCCCTGAAACAGAATATTCCAAAAGGCGCTCACACATACACACACAAACTAATAAATAGAGAGACCCTTACTACCTTGCTTCAATCGGTGATCCCAACCACGAATCTCTTATTCGTGAAAGGGGGCATTACCATACCTGATTGTATATGGTACACCGATGATGTTAAATTATGCTTGGATGTTACAAGCATCACGTAATGACTCCTTGTGCTTCATGACTTTCATGATGTCTCTCCACTAGTATTCTAAAATGTTAAAGTTTAAAACTGTCTTCTAATAATGGATATAGATATAAATTAGTTAACTACATATATCGATCGTTTGATTTTGGAGATGTTGCGTCAACTCTTGCGTTCCCCCTCAACACCACCCACTCTATTAGATTTAGATGTATGTTGCTATATATTTATGTAAAGTACTAATGTAACAATCAACTTTATTAATATGCGCTTTTTCAGTTGATAATAGTATGGCATTCAACTAATGAAGCACAAAATCTACTAATCAATAAGGTTACATTATTGATCTTCTGAGTTCGCTGATTTTTTCTCCCTCCAAATCACAAGGTACACAAGTGTTGTGTTTATTTTCATTAGTCGTAGACATGTATCTAGATCGCTGCAATGGAAAAGGTTTTTAAGTATCTATGTGTCCGTTGTAATTATAATTATTCCTATTAATTTGTTAAATACATTTTAAATTATAACCATATTTTTCACCAGTTCTCGGATCGTGGCGTACTATCCCAAAGACCTGAGAGGATATAGTACTTTACATATTGACTGATCTATGTCTGAGATGTCTAATGGTGTTTTGAATTATAGCACTCATAACGGCATTTGTTCAGGTATAAAGGAATATATGTCGAGTATCATAATTGCCCAAGAAGGCAATTTGAAACTCCAAGTTGAAAAAGACGGAAGAGTTTATTTTTTCGGGACCCTTGTGGTGAAATGGTTTGTGAGAGAATGTCCATGCGACAAGTGCATGAGAACAATATGGGATACAAACCATTCACAGTAACAAAAAAGGATGAAAGTATTGCTAGATTAATGTATCCATATATATATATATATATATATATATATATATATATATATATATATATATATATATATATATATATATATATATATATATATTTTTGCAATATTGTAAAGTGCAAAGGGATATAGTCATATACGTAAACTCAGTTGAGGTGGGTATTGAAACGGTTTATGTGAACTAGAATGTTTTGCTAGTAACCTCTTCATACTGTGAAAGCAGTTCTCGTATTGTTACATTGCACAAATGAGAGTCTGAAAGGATAGTATGCAAAGAAAAATGTCTTTCACAACTGATACACATAGAAATGCAGATGAGTCACAACGATGCATACTGAACGGAACATGTAAGTTGGTAATGAGAACAGAGTGACGAAATGAAATGTAAATGAAGATCAAAGAAATGAGAATATGATAATATTTTCAAATAGGGTTAAAACGATAATCATCCAAAATGTATATTTTTACATGGGATAAAAGTATTTAAGTAAAAAGGAAAAAACACAACCCTAAAGGTATGTGGAATTCAGCCAATCCCCTAAGGGGGAGTTTGACTCTACGTCACACTTGTATTACTTAATGGAAAATTATTAGGGACTTATAGTGCAATTAGTAAATCTTTGTATCTCTATAAATAAAAAGGCACCTAAATTAGAAATCATAACAATCCTCTAAACCCTCAATCTCTCCCCCTCTCCCTCTCTCTTGATCGTCGACCGTACCAGGGGTTTGAAAGCCCTTAGTCGACTAATCGACTATCCAAGTCGATTCCCAAGTCGACTTCTATTCGATTTGCTACCCACATCTCGTACTCTACAACTTTCATATGTTTGTAGCCCTAGTTCCACATGTGCAGCACCGTTGGATACCTAACGTAACTAATAAGGTGATTCTCCTAAAAAAATATCCCTTAAGTGATCGTGTGAAGCATGAAGAAGAAGAAGAAGAAGAAGAAGAAGAAGAAGGTGATTTCATGCAAGTCAAGAAGGTCTAGGAGCTTACGTTAGTGCATGATCAAATAAGTAATTCCTAAACACCCTTTATATGTGTTGGATTATGTTATATCCCTGATAGGGGATCTGTCTATCAAGGGATTGGTCTGCATTGCTTTATCTATTTATTTTCCATTGTGCATGTTCTATAAGGCATGCGGGTGACCGCCAATACCCTACACCCTATTACCCCACGGGTATTCACCTCGATCTTTTCCTATAAAGAGATTGTCTCAAAGGAGTAAATGATTATCTTTTCTAATTAATGTGATACACGTTCAAGAGAACATTTAATACTCTATAAAACTTAGTCCTTGAAGTTATTCAGAGAAATTGATAAGTTCATAATTAAACACCAATTTTTGTTAGTGTTTAAGTAGTGAAGAGATACATGATGGGGTTTAAACAATTATCCAAAAAGTCTTGGTGATCTATTATCATGGGAGGAATCAGCAAACTTAAATGAAAAGATCAATACATGCTTCGATGTTGTTGTTCAAACTAGTGTTATGTTATATGGAGATATAGATACTGAGTTTTATTTTAGATAAAGCCACCAAAAAAATATACATTTGAAGAGGAGATCAAAGTTCTTTTACGCTTTATGATTTTAAAATTGAAATAGGGTTTTGAAACAAATTGGTTTAATTGGTTAAAAAAAAAAACCTCTTAAATTGCGTATATAAACTCTTTGTATTTGTCCTTCATCTAAAGTTAGATTATTCCAAACCGGTTTTTGTAATTGTTTGATTCATACAAATAAAAATTTAAACAAATGCTATCCTCGAAAGCTGTTTGTGATTTACGTTTTAAACTATATCAAGTGTTACAAAAGTGTTTGAATACCTTAGTTTTATCTTAGCAAACACTTCAAAAGGGAACAACACTAACCAATTACCACAGGCACATACACGGAATACGCATTAAGACCCTAGGAAACCAGTATAGTCCAATACACGTGTAAAAATGCTTTAAACAACTACAGTTTAATTATATCATATTGACTGCATTTCCTACTCCGTATTAAATTGTTGGTCATAGAGATAAGCTATTAAATGATTATACTAAAAACTATTCTTATATTTCCGACATGTAACAGTAAATAGATCACCTGAAGTCTGAAAAAGAGGCACACACTCTCATGCTTTACAACAAACTCTCATGCTTCACATGTTACATATACATAAAAGAAAAAGATCATATATAATTTTAAAACCACTTGATTTTTCTAGAGAAGAAAAATGACCACTTGATAGGCAGACAAATCTGAATCTATCCTTAGTTATACCCCAAATGGAAAAAACTTAAAAGAAAAAGATCATATATACGTTTAAAACAACCACTTGATTTTTTTTGAGAAGGAAAATAACCACTTGATAGGCAGCCAAATCTGAATCTATCCTTAATATATACCCCAAATAGAAAAGTTAGACCATCAAGTACAAGATAATCATGTTAAGTTGCATTATATGGCAAATTACATTAAAAAACGTAAGGAATAATCCATTGTTTAAGGTAACTTTTTGAATTATAATATGTACGTTTAAAGTTAATACTTTCATAATTTGCACATTTGTTCAACAAGTAAATAGATGTTTACTTTCACCTATTGAGTTTTTTTAAGACGTACACGTACAATAAATTTTTAAGGTAGATTCAGTGAGGTCGATAATTCTCCTAAAAAACGCAAATGCATCTAAAAAGAAGGACAATCTCAAGTTTGCATATTAAAATGAAATGAAAATTCAAGATGGTTCACACTTCATGTAATAATAGTTTTTTTTTTGCAAATGATGAATTTATATTTCAAACTTTTACACAAGTTACAATACATTGATTCACACTGGACTGAAACACACTTCATCCGGTTAACATTCTAAGTAACTATACTGTCCAATATCAGATGTAATATTAGTTCTTAATGGTTCACAATTTTTTATAACTTGCGTTATTAAGGATATTCCAAAACTGACGTATTTCGTTTTGCTGTAATGTTTAATCAGTTATTGTATTTATTATGAAATATTGGTAGAAAGTGTAAATACAGTATGACAACTTGTGTTTACAAATGATTTACAAAAAGTATCTTGTGCCAAAAGAGAACAAAAGAAAAGAAAAAGAGAGGGAGTTTAGATCGACTATGACCAACTAATGGATTCAAAGTTTTTTTTTTTTTTTTTCCTGAAATAGTGAACTTGTATTAATTATGAATCAACAAATTACATCAAATTCAAACACAGCCATATGAACATGCTCATATGCTGATACAACAGAACATACTTCTCAGAAACAATACAATTCAGGAAACTACTGATTCAAGCTCACTATTCTTCTAGACATAGCAGACAATGACTTTTTGCTATCATCTAGGCAACCATGGAGAAATATACAATTCCTGGCTACATTTCCACTAGATAAACACCCTACCTATTCTCAATCATAGCCCATATGACCTAGAACAGAGGCTCTTACCCAGGGCATCACCAAGAATGGATCAAGACTCCTGTTCCATTGGGACCACATATACAAAGAGCTACATTTCCTGTAAACAAGCATCACTCATAAGTATAGAGTTGCCCAAGGATACATCCCACCTTGACTACATTTCCCAATCCACAATTCTTCCAACCACCAAGAAACAACTCTAGATTGGGCATCATCAGGTTGGCACTCCACCATTTGTCTCTGGAAACCTACTTTATGTGCAGTGTACTAGGCTGCATTGGACAGAGCAAAAACTTCCATTAGTTGCCACTTCCAGCACCCCTAATGTAAAAAGTTTGCGCTAAATAGTATTTTAATTTATTTTGAAGTTCCTAAATAATATAACTATAGCTACAACTACAAATCAATTTTTATAAATTATGAATACATAACATTAACTCATGCATTTAGAAAACAGTGACACCAATACTTTAATTCATATTATGAACTGATTCTTGTGTGGAAAGTATGATTGTACACTAGTTTTCCATATAGTCATATATATATATATATATATATATATATATATATGTGTGTGTGTGTGTGTGTGTGTGTGTGTGTGTGTGTGTGTGTGTGTCTGATAGATGTCTATTTTAATGTGGTTCGGTTTGATTATGAAAGGCATGGTTCGGTTTTCCAAAGGCGCCAAGCAGACAACTTTAATGATTTTATTGAACATGCAGGTCTGATAGATGTCTATTTGGGAGGATATGCTTTTACTTGGTCGGACAAGTTGGCGGGAAAAATGAGCAAACTAGACAGATTCCTCGTATCTGAAGACTTGTTGAGCGAGCTTCCAAACTTGTCCGGGGTGATCCTTGACAAGCATCTCTCATATCATAGACCGATTCTTCTTAGGGAGTTGCAAGTCGACTATGGGCCAACTCCTTTTCGCTTATTTCACTCTTGGTTTCTTGAAGATGATTTTATGCAGGTTGTTGAAAATTCTTGGAAAGCTGATGGATGTTACCATAGTAGTGCTATGGTGACTTTAAAACAAAAAATGAAGCGTCTAAAAGAATGCTTGAAGTAGTGGAGTTCGGAAAAAGTAAAGAATAGAATGAGACAAAAGAAAGATTTAGAGGCAAAGGTGGTGGAGATTGATAAAAAAAATGGATATGGGGAGGGGTCCTTGACTGATGTAGCAACAAGATCAACCTTGGCGAAATAATTAGCAGATACTGATAAAAAAGATACTTCTGATTTGATCCAAAAAGCCAATATTAAATGGGCGATTGAAGGTAATGAAAATAGCTGGTACTACCATGGTATAACCAATAAAAAACGAAGGAATTTGGCTATTCATGGGGTTTTTAGTTATGGAGTTTGGATTGAAGAACCAAAGTTAGTGAAATACGAATTCAAAAAACACTTTGCAGAATGTTTTGCATCTCCTGATTGGGATCGTCCCCAATTTGAGGGAGTGTATCCTCGTGCTCTGAGTGGGGATCAAAACATAAAAATCAAAGGGGATGTAACTACGGAAGAAATTAAGAAAGCAGTTTGGGATTGTGGCTCAAACAAGGCGCCGGGTCCAGACGGTTATACGTTTGAATTTTTTTAAGAAATTATGGTATTTGTTGGAGCATGATGTTGTGGTTGTTGTGACAGAGTTTTTTTAATACAAGTGTGTTTCCTAGAGGATGCAATGCTTCGTTTATAGCTCTCATTCCAAAAGTCCAACAAGCTAAGTTTGTTAAAGATTTTAGACCTATTAGTCTAATAGGATGCCAATATAAATTAATTGGTAAAATATTAGCTAATATATTGTCATCGGTTATTGATTATTTAATTAGCAAGGAGCAATCTGCTTTCATTAAAGGAAGACAGATTCTTGATGGCCCATTTATACTTAATGAGATTGCAGCCTGGTGTAAAGCTAAAAAGGAAAAGCATATGTTTTCAAAGTTGATTTTCTAAAGGCCTATGATTCCGTTAGATGGGATTTTTTAGATGAAATTCTAAAGAACATTGGCTTTGGTAGTAGATGGAGAAGTTGGGTGAGCGGGAGTCTTAAATCTGCCACGGCATCTGTATTGGTTAATGGCTCTCCAACAGAGGAGTTCTGTTTCCATAGGGGTCTGAAGCAGGGTGATCCTCTTTCTACTTTTTTGTTCATTTTGGTGATGGAGAGCCTGCACATTATGATTCAACGAGTCATGGATAGAGATATGCTTTCAGGGTTTATGTATTGGTGAGGCGAACAATGTCACTATTTCGCATCTTTTTTATGAAGATGATGCCATCTTTGTAGGGAGTTGGAACAAAGAGAATGTGGATGCTGTCGTTAATCTCCTACATATTTTCCATCTTGCATCGGGGATGTCTATAAATATGCAAAAGAGCAAACTTTTGGGGTTTGGAGTCTAGTTTAATGATGTCCAGCAAATGGCGATGTATGCCGGATGTGAACCAGTGAAACCTCCTTTCGAATATCTTGGTCTAATGGTAGGTGAGAATATGACCAAACTGAAGTCGTGGAAATGTGTTATTGACAAGGTTACTTCCAAACTTTCCAATTGGAAGGCGAAAACCTTATCTATTGGTGGTCGTCTAACACTTATTAAATCAGTACTTGGGGCAATTCCTACGTTTTACATGTCAATTTTCAAGGCTCCGGAGGGTGTTTTAAAGAACATAGAGGCTTTGTGTAACAGATTTTTTTTGGGAGCTGATGAAAATGAGAAAAAAATGACGTGGGTGGCTTGGAAGACGGTTCTTTCTGCCAAGCAATATGGGGGATTGGGAGTTAATAGTATGTGATGAGGTGAAAAATGAACCACTTTTAGGGGGTCATTTAAGCCCGGAATTGAATTTATTTGATCAAATATTGCCCTAAATCGTTCCTTTTATGATTTTAGGTATTTTGGGAGTGAAATCTGGAAAAGGAAGCAATTCGGACGTTTTTGGAGCATAAAAGTGATGAAAACGCCAAAGTCTTAATTTTCCTTGCTGGGAACAGTAGGTGACGGCGTCAAGAGTAACACCCTGACGGCGTCAAGAGCAAATTCCATGACGACCCAGTACATATTGGACGGCATCAAGAAGTAGGGCGTCAAGAGTTAAAGTCATGACGGCCTGGAAATGCTAATGCATGACGGCGTCAGAAGTAGATCAAGGCAGTCTGAGAAGAGTTTTGGCGGCGAGGTGACGGCGTCACAAGATTTGTCTTGACGCCGTCAGACCCCTTTTCCTTTATATAGTTTTCTAATTTTCACATTAAAAAAGAGGAGAAGTTTTGAGAGAAACCTTAAGTACGAACTTGGTGTGAATTTTACAGGTTTTTCAAGGGTTCTAAGCCCTTGATACCTTTCATGTGTAATTGAGATAAGTATTCTTTTAATTCAATCAATATGTCTATGTGTTGGTTGTCTATATCTTGTTCTTGTCTTGATTCCATCATGCTAGGCTAGATCTATCTTGTGTTTGCTTGGATCTAATGAAACCTAGATGTTAATTATGTGTTGATTACTTGTTTATACTTGTTTTGGATGAATGAATTTATATGTTAGGCTTAAGAAAACTGGCAGATCTCCAAATGGTAACATGCTTGAACGTCTTAAGAAACATGAACCGATTGCACTAAGGTCTTTATTGGTTGTATTTAATGCATGAGCCTGGGGAATAGTTATTGTCTAGGTTAGAATATCTTTTTATTAGGTCTACTTGCTAGATTCCTTTCTAGTAAGATTTTATTTTTATTTTTAGGTTTTCTTTAGTCTATCTTATTTCTTTGTGTTTTTGTTCGTAACTTTTCACCACCCGACATCATGGACGATGGGAACATCTTTGAACCCGTCATCCCACCACAACAAAACCCACCACTAGAACCTCTTAGGCCCCGAACCTTAGGAGAGTATTCCCGACCTAGCCACCAAGGCTACCGAAACACCATTGAGCTCACCGGAGCCAATGTGACCCCCTTGCGATCCGACACCATCGGGTTGGTGCAAAGCGGATGTGCATTCCATGGACTTCGTTCCGAAGATCCAAACCAACATCTTAAGGACTTCCTCAAAATCGTAGATTTCATAGACCTAGATGTTGCAACTAGAGAGACAACCCGATTACGCCTATTCCAATTCTCTCTACGGGATCAAGCTAGTCAATGGCTTGAGCGTTTACCCGCGGGATCCATCACCACATGGGATGATCTCACCACTCGTTTCCTTGCTCAATTTTTCCCACCGGGGAGAACTACTAAGCTTAGAAATGACATCTTGATGTTCCAACAACGTCAAAATGAATCTCTTTATGAAGCATGGACTCGTTTCAAGGACTTACTCCAAAAAGTCCCTCATTATGGCATAGATCTTTGGCTCCAAGTCCAAATTTTTTATGACCATATCGATCTCTCCACTAGGCGAGCCATTGACCAATCGGCCGGTGGTAAGCTACGTGATCTAAGTGCGGAACAATCATGGGAACTCATAGAAGATCTTGCTCTCTATGACAACGAAAGTTGGAATGATCCCCGTGATTCGAACAAAACGGTCAAGGCAATATCTTTGTCCTCGAACAATTCTAGCACTCCCGACCGTAGGATCATGGAACTTGAAGGTCGAGTCAAGTCTCTCATGAAACCTTACGAAGCTCAAAAATCCTCAAGCCAAGTAAGCAGAATCGTTTCTACATGCAAATTATGTAATGGCCCTCACGAGACTCATAACTGCATGGAGCTTCCAAAACGGGCTTATAACGAATTCACGTCGTCACACATGGGTCAGGGTCCTCGAACTTCTGACGAGGCCTATGAAGCATGGAAGGATAAACCTAATTTCAGAGGGTACCAAACGCGGAGCGTGTCTTTCAATGATTCCCCGCCACTCACTTGGTCCGAGCATTTTCCATCACAAGGCATTCCTAGGCAAAGCTGTGAAGATGCTCTAAAAAAATTCATTCTATCTCAAGAATTATATCTCTCTACGCTCGAGGATAAATTTAGACAACAGCAGGTTGATATGAACAGCAAGATTTGTAATCTGTTAACTGCTATCAAAGAGCATGTTGTTAATAAGCCCATTCATGTTGATGAGGTTAAGTCTGTTACCGTCATGAGTCCACCAACCTCCCCTGTGAAAATAAAAAGCCCTAGCAAGTTATTCAAACATCTATCCCCTAAAGGAAAAGAACCTGTCAACCCCCTAGGACCAACCCATTTCGTAAACACCATCACCATGATATCTGCTTTTACACCCAACTCAACCCAGCAACAAACTAACAAATTTGGTCATATAGCTAAAGATGAGACCTTAAGGGTAGACCACGATTCGGCCAAAAAACCTCCTGACTCGTCCGAGCAGTACACCGCGCGAGAATCTGGCAAATCGGATGAAGAGAAAGAGAGATCGGAAGAGCATGAGAGAAATCCAACCATTTTGGGTAAATCTATTATAGAAGAACCCGAGAGAAAAATGGAGAATGTTACTAGTGGGAGTAGCGATAGGACTAAGGAAGATAACCATAAAGTTTTCAAGATCTCCTGCACCATTAAGGAAAAGCTCCTAACCGATAGTCATATAGATCCTAGCTCCCCAGTCAACCTAATCCCCCTTTCCTTATACAATGAGACCTTCCCAAAACGCATTGCGTGCGAAAGGGTAATGAAAAATTTATCAATCAGGATTGGAGAGCTTGTTTACTATACTGACCTCACTATGGTCGATGACGTAGACCCTCTCACCAATCAAACGTTAACCAACCTTGTTCTTGGGAAACCATTTATCAATGAATCGGGAGTGATCCTTGATGAGAAAGATGGTAGTGCATTATTAACCAATGGTGTTAAGAAGGTAATTTTTCGTAGGGGTAATGAGGAAGTGTACGAGTATCGTCCTTCCCTTGAGGGGAATATATATGGGTTGAAGGATGGAGAGTCGGGGAAGATAAGACGGCGTAATCCGAATAATCTCAAAATCCCCTGCATGATTGGTCATAAATACTTCGATAACGTCTACATTAACGTATTCCTGCCAAAGAATTTTATGTCATTATTCCATTATAACAATATCTGCAGATGGGGAATGATTTACAAGGGAGAGAAAGTGGTTGGTAAGGATCATGAAATCCAGGTGTTTGTAGGAAATATGGCATTTACTATGGAATTTACGATCGTGGACAACATCGAAGACTATGTCGACCCTAGATTATCATAAATTGTTTTTGGAGCGCCATTTTGCGAGATCACTAATCTGATAAAAAATGACCGAAACGGAATTATGACCTTCGCTGATGGCATTAGGAGGGTTTCATACCAAACGCCATACAAGAGAAGAGACCTTAAGGAAATCGATTGTGACGGGCTTGATAAGATAAGTTCCCAACTTATTTTGTGCGATGAAGATGTTCGGAGAGGGTGTAAGAACACTTCTGATTTATCATGTGGATTCTTTAAGGATGTTAGTAAGCTTGGTTCTAAGTATCGAAAAGACATCTTCGAGTTCGAAGACCCGAAGTACTTACACTATGAAAGCGATACTAGTTTAGAAGACGACCCAAAGAGTGGAACCAATGATGAGGTCACGTAGTAACCTATGACCTTGAGTCTAGCTACAAGACTCGTAAATAAAGAAAAACGCTTCTTGGGAGGCAACCCATGCTTTGTGTGATTTTATTTTTGTTTGTTTGTTATTTGCTTCCTTATGCATGCTTTATTTTTATTGTTGGTTGATCATGTTTCTCAATTAAATAGTGGAAATACTTTACTTTGTTGTTTTAGCCTAGTCTTAACTCCACCTAAAAGTATTTTTGCAAAAGATAAGTGTAAGGGAAACCCCAAATATGTTTTTAAGAAACAAACCGATCATGATTCTCCACAATATTAAATGAACATGTGTATTCGTATTTGTTAGAGTCAAATGCTTGTATTGAGTCATAATGAAGTTTTGTAGGATTTTCTAGGAAGTAGGACCAAGTTTTTCCAGAAATTTTTCGGAAACTTAACATAAGAATTTCTGCAGGTCACTTCTGACGGCGTCAATAGTTAACTCTTGACGGCGTCAAGTGTAAAAATCTGGAAATTTTACCGGTTTTGTTTCTCTAACGGAGTCTTATGGTTTTTGTGAATTATTAAGTTTTATAATCTCCAGGAGATCTGCAAACTTCATTCCACAAGCATTATATCTTATCTTGTTTTCTAGGATTTAGTAACTTACATAGGATGCCGCCGATTTTACGCGAGGTTGTTTTGTCTATTTTTTTCAGGATTTACAGGTTATGTATGACAAGAAGATGATTTATATTCTGGAAGGGAAGCTTTGATTGTTCATTTTCTTGGAGGAAGATTTAACCTGACCACCTTATTATCCACACCGAGCGAATCAGGGGAGTATTTGATTTCATTCTTTTTACTTTTTAACTTTTACATTCTACACTTGACGGCGTCAGATCTGGATCTAGGCAATCCGATATTATTATGGGCGGCGAGTTGACGGCTTCAGATTTCTCTTCTTGACGCCATCACGTTGGAAAATCTATATATAGTTTTGTAATTTTCATTCATTAAGGGAGGACAATTAGAGGGATAACTTGGAGAAACCCTAGCACGATTTTATCAGTATTTTCAAGGGTTTTTACCCTTTGAAACCTTTCATGTTCAATTAAGATAAGTATCCTTTCAAATCATTCAATATGTCTATGTGTTGTTTGAATATATATTATGTTTGTCTTGATTTTAACATGCTAGGCTAGATCTCTTGTGTGTTTGCTTAGATGTAGTGAAACCTAGATGTTGATTATGGGTTGATTGTTTGTTTATAGTTGTTACGGATGAATGATTTCGATGTTAGACTTAAGAAAACTGGCAGACTTCCATAGGGTAACTTGCTTGAACGTCTTAAGAAACATGAACCAATGCGTACTATGTAACAACTCGTATTTTCGGATTACTATTCACTATTACTATTCACTTTCACTATTCACTATTCACTCTCGAAATTTTTATTTCATATTCTCGTAAGTTAAACTATTTTAATGATAATCCGAGAGTTTGACACTCGTCGGATCATTTCTGCAAAAATCACAAAACCGTGTCCGAGATTTACTTTTAGGTTTAAACGTCATTCCAGCATCCCGATATGTCCATAAAACACTAAAAACAATAGAAACATGATTTTCTCTCATTTTACGACAATTCCAAAAGTTTTGGGATTTTACGTTTTTCAGTTCAGCGTTTTACGCGAATTACGCGTTTTAGACCCGCGTTTCCAGTTTTAGCAGCGTTTAAGCAACCCGATAGAACTTGTCACTCATTAAATATGCTAAGATAGATTATATTAATAATTTTTAATATATTTATAAGTTTCATATTTTTAATATACCCGATTTTAAGTTTCAGGATTTAACGACTTACCGTTAGCAATTACCGGGACCAAAACTCACTCCATAAAAGCAAGATATTATCAAAACACATATCTAATCATCCAAGATAGGCATTGAACGAAATTTTAGACTACATGAGGTGTTTGTATATGTGTCATCAAGATAAGACTAGGAAACTTACAAAGGAAGACTTATACATGTTTAAGTAAACTTAATAACTAAGTAACTTAGGAAATATTCTATTCATCTAAGACTTGATAACTCATAAGAACTCATCTCTTCTTTTTTTCTCTCTATGGCAACGACCAAACACACCCTAAAACACCCCATTTGATCTTGATTTTCATATGTAATCCATCACAAGTTAAAGGCTTAAGTTCCTTGTTGATTCCTAGTTCTATTTATACCATAAATCACCATAAACAACACCATAATCTCATCATCATTCCATGGTCAAATTAGGAGCTATACAAGGTGATTAGGGGTTGAGTTAGAAGTTTTCTTGGAAGATTAGCTCATGTCTAAGAAGGGTTAGCAAGATGGATAAAAGATTGGAAGCTAGGGACTTTGGTTGAAGGGTATAGGATTTAGTGGATCCTAGTTCATGGTTCTAGTTAATTTCATCACAAGTATTGTAAGTAAACTCCTATGTTTACCCTTGATTACTGTAAATATTAGTATTTCATATATCTAATATGTTTTATATGCTTATTATACTTGATTATGCTTGGATAATTGGACTAAAACACTAGAAACCGTCGAAAGGACTAGCTTTGCAAAACAGAAACTGAATAAGGGCTGTAAATGGAAATACTGGGAAAAATTCGTGTATTGAGAATCTTAGGTGAAAATATAGGATTGTAGAGCTATGTCTTTTGGTCATTTTGCCGCTTGGCTCACCCCGTAACTAATCCGTATGAATAAACTAGAGTCAAAACGGCAAAACGTGTCAAAATCTGAGTAACAGATTTCAATCGGGTAAAACTCATAAAACTTGACTAAAACCCCCTGTTGGTCAAAACATAAAAGTTTTAGCTAACATCCTAACTTAAACGAAAGAAAATTCCTCGATCCTAAAGTGTTGTAGAACTCAAAATACGGCCTTTGCCGCGGGACTACGGAGTGCTGTCTAAATTTCTGCATTAAAACGCAAGTGTAAATTTGTAAATTGAATCATGTTATGATGTAAATAAGGATGTAAAGTCATTAGAAATTATATATACATTCAAATAGAATTTCAAAGACATATAAATTAAGTCGGAAATACTAAAATAACTAGGAACCCGTAACGTGACGAATATTAATACTTGACCACTTTTACTTACAAATGTTAAACATCCAAGCATAATGAATGTAATAAATATATAAGGCATGTTTATATATTCACTTTGTTGTTTTAGAACCTAAGACACGACATCATATTCTAGGTTGCGCATAGAGACTTCCTGGCTTAATCCATCTATTCCGTTATACGTTTTGATATCATTAGTTCAAGGTGAGTTCGTAGCCCCACTTTTCTCATTTACTTGTTTTAACTCTTTAGGAGAGATACATGCTCAAATACTTGTTTTTACTTTCACAAGAATTCTAAACTTTTACATATTACTGTGAGTCATAGCCCCTACTCTTTTTATACTTGTTTTAACTCTTTGGGGGAGATACATGCTCAACTACTTGCTTACTTGTACAAATACTCAAAACATTTATACTTGATTGCATACATACATGACTGTTTTATACTTAACTGCGTTATTCTATTTAGTGGCTAGTAGTTATCTTTGGGAATTGGCTCCCAGTTGTCTTTGGGAATTGGCTCCCAAGTGAGGTCTTCGGAGATGAAGTAGAGACTCACGACTAATTGCTTAATTGTTGTGATGAACTTATACATGTCTTAATCATACTATATATTTAGCAGTGGGTTGTGAACACACAGGTTGCAAGTGTTGTTATGGGCGGGACTTGCAAGTGGATTCACAATGCCTTTGCTGTGTGAACATTCTTTAATGGCTTTTCGACTGTTTTAAGACAAACTCTATGAACTCACCAACCATTGTGTTGACACTTTAGCATGTTTATCTCAGGTTAGTAAGGCGATAGCTAGTGCGTGGAACATAGAGTCAAGATGCATATTCTGAAGACTTACGGTTTTATCATTTATCAATCGAAACATTTTGTATACATTTATGTATCATACATTGGAATCTGATGTTTGTAACTTTGAATTCATTAATCGAATGGTAACTTTTCAAAACGTCTCATTTAGAGGTCGTTTTCTATAACTTGTACTTTGTATTATGAAGTAGCACCCCAGTGACACAGTCTTCCGCTGCGGTATTTTGGGGGTGTTACATACTAGGTTTTTATGGTTGTATTTAATGCATGAGCGAATTCTAATGATCCCATGTTAGGAGCTTCTTGCAGGCTCGACATAGGAGTGAAGTAGGAGCTTATAGAGTTGGGGAAGTACGTACGCCACTCCACGAATGGTATTAAGGAATATAACCCGTCATCCACGCAATTGTAACAAACTATCAACCTGTAAAAGATATCTAGGGAGTAATGAAATCTAAGTAAACACAATTTTCCCATTTATTGTTCACACCACTAGTTTAATTAGCTTTATTTACATTTTTGTTATTTTATTTTGATTGCATCTTTAGTTATTGGGTTAGTTGACTAGCAACTAATTCCGGCCACTCTTCCAAAACCCGAGATTTTAATTGGTTTTATAAAAATATAAAAATACAAAAAGAATCATCCCTCACCTCTAGACTTAATTTTTAGTCTTTCTAATCCTAGCGACACTATTCCTGAGTTGAACGATCAATCCCCCGATACTTGTCACTATACTATACTACAACGATCAGGTACACTGCCTGGTGGGAGTTTGTAAGCTTCTTGAGATCCCTCGAGAGGTAAAACCTGATGGAATTCCCACGCATCAGTAGGCGGGATATTACATAAATAATCTTACATAATCTCTGAAAATCAAATGATAATTCATGTAGCTTATAAAAATAATTTCCTTTATAATCTTCATCAACAGCTTAATCTTCAGTTCTAGCAAGAGTTATTGTTGCTAAACATACCCATGTGAATAAGTTTTAAGTGTAGTACTTAATCTTTAAATGTCATCTTTTTATTATATATATGTACTATAATATAAATTTTTATATTTAAATACAAATTTTTATAACTGAAGTCACTAACTTTTAGCTTGAATTACATTTAAAAATAATCATGTAATTATATATATATATATATATATATATATATATATATATATATATATATATATATATATATATATATATATATATATATATATATATATATATATATATATAGCTTAATGCAGTGTAAGTAGTTTACACAAGCTAAAGTATATATATTTTTTTTTTGGTAAACTTGATAAATATTATTATTACAAGGGTTTTAACTTAAAATAATATGATAAGAACTCCTTCATTGGATGGGCACAAGAAAAGTATGCTAAATAATCTTGTTGGGCCGTAGATATCTATTTCATATGTTCGTATATGTTACTATGTTAGGGTCTTATTTTCACTTTGCTTTCATTTTTATGGCACTCAACCCCTAATCTACTATCAAACCACGTAATTAAAATCTAAAATAGGCCATCATGACCACCGCGAACACGAGCCATTTACAAGATGAAACCAACCACCTTTATCACCATTCGAAGCGCATTTGAACCATTTCACAACACCACCAACCATCACCATTTGTTTTGTCATTTTTATCAATTTCTTGTAGATTTACTTTGTATAAACAGTATATATTGTGGTTTTGCCTAAGAAGTATCTTTTTTTTTTCGATGTTTCAAGACTGCTATTAAGAGTGTAAGTTACTAATTTGTAATTTATGTAATTATGCTCTTAATTATGTTAAGTTGCTGCAGGTTGTTAAGTTGTTGCTGAAATATTAATTATGAACAAGTAAGGCAACGGCCGGCCGCGTTGCGGCCTTGCATTGTTTTTTTCGGTTGTATATACTCTCACTCCCAAGTTACAACACACATCACCTGTTTGCAAGTCCTCTCTATGGACTCGGCAACGCTGTCCAACATCGCATTCAATGGGACCGATACAATGTATCTCGTGAATGTATTGTCTGGCCGAATCATCACCAACATTGCGAACGATTCCAGCTTCAAAATCCAATATCACTGGAGCATGAGATGGAAATGTGTCTGCCAAAAACACGGATTAGTATGAAACTACAATGACACAGTAATAGGCACATCGAAAAGCATTATCAAAGCATTCAGAACGAACCTGAAGTCTGGCCAAAGTAGGCTGCATCATTTCTGACCCTCTTAATACTTTCGGCTGCAAAAGTATCGTGTCGTTCGACAACCTTTCTCTTAGAATTGGTAACTCCCAGTGTAGGAGACCTGGCGACATCCATAGGTTGTGACAAATAGCACGTAGCAGCAGTACCTTTTTGTAACTTACGTACATAGAAGAACCAAATGGTCCAACGGCTGACTACTTGTATGTTCCATGTCCCTTTTCTGTTGGAACTTTATTTTTCCAATCCATTTAAATACAGAAACTACACAAACAATTTTGGCACAAAAAATAAATGATGCAAACAATAAAGCACATAGTTTATAGCAAACAGCAAACAAAACTGTTATAACCAAACAATCCGCAAAGGCGCAACCAAAACTGATATAAGATGTATGTAGGAACAATGATGATTGTTGGTAGGTTCATTTTGGTTTCTTTTCATTGTTTGTAACTTGTTATGTCTCAGTCAATGGTTGCAAAAACTGTTTCTGTTGCCCTCTTTTTTTGTTTTTTCTGCATGCATACTGAATTAAGTATATTTCAACATAATATGAAAGCATTAAAACCATCAATCAAAAAAATAAATATAATCTCAGTTTAATATCTAATAATTTGATAATCAAACATATTGCGGCTCTAAAACAAAGGCATTTGGTACAGTTGGTAGGAAAACCTGGTATAGTTTGTAGTTGTTGATAACCGGGCGTAATTCCATTTCTAGAGGAGCACCCGACTCCATATGTTTAGCAGCATTCTACGGTTCGAATAGTTGTTAAGCCTAAATAATTGCAAACACAAATAATTCTTTATAAAATCCCAAGCTTAGTTTAAGCATAAAAGGATATGAACAGAGCATTTCTTATCCCTTTGAAGTTTTCTCAAAGGCTATTGCTTAGATATATAAATGACTATCCACTCGAGTTTTGAAACTTACCATAACATTCTTGCCAAGATACAGGAACGCGTGAGCCACACTCATAGAAGAGTTAACACAGAAAAAGTCATCACTACCCCAGAAAACATACCTCGATATTGAAGCACTACGAAGCACCATAATGGTTGCAGCCACAATTGTTTGTTTCTCACGGTGAAATGAACAGCTGTATCATTTTTGGATGCTCCATTTTTGCAATATCCGACAAATTTAAGTAAATATATGCATTTGATTCAAAGGCCGAGTTACCAGACTGAGAAGGATATAATGGTCGCTTCGTTTCATGTCCAATCCTGAATTCATACAGCAAAATAGTCGGTCATATGAGCAAAGAAGTCATACATATAAACCGAACATTAAGGACATAAGTAATGCAAATCAAGGTGCTGTAATAGAAGTTTGATCAACATTAAGGACATAAGTATTACCTCATTTCCACTGTCTATAAAAAGAATTGTCACGGTGTCCTACTCCAGGCTGAGCTGAAACAGTAAGGACAAAAGTCAAATTAGCACCTCCAATGAGGGACCTAATAGCATCTAAAAGGGAAAAACCATGTAAGAAAATACCGTTAGTTGGATTGGAAGAAAGCAAAAACACATCCGCACTATGGCCTGCGGGCATAAAAGCCTCAGAAGAACAACCATCCATGGCATGAGAACCTGCAAGCAACATCTGCAAGAAAAATATCACGGACAGTCAAACAACACACCCATGATTAAAACAAATAAAAAACACAGTCGAATGTTACCTGAAAGGCTTGATATCTCATCAATTTTCCTCTTTCCCTTTACGGAAACATCTGAAGGCGGCATAAGTTACTGCGGCCACCTTGTTAGCGGCGGCCGTTCTGGATCTGGTTCATTAATAGTTTGCCCTTTGGTTTTCTTTTTGTGTACTATCTTCATTTGCCTGGCTGGCTTCACAAATCTTTCGTTTTCTTTTATCCACCGCCTTTAGAGTTAGAGGACTGTACGACACATGGTATTCTGAATTTAGTGTGTGCGTGTATTGCACTTCTTCTTCGCTGGCATGACCTGAAATAACAACAATGGAAACAAAATAGAAACATCGCAATAGATTAGAATGTGGAGGAAAAAAGAAAAGAAAATGATATTTTACATACATAATTTTTTGAGAGTCTTCTAAACTGAATTTAGATACGTACAGTCAATGCATCTGTGTCGGCACAGATTAGTATGTCCGTGTAATCTTAAATCACGCATAATCAATCTACTCCTAGTTGGCCACTTTCTGTAAATCAGACACTAATTCCTTAAATAAATTGGTATCTTATTATTAACTTAAGTAAATCGGTATGCAAATATTTTGAACGGCAAACGTACCATTATTAATTCCTCCTTATTAGCTCCTATCACACCAAACTTATGGACTGAAAAGAGTCTAATATTTAAATGAACTCGGCACAGATACTGCAAAAGACAGAAGTGGTGTTATTCAAGCTGAGTTTCGAATCATGCGTGTTGGCTGCAACATATATCAAACGATAAATTATATAAAATGCATCAAGCATAATCAATTATTGTTAATATCAGTGTTTGTCTAACTATTGAGCAGCATAAAAAAATGAGATTAAGTACGTGATATATGAATCTATACCCTGGAACAATCGGATAAGTAGTGACACTCCGTTCATATTTGTAGGGCAGAGTCTACAATCCAAAACTTTTAATCTCACGCCCTTGTCCCCGGTAGCCCTGCTGCAAATACATATCCATCACAACTAACTTATAAACTACAGTATGATGGTAACAAAATTAAATACTTTAGTACACCATACAAAAGAGTTATATATACCGGATTCATCGAGAATACTTATACTTTGTACTAATGATTCTATCGAACAAAGTTGTTGGAACTAAAAAAAGCCGAAAATTTTTATACAAAAATTGGGTTTTTATAAAACAAACATTTTCAATAATCCACATACAGGCGTATTTCTTTAAAACGAAATAATTAAATTGTTCGGTTCAGATTTGCAAGTGCGGAAAATAAATGAACATTTCAAATGAATTTAGCTACCAACAATAAAGTATACTGCTAATGTAAATACCAAAAGACAAATGTAATAGCATTCTAAGTTACCTTGGACCATAGAACGCGACCGTGCACTCTGCGCGCAACTCGGTGTTACTATTTTTGTAAGCCATCACTAATATCTATTACAATAACAAAAAATTGAGAATTAGTATAGATTAAGCCAAACCATTATATACATACTGCATACACCATACTGATAATATACTTGCATTCACCATACTGAAACAGCAGGTGCATTCGTGGAAAATAAGGATAACATACCTTTCTGTATAGACATGCTCATAGATGTTTAATTACGGGAATCGAGTCTTTGTATATCTTTAACAAAGGTGGAAATTAAGGATTAATTATGCATAATGGCGATACCCTCCCCCAAGGACAACCTTACAACGTTTTCATTCATGGTTGTAGTCACTGCATTTTTTACTTATTTTATATATATCCGAAAGAAGAAAAGATCGTATGGAACAGCTTACAATGTTCTCAAGTTTCGAGCTATGTCATCCACCATCCAGCTTCCTTCATAAGAACCTTTTTGTGCAAAGAAGACATCCTAAACTGAAGGGGAAAAAAATTAAATCAGAACTATATCTACACTTCCAACTCTCTTAGGCCTATCATCAAACACATTGTAGGCATAACTCCATCTACACTTTCTACAACATTAACCACAACCACGACCCCAATTCTTAATTCACCTAAAACAACTTCATTAGATTAAACCCTATGTTTTAAGAAATTGCCTTTAATCAATTTGACAAAAAAAAAGGCCCTTTTCCCATTTTTTTCCATCGTCGACCGCATAGTTTTACTGCTGCAAACTTATAACCAAAAATTTTTCACCAAAATCACCAAAAGCCTAAAACTCATTATCCTATTAAAAGACACCTCACATCGATTCTTGGTGCAAAAAACATAAGCATAGGAAGAAGTTAAATGACAAACAAAAGGAAATAAATAAAACACACCTTATTGAGATTAAGACTTCCTTCATCATCTTCAATTGCTGCTGACTCACAGTTGTTGTGGCTGCTGTCGTTTGACGTTTGAAAGGATGAAGCGTGTGGATGAATCTGGAATGTCCGGATAATATCTTGGTTATTGGTGGTGGAATACGGGCCAATGAAACGGGATAAAAAGATGCAAAATAGGCCGGCTAATTTGGGCTGGAGTAGCCCATGTTTTTTGGCGGGAAACTTGCGACGCAAAACGAAGTCGCTCTTTTTGTGTTTTAATATATATTGATAATGACAAATTAGGAAATCATATGTCAACATTGAATAAAAATATGTGTAACTTCAATCATATTCAATGATTTTTAATTTACTCTTGATGAATTTTCAACAATTTTTAACAATGGTTTTCAATCTTTTTATGTAGTATACATAGCAAAATAAATAGGTTGGATAACGGTCAAAATAAATACTTGCTTATGCGGATCAAAATGGACAAGGTGGGTTGAGGTGACACATAAACATTTTTTTTTATGTATATTGTTTAGTCAATTGGAAATTGAATAATAAATTTGATTTAATAAAACAAGATAATAGATAAAGTAAAATTAGTCCTAAAAATGATTTAATGGTTATAAATACTTTAATAGATGAATTTTTTTTAGGATTGTTGTTAACAACTAAATCATCAAAATTTAGTTAAGACAATCTACAATATTTAAACAAAATCACAAAAATTAAGATATAAATTATACGCCACTCCTCATTATTCGCTTACAAAACAATTAGATAAGCTAACTGTATTTGTAAAACTGTATTTGTAAATGAGAAATTCTAAGAAGCGATAAGTGATTATAGATGATTCTGTTTAGACATTGTATATTGTCTTAACCAATGTAAAGGTGGTTGTTAGTATAACCCTAAATAAATTAATGACAATTACTTTTGATTTTAACTCAATGAACTTTTCTCTTTTTGAACTAAATCCACTCTTAGGGTCTGTTTGGTTTGTTAAGGGATTTGGATATGGAATTGATTTTGGATTAAGATTAAGATTTACATTTTGTGTAAGTTTTAAGAAAAAAAATGAAAGAAATATAAATGGGGTAATCTTATTATTTTGAAATATAAAATATAAAATATAAAATAAGAAGATTTATTGGTATAAAATAAATTCAAATTTATAATGAGAGATTGAGATGAAATGATGGCTCACTATTTTTAGAAAAGGACAAAAAATGGCAGTAAAAAGTTTTGAACCTTGGATGTTTTCGTCTATGGCAAATATTTAGCATTCAACTTAAACTTTTGGGTTATTTACACATATAGGTAACGAACTTAGAAAAATTTTCCGTGTTATGTAACGAACTTACAAAAATATTAAGTTAAGTAACAAAACTTGGCAAAACCGTCTAAGTTAGGTAATTAACCGGTAACAATTTTGGGCCCACATGCCATACCCCTATTCGTTGTAAATCTCTCACACATGCATAGATGATTTTGCAAAACAACACCGCCACTCCCACAACCAAAACAACACCACACCTAACCTTAAATCGTCTTTGTGAGCATTTTTTTGAAGTCCACCCGTGTGAATCATCACCACACGCGCCACCACCACCACCATTTTTTTCTCGTTTTCTTGTCTTGGTAAGCGTAAACGTAGATCTAAAGGTAAAGTTAACAACCACACCGATTCACAACCTTGTATGAATCGGTGTGAGCCAAAAACGAGTAAGAAATGTTTATATTTTGGTTGATCTCGAGCTCATTTTGAGCTTATTTGGTAACAAACGGGCTTATTTGGTTCTTGTTTGGAGTTGGTTTGCGAGCTAACCGTGACCCACGAATGAGGTTTTGTTGATTTTAGGATTAGTTAGGATTTGGGTGTGAGATTTGGTATTTGTGGTTTGGATTTGATCCGATTGATTACATGGTATTTGCGGTTTGGATTTGATCTTGGACTCGAGCCGTAGGACTAGTTTTGGCCGAGAGTTAATATCGTAATGTGCTTGACCATGTACATATTCTGCTTATGTAAACCAACTCCAAACAATATTAACAAGGGAATACTACATATCGCCATGTTGAAACCAACTCCTAGTTAAGGAATCAAATTATGTGAATTTGGTTTTGGCTTTAGAATGCTGAGAGTTTGAAGATTGAGCACGAGAAGAAGACAAAACAGTTGAGGAAATTATGAAACTAAGAGAGGCAGAGCTTTACCCACAGCTTGGGTAAAGTGTTTACTAGTATAAGAAAAGGGTTAAAAGTGGTCAAATGTAAGGGTCAAACAGAAGTAACCGGGTCAACAGGTTACCGGTTGTAACATTGGGTAATATTACCTAACTTTAACGGTTTTGTAAAGTTTTATTACTTACCTTAATATTTTTGAAAGTTCGTTACATAACACAGGAAATTTTTCTAAGTTCATTACCTATATGTGTAAATAACCCTAAACTTTTGGCCCACTATTGTGTACTAAACATCATATTTTTAATGTTAAATCTAAAACGCATGCCAAAACCATTAACCAAACGGACCTTTAAAGAGAAATAGATAGGAATCAAGAAATCCATTATTTGTATGGTCATATACTGGAATGTGAAGTAGGTGCTTTGGCCCGTTTGGTTCATGGAATTTTCAGGATTGTGATAGAATTAGATTCTAATTCTATTTGGTAACGTGTTTGGTTGACAGATTCAGAAAATTCATAATCCGAATATCATTCCTCAATATGTTTGGTCATCGGCATATGAAATAGAATCAAAATACTTCAAAATCGCATATGTGTGGAATTCAACATTCCATTGCAAAATGAAGGAATGTCACAATTTCATGGAATTCGTTATATTTGTTTTTTTTATCAAAAATCAACAACAACAACAACAACAACAACAACAACAACAACAACAACAACAACAACAATAATAATAATAATAATAATAGGATTAGCTTCGCTATTGCTAGAGGTGTGAGGGCCCAGTTAGTATCTCGGCTCCCCACTAATTTCTTGTAAAATCCTTTTTGTTTTTAATAAAGTGATGGTTATAATAATAATAATAATAATAATAATAATAATAATAATAATAATAATAATAATAATAACCGTCACTTTAATAGAAATTTATAACATATCCATGAAATTAGTGAGAAACCAAGGTACAATTTGGGCCTCAGGTTTTTAACAATAGCAAAATTAATCATACTAAAAATATGAATAACATGATTATTATTATTATTATTATTATTATTATTATTATTATTATTATTATTATTATTATTATTATTATTATTATTATAATTATTATTATTATTATTATTATTATTATTATTATAATAATTATTATTATTATTATTATTATTATTATTATTATTATTATTATTATTATAAGATAAATGATATTATTATTATTATTATTATTATTATTATTATTATTATTATTATTATTATTATTATTATTATTATTATTATTATTATTATTATTGTATTTAATAATTATTATTTATTTATAATTAAATATAAAATAATTTTTAAACCGTACTTTTTATCTATACTTTAATAGTGTTATAAAATTAGGGGTGAACACAAAAACTGAAAAACCGAATCGAAACCGAAAAAACTGAAAAAGCCGAACCGAAAAAACCACCCCATTTGACAAACCGATGGTGGTGGTTTTGAATTTTATAAAAACCGAATGTTTGGGGCGGTTTTTGGTTTCACAAGAAAAACCGAACCAAAAAAACCGCCCCGCCCCACCTTTATATATGCTTTTATATAATTTTATCTATATAAGAAATTTGCAATTTAATTTTAAAGATTTAAGTATACAACTTTATCTATTAAAAAAATAGTGTTTTATATTATCTATACATTCAAATTTGTTATATTTATAGATGCTATATCTTTGTTTTCGAACAATAGTGTTCTATGAATGTTTTTTGCAAACGAAAAGTGTAAAGCCGCAAAGACCAGCATTTTATATTTTAGAAAATGTTTGGTGGTTTTGTACGTTTTTTCGAAGCTTTGGATTGTCGGATATTATGCAATTGTTGATATTTGTTTAAATATTTTTGCTTGAAACTTGAAATCGTAAACTTTATACAAAATTAAAACTTGCTTGTTTTCAAGTAAGAAAAAACCGAACAAAAACCGAAACCGAACCGATTCAATGTTAAAAACCGAAACCGAAAAAACATAAATCAAACGGTTTGTAGTTTTCAAAAACCGAAATATACGGTTCGGTTTTTGGTTTTACTATAAAACCGCCCCACCCCGCCCCATGCTCACCCCTATCTAAAATTACATTGTATACAAAAATACACTATTTATTGAAATAATATTAAATATAATAAGATTTCAAATTATTTTAATATATTAGTTTATATAGTATTATTTAAAAATTTATTATCATTTTTATCTTTATAAATAGTATATTTAAGAAATAATATTCACTTTATCAAATTTAAACTAAAATAAAATTTTATATATTTTAATACTAGCCTATAAACCCGTGATAAATCACGAGAGGCTTATAAAAAGTTAAAAAAATATATATATAACCTTAAAAGTAAAAAATGAAGAAAACCAACTAATATTAACTCTCAAACAATATTGTTCATTTTCATAGTAAAAAGACAAATAGAGATTATTTATTTGGAAATTGCCGCATATCATCACTCCTCTTCCTTTTCCTTCTTTGTAGTAAGCAACTGTTTTTTGTTATAAGAGAAGACATGATCATTCTCGACATCAATCACGTATCGCAATTTCGATTTTCCGGGGGGGCTCGTGGTTGTACTCTTTTCATCTTCACGTGATGCGATATTATCCCCGGTAACAGATAAGACATATTGTTATTAAATAAACATATTTAGTTAGTACCAATCTATAAACAAATGATTTGACGTGGAATAGCGTTGATCATGTATGATATACGTACAGTGGCTTGTTTGCTTCCTGAAGGAGGGGACATGAATGAGCTTAAAGGTTGTAACATCAATTCAAGAGCAGTAGCTTAATAGTTGGATTTTATTTCCTGTTTATACAAAAGTTTGTTGGTAAATAAAATATTGGACGCTTCATGAATAAAGCCATGTAAAAAACGTTACCTGGTCATCATATTTGTTCTTATTCAGCTCCTTTAGTATATCATTATCATTAGTCAACTGGTGCTTGTTGTTGTCAATGTTGAATTCTTTGATATCAACTTTGAAAGCATAAGTATTTTCAAGGAGTTTGTTAAAGTCCTTGGGAGAATCAGAGGTTGTGAAATAAATATATCAACCAAAATATATATAACTTAGAAAAAAAGAAATTCAACACTTTGGTTTTTATGTCATACCTTCCTCACTTCAACAGTTCAGTTGCACTCTTGTCAAGTATCGGGTGAGCTTGTCAGTCAAACAAAGTGAGTGAAACTAATCCAGTTGAGTCCATCATTCACAATGGAATTCTGTACCTTCCATGAAATGTTAAACATATAAGTAAGGTTGTTAATATGTATGTGCAATTTAACTATAGTTAACTTATATTCAACGTCAGTATCTTGACCACACTCGTTGTTGGTACACTTGAATGCATACCTCTTTTTAACAACCGCGACATACTCATCTTTTTCAGGCACTCTGTTGTTTGGCAGAATGGTTACATTTTACACATGCAAGATACCACCAATCAGTTTCACGCTCAACCTTCTTAAACAGTTGCTACGACAACACATGACATAACCTGGAAGCACATACAATAAATGATTTATACCCACTGATAAATAAAACAAAGTCAGACAATTAGAGGTTTGAAAAAAATACATCTTATACCTTTCTTATGTCATTAAGAGTCACTTTTTGCAAGTTGTTTAGAAAATCATACTTGCCCCAAGATTCCAACAATGTAACGTCTATGCTATCTGACATCAACTACTCATACATGAAAACAAAATATTGCAAGTCTCCTTATTTGCACATCTAAGGCATTTCACAGTTTCACTAATAGAAATTGAAACATGTAGAATCACTGTCAAGTTAAGAAATATAGTTCGTAATAGCCTTCAACTAAAAATGGAACAAACATGAACATTTTTTAAGGAACAATCATGAAACAAAGATCATTAAGCTATGAACTAAATCTAAAACACGCAATATCTATGGTTAAGTAAAAATCATATCTCTAAGTGCAACCTGTTTAGTACACTTCTTGAAATGGATATAAACAAAAAGATTTCTTATATACTATAACATACTTGGATAAGAATTAATGATAAAAGAAGTCATACCATTGTGCGAGGATCATGAACCTACAAAAATAGATGAGAACATGTTGTTGTAGACAAGTGAGATTAAAATCTTTAGTGCTAAAATCTTTACAACAACATTAGTGGAGCACACAGGACATGTGCATGGTTTTCATATGTTTAGTAAAACTATGAAAGGGTAAAGTTATTAAAAGCTATAAGTCGAAGATTTCGTTTAGGGGTAGCCAATTGGTCAAAACATGCTTTGGGTTAGAATATGTGTTTTCGGTTACTTGCCCCTCATTTGACCTGTTTCACTTTTAATTTTTGACCACTTGCACACAAAACCCAATGAAACATTAATTAGTCAAAATTGTAATTGTAAAATAAAAATATTTTATATAAATTACTTGGAACAAATGGTACTCACCTGTAGAACATTCTTCACATATATCAAATTCTACTAATGATTGCAAAAGAGAATAACATAGATACACCACAACCTACAAAATGCATTTTACCTTGTATCAATAACATGAAAGTGCATTGGCGTGAAAAAAAAAAAAAAAAAAAAAAAAAAAAAAAAAAAATTAACATGCTCTACACCAATTTAAGAGAGCCTAAATGTGAACAAAAGTTTGTCGAAACCTTGATTTTTTTGGTTCTACCTATACACATATAAATCATTGAAACATGTTATTCTGTTTGCAAAGTATTTAAACTTCAAGTAAACAATTAAATCCAAGTAACAACCTCCAATATCAAAGTTTCATTAACATAAGTGATTATTCATATATGTTAACTAAAACTCTTTTAAGACATTTCATCAAACACTTTTCATACACTTCTTAAATAACTTGACATCCCATAGAAGAATTCAAATTATCATTGTCAACATCATATTCATTACAAATAAAACATATGAATCTAGACCCTAAAACAATAAAAAAAATTGTTTCCAATGGATTTTTAAACACACTTAATTTTCATAAGCGTATAATCATTACCTTGATACATGTGAACCTCAATTCGTATAATACCAAAAAAACCTCAATTCGTTTATCAATTTAAAGGTCAATCAATTCGTTTGTCAATTAAACCCCCAAAAAACGTCAATCAATTCGCTTGTGAATTATAACCTCAATCAATTGTAAAATTTGAATAATGAATAATAAAGACAAAAATAAATATTTAATTATACCTTGTAGCGATTAGAGATTAGGAAATAAAGATTGAATTATAGATGGTAAGCGGTTGCTTGATTTTTGGTTGCCATTGAAGGTGGGTCTGGGAAAGTTAAAGACTGAATAAATGTTGGAAGTGAAACAGAAATACAGAATGTAGAGAAATAAATGTAATATATGACCTGACATTTGTGATGTGGCTTTTAGTGCCAGCATGGCTTTAATGAGGTGGACAAACTTTCAAAAAAAGCTTCTTTTATTATATGTATAGATAATTCGCTTTTTCCCATTTCATTTTTTTTTTCATCCACACGCCTTAGTTATTACAAATTCTAGTCCTTTCAGATTTCAAATTCTACAAATTACATTTGCTTTAGGGGTGTTCACGGTTCGGTTAATTAACTGAATAAATCGAAAACCGAACCGAACTTGTTAAAACCGAACCGAACCGAATTAAAAATTCGGTTTTCGGTTTGGATATGGGTTTAGCTATCTGAACCGAAAACCGAACCGAAAACCGAATTTATATAAATATATATATTTTTTATATATTTATATTATTTTAAATATAAAAAATATCCATTAAAATTTTATACTAATATAAAAAAACACTTTTTTATGCTTGAAATGTTTTTTTTCCCAAAATATATATAATTAAATTCAAAAAAAATATATAAATAGTGTAATTTAAGTAAAAAATTCGGTTTTCGGTTTTGACCCATAACCGAACCGGACTTCGGTTCGGTTCTCGGTTCGGTTCGGTTATAGATATTTTCGGTTCGGTTCGGTTTTCGGTTATGACCAAAAAAAATTTTTAACCGAACAACCCAAACCGAATAAACCGATAACCGAACCGATGAACACCCCTAATTTGCTTAACATATTAATTTTTTCATATTCCAATTCCATAGACAGATTTTAATTTTCGCTAATGAAACGGGCCCTTAATGTTGGGCTAAAAAATTCAAGTAATCCACTGATTATTGGGCCATTCACTTGTAAATTTCATTAATGAAAACAATTTCTTGTTCGTAATAGCATAAGAAAAAGATACCTGGAAATGAATATTGCATAAACACAATGTTTGTTTCATAAACAATGTTAATTTGCCTCGTCTTATATTATTATGGGCTTTTGATTGGAATAACATAAATCTCTACAATGGTTTAAATATTTACTCTAAAAAGAACCTTGGTTTAGAGTGACCAAAATAAATGTAAACTAGATCTTATAAACTAGAGAGGTACCAAGACTAAAAAATTTATGAACACATAAAAATACACTGATTATGAAAACAGGTAAAAATAGTAGGTATCAGTAAGCCATCTCTCTAGACCGATATCACTCACTCAGTTTAACACTTTGTTTTTGTTTTTTTTCCCTCTTAACGGCCTCTGAATGGGCACTGTGTCTGAATCGGTCAGACATTTTGACGTTCAGACCGTTTTTTTTTTTTTTTTTTTTTTTTTTTTTTTTTTTTTTTTTTTTCGTTCGGAGATGCAGTAAGATCTTAATGGTTTATACTCGAGAGGGGTGTCTGAATGCGTCTTGTTGCCTCTTGCTGACACAAATAAAACCAAAAAAAAAATTTGTACGAGCAAGCAAATGTGCGGTTCAAACATGAATTTTTTTTTTCCGTTCAGATGCGGTCAGAGTCAGACATTTACGCATCAGATTCAGATTCAGATCCTCTTAACAAACAAACACCACCTTAAGGTTTGTTCAGCGTATCACTATGTCAATTTAGGTATTTCTTCCGCTGCCTCTTGGCACCTAAGTTTGCCAATGTATCACTACGTACTCGATGTCTTTTAGCCACTCCCTCAAACAGTTATTCTGTCATGTGCAATCCATAAATCAATCCCAATCTTATCAGACTTCCCTTTCTCCACTGTTAAAGTGCCAACACTAACAAGTAACAAATTTCTTTTCAGGTGGCTCATCAGATGAAAAGAAAAATGCATAGATAGCTTTGAAAAACGTCTTATTTTGTCATAAAAATGGAGGTTTAAGCAATGGTAGTCTTCAAGCAAGTAACTAAGCTATGGTTGTTGAATGGCGTCAATAAATTAAAAGAGGAGCTCCTTAAACTTGACATTTTTCTAACCTTGCTTATTAAAAAAAAATGGTAATCACTAGCTTTTGGTTTGACGTAAAATTGGTTGGGTAACACTCCTCTTTACTTCTTTAGTCTTTACTTTGAAGTTTGAATAGTTGCAAAGTTATTGAGAGAGGGAGAGGACTCCTGGAATGAACGTGGGCCATTGAAATTGGGCCTTACATGACCAACTACTGGAATTACAACTTGCAAGAAGCAAGCCAAGGTTTAGTTATTGTTGATATTTTGTCATTGTTCTGTCAGGCTGAGCCAGACCAACTGGGCGCCTGGATATCAACTGATCATCGGTCATTCACTTTATAATCATTCAGGATACTTATTAGTGATGAAGTAGTAAATTGTTGATATCAACGAATACGCAAGCCAAGGTTCGAAGGTATAAATTTCTTCCATCAAAAGTTAATATCTCGTCGTGGAGAATACGCAATGAATGGCTTTTAATAAAGGTTAATCTAGAGAAAGAGGGATAAGTGTTTGGACAAACACTGGAAATTTCAAATTCTTTTTTCAGCCACCAAATTTGCTTTCTCGAGCTTTTTAAAAGGAATATCGGGTCTGGTCGAACAAAATTTAATGAAAGGCTTCCTACAAACGTGACTCCGATCCAAAATGCAAATTAAAACAACCTTGCCTGACGTTCCATTATATCAGTTTAATTGGAAGTTTAGATGGCACAGGCTTTTGCAAAAGGGAGAAGGCCGGTCTTATAGTTAACCCACTAGTTCTTATAATAAAAAAAGGAAAACGATATGCATGCATGCATGCATACTAAAATTATACGTAAATACATGCTTAGCTAACTTTAAGGGTGACATGTGGCAAAATCAAGAGCGGAAATTGTAAGATAGAAAATGCATACTTTTATGTGTCGCATGATATTTTAAGCATAAGTTTAGACACATGAGTTAGGTCTCTTTATCTGCTCATAAACAAATACATAAGAGACATTACCGGTGATATTACACAAAAGAAGACTTCAAGTAAACAGCTAATCTTCTGACTGTAGCATGATCTTCAGCTGAATCTTCAGACTTTGGCACTTCAGCTGAATTGTCAGACGGTAGCACGCTAGCGATTATAACAGCAAAAGCGGTGAAAAACAAAAAGAAACCCACCCAAAATAATGTCTTAAACAATGCAAATAAAGCAAAAAAACATCAACCATTGCAGAAATCCCCACCAATTCGATCCAGATGAGTACTCCAACTTTACGCTGTCATTTTGAACCTCAATTCCGGTGTCGCAGTCAACCTCCAAAATAGCTCCAGCCAGAAGATGAGATTGTTTGTTTTCAATTGACTTAAACTTCACGTAAGCATCAAAATCCACCCTAAAAACTGCCACATTCGCTAGACCAGTCAAAGGAACATATGTTTCCCCCAATTTTCGGTGATTGTCTATCACCGATAAGAAGTTTTCAACCTCCACAGAGTCTTGTACTTGTTTAGCCTTTCCATTCCCTTGGTAAAACCCTTGAATGGTGTATTTTGCTATGGTGAGATTTGTGTTCGTGGTTATAGTTGGTGGGAGATAGGTGAACGTGAGAGTAAGTGAATCCTTGTACACTACAACATAGGCTGCTTTTAGCGGGGACATTTCCTCGCTTTCAGCGGGGACATGTCCTCGCCGAAAGTGCCTCGGCTAAAGCCCTTCGCTGTAAACTTTCGGCGGCGATGGACCTCTCTTTTGGCGGTGACACGTGGGACCCACACCGCCAGCGTGGATAATTTTGGTCAGGTCAAACTTGCCAGCGTGGCCACACTTTTGGCGGGGAGACTTCCTCGCTGAAAGTATTTTACAAGTAAATGGTGCTCACTTTTGGCGGGAACGCTTCCCCGCTGAAAGTATTTTACACGTAAATGGTGCTTACTTTTGGCGGGGACGCGTCCCCGCTGAAAGTTGTGCTCACCAATAATGCAGCAACCTTTTGGCGGGGACATGCCCCCGCTAAAAGTGACCGACCCATTTTGCAATGCAAAATGGGTAATTTTCAGATTTTTTCCGGAATTGTTCTGGAAAAAATCTACATTATCACTACAAATCCACAACCTGTATATAATCTAATTACAACACCACAAGACACTCAAATCACAAATTCACCAAACATAATATGATACATATCCAAATTTGTTAAAAATTAACATAATCATGTGTTTGTATCCAAATTCGCAAAATACGGTTCAAAAACCGTTATCACATGATCACTACATAAGCTAGCTATCCGCTATATGCTACAAAACTATATGTGGGAACAATGTAGCGGGAATCCTAACATATAAACTACATAAAGACATAATAATCCATGAAACTATCCAAACATTTGTCCATAACCCAAAACAAATATAAATCAACCCATACGCTACTCCTGAATCCCCCACCTGCTACGCCATCATGGATTATATCCTCCACTTTCACCAAAGACTCTTCCTAAAATTTTCTCTTCACTCATCCTATTAGTGTTAGTTTATGGACATTATTTTAGTAGTCGTATGTTAGGATCGAACTCGAGATCACAGGATTGCACACTTTACGTATGAAACTCGATGTTTAAATAATTAATATAAAATGTTATATTATTTAATTCACAATAAACGACTAAAGAGCGTTAGGTAATTAATGGAATTGACTAACGGTCGGTAAATGTCAACGGATACGAAGAAAATAAAACAAGACAAGAGAAGTTTCTAGAAATCTTGTTTATGGCCAAACAATGGAATCCCACATCGGAAACCACTGTAAACTTGATCTCAACCATAAGGGTATAAATACATCCCTATGTATTCATCCCTTGGTACACTTGATTTCAATAGAAGGCCAAACTTCTTCTTTTCATCTCTTGTTCATAGGTCAACGAGCGAAGCCCCAAAAAAAAGGGATTTGCGAGTAACCTTGAACATTAAAAAGTGTTTGGTAAATCTATTGTGATCAAGAACTAGCATTCACATCGAATCGCTATTAGTACGTGTGTATAAGAACGTGATATAACCACACTATTGGTTATATCTCGGATTGAATAACAAAAAAGTAAGGGGCTATTCTTACAATCCACATAAACCCTAATTAGGGTTCATAAGTTGAAGATTTACTTTAATTGATTCTTGTTCGGGCTAGAATCACAAAGGTGCATTTACTATTTATTATTGATTAATTAATTAGATGTTATATGATCTTGTTATAACGCTTCCGCATGTGTACTTGATGTTTATTGTTTATATTTAATGATTGTCATGTTATATAATTCCAACAGTGGTATCGGAGACGTTATAATGTGTAATTAATTATCAAAATGAATAAAAATTGAATCTTGATTTGTTTAATTACATGTTAATCGAATTTTTTGGGTTTACATTATCCTAACCCTAATTTTTTTAAGGGTCGATTACCTTTAATTTTTAATATGATTAGAAACCCTTGGATTGTCATGTAATTGTTTATGCATTTTAGTAAACGATCTTGTTCATAAGTTAATTGTTAAGCATAATTCATGAAAAAGTGCATGTTTGCATGGATTTTTATTGCATTTAAATTTAAATTGTTTAAATTGGATATATGAATTAAATTGTTAAGTTATATCGAAACATGTAAATTTATTAATAAATGTCGAATTGGGGAAGACTCCAATATATTAAGTAATCAATTACGTGCTATGTGGTGTTTAATTAATTTTGGCTTATGCAATCGATTCGTCGATGTATGTAGTTATTTTTCATTTGAAGAAGAAAGCCCTAATTGAATAAATACATTATACACCTAGTTTTGATTATTAATAGAATTATTGAATTAAATTTGCATGTGACTACATGTTTTATACATATTTAATTGTTATGTTATGTATATATGTTTATTTTGTTGTGTTATTTTTTTTATTATGCATTACTTGTTTTTTGTTTATTATTTATGTGAGACATGTTTATAAACGAAAAATGGTAATTTTTGAATAGAAAAATAATATGGACTAAATAAATTGCGAAATATGCTTTTATTTTAAGAGCAAAAATCTCAAAGGTTTATTGATTGATGTTTTTGTATGTAATGGTTAACTAGGCAGACAGAAATTTGCACACTATAAGATGGGTATAAGGTTAGTTTCACATTAAATTGTGGCCTCAAAGAGACAACATTCTGTCTTTCCGCTCGTTTGTGTGTAAATTAGACTTACCAAACAACCATTACATGCACACTATCATCTTAAGGGTGAATTGGCCACAATTCCATAATGATTATCCGAAACACTAAGCTTTAGGGTTTATGCAAAAGTACGATATAGTGGACGATAATTGTTGGTAATTCTTTAATTAGTGAACCCGATACCTCAATCAAAACTTTGTTATTTTACTCTTAGTGAATTGGTAAAAAAATTGTTTTGTAAAACAAATGTTATGAAGTTGTATGCATGCTTCTTCATACATTATTTTGATTGCACATCAAACTTAATACCCTTATAAAATTAAGTCGAATGCCATCTAATTAAGAACACTTGAAGTTGTAGTTTACGTCATGTGAAAGCTTGGCTAGATTGCAATGGAGAGGTAAATTTCATCTGCTAGCATATCAACTGATGTAATGGAATTATGGCTTTGCATTTTTTAAATTAGACGACTTAAATTGAGTTGGAAGTGAGAGCTTGGACTCAAGGCATTAGATGGGGATGAAACATGCTTACATTGCAAAAGATTTTGTGAATGTAAATCCCATAATGATTTAGGAATTGCAGTATGATATTGGCAATTATTGTTCGACAATTACCTTGTTTAATACTATTTGATGGATAGTCCATCATTTACATAGTAGGATACACTCTTTAATGCATAAGTAATTGTTACATATGGACATTCAAAGGTGTAGGAAAGTTAAAAGCACACTATTTTCTTTCACTGGATATGCAACATCTACAATGTCAAATTCAGTGGGAGTATTGTTTACTTATTACTGAATAAAGAATTATTGTAATGATCTTTAATTCAGTGGTAGTTACAAGTTTTGACATCTTGGTAGCTAAATATATTACTTTTCAAGTGTAGATACTCATACTTTTAAGGATAGTCTTGTACGTTTCCTTACTAGACATTGTTGTTGTATCACTACTTGTTATGCTAAAATCTATGACACAGTCATATTGATCACTTAAACAAATGCATGGTGTGTTGTTTATCAATTATATGAGGTTGTTCTATGCACAAGTGGGAGAAATGTTGTCTTGAATGTGTGCAAGAAACAACTAATAAAGATATGATTTAATGGATTCTCTTGACTGCAAGGTAAGAGAATAACATTCTAATATGGATTATACTAATGTAATTCAAGAAACACTTGGTATTGCAATTTATATTATGTGAGAACTTAGCTAGATTGCAACAAACCTTGAACATTACAAAGTGTTTGGTAAATCTATTGTGATCAAGAACTAGCGTTCACATCGAAACGCTATTAATACGTGTGTACAACAACGTGATATAACCACACTATTGGTTATATCTTGGATTGAATAACAGAAAGGTAAAAGGTTATTCTTACAATCCACATAAACCCTAATTAGGGTTCATAAGTTGAAGATTTACTTTAACTGATTCTTGTTCGGGCTAGAATCACAAAGGTGCGTTTACTATTTATTATCGATTAATTAATTACATTTGATATGATCTTGTTATAACGCTTCCGCATGTTTACTTGACGTTTATTGTTTATATTTAATGATTGTCATGTTATATAATTCCAACAATTAGAACTTGAGGATCAAGTATCCTGTAGTTCTACCATTTCTTGCTGTAAAATTACAAAATAAGAAAATTAATTTCACAAAAAAGAAAAGTATCTCACTTGAGCAATTTTAGCCCAAACGTGTATAAATAAGCTATTATTTCACTGATTAAGCAACCATTTCACCCATTTGACTCATTTCACTAATCTGAACCACAACGTGTCAAAAAAACACCGCCATTTCACTCAAATGACCCAATTTCACCCTAACATTTACAAACAAGCAACTATTTTACCCATTTGAGTCATTTCATTCATTTGAGCCCAAACGTGTAAAAATAAGCTTCTAAATCATCCCTAAAGAAAACTAAACTATTTCACCTATTGTAGTTTAGTGCACCTTTAGCGAGGACACGTGTTTTGCTAAAAGGTTTCCGTTGCGAGAAGTCTGAATCCATGCAGTGGATAGATTTTAGTAATCCAATATATGTTTTATGCATCAATTGTATGTAACTCATTTCTTGTTCCTAATTAGTCGCTAGGTCGTTAATCTGATTGCCGTTGATAAGGAAAACAAGAATCATTTAAAGGTTAATTTTTATAACTTTAATAAAACTCATATCTATAACCATATTATTAAAAGACTAAAAGAATTTTAATAATAAGGTGCCTAGTTGTTTAAATAATTCAAATTATTAAAAGACTAAATAAACTTTAGTAAATATATTAGTACCTTGAACTTGACAAACTGAATCATTTAATACCCCAAACTTTTAAGGGAGCAAAATAGTATCCTAAACTTGGCAAATTAGACTTATTACTACCTTACACTAGATTAATCAAAAATTTTATTATTTTTTAAATTATGTTAAAAAAATCAATTTACTAAAGCAAATGTAATATAAATGATTTGGAGTTAAATTAGGATAATTAATCATATTATTTTGAAAATTCAGTATATTTGATTTTTCTTTAATTAATATTATATTATATTTAGTTATTGAG
This sequence comes from Artemisia argyi, assembly GCA_030686995.1. Taxonomy (NCBI): domain Eukaryota; kingdom Viridiplantae; phylum Streptophyta; class Magnoliopsida; order Asterales; family Asteraceae; genus Artemisia; species Artemisia argyi. Next base: position 153,752,348 of record CM060686.1, on the reverse strand, counting down.
AATAAATATATATTTCAAATAATACTTTATGGTACTTTTGGTATATATATATATATATATATATATATATATATATATATATATATATATATATATATATATATATATATATATATATATATATATATATATATATATATATATATGTTTGTTTCAAACAAGTTTTAGACCATAACAATTTATCTATTTATTTTCTCATATGCATATGTTAAATTAAAAATTACGAAAATCCTTTTTGAAAATTTATTTAATTTCATTTACTACAATTTTAAGAAAAATAATAAATATATTTTAGGAAAATATATATTTACCTACCAAAGTTTTACTATATATTTATTATAAAAGACTTCATTAAATTGATTTTTAGAGAAAAAAAACAATTAATTGTTGAGCTAATTAGTATAGGGTGGTAGAAATTCTATTTTGTCAAATTTAGGGTATTATTAGGGGGGTGGCAACGTTTTCGGGGAGGGCATCGGTGTGGCTCGGCAAAACAAAACCACAAGCTCGGCATGCAAGATTTGGCATGTGAATCGGTATACATTACCGATCGGCAAAAAACAATTCGCATTCAATTTTTGTACCGTTGGAATTAAATAGGGATTTTACCGTTTGATTTTAGTGACATTTTCAAAAAAAAAATAATAATAAAAAAAATAAAAATAAAATTACCCCCTTTAAAAATCACAATTCATTTATTCACAGTCACATTTTACCATCTCTTCTTCAAATCACATATTCACAATCACCAATTCACTTTAAAAATCAAGATCATGGATCCAAGTAAATCCCAACAAGGTTCAACATCAAAAGGTCGAAGTCGTGGTCGTGGTCGAGGTTCTCGACAACATCCCGTCCGGCCTCCACCACATGGTCAAGAAGCATACTATCCCCGACCTCCACCACAACCTTACTATCCTCAACCTCCACCACAAGTCTACTATCCGGCACCTCCACCATTGAATCCAACTCACTATAATATAGCAATGACAAGCGAGTTCAACCCTTTTAATGACTTTCGAGACGGTCCACCAAGACGGGAACAAAGTATCGAAAGAGAATTACCGTTATACGATGATGAAGATGAAGTTATTCCCGAAACCCAATTTTCAAGTCCAATCGGTATATTTTTTTTTTTGTAATGCGTTATTTACGTATTATTTAAATCGTTATAATATATATTTTTTAAAATGCGTGATATTTTTTTTGTAAAATTCGTTATATATATATATATATATATATATATATATATATATATATATATATATATATATATATATATATATATATATACTAGATTTCGAAGCCCGCCCGATGGGCGGGCATGCTTTGTAATTATCGTTTACAAATTTTTTATAACGAAAGAAGGTTTGTCAAGAAGAAATTTAAAATGAATGAATACAGATAAAAGAAACTTACACCATCAACTCCTCGTTCAATAAGATGCTTCAAATAAATAGTACCGAGATTCGATACAACAGTTATAAAATGAGATTCGATACTGAGGCAAACCTAACTCTCATTGAAAAGAAATTGACATCCTTGTCAAGAGTATCGAGAAGAAAGATTGCTTGAATAACCATATTATCAACACGATTGACATTGAATTTTCTTTTGCCCTACTATAACTATGGCCGAGGCCAAGGTGGGTTTTTTCCGAGGTCACCAAGCTATACGGAAAATAAAAGCTTTGTGGTTAATGGATTGCAAGAAGCATATACGACCAACTATGAGAAAACAAAGCAGCAACAACAGAATGAATTCCTCTTGTGCTTGAAATCAAAGTTGAGCTTTGTCTATAAAAAGAAAGACTACTTGAAATCAATTCCTCTCGTGCGATAAAGAAAACTTTTCCCAAGTCATTTTCAATTTTTGTAATCTGACTTAATCCATCACGTTATATGAAAATATCCTGACATTGATCAAGTCTAGCGGTGACAAACTCTAACCTATAAGATTAGAAGAGTCACGAATACATAATGATGATGATATGTCATTTCCTAGTGGTAATCTTTGGTTCATGTACTTAGAGGGTATGTTGACTTGGGATATATGATATCTCAAATGGGTAAAAATTTAAAACTTAGTAATAGATGATAAAAATCGAATGGGCCAAAAGTGGCACGCAATGCATTTGAATGCTCATGACCTCTTATATCGCTTTACTAAGAAATATTGAATTAATCTACTGAGAATATAACTTTTTTAATATACAAATCACAATTAATGCATTAGTTATCATTAAAAAACACACACACACACACAAAACATAATAAGTTAACAATAAAAAGGATTTTACCAGTTCAGACCTGATCCCGTTCCTACCCGGTTAGGCAAGCCGCATAATGTACCATCTGTAGACATTATATGGCAGCATACAGATAGTTGTCATTGACAATCTTTACCAACTCCGGAAAATGCCACGAGTACCATTCCCTGTCCATAAAAAGAAGATGAAAGTTACAATCAGATTAAACCACAGGATTCAATAATTAACCTTGTCCTAAAATTCTATATATGACAATTCGATAGTGAGGCAAACCTGACTCTCATGGAAAAGGAATTGACATCCTTGTCAAGAGTATCGAGAAGAAAGATTGCTTGAATAACCATATTATCAACACGCTTGACATTGAATTTACCTTTGCCCTACTGTAACTATGGCCGAGACCTAGTTGAGCTTCTTCCAAGTCACCAGGCTATACGGAAAATAAAATCTTTTTGGTTAAGGGATTGGAAGAAGCATATACGACCAACTATGAAAAAACAAAGCTGCAACAACAGAATCAAACCTTGAGACCCTCGATGAACTTGTCGAAACGCAAATGAATACCATGAAAACTAATTAAGATGGTTAATGCAACACCAGCTCCAAGCTTACGGGGTGTTTTTTTTTTCCTTTTTGTATTGAGTCGCTGATTTTTTTGTACCCACAAAACTACCTTGATAACTCAGCCATCACTTTGACATATGAAGACAAATTGTTGGTCTAGATAATCCTTAAAAGCTATTTTAAGAGATGGTGAATGTATAGAATGGCCTTATCATTAATTTTGTAAGCTTTGTCCAACTGTTTGATTCATGTAAAAATCAACGATTTCTTTCATCAGTGTGATATTCATTATCATGAAACAGAAGATGTCTCAGTAATTAAAAACAATTAGGTACCAAAAAGATATATGTACGACATGGACAGTGAATCAAGTTACAATATTCACTAATAACTTAACCGTTTTGACCCAAACTCATTCTAATCAATTACCCATTTTGCCACCACTAATAAAGAGTCTTTTACTCGGACCAAGCCAATGCAAAGTAATAACAGAAAAATTATTTAACATGAAGTTTGGGTATTGGATAGCCCATATCCAATGCAAAGTCAACATAAATCATTAGTTTATGCATTCAATTATTAATGTTAATGTCTTTATAATATCAAGAGAAGCTGCAAAACTTACATGATCAGTTCTTTATACAATGTGGTTGGATCCCTTAGTTTGTGAAGGCTATTTTGATGGTTCACTATTTGTCTGCATAAACAATTCATAACCATTAACAAAATCCACATGATCACCATGTGTAATCATTCCTTTTTTCATACTCATGCTACAATATCAACCAATGTGCATTAGTCGGCCATCATCTTCTAAATGTGCAATTGACTGGTCAAACCATGTTGGGTATGAAAAACATACAGATTTCAACAGAAATAATTTCCTAATAAGATGGTTCATTTGCATTCACATTTCCATAAGTTAATCCTAACCCGCTCATTCATAGCAAAATTTTGCATCCTTTTTTAGCATTATTCTCAAGATCACTGAATTATAATAGTTCAAATTTCAAAAGGTCGATGATTAGAGTAATCTATTGATAACCAAAGGAGAATTATTCTCTACGGCAAGGCGTATGAATCATTTCATTGTCTTTAAAAACCTAAAACACAACTTGTATAAAACAAATAACTTATACATGAATAAAATTTTATGTAGATATGTTTAATCGGCTTATTTGTTTACCAAAAAAGTTTTCTTATCTACCACAACATAGGCTTGATGCACGCGTTCATTCTTTGGCAATGCTACTATCCAGCTCAACGTTCTATGTTAATATCCTGGTGATCTTTTTTTTGCTCAATATAGAATCCTTTTCTTGCCCATTTTGTTAATTTTTCAAACTTCCATTAACAGACTGGAAAGTTCCTCAACTTTTTGACTTACAATAATATATCGAGAGAGCATATAGAAGCCAACTGAAAATATCATACATGGTGAGCAACACAACCTTTGCTTTGTTTCTGTCAGTACTAACTCAAAGTCTTGCTCAAGCCTTTTCCACTTTTGACACTTTTCTTGAGACTATGGTTGTTTTGCACATAGAGCTTCTTCAAGATTTATTTCTTCTGATTTAAAGGCCTTATGGTGGCTATCCTGTTTATAGAGCAATTAATTTTTAAAAAAAATCAAATCATATCACGGTAAATCAAAATAGTCAAGACTGTATTTCCGTGTCTATACAACAGGCCATAGTGTTTCATCAAACATTTGCCATTTTTACTCTAGGTGAGATTGTATTGATGTCTATGTTACTAATATAATTGGTTATGAAATTCTTGCTATCAAATGGAAGAAAATAAGTTTGAAAAGCAGGACACCTACAAAAGACAATACTTATTAACAAATAAAAGGGGAAGAATAATGGGAAGTTCATTTACATATAATTTTCTGATAACATGTTGACAATCGTTCATGAAAAAGAAAGAATAATGGAAAGTTCATTTAATTATGGTGAGACGTATTTTGTGTGCAACATGATATACATGATTACAAATTATATATTTTTTTTATATGCAACTATGCAGGTCTAAACTTTTTTTTTTTACCAAAAACGCAACATGTTAGCTAAATTTATTCATATGATCTCTTCCTCAACTACAAACTTTGTGGCAATCTCCATCTCACTACTGGTATTTAACCTGTTTACTGGGTTAAACCCTTGCCCAAAAAAACTAATAGTTATAGTAACCCAAGTCAAACCTTTCAATATTTTTGACTCCTTGATTGCAGTTGTAGACTCCCATCACGTATCAAATCACGAACTTCAGCCTACTAAAATAAAATCAAGCACATGACTATAGCAGTATAAGTGTTGTTTTAAAATCAGTCCGCTTGTTAACTTAACTTACATCCGCTTGTTAACTTAACTTACATCCACCCTCAAATAAGCCGCATGTAAGTGCAAATAAAAATATAATGTTGCAAACAGTCGAATAAGAAAGTATATGTATTTTAGAGGCTATCCATCGATCAAAACCAAAAAGCCAAAAATGTTGGGCGTGATGTTGTCAAATTTAGTTTGATTCATATAACTACCAGCAAAAATTATTTCAATGAATTATATGAGCTTGCGCAGCTGACATCATCATCTTTAAAAATGGTACACCTATTGAGCTCATCAATTGCAGTTTGTCGTCTCAGCCAATTTGAGGAATAAAATAAGAAAGTCAAAACAAAGCAAACCAGACAAGTTTGGAGATAACACATAAATGAAGTTGATAGTTACTCCTTATAATATGAATCCAAAGATTATACTGCTTGGTAGTGTAAATATACCTGGATGCCATCAAGCAAATTCATTGAAGAAAGCACCAATGTTGCAACCTGGCTGAAATTGATTTCTAATATACACTGCTTTGGAGCAACCTTCACGTATAAACGATTACATGCACCAAGGTTAAAATTCACCTGTTCTGTTACCCATAATCAAACTTACAATATAGCAAGGAAAACAAAAATGAGCCAGTAAACATATTACGTTTATGGCTGGTAAGTGTGTTGCTGCCTCAAGTATGGAAATGTGAGCAATATTTCATATAAGTTTATCAGGTATGGAACAAAGAAGCTACAGTTAATTGCAGTACTGAGATTTCTATTTCATGCTAGATTCCTCACCTCAACTATATTGATAAAACCTATAGGACCTTGTTATAGGTTGATCATCAGTATCCTTATGTTCGCCACCCTCTTAAGCCGAATGCCACTCTTTCCCTATCAACTGTTACATTGGAGGAATGCCTGGTGGCAACATGACCCTGTGTATACAGTATAGAAGGGTGGTCATCAGCTTATTGAGTCTATATACTTTGTCTCGGTATGGATATCACAAAATAAAAGTAGTGTTTCATTTTTTTGCACAAAGTTTTTTTTGGTATGAAAATGAGTAACTAAATCAAAAATTAAGAACTCAAATGAACAGATAAGAACCTTCAATGATCCAATGAAGTAGTTGAATCCCCACAACTACATTCACATATCCAGGTTCCTACACGGTGTGGATCCCTCTGGAATCATTTTAAGTCATGTGCAATTACGATGTGGAATAATTGTATGATCGAGTTTACATATTATATTCACCAACATGTGGTAAAATGGGCTGATTGGATGATGGGTCAAAATGGTTTGGGTTTGAACTAAATCACTTTTTGTCCAAACTTTAGGTTTTATGTATATAATAATGGTGAAAATATAATTTAAAAAACTTAACTTCAATAATCTAATATTTAACACAAACATTACAACACATAGTTTGCTTTTATTTGGTGTGAACGAAGGTTTCTTGGGATCCAACATCTTACAGAGGTCATTGAATATAGCCTAAAAGAAGTGAATACATTATTGTCATCTTACATAGTTATAAATAAGAAACATGATAGAATTCTTGTCAAGCTATATGTATTGCAATGGTAAATTTAAAAGCCAGGATGTCTCCAGCAGCGGCCATTAGATAACAGTTTCAAGCAATATAAAGTAGAAAATAGTGGAGTCACCTCACATAATACTTGATCAGCTACCCAAACAAAGCATATGACTTTGCACCCAACCTTGAGGCCCGAGCATAGGTGGCAGCAGCTCCAGCTCCCCTGATGGGATGAAATAAACCCCATTAAGAAGTAGGTCACCCTATGATCTCCAGTTCCACCCATGCCATTGGATGCTATTTGTATCCTTTATCTTAGTAACTTGAAATCATATGCATTTTCATATTATGATCCACAATCAAACATTATAATAATTCCATAAGTAAAATCAGAAGAGATTTTTATTAACTATCAGTACCTCCTTAGCAAATGGTCGGGTCTGCACTTCTTTGATTGTTAATGGTCACATCTCCCAATGGGTGTAGTCATTGTTCACCACATGGAAATACCCATGTCGTCGTTTATAAAAAATAAGTTATATGACTAATTAATTTTTGCTTACGTGTTTTTGTGCACTTAATTCAATATTTAGTACCTTGGCATTCTTTGAATAAGACCTTCTCCAAGTAGGCAATAGTCACTTGCATTAATTTGTGTCTTGCATTCGAGTCACTGTGGCCCAACAATATCACTTGTTTTAAATGCATCAGATATCATATTTCGGAAAAGGGTTGATGAATTACTTTAATTAACAGTTACACACCTCGTTGTGATGAGTGAAGTAATTGTTTGAAATGGTTATTGCAGTTGAGCCCATGACAGCATCCACGAGTCCATCGGCACAATTAGAGAATTGTGATCGACCCATACATGGCTTGACCCAAAGATGGAGATAGCATCACATTATACACTTCCCGACTTTACGTCATTTCTTAGATAAATCATTATTGAAATATACAGAGTTCGAGGAGCCACAAGACAATAAATGAGTAATCCTCTTTAATATCCATCACATTACATATATGTGAGAAGGCAAATATGGAACAGACGCATCCTGATACTTGAGTACTTATTTTCCTTGACACAACTTTGAATACATTTTACTTCCAACAATAATAAGCTATAAACATCGCTCCACTGGTGCTACAGTGGGACTCCTAACTTGTGAACAATATACATTTGAAACGTTGTTGGCTTAACTAAGCAAAGCTAGAAAAAGTAAAGTTATCAATTAATTAACAAAAAAATAATTATACAAAGAAAAATAAGTTAAGGCTGAAATCATTAGTACTTGATTTGAAAAAGGCTACCGACGTATGCTACAGGCGGACATTTCATATGTGTTGCCCACATAACCCATCACATCATCTTTTATATACAAAATACAGGATCTAAACGAACAGTCTAAGAATCTAATTCTCACAACCGGATATACAACCACTTGTTGTTTCTCTGCTATTTAGGGAACCACCACTTGTATAAATAGGACAATTGTACATCTATCGCTCACCATGGTATCTAGAACTTCTAGGATTACAAAGAATCTGGGGTATTCAATTATCTTAGATATACACTTTACTTGTGCTTGTATAATCTTCAACAGAATCACATGGTAAATTTCAGTTAACGCCTTAAGATCAGTAGACACATAGAAACTCAAACCCACAGCACAGTGGCAGCAAACACCATCCAGGTGATGCTGCATTTTAATAATATTCTATATTTTCCAGTAAAGTGTCACAGCTTTTCAATTAAAGACCGGAAGTTTTTTCATCTGATGACTAATTATGAGATCAAACAGTTTACTCAAGGATACTATTGTTAGGCAATGACATATCACAATCAATAAAAACATGCGAGAATTGTGTACCTTCAACATATCAAAAACCCTTTCACATATGTACCTTTGCCGAATGGTTACGCCCCTTTGTTGGACTTTATCATGTTTCACACAAAGAATCGCCTTTCGGTAAGCTTTTTTAACCGTTGTAGTGGATATGATCTCTGATAGTGAGACTAATTGTATGCTACATTAGTATTGGCAGTATCATTGACAACTTAAGTCATTTTCGTCTTTTGATATACGACATCATAAATATTAAAAACATGCCTTTAGTACTCGGATTTTGTGAACTCTTTTTTGTGATTGTTCACGATGAGCACTTGTGAACTCTTTTTACTTAAACTCGGATTTCGATCTCCTTCGAAACTCTTGAATTATAGCCTCTTTCAAATAGCTATCTTTAATTACTTTATCATGCTGGCAAAAAGCTATTCTTCATCCCAGTCTGCAACAACAAAGCCTCTATATTGCGACATTTGTATTAATTACCACACATCATAAATTAACCAGCTTCCTCTCGAATTCTTATATCATCTGCCTTTCTCTAAAGTATCCTACTATGAGACCACAAAATGAAATAAAATAAATAAATAAATAAAATTACCGATTGGGGTGAGCTGCATAAATGGGTGGAGAAATACAACATAGTTATGCACACGTACCTCTTTTGTGTGCTTGTGAGAATTTAGTAAGTAATGCAACACCTGCAAAACAACTTAAAATACATCACAATAGCAATTTCAATGGAACAAAGGTTGGTCAAAAAGATTAAAATTACGTACTAATAACTGGACATCACAATAGCAATTTCAATGTAATAAAGGAAATAGCTTGCTTAAATATTTACTTCAACTTAACTAATTTAGAGATATAGAGTTAAACAATTTAGTCTCATGGGTCAAATCATAGTTTAGAAATTGATAAAATGTATTTGCAGGTTTAATCGGTCAACGTTGTTGAAGAACTTGCTTTAGTGATTGTTATTTTCATTATTAGAATAGCACTGGAAGTATGTTACCTCATTTTCTAGAAAGTCATTTACCATACACTCAGGTCCACCAAACCATACCCGTTACCAAGCCATTACATGTCACTATCCCACGGTTTATGTTTGTAGCATATCAACAACATGTTGGGATAAATAGTCTGCAGTCACTGCGCAAATTTGCATCACGAGTGACTTAAATCTTTGTTTAAACCAATGGTAGCAGGTGAGAGTAGTAAAACATATTAGAACCCTCTCGAAGGTACAGCCAATTGTTCATATACTCATCAAACCCAGCAACCGTGGAATCACGTAAACCACTCTCGTGTTGAAAGACCCTTCCAAACAATTCCAGCTTGAAATATAAGTATCATACATTCAGTTGGCTTTAAAGGCAACCCCATTTATTTTACAATTATAAATAAGTATGATTCCAAACCTGATATAAGTACTATGGCTATAAACAATTTAACAGATGCTAATTAAAACTGCTTATCCAATTCTCGTAAATTTATCTTGTCAAGTCTTAAAATAACAACTTCCAAACACTCAAATAGTTGCTTATTTCTTAAATTTGTTTTAAAAGTGTAAACTGTTTTCATAACCAATCATGAAAAAAGTTGCTTATTATGTAGTTCATTTTTTGATCCACTTTTAATACTAATTTGTCATTATTTAATTCATATTTTGATTTACTTAAACTTCAGTAAACATATAGCAAGATGTAAGAACGTGATAGCATTCACAACATTTATTGAGGCATACTCTAACATGGATATTCTCAAAGATACTCAGAAGCGACATACTCTAACATGTATATACTGTAACAGCCTTTGATGTCGTAAAATAATGGTTTCAAGCTGATAGGAGATCATTCCGACCCTTAACCATTTAGACACCTACTTTATGCTCTAAGACAAAAACTACCATTCAGATAATGTCGTTCACATTGCCAACAACACCAAACTAATAACTCTTAACCTCGTTCTCCTAAGTACTACTGCACTTACTCACTTCTAGCGTTGGCCACAAACAGCCCTGTAGTCGTCATTGCAACCTAGTTGGGTTCAGCTCGTCTAACATCAAAAAAGAATTTAAATGTGTTTATGAGTGACAAAACTCCTCATTACAATGTCCTAAAGACCCTTTATAACTTTAAACTTAGTTCCATAATATCGGCTATCTTTTAACAAAATTTGACAATACATTCGCAAACGGCAAACAACTGATTTCACCGTGACCTCATTTCACCTATCCCTAGTTCTAATACATATTATCCTCGCCTGAATTCCAGCTCAAAAATGCTTATTATCACAATCTTGAAACACCAATAAAATACACATTTTGCCTCTATAAAATCAACATTCCAACCCTTAACCATATTACACACACACGCAGCTTACCCTCTAATACAAAAACTACACCTCAACCTCGTTTATATCACATACAATTCCAAATCATTAAACTAATATCCTCAATATCTTTATTGCGGTTCCTATTTAAGCTGAGCTTATCAAGTTTATAAGCTATAATCGGGATAAGCTCATAAGCCAAAAGTTTGAGCTTATCAGCTTTTTAAAAGTTCAATAAGCCCAAAGGCTAAATAAGCTTAAACAAATACCCCCTATGTAGGTTGAATCTCAACTACCACATTAACAGGATAAAAGTTATCAACAAAAATAGCAGATTTTTTATAAAGTTAGCAAATTAAACCTAAAAAATGTGCCAAAATTTTTATTAAGATGTAGATAACTGAATTAATTTGAGCCCTGTTTGATGAAAAACATTGCAGAGTCATGTATATTATATGAAACAATTGCAAGGAGTCGATCTGATAATGAAATAAGTAAAATGAAAAGTATTGAAGAAATATTATTGTTACCTTTGCGGGTTAGAATGGATTGGATTGATTTAAGAAGTGAAAGTAGATGGCGCCCTAGATAGAAAATATGTCTACATAGATGTAACTGGTACAAACTTGAAGAGCATTGCTTCAGGGTTAGTACCAATTGTCTGGAGTCAGTTTAAGTGACATCCCCTAAACCTATTCTTGCAGCTTTTCGAGCACCTAAAAAGTTAGGTACAAACATTAGTGAAAGGTCACATGATCCTCAGATCTTTCCTAAATGGAATAAGAAATAATGAAGTCACTACATGAATGTAGACTATGATAATCTATACAAATAAACGTTTTTGTGTTAAAGTACACATACCCACAATATTTTTCACAGCAAGTAGCATTATCTAAACAGGGGCATTCCTTTCCACACATAGGTTTGAATTCACATGGAATATATTGTTTGCCAGATTGGTTCTTCCCATCAGCAATTCGTCTCCAGATTGAAGGATGCCCAGCAGTCTTAAAGATGCATGCATGTTGGTAATTATTTGTTCCTCCTCCTTGGATGTCAGCAAATAATTCTCTTACTGGTCTTTCTTATTATACATTAATGCATAAGATGACGTATTATAGCATATTAACATGTATTAAAAATATTATAAAATCATAGTATTTACCTATTTAAGATTTACCAGATAAGAATTACAATATAGGCATTTAGCATGTCATGACTCTTATTGAAAAAGCCATATATATAATGGCCACAGGAAGGGTATGTGAATGATGTCTTTACTTGAAGATGAAAATCTCACATACATGAAGACTAAGTTTCTCTGCCCATGGCAACTTTCTGCTGCATCTCAGGCTCGGTCACTAAAACCTGTTCAATCATTCTTATTTGAATGTGATTCATTATGTTGAATTTCCATTTTCTTGATTATTAATCCTCACACTACATGTTTATAAAACTTCACGTCATCATTAGTAATTGGAAATTAAAATAAATCAATTAAAACACAACTCGGGATACTTCTTTACCTGCATGGTATTTGAATCCAGTCCAGATATTTCAGCATTCTGAGCATCTGCTTCACTTTCATGAAGCCCTAACAGTATAAGTTTAAGCTGCCTCTGTCCTCTGTTCTTGAATCTGTAGACCATTGGATGGACCTTCGTTTCCACTGAGAGTTAACGTGTTCACTCCTTCCAAAGGTAATATGATAGATATGCCCTTGTTCTGGTCACCATCTCTGTCATGTGCATCTGCAGATTCTTGTACTTTAACATCAGCCTCTTGTATAATTAATTCTAATATAATACATTGTAGATTATTAAAATATGGTACCAGATATGCCATCCAAGCTGCTTTGCCAATGACCAATGACAACTCTTTTAAGTCGATCATCTCCGAACTGCAAAAAAGAATTCCAGTAACATGCATCCTTCAATTGGTAAAGTCACGTAGCAAATAAAACAATAGTATAATTATTATGGATTGCTTAAACATGATAGCAATAAAGCCTAACATTTAATACATGACAATATAAACTGGTATTGAAACCAGCAGCAACAAACAGGTGACGTAGACAATAAACGAAACATACCCTCCACATATGAAGCCTTCTTTTTATAAGCTTGCTAATACAAAAAAGGGCAAAGACTATATTAAACCCGAGAAACAACAACAAAATAGGATAAAACTAATGAGTTTGATCATCTAATAATTTATTTTCATAAAAACAAAGAGTAGTGAAAAATACTTTTCAATTTAGAACAGATTTAGTGGCTTTGTGATCATAGGTGCACGTACTTTGAGTTGAACAGCCTGCAAAAAATAAACGAAACAACAACAAAACAGGATAATATTAATGAGTTTGATCATTAACTTCTGAGATTGTCGTGGGTCAGAAAATTTTATTAGGGTTTAAGTGGGAAGTATGTGGCTTTGATTACGTTTGTAACAAACCGAAAATTATTAGTTTAGGGTTTTCAGAAAAAAAATAGGTTCTGAGTGAATGAACCGGGCTATATTGTGCATAACATGGATTAGCAAAAATCATTAATTGCATAGGTTTATAGATATGGTGTTGCAAAATATAATCAAAAACAAATGTTGCTCTAATGGTTATCAACTTTGTAAATGTTACAAACTACCAAGGTTCGAAACTCTTACACTGGATCTTTTGAAAAAATTAATTCTGAATTCTAATTTCACAAAACAACCGAAATTTAAGTGATGACATGACCAGAATGTAATGCTAGAATGTGATGACATGGCTGATAATGAATTACATGGCAATGACTGGGCAATGAGGTGGCATTTACGTGTAACGCCTCCTGTTATATATATATATATATATATATATATATATATATATATATATATATATATATATATATATATATATATATATATATATATATATATATATTTCAAATCGTTGTAGTATTTTTTTTTCAAATCGTTATATATATATTTTTTTTGTTTTAGTTGAAGAACAAAATGATGATGACGTTCAAGAAATAAAAAATCCGGGTAAAGTTGTAAAAAAAAATTGGACGACCGACGAAGAAGTATTTTTGGCAAAAGCTTGGGTTCATGTCTCAACATGCCCAAAGGTCGGGAATCAACAAAAGTCCGATAGCTTTTGGGGAAGAATTCTAAAGCACTTCAAGCAAAATGTGCCGGATACTTTACGAACATTCCATGGGTTGAACACAAAATGGAAAAATATGAATACCGAATTGAATACTTTTAACGGCCTATACATCCAACAAGTAAGTTTTAAATTATATACTTTGTATAATTTTTTTTATTTTATATTTATTATTTGTTTACATTTATACTTGTTTATTTTAATTATTAGTGTAAATATAAATTATATTTTTTATTATTGTAGAACCGATGTCGTGATAGTGGGTGTGACGATCTTAACGTGATGAGAAATGCATTGGCCGATTATAAAAAGAAAACCAAAGGCAAGAATTTTAGTCATATTGAGGCGTGGGAGGTAGTTAGGAAAATGGTTGGAACAACCAACCGTTAGTCAAACATCTTCGTCTAATACGGAGAAACGAAGAAAGTCGTCGGAATCTAGCAATGACAATGTTGAGACTATTATTCCGGATCTAAATGACGACACAACTCCTACCCGGAAGAAAAAAGGGAAAAAGGCCGAAAATGAGTCGACAAAGAAGAGGATTGAATCGTTAGCAGATTATGCGGCAAAGAAGTCACAAATAATAGATGAGAATGTTGAGAAGAAACGTGCGAAGGAAGAGTTGACAGAAAAGTTAATGGCGGCACAACTAGAAGGGGTTCAAGAAAAGAATTTTTTTCGAGCAATGAAGTTCTTCAACAACCCCCATGATACAATAGTAGACCCAACAATGCGCGACATTATGATTGCAAAAAAACGTGAAGTCGCGGCCAAATATGGATGGCCTTGCAATTTTTAGAAATTGTTTTGTTTTTTTTTTTTTTCATATCTATCATGTAATTTTTTTTTTTAAATTAAATGGAATTTGATGTTTTAAATTAAATTGTTAAATATAATTTTAAAAAAAAAATTTAGGCATGGTCAGGCATTACATTGCCACTAAAATTATGGATTTAGGCATGGTTAGGCATGATATGAGCTGGTTGAATATTAGTGGCTAATTACAATTATGATGAAAAGAGATGGTTGCCACCCTCCTTAGAAGTCCAAGTTACTAGATGGACCAGTTTGACAAGTTCGAGGTATAAATATGTGTTTTGGCATTGTTTAAATCTCTGCATAAGATTCTGTATTATTATTAGAAGACGAAAAGAATAAAAATACTAGAGATGTTATTTGGATCTGTACCTAATATTGTTCACATCTTAATATCGTAGGATAATATATAGAGTCAATCCTCATTGTCATAAATCACTATCTCAACTACATATAAAACAAAATTGTTTCTCCTTAATTCTTAAATTTAAAAAAAAAAATTGTAATGTTTAATCTTTATAATACCTTTTAAAATATCAATCTTTTGTTTACTATCCCAAATGAAAATATTTTTGAAAATAGTTATTTTAAAAATAGTTTTTTCTCCTAAAATTTAAGTTGTTTCTAAAATTATCTAAAATCTTTACCATTTATTTTCTTTTTCAAAAAATTCATTTCAATCTTGTTCTCAACCCTAGACCATATTTTGATTCTAATTTGTTAAAGTGAAACTGATATGATATTTTTGTCATTATGGAAGATGATGAATATTTGTCAACGTTAATTGTTAGACATTACATGAAACAATTAATTATAATATCTCAATTTTAGCTATTTGCCTTTATAAACTTCCGTTGTTATGCGTAAATACACGCCTAGTTTATCAAACCAATCTCTACTGCGTACGTAAAATAAACATCTTTACTTAAAATTCTCAATATGAAAAATATTTAATTGTCATTTTGTCTAAATGTCTTCCTCAAATATATTTTATACTATTATTTCTTGACCTATATCCGGTAACACTACTATTATTTCTTGACCTATATTCGGTAACGTCATAGAGAGATAAACACGCCAAACATTTTTTACCTGTATTCATTTTGTTATTTCTAAAACACCAATTAAACAACTTTTTGATTGTGAATCTCATTAGTCTAAAACCCATGTTATGCAGGACAACTTTTTTTTTAAATGTTGATCCTGAAAAAGAAGTGACTTTATTCTAAGAATTGCATCTACGACCTCTACTATATAACACACCATACTTTATGTTTATTTGCCATTAGGACTAGAAGTAGATCAAGCTCTATGTTAGACGTAATATAACTAAAACAACTAAGTTAACACAGTGCTCTCTCATAGATGCCTATTGCGAGAGAGTAGGTAATGCTATGACCTTAAGTTACTGATGGGGACAAAATTCGAGGTCGAGAAACATAGATCGTTTCCGCAACGGCGTATTGATGAAGCGAAAAATGAACCGTTTTTAGGAGGTCATTTAATGCCGGAATTGAATTTATTTGATCAAATATTGCCCTAAATCGTTCCTTTTGTGATTTTAGGTATTTTGGGAGAGAAATCTGGAAAAAGAAGCAATTCGGACGTTTTTGGAGCATAAAAGTGAAGAAAACGCCAAAGTCTTAATTTTCCTTGCTGGGAATAGTAGGTGACGGCGTCAAGAAGAAAATCTTGACGGCGTTAAGAGTAATTTCCATGACGATCCAGTACATATTTGACGGCGTCACAAGGTAGGGCGTCAAGAGGAAAATGCATGACGGCCTGGAAACACATAACACATGACGGCGTCAAAAGTAGATCAAGGCAATCCGAGAAGTATTTTGGCGGCGAGATGACGGCGTCACAAATTTGTTCTTGACGCCTCAGACCCTATTTCCTATATATAGTTTTCTAATTTTCACACATTAAAAGAGAGAAGTTTTGGAGAAACCCTAAGGCCGAACTTGGCACGAATTTTACAGGTTTTTCAAGGGTTCTCAGCCCTTGATCCCTTTCATGTGTAATTGAGATAAGTATTCTTTTAATTCAATCAATATGTCTATGTGTTGGTTGTCTATATCTTGTTCTTGTCTTAATTCCATCATGCTAGGCTAGATCTATCTTGTGTTTGCTTGGATCTAATGAAACCTAGATGTTAATTATGTGTTGATTACTTGTTTATGGTTGTATTGGATGAATGAATTCGATGTTAGGCTTAAGAAAACTGGCAGATCTCCAATTGGTAACATGCTTGAACGTCTTAGGAAACATGAACTGACGTGCACTAGGTTTTATTGATTATATTTAATGCATGAGTAAATTCTAATGATCTCATGTTAGGAGCTTCTTAGCCGGCTCGACATAGGAGTGAAGTAGGCACTCATAGGATTGGGGAATTAAGTGCGCCACCCCATGAATGGGATTAAGGAATACAATCCGTCATTCACGCAATTATAACAAGTAATTAACGTGTAAAAGATATCTAGGGAGTAGTGAAATCTAAGTAAACACAACTTCTCCACTTATTGCTCACAACCTTAGTATAATTTAGTTTATTTTCATTTTTAGTATTTTATTTTAATTGCATTTTTAGTATTGGGTTAGTTGATTAGCAACTAATTCCGTCCAAATCCTTCAAACCCGATATTTTTACTTGCTTTCTAAAAAATATAAAAATACAAAAATAATCATCCCTCATCTTTAGAACTAGTATTTAGGTTTTCTAATCCTAGCGACACTATTCCTAGCTGAACGATCAATCCCCCGGTACTTGTCACTGTACTATACTACAACGATCAGTTACACTGCCTGGTGGGGGTTGTAAGCTTCTCAAGATCCCTTGAGAGGTAAAGCCTGGTGCGATTCCCACGTATCAAGTTTTTGGCGCCGCTGCCGGGGAATAGTTATTGTCTAGGTTAGAATCTCTTATTAGGTCTACTTGCTAGATTCCTTTCTAGTAAGATTTTATTTTTATTTTTAGGTTTTCTTTAGTCTATCTTATTTCTTCGTGTTTTTGTTTGTACTAGTGTGGTCTTTATGGAATCAGAGAGTCGCCGTTTAGAAATCAGCAAGAGGCTTATTGCGCATAAAAGAAGAAAGAGAGAAGCTAACACATTTAAGAAATTCATTAAGCCTCTCCAAATGAAAATTGAGTTTACAAACTTCGCTCCAACCCCAGATGAATTGAGTTACCATAGGTTCCTCTTACAACATCCTTGCCCCTCAAAATATAGAAAGACACCATGGATTAGGAGGCATAACTTCAGGAACATAAAAATTCCTTGCATGATTGGGTACATGTCTAGAGAGCATACATACATTGACTTAAAAGCACCCATGAATATCATGTCTAGGCTCTATTACAATTGGATAATGAACGAAAGACTAAGCCCTAGAAAAGACCCTTACAATTCTAATAGGCTATGTAACTTTGTCAGGAGAGTTAAAGGGGTACACATCTTTATAGGAAATTTTACTTATCAATGCGACTTTGTAATCCTAGAAGATGTTAGGGGCATTATTGATCCACACCTTGGAGAAGTAGTTTTAGGACAACCTTTTGTTGAGAAGACTAGGATGTATCACGACCATGAGAAGGGGATAACGCAGTTTACTGATGGGGTAGAGAAGGTCACTTTCATGATGCCTCACATGAAGGAAGAATTAAAGGGCATAAAAAATCTACAAATTGATGAAATTCGCCCCTATGAGATTAAGGAAGATGGAATTACTGATGAAGCCTATTATAAGAGGAGGAGAACATACTATTCGGGTTGCATGAATCTAGGCCCGGAATACAAGCGTGATGAGAATTGGGTTAGATGTTTTGAGTTAGCACAAAAGTGGGAAAGGAAAACGTAACCCATGACCTTGAGTCTAGCTACAAGACTCGTAAATAAAGAAAAGCGCTTCTTGGGAGGCAACCCATGTTTTTGTGTGATTTTATTTTGTTTGTTTGTTATGTGCTTCCGTATGCATGCTTTGTTTTTATTGTTGGTAGATCATGTTTCTCAATTAAATAGTGGAAATACTTTACTTTGTTGTTTTGGCCTAGTCTTAACTCCACCTAAAAGTATTTTTGCAAAAGATAAGTGTAAGGGGAAACCCCAAATATGTTTTTAAGAAACAAACCGATCATGATTCTCCACAATATTAAATGAACATGTATATTAGTAATTGTTAGAGTCAAATGCTTGTATTGAGTCATAATGAAGTTTTGCAGGATTTTCCAGGAAGTAGGACCAAATTTTTCCAGAAATTTTCCGGAAACTTAACATAAGAATTTCTGCAGGTCACTTCTGACGGCGTCACGAGTTAACTCTTGACAGCGTCATGTGTAAAAATCTGGAAATTTTACCAGTTTTGTTTTTCTAACGGAGTCTTATGGTTTTTGTGAATTATTAAGTTTTATAATCTCCAGGAGATCTGCAAACTTCATTCCACGAGCATTATATCTTATTTTGTTTTCTAGGATTTAGTAACTTATATAGGTTGCCGCCGATTTTATGCGAGGTTGTCTTATCTATTTTCTCAGGATTCACAGGTTATGTATGACAAGAAGATGATTTATATTCTGGAAGGGAAGCTTTGATTGTTCATTTTCTTGGAGGAAAATTTAACCTGGCCACCTTATTATCCATACCGAGCGAATCAGGGGAGTATTTGATTTCATTCTTTTTACTTTTTCACTTTTACATTCTTTACTTGAACATTGAGGACAATGTTCATCTTAAGTGTAAGGGGAGGGTAAAATGATGATACCTTACATGTACACTTTCGCTTGAGTTTGTTTTGTTTGATGGTAGATGTGTAATAAAACTATGAGAAATACTTGTTAGTGCAATTTTAGCGCCAAATTTAAAATTTTTTACAACATTTTGGAGTGAAACTTTAGCCATAGCAAGTGTCTCATGGATAGGAGATTGTATGACTAGCACAAAACTGTATATTCAGAAAAATTTTCCACCCAAATATGTGAGGTTCGCCTTTAGATTTGATAGGAACAGCATTCATTATTGGTGCTTATGAGTGTACCGGTAGCATTTAGATTCTAGAACTTGCGTTAGTGATGCATCCCGAGACCGCTAGTGAGACTACATTTGTGTGGTAGGATTTACTACATGATAAGAGGCATTAGGATCACCCTTGTGTTAAACCCGTATCATAATTACTTAACCATTTAAGTCATATTACTTGGCTAGTTAAGTCAACTAATTTTTCGCACACCTTAGCGTTGTACTCATTTTTAGTACACGAAACCCCTAGTACACCCCTCCGAGCCTATTTTTTCGTTTCTAACTTTAAGCATTTTACTTAAAGGAAGAATTTGTTACACCCCACTTAAATGTACACCCAAATCACCTTAGCCTTCCGTGTATGCGCTCATTTTTAGTGCATTATTGTTATTTGTTAAACCCTAAGTTAACTTTCTAATTGATTACGTGGTTGCTAAGTCGAGTCATATCATTGTACATATTGTTTTGGGACGATTGAGACTCATGGGTAAGTACTTATTTTATGGAGTAATAGGGAAGAACATCATTTATTACCCCCATATGTACGTTAATCTTAAAAGTGCTCCAAGTGTTTTGATTTTCTTAATTCAAGTCATTAGATTAGTTATTGTAAAGTATGTAAAAATTCAAGTGTAAGAGGAATGTTCATTCCCTATGATGTATTATTTTGGATGGTAGGGTAAGAGTGTATGCAGCAAAAAAAAAAAAAAAAAAAAAAAAAAAAAAAAAAAAAATCAAGAAAAAGAAAAAAAAAAATAGAAAAAGGAAAAGAGAAAAAAACATACGGACTACCATCCCTTTTCATTCTATGTTCATTTTATATTTTTGTTATTTTTCATTTATTAGCTTAAGTCGAGTCTAGTCTTGGCTTAGCAACGCCATATTGTACATATAATTAACCAAGATTGTTAACTCGCCACCAGTAAAACTTCCTTTATCTAACAAAACCGTGTATTTCATATCCCTACACCTAACGTTACAACCCTTTAAATGACCTCTTTGATAGTTTATCCTAGGTGCTTACGCCATGTAGTGGAGGTTTGATCCTTTCCCAAGCCTATGGTAATCTATTTTGCTATGACAGGTAGTAAGAGATATCTTCCGTTTCCATATTGTAATTTATACTTTATTACACCCGAGAGATGTGAGTATCTAAACACTATTTGTGAGGTGCTTGTGTATGACCTCCGTGCTTGTCTATTGGTCTTTAGTGGAACGATTATTTGTTGTAATTACATTTATATTAGTGTTAAATGACCCCTAACTTGTATTTTGATTAGAATAAAAGCTTATTTGCTTGAGGACAAGCAAATCTCAAGTGTAAGGGTATATGATGAGGCGAAAAATGAACCATTTTTAGGGGGTCATTTAAGCCCGGAATTGAATTTATTTGATCAAATATTGCCCTAAATCGTCCCTTTTGTGATTTTAGGTACTTTGGGAGAGAAATTTGGAAAAGGAAGCAATTCGGACGTTTTTGGAGCATAAAAGTGAAGAAAACGCCAAAGTCTTAATTTTCCTTGCTGGGAATAGTAGGTGGCGGCGTCAAGAGTAATTTCCATGACGATCCAGTACAGATTTGACGGCGTCACAAGGTAGGGCGTCAAGAGGAAAATGCATGACGGCCTGGAAACACATAACACATGACGGCGTCAAAAGTAGATCAAGGCAGTCCGAGAAGTATTTTGGCGGCGAGATGACGGCGTCACAAATTTGTTCTTGACGCCGTCAGACCCTATTTCCTATATATAGTTTTTTAATTTTCACACATTAAAAGAGAGAAGTTTTGGAGAAACCCTAAGGCCGAACTTGGCACGAATTTTACAGGTTTTTCAAGGGTTCTCAGCCCTTGATCCCTTTCATGTGTAATTGAGATAAGTATTCTTTTAATTCAATCAATATGTCTATGTGTTGGTTGTCTATATCTTGTTCTTGTCTTAATTCCATCATGCTAGGCTAGATCTATCTTGTGTTTGCTTGGATCTAATGAAACCTAGATGTTAATTATGTGTTGATTACTTGTTTATGGTTGTATTGGATGAATGAATTCGATGTTAGGCTTAAAAAAACTGGCAGATCTCCAATTGGTAACATGCTTGAACGTCTTACGAAACATGAACTGACGTGCACTAGGTTTTATTAATTGTATTTAATGCATGAGTAAATTCTAATGATCTCATGTTAGGAGCTTCTTAGCCGGCTCGACATAGGAGTGAAGTAGGCACTCATAGGATTGGGGAATTAAGTGCGCCACCCCATGAATGGTATTAAGGAATACAATCCGTCATCCACGCAACTATAACAAGTAATTAACGTGTAAAAGATATCTAGGGAGTAGTGAAATCTAAGTAAACACAACTTCTCCACTTATTGCTCACAACCTTAGTATAATTTAGTTTATTTTCATTTTTAGTATTTTATTTTGATTGCATCTTTAGTATTGGGTTAGTTGATTAGCAACTAATTCCGCCCAAATCCTTCAAACCCGAGATTTTTACTTGCTTTCTAAAAAATATAAAAATACAAAAATAATCATCCCTCATCTTTAGAACTAGTATTTAGGTTTTCTAATCCTAGCGACACTATTCCTAGCTGAACGATCAATCCCCCGGTACTTGTCACTATACTATACTACAACGATCAGGTACACTGCCTGGTGGGGGTTGTAAGCTTCTCAAGATCCCTTGAGAGGTAAAGCATGGTGCGATTCCCACGTATCACGTATAGACAATGTCTTGTCTACACCGTATATACTTCGGCTTATTTGGGGTTGTCTTCTTAATTTATCTATGCCTTAGGTAGAGAATTTCATATACGCCGTAACAGTGTCGATTCGAGAATCTTCTGTTAATTATCTAGGTTGTTTTTGTTACTTTAATTAGGTGTCTATTAATGCAAGTTTCACTTCCCTATAAATATAGGGTTCATTATCATTATAATTCATTCTAGAGATCATTAATTGTTGGGTTTTGAAGAACTGCTGCTGCTCACATAATTACAACTACTCAAAGTGTTCAGAGGAAAATACTCTAAGTATGTTTCTACTGCTAGTGTAACTATTGCTACTGCTAAGTGTATTTACTACTGCTAGGGATGCTAAAGAAGGTCAGACAAATACACCAAGTAGTTACTACTATTAGAGTAAAGGTTACTACTGCTAGTGAAGAGTTACTGTTGCTAGAAGGATACTGTTGCTAAAGTTAAAGATACAACTGCTGAAGTATTTTGTTTATACTGCTTATGAGATAAACATGTATAGTCGGTTAGATAATTATAGAAAAGATTCTTTAGAGGTTTACCTTGTATATCAAGTTATTGTAAGCCGACTAAGACTCCTTTGCCTATAAAAAAGAGGTCATAGGGCATAGAGTAAGATACTTATCATTAGAAAGTTCGATTAACTTCAAGGTTGTAAACTCTAATACTCTTTAGTATTCATATTACTATATTGAAGTGTTTTGTGATAACAACTGTGATCTTTATTTAAAGTTCTTCTTATGATTAAATACAAAATTCCGCATTATGTTTAATAGTGTCTCAAGTCAGTTTCTATATCTAGTTGTTTTAGATCTATATAAAATAAATAAATCTTTACAAGCTAAAGAATTTGATCAAGTGCTTAACTGTGATCAACATTAATAAACATATGTTTTAGAGTCTTTACTCTTGTTTGGGTTTTATACTCTTAAGGTGCGCCTCGTTTATCACCTTTGGATTAGGGGTTTATATAAATTCGCTTCCGCGCGTCCTACATTATTTGATATCAGAGCAAGGTTAGTATCCTGATGGTGAATGGTATGGAAGATCCAAAAACCCATACCAGTGGTGGGGTGCGGTAGACCAAAACATGGATCGTACGATTAATGATCTCACTTCCAAATTCGAGAGTTGTTCTTGATGAGATACGATCCACAATCGTAGGTGGTGGTAACCATCTAAATCGTGAGTTACGAACGTGGTAATCCTAGATTCCATACCAACTATGAGTCATTTTATGATAATCATGAACGCGACCAACCTCCTAAACAAGTTTGGAGTCAAGAGGAATTCGGGTCTTCAGATGAGGAAGGAGATAGAGATTATGGGGTTTTGACTGGAGGCCCAATAGGAAGAAATCATGGTCCTAGGGTTTTGAATAAGAGGAACGAGGGTCAACATGGTTATAGAGATCGACAAAGGTACCGTGTTAAGGCTGAGATTCCTAATTGGCTTGGGAATCTCGACTTGAAGCTGTATTGAATTGGTTGTATGAAGTTGATAAGTTTTTTGAAATCATGGATGTTCCCGAAGAAGAGCAAGTCAAGATTGTAGCTTACAAGTTACGTATAGGAGCTGGAGCTTGGTGGCAAAATGAGCAAGACAACCGTAGGAGACAAGGCAAATATATAATCAATACTTGGCCAAAGATGAAGAGAATGATCAAAAGTAGGTTTTTACCCCCTGATGTTAAACAAATTTAATATCAACAATATCGTACTTGTGTTCAAGGGAAAGGAACCGTGGTAGAGTACACGAGTAAGTTCTTGAGAATACAAGCCAGGTGTAATTTGAAGGAACTTGAGGAACAAATGGTTGCTAGGTATATTAGTGGGTTGAATCAATTAATCCAATAGGAGTTAAGTCTATATCAATTTGGAAATTTAATCAAGCTCAAAATTTAGCTATGAAGGTGGAGAGGTCAATGTCCAAACGAACTTTGAATGTTAAAGAAACATTGGATGGGAATTCTTATTTGAATTCTACTCAGGTAAATCAATCTAATCAAACTCAAATAACCATTGGAGCTAATGTATCTTCTAATTTGACTTCTCCGGTTGTGGCTAGTGGAAGTGGTGAAAAAAAAAAAAAAGAAAAAAAAAAAGAAAAACCGATTCTAGTCCATATGACAAGCCCATACAACTTAAGTGTTTTAGGTGTGGTCTATCGGGTTATAGGTCGAACATATGTCATAATAGGAAGTTTTAGGTGTGGTTTATCGGGTCATAAGTCGAACATATGTCCTAATAGGAAGTTGAGTGCTTATGTTGCAGAATTTCATAAAGATGCCACGAAAATTGATTTTGGGGGATAATTTGGAACATATTGATGAATTTTCTCACGTTGAAGGCAAAGTTGTGAACCTGATATCCAATGTACTTTGTGTGCAACCAAGATTGAAGACTTTTTAAAAAGAAACATATGTTTGAAACTAAGTTTGTGATTGAAATTAACGTTGCTTTTAAATAAAGTTATCCAACATAAAAATCTCGCTATCTGTAAACCTATTATAACGAAAAATGATAACAAAAAAAATTGTTTGCCGGAATTTTTGATTGTTGGGTACCCGCCGCCGCAACGCGTGAGTACCCTGCTAGTATCGATAAACCACAAAGATCAGTTACTCTTATTTTTATTTCTTAGAGTGGAACCCACTGGAATGAGCCAAACAGACTTTTCTTACAATGAAAATGAAAAAGCACATAAGGAACATTATGGTTATGTTAAACAAAAGAAGAGTAATTAGTGAACGTAACACATGATCTTCACCTAATCTCAAGCGCTAGCACCGATTATGATAGACAAAAGAGCCAAAAACAAAATGAAACCCACCCAAAAGAATACCTTAAACAATGTAAATAAAGTTAGAAACATCAACCATTGCAAAAATCCCCAGCTATCCGATCCAGAAGAGTACTCCAACTTTACGCTCTTATTTTGAACCATAATTCCGGTGTCACAGTTAACCTCCAAAATAGCTCCAGCCATAAGATGAGATTTTTTGTTTTCAATAGACTTAAACTTCACGTTAGCATCGAAATTCACCCTAAAAACTGCCACTTTTGATGGACCAGTCAAAGGAACATAGGTTTCCCCCAATTTTCGGTGATTGTCTATCACCACCAATAAGAAGTTTTCAACCTCCACGGAGTCTTGTACTTGTTTAGCCTTTCCATTCCCTTGGTAAAATCCTTGAATGGTGTATTTTGCTATGGTGAGATTTGTGTTTGTGATTATGGTTGGTGGGAGATAGGTGAACGTGAGAGTAAGTGGATTTTCGTAGTAAACGCCTACGAGATAGTTTTCGTTCTGGATCTTGAGGTCAAAGTAGATTTTGGTAGTGTTGGTGGTTGAACCTTGTGTTTCATTTAGCGAGGATGCATGAAAATCGTCGAGGTATATGGAGGGACGATTTCGAGATACTAACCAGTATGATAATAAAAATGAAGTCACCGTGATAAGGCACCCGACACACGATGTTCTGCCCCCCAACATTTTGATCGGAGACAAAATTAGAGGGAAAATATGATGGGATAAGAAACCACCTTAACTTATGTTCTTTTATAGACCCATACATGATGTCCTTATACTTAAGGAATCATTTTCTGACTTCAGACATGCTACTATTTTTGCTATAATTATATAGGAAAAATCATATATAATTGGGTAGGTATTACTGAGTGATAACCAAATTTACATTATAAAAGACTTAGAAAAAGAAAAAATGGCACTGCTAGAACCGGCTCCACAAAATAAAATCCACAAAAAGAAGGTGTAAATTTGTAATCGATGAATTTTGATATATTTTATTTCTCTTCTCTTTTCTACAATGTGGAAGCAATACTTTAGAAAAAAACCTTCATGTCTCAATTTTAAACTAATGCGGTAAATCTATTTTTGAAATCTACCATATGCCGACTAACTATATTAATCGCTAGCGTATATGTTGATGTAGTATGTCAATTGTGTAAATTATATATATAGACGTAATCCCTCAGTTATATAAGTATCTTCCAACAAATATATGGGAACGAGCGGGGTAACCCGCGCGTTGCTACGGGAGTGTTTTACAGCACGTTTTTTCTTCTTTTTTTTTTTCTTTTTTTTTTTAATGTGTTTTCACAAAAAGTACTAACACATATTGAAAACGTGTTTAATTCGGTGTGCGTGACTTGGTTCTAATTGATTTGAATAACAGTAAACGTGCGTGTTTCTCCCGAAATTTTGTGTTTACAATTGATTTTGTTAGAAAAATCATTCTGAAAACAATGACGCAAGTTTCATAATTTTTCGAGTCCGTTTGGTACATCAAATGGCTCTCGTAGTGATTTTATGAAAAGTTTAGCCATTTTGTCAGTTTTGGTCCCTCCGCTTCCCCTTTTCACTCTTACCCTTAGACTTTTCATTTTGCCCAGATTTGGTCCCTCCATTCATATATAAACCATCCTTTTTGTTTTTTTCTCATTTTTTACACACAAAACACTTAAATTCTTTCTCTCTCTAAACTCACCGGATTCTTCATCAACTCCGGCAACCGCTGCTGCCGTCCGGCAACACCAGCAGTTTCCGGTGACCGGGAAAAAAATTCCGGCGAGACCTTTTATTATCCTAATCAATAGATCAGTGTTTTTACAACGTTTCTAGAGCTTTTGAGGCTTCGACACCCGCCGCAACTCACCTCACGCGCCTTCACCACCACTGTTCCGCCGCTGCCACCACCACAGTTCCACTCCACCACTTTTTCTCTCTTGGTATAGCCTTCACGTGCCACTCCTTACACTATCTCTATTTTTAACCGAAACCCTAATTTTTAAATCCTTTAATAAATCGATTTTATTATTCAATCTTTTCATCTTTGGTCCGTTTGGTTTGCTTCTGTCTCGGCAGTAGAGGGGGGGGGGGGGGGTTAGTTTTTTAAATTTTTTATTGTTTCTGTGTCAGCAGTAGAGGGGGGGGGGGGATTGTTTCTGTGTCGGCAGTAGAGGGGGGGGGGGGATTGTTTCTGTGTCGGCAGTAGAGGGGGGGGGGGGGGGTTAGTTATTTAAATTTTTTATTGTTTCTGTGTCGGCAGTAGAGGTGAGGGGGGGGGGGTTAGTTTTTTTAATTTTCTATTCCCATAAACAGTGCTTAAAACAGTAACTCGTGCATTGTGAGCCACAAATTTGCCCCCCACATTCCTGGGTTTTATATATATTGTATAATTACTCTTATTCAAATAGGAGGGCCCGGCAATATATGTGACGGGGTAAAACAGTTTGCTACTGTTTAAAAGCATTGAAACAAAACAAAAAGGTTATTACTCCGTAGTTTTTACTTTTTTTTTAAATGAAAACGAAACTTAGATTATTTGTTGGCCACTAACGGTGTCCTGCACATTCAGCAAATGTAGCCAGTGACCTGCAAATCCTCCCAATTTTCAGGAACCAATTTCGCACCAAAATTTGTCGATTTTATAAATTAACACAAACGATAATAACTATAATGAAACATCAATAAAAATATATATAGTCGTCACAATGCAAGTTTCCTAATAAGCTCAATAAAAAACATTGTTCAAAGTCGTTAGAATATATCCCTACACGTCTCTATGGTGGTCATGTCCTTCATATTGTTCATCATCCGGAAATTGACTTTGATGGAGCGGGATAACTGGTTGATCAAGATGAATGTTTCAGGATTCCAACTAAAGTGTTGTTTGTTTATTCACAGGTTATGAGTCTAAATCTGAATACCACATCTGAATGTTAAAATCGGATTCATATAAGAGTGTTTGTTTTATAATAAATATCTAAATGCTTTAAATCGAATTGTCATGATATATATTTAAATGTTGTATTTAAGTAATTTTCTTATCTCATCATCTAATCTAATGGTAAATGTATAAATATATTTCACATCTAATTTATTAAATTATAAATACATACATGTAGCACTGAAGTGTTTAATATTTAATATAATACAGGGCAATAGCACCAACGTAACAAATAGAAAGTAAAAGAATTTTGGGATGGAAATAATAGTAAAGAAATGAATAAAAGTCAGCAGCGTTGTCATTGGTATCCCTACTCTATCCTTTATTAATTTTCAAAAAAAACTCTATCCTTTATTAGGCTGTCAGAGGTAATCAGAGGTGATCGAACCTCTTACCAAAAAAGAGATTGTTCAGATATTTTTGCTCTTAACTCTTGAAAAAAAAAACAAAAAAAAACAAAAAAAACAAAAAACAAAAAAAAAACAATGTAAATGCTGACCGATTAAGATTTAGACTTTGTTCAGACTTTTTATTTAAAACAAACACCACCTAACTAATTAAATTTGTGATGACAGAATATTCCGCAGCCACATACATCTCCATCTAACATTGAATGAATATTTGTTGGGATTGTGCGCTTGAAGAATTTGACGCACGCTCTAGCCACCTGCTACGCCATCATGGATTAAATCCTACACTTTCACCAGTGACTCTTCCCTAAAATTTTCTCTTCACTCATCCTATTAGAACTTGAGGATCACGTATCCTGTAGTTCTACCATTTTTTGCTGTAAAATTTAAAACTAATAAAATTAATTTCACAAAAAACAAAAAGCATCTCACTTGATCAATTTTAGCCCAAACGTTATAAATAAGCAATTATTTCACTTACTTTAGTTATTTCACCGATTAAGCAACCATTTCACCCATTTGACTCATTTCACTAATCTGAACCACAACTTAACATGTCAAAAAAAACACCGCCACTTCACTCAATTGACCCATTTTAGCCCTAACATTTACAAACAAGCAACTATTTTTCCCGTTTGACTCATTTCATTCAGCTTCTAAATCATCCCTATCACGTGTTGGCCATACACACTCCTACTTCTGCAGCAGGAGTGTTTGGTTGCTAAAGAAAACTAAACTATTTCACCAATTGTAGTTTAGTGCACGTTTAGTGAGGACATGTGCCTTTGCTAAAAGGTTTCCGTTGCGAGAAGTCCGAATCCATGCAGCGGATAGATTTAGTAATCCATATTTATGTTTTATGCATCACTTGTATATAACTCATTTCTTGTTCCTAATTATGTCGTTTAATTAGATTGTCGTTGATAAGGAAAAACAAGAATCATTTAAAGGTTAATTTTTATGATTTTAATAAAACTCATATCTATAACCATTATTATTATATATACTAAAAGGGGGAATCGTTACTGTACCAAGTACTGTAGCAGCTACAGTGGACAAAACAGTGAATATGTGAGTCCGGTTACTGTAGCAACGCTACTGTAGCAACAGTTTTTTTTTTTTTTTTTTGACCCTGAGGTTAAATATTTAACAAAAACAGCCCCTCAGGTTAAATTATAATTTCAAAGATAGTCCCAAAGGACTAACTTTGCAATATATCGATCCTGTTAAAAATTAATGTTCATTCGTTAAAAACACTGTTTACCAGTCTTTTTTTTTTTTTTTTTTTTTTTTAACACCACCTCAGGTTTATTTTTAATTTCAAGAGTACTTGCGGTTATCGATCTTTTGCAAATTTAGTCCTTAATAACAAAAATAACTTTTTTCAATCATTTTATTTCGAGTTTAGATTAACCACAACATTTCCGCAGCAACGTGCGGGTACCCCGCTCGTTAAAAGACTAAAAGAATTATAATAATTAATAAGGTGCGGTTGTTTAAATAATCCATATTATTAAAAGACTATATAAATTTTGTAACGCTCAAATTAATGGTAAGTAACACAAAAACGACTAATCTATAAATTATCTTTTGGCTTTAAAAATGTGTTTAGGTTAAAAACTAACCATAGAATATTAGTCCTGTTTGAAAAGGTCTTAAGGTTAATAATACTTTTACTATTTCAATTTTAATGTTTATTCATTAATCAATTGTAATACACGAGTGTTTAGAGAGTAAAGTTTCCTAATATCATTTCACATTAAATCATAATAGCTACTACCTTGAAATCATTGATTCATTTCGCACTATAAGTATATACATCTTTTGTCAAACGTTTTTTTTACTACTAATTCTTATTTGACTATGAGATATTTATCAAATGTTGTACGTGTTAAAATCTGCATGAACCACAACATGTACACCATGCTACTTGAACAAATACATTACCAAACTGTTAGTAGCATTGTTTCATCATTTGTTTATAATGCCACCTCATGCTAAATTTACTAGTCATATAATCTAATTAGTTGGATGTGTCAAATCTAGTCTACTAGTAGGGTTGCTTAAGTAGGACAGTAATTCTAGTGTAAATAGTTGGTCTAGGGATGAGCATTTCGTACCGAATACCGGAACCGAACCGGAACCGTACCAGTACCGTATCGAAACGGTACCGATCCCGAAATACGGTACGGTACCGGTACTACGAAATAAGAAGGAAAAAAATTCGGTACCACTAATTCGGTACGGTACCGGTACCAAATCGGGAAATTCCCGAAAAAAAAGGGGAAAATCCCGATTTCCCGGTACCGGTACCGGTACCGATTCCCGAATCCCGTTCGGTACGGTACCGGTACCCTAATTTATGCTCGGGAAAAATTCGATACGGTACCGGTACCGTGCTCATCCCACCCAACGTTATAACAACCAATTCATACCCAAAAAAAAAAAAAAAAAAAAAAGGCCAAATTTACTAGTACCTATACATGTCATCAAAATTCAAAAAGGTTGAAAACTTTCGAGATCACGTATAAAACTAGAGGTGAGTTCATGTTATTTTTATAAGCTGAGTATACATGTATATTGATTTTACTTTATGTTTATTATGAGTTTGGTCGTTGGGTATTGAAATGCGGAAACAGGAGTGGCCCGTATTATGTGGATTTTGGTTTGACTAGTACACGAGATGCATCTAGTTAGTCTAGTGTGTTATATTAGACATAGATAGCACATGAAAAGTTCCACGCTAAATCGATGTCAGAATAAATACGTGAAAAATTTGACGTACCCCGACTATAACCTCATTATACTTTAATATTTCTTATTTTTAAACAATCGATATTTAATTTCTGTTTGATATATTTGACACAAACACATGAATTCACTAAGCCGTTGGCTTACCCCTATATTATATACGTGTATATCTCAGGAGAGGACTTTGCAAAACGCTTAGTATGAGTAATACTTGGGACTGGATGACACCTGAAGACATTACTTATTATAGTTTTCATAAGAATAAACATTAGTTTCTAAGCTATGTACTCTTTCCGTTGCGTTTTGTTTGTAACATCAGCTCTGATATGTATAATAAAGATCGTGTTATGTTCGAATAAATTTTGGGTGTCATAAATCTTAATAATAAGACGGTGTTATTAAATTATGTACCTAAGATTCTATATTATTCTGCAAAAGGTGAAGATCGGTGGGATCACCCTGGTCCCATGCATCTTAAAATTGCCGACCGAATTTTCTCCCAAGCACCCGACTCCAGGCAATGAGCACCTATCCCAGTTCTATATTATTAAAAGACCAAAATAATAAAAATACTAAGGTGTTGTTTAGATCTGTACCTAATATTGTTCACATGCAATGAAAAAAAACTAAAAGACAAAGAATTATAATAATTCTTAAAATGCCGTTGTTTAAATAATCCATATTATTATAAGGTTACCCATAGTAAGGGGATTCAATCCTCTTACTTTTCTCTGGCGCGTCAGCTTTCTCTCTTCAGCGACTTACAGGCGATTCAGTGCCCCAGTAAGGACAACCAAGTTCAGGTTTTTTTTTTTTTTTTTACAAATAATATCTAAAAAAAATTACAAACCAAAAAAAAAAAAAAAAAAAAAAAAAAAAAAGCATCATCTTCTTCACCCATTTAAACCCACACACTAAATACACACACACAAAAATCTTCAAGACTTCAACCCATTTAAAAAAAAAAATATATATATATATATATATATATATATATATACACACAAAAAGGGACGATTGTCAATCGCCTCCTCAACCGTTTAGAGTTTTTGTCGTGTGTCGACCGAATTCCTACAGAAGACACGATCGATTGGGATCGATCGTGTATGTCGATCTTGGTCTCCTTCTGCATGCAGCCTAAGACTAAATAAGTTTTAGTAATAAGACAGTGATGCTTAAATCTGTACCAAAGATTCTATATTATTAAAAGACCAAAAGAGTAAAAATACTAAGATGTTATATAGATCTGTACCTAATATTGTTCACGTGCAATGAACGCAGACTAAAAACCCTATGATACGATTCATATACAATTGTCTTTGAATCAATATAGTAGTAAAATTGTATATCATATTGCTACAATTTAAGTCATGTTAGGGAAGTCTTCAAGCATCTTAATATCATTGGATAATATATAGAGTCAATCTTCATTGTCATAAATCACTGTCTAAACTACATACTCATTTAGTCTCAAAATAATTGTCCTTATTTTACTTTTTAATCTTTATTTATCAATTTTGATCTTTAGTACTTTTGTATTCATTATAAAATATTTAATGAAATTTATTCATATATTTTACATCAATTATTATATACCACAAACAATTATTTAAAATCAAAGTTTAAAAAATAATAATAATAATAATAATAATAATAATAATAATAATAATAATAATAAATAACAATTATTTTGAAATGGAGAGAGTATAAAACAAAATTCTTTCTCCTTAACTCTTAAATTTTTTAAAAAATATGTAACATTTAATCTTCAAAATACCCCTTCAAAATATCAATCTATTCATCTTTTGTTTACTTTTCTAAATAAAAATATTTTTAAACATAGTTTTTGAAATAGTTGTTTCAAAAAATGTTTTTTTTTTCTCTCTCTAAAATTTAAGTTGTTTCTAAAATTATCTAATCTTTACCATTTATTTTCTTTTTCTACAAATGCATATCAATCGTGTTGTCAGCCTTGGATCATATATATTTTGATTCTAGTTTGTTAAACCGAAACTGTTATGATGTTCTTGTCAGTTGCCGTTCCACTGATTTGAGTGGCCCGATACGAAACTATGAATAGGCCCCGTAAATCATGAAAAGCTTAACTATTATAGAAAATTAAAACATAATTTACTTAGACATGCATAAATACTAAACGACATATTAATACAAATAATATCTAAAAATGTTATTTTTATTTTTTAAAATCTTTACGTTTTGATAATAACAAAATGTAAAACCATCTTACTTCAAAATTGACGTAAACAAGTTTTTAGTCGTTATATTCCATTTCAATGTAAATCACTCGAGTTAAGAACAAACAAATTTAGAAGTTGACAATTGATCACATGATTGAATATTTATATTTAAAGACTTCACATTTTTAACGTGACAAAACATTTTATCTAAAAGCAGCATACATCAAAGCGATTTCATGTTTTGTGAGATTTATGGGACTATGCGTTCTTTTGATAAAAGAAACTATGTCCATTACCCACTCTGTAACTCGAGAAAAAAAGATGTAAGGTCGAATTATATCCACTATTCTACTTTTGTCTACTTAACTGCTTTTGATTACACCTATTTGACTCATTTCACTAATCTGAATCACAACTTAACGTGTCAAAAAAACACCGCCACTTAACTCAATTGACCCATTTTAGCCCCAACATTTACAAACAAGCAACTATTTTACTCATTTCATTCTTTTGAGCCTAAACATGTAAAAATAAGCTTCTAAATCATCCATATCACGTGTTGGCTATACATACTCCTACTGCAGCGGTAGGAGTGATTGGTTGCTAAAGAAAACTAAACTATTTCACCTATTGTAGTTTAATGCACCTTTAGCGAAGACATATGGCTTTGTTAAAAGGTTTCCGTCCGACTCCATGCAGTGGATAGATTTTAGTAATCCATATTTTTGTTTTATGCATCACTTGTATATAATTTAAGTTCCAAGAAAAAAAAATAATAAAAAAATAAAAATAAAAATAAAAAATCACTTGTATATAACTCATCTTGTTCCTAATCAGGTCTTTTAATCGGATTGCCATTCATAAAAAAAAATCACTTAAAGGTTATATTTTATAATTTTAATAAAACTCATATCTATAACCATATTATTAAAAGACCGAACGAATTATAATAATTAATAAGGTGCCGTTATTTAATTAATCCATATTATTATTATTTTTTTGAACGGTTCTTTCGGAGAAATCCTTGACCAATTCGAAACCCGATGGGGGGAAAACCTTCAACTTAAGCCGCCCGAAGGCATGACACTTAATTTGAAGTAAACCCTGCCTTCTCCAGATTCGAACCTTAGTGGGTTGAAACCTTCATTGAAGGACTTTGAAAGCCTAGTATCAACAGACCCTGTGATCAAAGAGGACTTCCCGGATGGTCACCCATCCGGTACTACTCTCTTAGTGGCACACTTAACAAGTTAAGTGTATACCACTAGACCACATGGTTGTTGATTAATCCATATTATTATAAGACTAAATAAGTTTAAATATTAAGACGGTGTTGATTAAATCTATACCGAAGATTCTTTATTATTAGAAGACTAAAAGAATATAAATACTAAGATGTTATTTAGATCTGTACCTAATATTATCACATGCAATGAACGCAAACCAAAAACCCAATGATGTAATCCATATACAATTGTCTTTGAATCAATATAGTAGTAAAATTGTATGGTATATTGTTAGACCCAGTTGAGCAATGATCTTGTTTATTATGTTAGATATGAATCTAAAACAATAGGTTATACAAACTGATCTTTAACTTTGAAACAAACTTAAACACTATACGGAATATAATGTTTAACTTAAGAAGAATTATGAATGACACAGTTAAATTCTCACAAAACACTTCAATATATTAAATATATGAATACACAACATTATTAGGGTTTACAACCTTGAAGTGATCGAGTCTATGAATGATACGTATCTAATCTCTAGCCACAGGTCTGTTGTATAATCGGTTAGAAACCTTCATTGAAGGACTTTGAAAGCCTAGTATCAACAGACCCTGTGATCAAAGAGGACTTCCCGGATGGTCACCCATCCGGTACTACTCTCTTAGTGGCACACTTAACAAGTTAAGTGTATACCACTAGACCACATGGTTGTTGATTAATCCATATTATTATAAGACTAAATAAGTTTAAATATTAAGACGGTGTTGATTAAATCTATACCGAAGATTCTTTATTATTAGAAGACTAAAAGAATATAAATACTAAGATGTTATTTAGATCTGTACCTAATATTATCACATGCAATGAACGCAAACCAAAAACCCAATGATGTAATCCATATACAATTGTCTTTGAATCAATATAGTAGTAAAATTGTATGGTATATTGTTAGACCCAGTTGAGCAATGATCTTGTTTATTATGTTAGATATGAATCTAAAACAATAGGTTATACAAACTGATCTTTAACTTTGAAACAAACTTAAACACTATACGGAATATAATGTTTAACTTAAGAAGAATTATGAATGACACAGTTAAATTCTCACAAAACACTTCAATATATTAAATATATGAATACACAACATTATTAGGGTTTACAACCTTGAAGTGATCGAGTCTATGAATGATACGTATCTAATCTCTAGCCATAGGACCTCCTTTTATAGACTAAAAAATTCTAATAGGTTTACAATAACTTTCTTTACAAGATAAATATTTTAAGAATACTTTCTAAAGTCATTCTAACCGATTATACAACATATCACATAAGCAGTAGTATATATTACTCTAGCAGCAGAATCATATAACTCCAGCGGTAGTATTCTTCAGCATTACTATCTCCAACACTAGCAGTAGCATAGAATACACTAGCAGTAGTATGACACTTAGAGTAATTTTCCAATTCATACCAAGAGCGGTTGTATCAACCAGAGTAGTAGCATCTATAAACCCAACACATATTGCTACAATTTAAGACATGTGAGGGAAGTCTTCAAGCATCTTAATATCGTTGGATAATATATAGAGTCAATCCTAATAGTCATAAATTACTATCTCAACTGCATAATCTTTTTGTCCTAAAATAATTGTTCTTATTTGATTTTTTATTCTTAATATCTAAAATTTGATCTTTAATATTTTTATATGTGTTATATAATATTTGATGAAATTTATACTAATGAAAAAACATTTAAAACCAATCCATTCATATATTTTGCATCAATTATTATATAGCACAAATAAAAATATTTAAGATCAAATTTAAAATAAAAAACTTCAAAAAGTAAAAAGAGGACGATTATTTTCAGACGGGGATAGTGTAAAACAAAATTGTTTCTCCTTAATTCTTTTATATATATATATATATATATATATATATATATATATATATATATATATATATATATATATATATATATATATATATATATATATATATATATATATATCTTCAAAATACCCTTTTAAAATATCAATCTTTACATCTTTTGTTTACTCTTCTAAAGAAAAATATTTTTAAAAATAGTTATTTCAAAAATAGTTTCTTTTTTTCCTTCTAAAATTTAAGTTGTTTCTAAAGTTAACTAATCTTTAACATTTATTTTCTTTTTCTACAAATGCATCTCAATCTTATTCTCAACCATGGACCATATATATTCTGATTCTAGTTTGTTAAAGTGAAACTGGTATGATGTTCTTGTCATCTTGAACTAGGCCGTTCCATTTATTTGCGTGGCCCGGTACGAAACTACGAATGAGGCCCCGTAAATCATGAAAAGCTTAACTATTATAGAAAATTTAAAACGTAATATACTTAGACATTCATAAATACTACTGGACATGTTAATACAAATAATGTCTAAAAGTATTATTTCTATTTTTCGACATCCCTACATTTTTATAACAACAAAATGTAAAACCGTCTTACGTCAAAATTGACGTAAACAAGTTTTTAGTCATAATATTTCATTTCGACGTAAATCACTCAAGGTAAGAAGAAACAAATCTACAAGTTGACAAATGATGAAAGGATTGAATACTTTTATTCAAAGACTTTACAATTTTAATGTGACAAAACATTTTTTCAAAAAGCATCGTATATCAAAGTGATTTCATATTTTGTGAGATTTGTGGGAGCATGCTTTCTTTTGATAAAGAAACTATGTCCATTGCCCACTCTGAAATCCAAAAAGAGGATCAAAGGTCAAATTATATCCACTTTTCTACTTTTGTCTGCTTAACTGTTTTTGATTTCACCCATTTGACTCATTTCACTAATTTGAACAATAACTTAACGTGTCAAAAAACACCGCCATTTAACTCAATTGACCCATTTTAGCCCTAACATTTACAAACAAGCAACTATTTTACCTATTTGACTCATTTCATCCTTTTGAGCCAAAACAAGTAAAAATAAGCTTCTAAATCATTCATATCACGTGTTGGCCATACACACTCCTACTGCAGCAGCAAGAGTGATTGGTTGATAAAGAAAACTAAACTAATTGTCTAATTCACCTATGGTAGTTTATAGTGCATGTTTATAGTGCACCTTTAGCGAGGACATGAGCCTTTGCTAATGTGACAACCGGTAATTTTGGGAGCTAATTTTTAATATCACGTTACTTTTATAAATAATTATTTAATTATTAAGAACCATGTTTGTGAAGTTTTTGGAATTTATTTAGGTTATTGGAAATGTTATTTGGAATTTTGGTTGTGTGATGAGTGAAGTTTCCATATACCTTGAGTTGAACACTACGCGATTTGGCACAAATATAAACCTAATAATATGTTTAATAAGTTAATTTTAGCGTCTTTAACAAAGATATACATATTTATAGTCATTTTTTGTGAAAATAAGTTTAAAACTAATGACGTAAGTTAAAATGCCTCAAAAAGATTTTAGAATGCTTAAACGAGCCCCGGGAATAAATAATGAAAAGATTAACAAAGTTACAATAAAGGCCCCTCGCCCAAATCACATAATTGGTCCTTGTGGTGTGTAGGGTTGGCAAAATTAGCACAAGTGGGGTATTAAAACCCACTTATAGCATTTTAGGGTTTCATTTCCCGCTCCCCCTAGCCTTGGCCGTCGCCACCCTAGCTACCCCACCTCTCGCCACCACTCGACACACCACCACCGCCACCACACAACTCTTTATCTCAACTTCCTTAGTCCGTATATCACCCACACGCGCCCAAAATCCGTTCCACCACCGTATACGCGACACCATCACCACTTTTTATCGAAGATCCATGTAGATCCATGGAAGAAAAAGGTAAGACCACCGTGGTTCACCCTCATGTGACATGGTGGGGGTCCAAAACTTGTTTTTAATGAGTGGTTTTACTATTATCGAATGGGTTTGGGTTCAAAACAAATGGGGTAATCATTTTAACAAGCTAAAAGTATTAATATAGGTTTGGTATCATTAGTAGTCAAGTTTTTGTGTTTGGGTTCGTGTTTTGGTCACGTAGTCGTGGATACGAGAACGGAATAAGCTCACCAAGCTTATTTCGTGCTTAAGGGGTGTGTTTGGTTTAGCTTATTATTATTTATTTTTGTTCGAAGGGCTTAGTAACCCTTGGTGGTTTTGTAGTCGAGTTTGGGTCTAGTCTGATTTCACTTGGTTTAGTTTCAGATTTGTATTAAATTTGAGGTTGTTATGATGGTGTTTGGATTGAGCCGAGACCTCACGGGTCCGTTTGGGATTGGTTGCGTACATTGGTTCAAAGCTGAGACCACCATGGTCTCGGCATGGTTATATTATTTGATGTTGTTGAGGTTGAGATTGGAACTCGGATTTGATTTGGAATTGTGATGTTATCGAGCTGTAGGTTTAGGGCCGAATGATGTTGACCGGTATATTGTGGGACTTCGATTGATATTGTGCGCTTGTGATGATATTTGTGATGGTTTGAGCACGTCGAGTTGCCACTGAAACTTTGTAGCAATGTTATAAATGGCGTGAGGCGTGGCGTGGCGGCAAGGCCACGCCTCAAGCCTTACGCGCCATGGCGAAGTCATGGCGTTTTTTGCGGCGTGACTAAGGCGGCGAAAAAATATTTATATATTTATCATTTATGTTATAATATCATATTTCATATACATTTGGACTACTATATTAGACATTTAACAACTACTTATTATATAATTATCAGACCCAAATAACAAATAGCCCAAATTTCAAATGATCGTTCAAATAGTTATTAAAATAATAATAATAATTAAAAAAAAACAAAAAAAACCAATACTGTTTCAAAAAGGCGCGCCACGCCTTACCAAAAGGCGCGCCTTTTCACGCCTTGTCACGCCTTTTCCCACGCCACGCCTAGAGCAGCCGCCATGGTCTATTTCGTGGCGGCGAGGCCACGCCTCGCGCCTTGGCGACGCCTTGGCGGCGCCTTGGCGCGCCTTTTAGAACACTGCTTTGTAGTCTCGGCGTGGCCTCGACAAGCCGAAACAATGGTTTAGACTTTTATTTGGACAATATGGACTATTTTGGTTGACTTATTGACCCGAGAATAATAAGACTCGGAATAGTGACTCGAAAACTCTGTATATATTTTAGTTTAGAAATAAAAATGGCAAAAATGGAAAAGGGGAGTGATAATAATAATAATAGCTTAAAAATATTACTCATTAACAAATCATTATGTTATTTAATATTTTTGGGAGTTAAAAGGGAAAGCATTAAATGAAATACAAATGGAAATATGTACGAGTTATTAAACGTTTCGAGGGAACGTGTATCGAGGGATGTCACATATGGAAATATTGGTGTTTATATGGAATTATTGTTGAGTTACGGATTGGTTGACATTAATATACCCGACCGACATAGTTATCGGACTTATTGGGTTGATGGGCCTAATAAGGGCCCGATAATCGTGTTGGAAGAATTTATTAGTGTGTAACCTATCCTTATGACTTACCATTTATTGTGATTTAGTTTTTGGATTAATAAGTAAGACGAAGGAATTGTTAGACTTATCGGGTTGACGAATTCGATAAGGAACCGACAATTCGTCGGGATACCTTATTAAGCTTTAAAACTTAATCACTTGACCTTAACCTTGTTTTGATGAGTAATTAGTAGTAGAAATAAACTTGGTAAATTGCAACAAGTCTATGTGTTCGTTATTCTTGATTTTTGTGGGTCGTTCACGTTTTGGTGATTTGTTTTAGCGTGTGTACACTTGAGTCAATGTTGTGTCACCACCACACACACGATGATACCAAACACTAGTAAATGTATTTAATAAGAATATTTTGGAATCGAAAGTGGGATATACTTGGGAATAGTTAACTTTTGGAAATTTGTACACTTTTGGAATTGATGTTAAGACAAATTTATATTATTAGGTCATGCCGAGTCCGTAATGCCGTGACGTGTTAGCTGCTGTTGTGCTTTACTACTATAGATTTTTGTATTGTGCTTTGCTTGATCGAGGTGAGTTTCATAGCTCCACTTTTACTTTAATAATGTTTTTATTAAATATAGGGTGAGAGAACATGC
The DNA here is from genome assembly GCA_030686995.1 of Artemisia argyi. Taxonomy (NCBI): domain Eukaryota; kingdom Viridiplantae; phylum Streptophyta; class Magnoliopsida; order Asterales; family Asteraceae; genus Artemisia; species Artemisia argyi. The sequence goes on along the minus strand of CM060686.1, from coordinate 153,711,304 downwards.
AAAACTGTTTTGAATGGACCAATGTTGTTTTATGTTTTTGATATGTTTGCTATGTTAGTTGGCTAAGGTTACTATTATATATGACCGCACCTATGCGGGATTGTGAATATTAATAGGGACCGCACCTATGCGGGATTATTAGGACTATAGTGTGCACCTATAAGGATTTTTGTTGTGGTTTGGACACACTTAGGTGTGGGTTTGAATTGTTAGTTTTGTGACTTAGCCTAATATAGCAAACTTGTTATTAATTTGGTCCACCGTTACTAGTTGTAAAAGCTATGAACTCACCAGCGTTAGCTGACCTTTTAGCAAGTTTTCTCAGGTAATTAGAGTTGATGTTTTGGATATGTTACTGTTGGAGGCTTGGCAAAAAGGTATGGTTGAAGGATTAACTGGAAACTATGATAAACTGTTGGGACCTATCTTTTGTTATATTTTGGGCTTACTTTCGTACTTTTTGGAATAAATGTAACTTTAAAATTTTAGATTTAATGCTTTATTTAAACAGATAATGCTATTCCCTTTTCTTGTGCTTGTGTTGTGTACCAATCCCAGTAGCACCCCAAAGCTTTAATAAGTTTTCCGCTGTACCAAATTTTGGGGGTGTCATAGCTAAAAGGTTTCCGTTGCGAGAAGTCCGAATCTATATATGCAGTGGATAGATTTTAGGAATACGGATCCCTTGCAAAGTGAGTAAAATTACAAAGTGTACAAAGCCATTCATAGTGTGACACATGTCCCCCACTTTAAATTATACATAAAATCCGTCCAGGGGTAATTTTGGTCTTTTGACCCATTTTTTCTTTTCCACCTCAATTTTCAAACGCATATATCTTTTAAAAGACAAACTTTTAGAAAAAACCGATTTCACCAAAATTTTTAAAATTTGATTCTCTTTAATTTGGTATAAATCTTTTTTATATTTTCGAAACTTTTTTTTTTGACATATTCATTGGGTCATGATTTTCTTGATGTTTTTGCTATTTTCGACCCTATTTTTTACCTTAAAAATTGCCGAATCATAATATACTTAAAACACGAAAGTTGTAGATTTTGATTTACTCTTTACCCAGAAATTTCAATAACTCAAATCCGATATGATATGAGTGAGATATCGCACGTTAAAGATGACATTTTAGTCATATTTGTTGCACACAACGTGTTTGATGAAATGTTTAGCTTAGATTTTATCGAGTTAAATGCACTTATTTTTTTCCCACAACGCATTATTAATAATTTTATTAATGTAACATTCTAAAAGTGATGTTTTTAATCATTATATTTTTAAAATATATATTTAGTTCATCAGTTAGGTTATTAGGTTCGTCAGTTAGGTTATTAGGTTCATCAGTTAGGTTATACTTTGTTCATCAGTTAAGTTATAGGTTATAGGTTTATCAGTTAGACATTTTGTTCATCAGTTACTTTGGTTCATCAATTTTTTCAGATTCATCAATTTCAGGTTCATCAAATTTGATCAAATGTTTGGGTTCATCGGTTATTGACTAACTGATGAACCTATAATTATAGGTTAATCAGTTATTGACTAACTAATAAACTAACTGATGAACCTATAATTAATGAACAAAAAAATCAATGAACCTAACTGATGAACCTATAATTAGTCAATAACTGATGAACCTATAATTATAGGTTCATCAGTTAGGTTCATTAATTTTAGGTTCATCAGTTTGTTTATCAGTTATTGACTAATTGATGAACTTATAATTATTTGTCATGGTTCATCAATTAGTCAAAAATGTTACCATAAAAACTGATGAACCAAAGTAACCTAACTGATGAATCTAATAACCTAACTGATGAATCTAATAACCTAACTGATGAACTAAATGTATATTTTAAAAATATAATGATTAAAAAACTTTACTTTTTGAGTCTTACATTAATAAAATGATTAATAATGCATTGAGAAACAAAAATTAGTGCATTTAGCTCAATTTTAACACAAAATATATAAGCTAGACATTTCATCAAACACATTGTGTGCAACAATTATGAGTTAAACACCATCTTTAACGTGTGTTATCTTACTCATATGAGATCGGATTTGAGTGATTCAAAAACCTGTGTAAAGAGTGAACAAAAATCTATAACTTTCATGTTTTAAGTTTTTAACGTTTCGACATTTATGAGGGTAAAAAATAGGGCCGAAAATGACAAAAAAAAAAAAAAAAAAAAAAAAAAAAAAAAAATCAAGACCTTCTTTATATGTAAAAAAAAAATTGAAATATTTAACAAGATTTATACCAAATTAAAGAGGATTAAATTTAAAAATTATGGTAAAATTGGTTTTTCGTAAAAGTTTGTCGTTTGAAAGATATTTGCGTTTGAAGTTTTAGGGTGGAATAAAGAAACGGGTTAAAATAACCAAAATGCCCCCTAACCGAAATTAAAAAGAAAAAAGGGATGGAGTAGGTAGTGGACACTTGTAATATGGTGAGTGGCTTTCTAGCCTTTGTAGACTTTGTATTTTTAGTCCCCTTTGTAAGGGATCGCACCTCTAGATTTTAGTAATCCATATTTATGTTTTATGCATCACTTGTATATAACTCATTTCTTGTTCCTAATTAGTCATTTAATAGGATTGCCGTTGGTAAGAAAAACAAGAATCATTTAAAGGTTAATTTTTGTAATTTTATTAAAAGTCATATCTATAACCATATTATTAAAAGACAAAGAATTATAATAATTCATAAGGTGCCGTTGATTAAATAATCCATATTATTATAAGACTAAATAAGTTTTAGTAATAAGACAGTGTTGCTTAAATCTGTACCAAAGATTCTATATTATTAAAAGACCGAAAGAGTAAAAATACTAAGATGCTATATAGATCTGTACCTAATATTGTTTACGTGCAATGAACGCAAACTAAAAACCCTATGATATGATTCATATACAATTTTCTTTGAATCAATATAGTAGTAAAATTGTATATCATATTGTTACAATTTAAGTCATGTGAGGGAAGTCTTAAAGCATCTTAATATCATTGGATAATATGTAGAGTCAATCCTCATTGTCATAAATCACTATCTCAACTACATACTCCTTTCGTGCTAAAATAATTGTCCTCATTTGACTTTTTAATCTTAATTTCTTAACTTTGATATTTAATATTTTTATATGTATTATATAATATTTGAAGAATTTTAAACTAATTGAAAAAAAAAATTAAAAATTAAAAACCAATCCATTCTTATATTCTGCATCAATTATTATATAGAAGAAACAAAAATATTTGAGATCAAAGTTAAAAGAAGAAAAAAAAATCCTCAAAAAGTTAAAAGATGACAATTATTTTAGGACGGAGAAAGTATAAAACAAATTTGTTTCTCCTTAATTCTTAATTTATTTAAAAAAATATATGTAATATTTATTCTTCAAAATACCCTTTTAAAATATCAATCTTTCCATCTTTTGTTTACTCTTCTAAATAAAATATTTTTTAAAATAGTTGTTTCAAAAATAGGTATTATATAATATTTGAAGAATTTTAAATTAATTGAAAAAAAAAATTAAAAATTAAAAACCAATCCATTCTTATATTCTGCATCAATTATTATATAGAAGAAACAAAAATATTTGAGATCAAAGTTAAAAGAAGAAAAAAAAATCCTCAAAAAGTTAAAAGATGACAATTATTTTAGGACGGAGAGAGTATAAAACAAATTTGTTTCTCCTTAATTCTTAATTTATTTAAAAAAATATATGTAATATTTATTCTTCAAAATACCCTTTTAAAATATCAATCTTTTCGTCTTTTGTTTACTCTTCTAAATAAAATATTTTTTAAAATAGTTGTTTCAAAAATAGGTTCCCCCCCCCCCCCCCCCCCCTTAAAATTATCTAATCTTTACCATTTATTTTCTTTTTCTACAAATGTATCTCAATTTTATTCTCAACCCTGGACCATATAAATTTTGATTCTAGTTTGTTAAAATGAAATTGGTATGATATTCTTGTCATCTTGGATATGGTCGTCCCACTGATTTTTGTGGAGTTTATTAGACTCCTTGGACCGTTTTGAGCACTAGGGTTAAACAATAACAATGATAATAACATGCAGCGGAATAAGAACAAATCAAAGTTATTGACACAAAGTTTTTCATCATCATCACCACCAATTATTATTTGATCAGAATAATAACATGTTACCTAAATGTAACAGGGATTTAAGACACCTCAGACCTTAGAGGATTCGAACTAAAACAAACTAGTTCTGGGCGTTTATAGTTTACACGCCCTAGAACACACACACACACACTTTTCTGATATTTACATTGTGGAAGACATATAATAACCTGTACCCTATGTCTCTTTATATAGAGAGATACTAGGGTTTACAAAAGACTACGAAGGACTAAATATAAAATCTTCTTTATCAAGCAAATCCTTCTTGTTTCAATCTTCATCTTTTGTAGAATTTCAGCTTTGCATTATAGTCCATTTGTTTCATTCTTTTATCTGTTTTGTCACATCAAATCAAGAATCCCAACAATTTTGGTGGCCCGGTACGAAATTACGATGAGGCCCCGTAAATCACGAAAATCTTATCTATTATAGAAAATTTAAAACATAATATACTTAGACATGCATAAATACTAATGGACATGTTGATACAAATAATGTCTAAAAATGTTATTTCTATTTTTTCACATCTCTATATTTTGATAATAACATGTAGAAACTAGAAGGGAGGAGGGATTGAAAATAGTTTCACCGTTTTTAATCATATTTTAAAAATTTTGAAACCTTTTTATCCTTTTTGAAAATACTTTGATTCGAAGTTATGTGATATCAATTATAAAACAATCTATATGCACGAAGTAAGAAATAAAGAAATATAAGCAAGGTAAAGGAAAGAAACAACCAAACCGAGATACGGAGATTTATAGTGGTTCGGCTACGAAGCTCACTCCGCCCTACTCCACTCCTTAAGTATCACATTCGAGAGTTCACAATCACTATGTCAACAAACTCCCTTCAGGCGGAGAAACCGTACACCAACGCTTACACTAATTTATGACACTAAGCAGAATGTCTTGTCCTAATCCTATCTGGAACCAATCTACACAATAGCACACACCGCTACATAGACAAACACCTCGTCCACTTGGACTTTCACACGATCCAAGTCTTCACACTACACTTCAAGGACTTTCACCTAGTCATAATCTTCACACATCAATACACGGACTCAAACCAAGTCCTAGTCTTCACACACCTAAACACGGACGCACAATAAGTCCTATTATTCACACACCGATACACACACTTACACCAAGTCCTAGTCTTCAAACAACTAAACACGGACTCACACCAAGTCCTAATCTACATACACTACTTCACGAACATACACTTTGTCTAAGTCTATACTAACATACCTAATCTCGACTCACACACAAGTCGGATACACTAATATACAATATAGACAAATGAGAGTGTTTAAAGGAAGAAGAGAATCGTAACACAAGTTACGTGTGTGTGATGCCAAATTTATAACACTTCGTTTCTTGATAAATTCGAGCATTCTTCTCTTGCACTTGGAGGTAGAGGATGACGATATCACTTATAAACACATATCAACGCGTTATTGTGAACAAAGAAAGGTAGTAGAAAGAACATAATGTTTTTGTGTAATGAGGGTTGATTTTTCTGAAGAAATAGTGTAGTATTTATAGGCGCCAGGAGGAGCGGGGTACAGTTCGTTAAACATTGGACGGTCCCATATATATAAGTGACCATCCACCTTTACGGGATCGTCCCAAGGGACGCTCCCAATTTTGTCCTGGTGTGGTGAAAATTTATTTGGTGAAAATTTTATCTGTTTTGGGCGGGAATACTAGCTGCTGGAGAATTTCAAATTCAAATTTATTTTTCTTATTAAAAAATTTCTTTAAAAGTAAAAAAATGCGTTGTAAAAATGTTTTGTCACATAAAAATGTGAGGTTTGAGGAAAAATAAATTCTTTGATCACATAACTAAGTTGGTGTATTGTTTGTTCATACCTTAAGTGATGTTTGTAGTCGAAACGATTTTTCTCGATTAAAAGCTGATTAAGTGTAGTTTTACTTAACGTATTTTTGTATTTTGTGATTATTAAAACGTATAAAGATCCAATAATGCAAATGCCGTTTTTGACATTATTTGTATTAACAATCTCCCTTTTTTTTATGATTACAAAATATAAACTCATTTTACGTAAGATTATGTTTTTAACATATTTTTAATGAGTTTTCCTTTACTTCTCCCCCTTTTGTAGAATCAAAAAGGTTACATCGATATGTAGAGAGGAAAGAAATCGACGATGCTAACACTCCCCCTTGTTGAGGGCACCGGGGAATCGAGCTATGATGTCATGCTACAAAAACAAGTTAGAGTACAAGCACATATATTTATAAATCAGATAAAAGAGAGGAGAGATAGGTGAGATAGGAAAGAGGTGTTAGAGGAGAAAGATAAGATCAGAGATAGACTCAGAGAATAGAAGAGAGGGAGAATAGAATACAACCTAACTAGGGATGGTCCCAAATATACACTAACAGTCCCTTATATATAGGGGACCGTCCATATATACAGGACCGTCGCTAGTGGGGCTGTTTTGGACACAATGTCCTGATTTCAGTTATTTCCATGTTAAAGTTAGTTAATATCACATTTTATAACAATAACCATGACAAGTATCACAACATAAAAGGATAGATTTCATTAAACATATCCATGAAGCATACATTAAGAAATCATACAAAGCACATAGATGAAATCATACATAACTAACTAGATTCTACGTAGAAAAACTAAAAACTACAAGCTATTTCTAGCACAACCTAGTTTCCTAGAACATGCTTTGCCCAAAAGATAATGTTGATTATTTTTAACAAAACATATAGAGATGTTTAGTTGGAAGGAAGAAAAAAGGTGAAGGAGTTGGTGGCATGGTGGCTAGTGGTGTTAGTTGCACATTAGATTGAGAGAGAAGGTACTCAACATGGGCAAACATGTAATGAAGCTCTTTTCTAAGATATGAAATGAGGTTGAAGTTGTGAAAGTAATAAGCACAATTCATGGTGTGGTGGTTGCCAAAGTTAAGAGGAGGTAGATAGCCCATGATTGGAGATGGTGGTAGAGTGAATGGAGTGTAATCCAATGGCCCATTTGGTTATAGAAACAATGTGGTGGTCAAGTGTGGTGAGTTGGAAAGGCTAAGCAAGGGTGATAAATTTCTTATGAATGGTGAGAATGAAGAGGACTTTGGTCTTGAAGATGATGAGGAGGTTCCTTTGGTTGAGGGAGTTTTGATTGGTGCACTTGGAGCAAGAGGAGAAGTTGGCTTAGCATTTGGTGATTAAGTGTTGCCTTTTTTAGTGAGATCAACGAAGGTGGTTTTTGGTGGTATTATGATGATTTTAGGCCTTTTGTTGGAGAGTGTCAATGAAGTTGAAGAAGAAGCCATTGTAGAAGGTGTAGAACAAGAAAAGTAGAAGAAAGATGGTGATGAAGAGGAAGAAGAGAGGGGTTTAAATAATCAAAGAAGATTATGATTTAGGCAAAGCATGCATGATTTCAGATCCATGAAGAACCCATACATGCCATAGAACCTATCAATCAATCATAGCCACCCATTTCTATTTTCCACATTTTTTTAAACAACATATATTTCAAACGGTAAATCTTCAATCTACAAAAAAATTCCATTGTGACGAGAATTAAATCATCTTTCTATAGATATGCATTGTTATATACTTTCGACGAACTTTTTTTTTTTTAAATTTCCGGCCAGAAAAATCATATATGATTCGTAAAAATCACATATGATTTGATTTTAATGAATCACATATGATTTTTACAAATCATATATGATTTTTCTAGGTGGAAATTTTGAAAAAAAAAATTCATTGAAAAAAAAAAGTTCGTCGAAAGTATATAATAATGCATATCTATAGAAAGATAATTTAATTCTTGTCGCGATGGTATTTTTTTCACGTAACGATTTACGGTTTCGAGATATTTAATTTAAAAAAAGGGTGAAAGTTTTTTTTTTTATTTATTTTTTATTATTTTGATAAAAAAAAATTAGTGGCTAAGATTGCTTGATTGGTTCTATGGTAAAACTTGTTTTACACGGATCTTTTGGCAAGCATGCATTAGGAGAATTATGGCACTAAATTGTGTTTTGCTAATCTTGGAAATGGTAGTGAATTTAATGAGATGGGTCAAGACTGCAAAAAAGAAAAAACGGTGCCAAAATCCATGAGCAATTGTGGACGATCCCTTAAATAGGGGAACGGTCCTTTAAATATTCGGGACCGTCACTTGTTGGTTTCCAGGTTTTCGCCCAGTTTTCAAATTCTGCAACCTATGGCTAAAATACAATCTAATAATCCAGATTTCTGCAGAATCATATAAAACTACTAACACAAGATGAATTCCAATCAAATTCAAGAAACCCACATGCAATCAAGTGGTAAATATGATGTGACCAAGTTTGAGCATGCATTTAAGAGAGCAAACTAATATATTAACCAAAGGTATATAATTCGCATTAAAGTAGGCCAAAAATCATCAGGCTGAAGACGATAACCAAGGTATGCATATGATTAAACCGTCAGGTGGTAAAATTGAAAAGATCACCGATGCTAACTTTATATTATTAGCAATAATTATAGTGCAAATATGAACCAAGCATAGAGTCTAAAAACAACAAGTTATAGTCATCTAGTCAGATAATAATCTCATAATCCTAACATAAATAATTATCACGATGTCAAGTACTCTACTTCTTCTTTTTCCATAGGTTACTTATTCCTTTTGCTATTGACTTTAGCCCACTCCGATGCTCATCTCTTATTTGATGTTGTAGATACATCATTTGGGTTTGACGAGAGAAAAGGGTTGACATGTTTTGATCTTCAGGAGAAGGATCTTTGAAGATTCTGAGAATGACAGATAGTAAGGAGTTGACGTATGTGTTGGGAGATGGAGTACTGACTCAAGAAGTGCCCTCATTATTGTCATCATCGTCATCGTTGGGATTAGATGATGAGGCATGAGAGGAAGACCCCGGGACATAGACCTTCTAGACCCAAAATCCGACCTTGTCTTCCGTTCAATATTACAAGTGAGTAGAAGCATGACATGCTCATGGAATAAATAATCTACCGATATAAGGTGAGGGTAGTCATGCATGACTCGATAGAAAAGAGAAGTCAAAAACATGCCGTATGGCAAGTTCATTCTTGTATTTTTGTAGGCAAACTTAATTCTTTTAGCCATGAAGAATGCAAGATTGTATGTTATAGTATTGGCAACGCAATAGAGCATGTGACCAAGACAGGCGGGAATGTGATCTCAGTTGCCACCAAGGCAAAAAAGTATTCTCGGGAATGATTTCAAACCAAGATCTTATGACATCAATAATTTTTCTAGTTAATATTTGGTTATCTTCAACTAGAGTTTCCACTCCTTTGTGAGATCGAATGATCGGCTCAAGATGTTCATTTTGAATGAAGGCTTTGATCTCATTTGGAGTGGGGGTATAGTGGCGTATTTTCCACTTGTAGGTGAGCTCCTATCTAGAGCATCAAGGCTCCATTCTGTAACAACCCCAAAATTTGGTACAGCGGAAGACTTACAAGCTTTCGGGGTGCTATGGGGATTGGTAACATCACAAGTATAGAAAGCAAGATAGCATAGATAAAATGTAAACAAAAGACAACATTTAGTTAAAGTTTACATTCATCCAAAATCTTTGAAAAAGGAAAGCTCATAATGGTTAAAAGTAAATAGGTCCGTAAAAGTAATATCAGAGTTTCATTGATGCCTCAAGCCATGCTAAATCCAAGCTACGCCACCGAAGTCCAAACTATAAAATCAAGCATCTAGTTACCTGAGAAAAACATGCTGAAAAGTCAGCTTACGCTGGTGATTTCATTGGTTTAAGTTATAAAGTAGTTGTGGACCTGAAGAGTTAAGTGCTATGTGTGAATAGAGGCAGGCATAGATAAGCATTCTAACATCATAACAATTAACAAATGATAAGTTTCTTATCTTAAGAAAGATAAGTGGTCATAGTGAGTGGATCCCTCGACGGTCACTAGCCAGGAAGTACGATACATTAAGGAACCTCCCATTACTACCTTAGGTCTAGGCCGTAAGTAGAAGTCTATTCTTAACTAGGTTCCAAGGCAGCCCTAGTAAAGTGAACATCTACCAAAAATCTAACCTTAACTAGCCAACATAATATAGCAAAACTAAAAGTAGTAGCAGGTCCGAAAAATAATTTGCATGTTTTCTTCCCCAAGTTTAGAAAGCAATAAAGTACGAGTAAAAGTGGGGCTATGAAACTCACCTCAAGTAGAGCAAGCATAAATCTAAATAGATACGAGTATGCAAAAGAGAGAGAGAACGGCTAAGACTTCACGGCAACTACTGACTTGGCACAACCTAATCATATATATAGAACTTAGCTAAATATCGCTTCAAACTTAATCTCTTCCCATAGCTTCCCAAATAATTTCCGTTTATTTTCCAAAAACGTTCGTTGAAAAGCTTTAGTTAACGCTTGGTATCGTTTGGTATCGTTCGGTGTGGGTGCTAGAGAAAAAGTCTCGACTCGAGTGAACTTACGTCAAATAAGTACCTCAATAAAGATCATATATGCATGAATCACGAAATCACATAACAGCATAAGCCTCAATTAAATTCAAGTAGTCCACATATCACATATTGTCACACAAGTTAAGCTAAGGTCAAGTGATATGACCTTGAGAGTCAATAAGTTCTCGCAAGAAGGGTCGATCTCTTATCAATTTCGTCAACTTGCTAAGCTCCACCATTCTCCCGTTTACTCATTGTTTCTAAAATTATATTGCCTATTTAGTCGCAGGATAAATTTCCGACGAATATTATCATCTAACACGTTTATTGGGCTTCTATTGGGCTCGTCAGTCCAATAGATCCAATAATCGTATGAAACGATCTATTAATGGTAAACCGTCCGAAACTCACTAGCATTAGGGTATAACAAATGCTATACGACTAGTAGCTATATAATTCCATGTGTACTCGAATGAATAATGCTTTTGTTATAAAACATTTAGTTTCGCCAAAAACATTTATGCTTTTATTTCAAAATATGCTTGATTAATTTCGTAACCCAAATTCCTATATATATATATATATATATATATATATATATATATATATATATATATATATATATATATATATATATATATATAGAGAGAGAGAGAGAGAGAGAGAGAGAGAGAGAGAGAGAGAGTTAGGATTAAATAGGAAGAATAATTAAAATATGAATGATAAGAAGTAACCACAATCACACATTTTAGATGCACTTACAAAAGTGGATGCATCTTTCTTCAAAATTTCTCTCCTAATTTGAAATGTGTGGCTAGAATTACTTCTTACCCTTCTAATTTTAATTATTCTTCTTACTTGATCTCTTCCCTATATATATATATATATATATATATATATATATATATATATATATATATATATATATATATATATAGGTATGGGTTAAAATAAAAAAGCCCTTATAATAAAAAGTGTAGGAAGGATTGTGAGGGCGACATGTGTCACCCCTATGCCACATCATATGACACATGTCCCCCCACCTCCCTCCCCCCACCCCCGCAAAAAAAAATTTTTTTCCCGCCAAAATTTTTTAGTGCATCACAGTTAAAAAGTTACTGCATCACAATTATAAAAGTTACCGCATCATAATTTTAAATTTTAGTGCATTAAGGTTATAAGTTACTGCAACATAGTTGATGCACTAACTATTAACTATGATGCAGTAACTTATAATCAAGATGCACCAAAACTGAAAAAAAAAATCGTATTTTAATTGTGATGCAGTGACATACATATATGATGCAGAAAACTTATGATAATTCAGTTTCTTTCTAACCATGATGCAGTAACTTTATAACCATGATGCAGTAACATTAAAACCATGAATGCAGTAAAATCATAATTGTGATACAGTAAACGTGATGCAGTAACTTTATAACCGTGATGCAGTAAATTTATAACAGTGATGCAGTAAAATTTTTTGACGGGAAAAAAAAAAATTTTTTGCCCCAAAAAAATTTTTTTTTGCGGGAAAATTTTTTTTTTCGGGGGGGGGGGGGGGGGGGTGACACGTGTCATATGATGTGGCATGGGGGTGATACATGTCACTCCCACAATCCTTCCTACACTTTTTATTATAAGGCCCTTTTTAGAATAACCACACCCTATATATATATATATATATATATATATATATATATATATATATATATATATATATATATATATATATATATATATATATATATATATATATATATATATATAATGGAAATCAAATGAGAACTTTCTTAAAGTTGTAAAAATGAGAATCAACCAAAAACTTACAAATGACACTCAACTTTAAAGAAAATAAAAACATAATTAATTACAACTAAAATTGTTAAAGATTTGATGGGTTTTTATATGAAAATTGACGGAAATTAAGTGATACACTTTGATTCAACATGTAATGTGTATCAAGGTTTAGTATTGTGTATCAAGTTTTGAGTGGTTGTTGTGTATTAGGTGTATCAAATTTATGTAAAAGACATTAGTTTTTTGAGATTTTAGTGTATATGTACCAAAAATTTAATTGTGTATCAGTAATCCGTTTCTCATGCATGAGTTGGTTATTAGTCGATTTAATGTTAACTTGTATTAATAGATAATATTTTGGTGCATCTTTGCTAAAATGGTTATGTATCAATGTTTTAATGATATTTTAGAATAGTTCTTATTTTTACAAGTTTAAGAAAGTTTTCACATTAACCTTCCCCTATATATATATATATATATATATATATATTTATATATAGGTAAGTTATCGTTATTTACTGATTCTTAGCGAAATATTATTTATTCGAGTTCACGTGTCTGAATCATAACTTCTCGGTCCACATAATCAAGTAAAGTCCAAAGCCCAATGTCACGGCGTTGTCGAAGCCAACCAAGACAAAGAAGTCAAGGCGACCTCGACGTTGCACAAAGTTCTCAATGTAATGTATTGTCACAATATAATAAATTCAATTTATCCCGATATCCAATCCAATCTCCACAAACTACAACAATGCGAGGCCGTCTACGGCTCTCGAACTAAACTATATCCGTCATCTAAAAGTTCTCATCCTTATAACTCTGGTAAATCACAAACCAAGCACTCCATGTCTCAATATCACAACAACAATAAACGTTAGTCACAATAATTACATAATATCATGTTAACAATTAACCACCAAACATTGAGCCGCAAATAGGTTCAAAGAAAATCCGCAAGTTATCACAACTAGCAAAACATCACAAAAATATTTATAAAAATATTTCTGAGACCATGAGGTCTCGGTTTTGACCTCGGCTTTGTCCAAAACTCACGGCCAAAGGCCTTGGTACGCCTCGGCTACAAACCAAACGTGCCCACAATACTTTGGCCGAGACCTTTAGGTCTCGGCTTGGGTCTCTTCTCGGCTAGGCCGAGCCACAAGCAAACCAAACACCCTCTTGGGGGTCTCGGTTACACCCAAATCAAGCAAAACATCAACTAAAAACCAATCCAAACACATAAATCAACCCAATATCAACCAAATCATAACCTATATCATAACCAATAACCAAATTCATCAACAAACGTCAAGACTCGTAGGTTTGACCCTCGGTCGACCGCAAATCCGAACCAAACTTCACCCAAATCGATACCAAACATTCATTTTAAGTTTCAAAACATTAAACCCATCAATATTTTTCACCCAAGAACCCTTTCTCGTCACGTTTGACTTTCATTCAAGTCAAACTTAGCGTAAAAATGCATTTTCTTTACCTTTCTTCGCAAATCTTCAAAAAAAAAAAGAAAAAAGAATGACGTTGGTGGCGGTTTGGAGCGGCGGTGAACAATTAAAGGGTGGTGGAGAGGTGTTTTTGGCACGTGGATACTACACAAAGAAAGAGGAGAACGTGGTGGTTAAGATGGTGGTGGCGGTGTTGTTTGGCCGGCGGTTGTGGCTGCGACGTGGGGTGTGGCCGGCGGTGAAGAAGAGAGAAAAGGCGAAAGGAGGTTGAAGATGAAGTTATGATGTAGGGTTAGGGTTAGAAAAGTTTTATTAGTTTATAAGTTTATAAAAATTGCACTTAGGTCCCTCCTTACTTAAGTTGTTTTATTTCAAGGACCTAATAGAAGGAGTTGCGGTGTAATTTTGTAATCTCTTCCCAAAAATGCTCGTTTTTAAGTCGGGATAAATATTAGTTGCCACCGAAAATATTTTTGAACTCAACCGTTGGTTTTTAAAATGTTTTTCCATAAAAAGTGATAACAAATACGTTTTAAATAATTAAAAGAGACACTTTCTTAATTATTGTCATCGAGGTTCAGTCGAGGCTAGAAAACGTGTCACCACCATTCTCAGGATTTACTTGGCTTGTTTCGTTGTTCAAGATTCGTAAAATCCGAAAATTTAATTCAGAAAGTCGTTTGTTAAATAAACGTAAAGATTACTTGCTAAATACGCATTTCATTAGGATTTTCTAGTACCAAAGTCAAGTAGTGCCTAAATCGAAGCACATAGATTGCCTAAATAGTACGTAAAGTGATAAACACTTTATATTAACTTCCAGTTTCCATCGAAATTTCCCACGACTCAATAAAATCATCGATAATTCAAATTTCACGTTTATGAAAATGTAATGCGGTAAATTTAAAAAGGGTCCCTAAATTACCAGTTGTCGCAGCCTCCCAGCCTCAGATGAAACCATCCCAGGTTTTACTTCGATTTTCCCGATAACGATGACGCAAAAAGTTGAGGATACTTCCTCTGGAATTCATCTTCGCGTTCCCACGTGAATTTTGGTCCATGACGAGAATTCCAACGAACTTTGACGAGTGGTATTCGACTACATTTCAGACGTTTGATTTCACAATCCACAATCTCAATAGGTTCCTCAACAAAGTTTAGACTTTCGTCCACACGAATCTCTGACTCAGGTATAACTGGGATTTCATCGGAAGGACACTTCTTTAGGTTGCTCACATGAAAGACATCATGTACGTTACTCAGCTCCTGGGGTAAATCCAGTCTGTAAGCTACTGGTCCAATCCTGTCAAGGATGGTAAATGGACCAATATAGCGAGGATTAAGTTTTCCACATTTGCCGAAACATATCACACCTTTCCAAGGAGAAACCTTCAGCATAACTCGGTCTCCCACTTGAAACTCAAGGGGCTTATTTCTCTTATCAGCATAACTTTTCTGTCGATCACGAGTAGTTTGTAAACGGTTACGGATCTGAATTATCTTCTCGGTAGTTTCCTGGATGAGTTCGGGACCTGTGAGCTGGTTGTCGCCAACTTCTGTCCAACAGAAGGGTGAACGGAATTTTTAGCCATACAGCGCCTCAAATGGTGTGGCCTTAATGCTAGTATGATTGCTATTGTTGTACGAGAATTCGGCTAGGGGTAAGTATTTCTCCTATCCTTTTCCGAAATCTATCACGCAAGCTCGAAGCATATCTTCCAACGTTTGAATGGTCCTCTCACTTTGACCGTCTGTCTGAGGATGATAAGCAGTACTCATGTCGAGTTGTGTTCCCATGGACGTCTGAAGTGATTGCTAAAAGACTGACGTGAAACGACTGTCGCGATCTGAGATGATAGATATATGTACACCATGATGAGAAACAATTTCCTTAACGTAAAGTCGAGCGAGTTTATCAATACTGTCGTTTTCGCTGATCAGAAGAAAATGAGCGGATTTCGTTAGCCGATCAACAATTACCCAGATAGTGACACAACCGCTAACTGTTCTTGGTAATTTGGTGATAAAGTCCATGGTGATTCGCTCCCATTTCCAAACAGGTAATTCAGGCTGGATCAACAACCCTGATGGTTTCTATTGTTCTACCTTGACTTTAGAACAAGTTAAGCACTTACTGACATATAAGGCTATGTCGGCTTTCATGTTCGGCCACCAATACAGTTTCTTCAAGTCGTGATACATCTTATCAGCACCAGGATGAATAGAGTATTTTGATTTATACGATTCATGCATAATCAACTCATGAATTCCTCCATAGAGGGGTATCCAACTCCTTTCTCCAAAACATAGAGTTCCATCAATTCGCTTCACAAAACCATTCTTGTTTTCTACCATTCCATAAATATTCTCAGCTGGTCGGTTTTCTTTCTTCGACGCTTCTGCTTGAGGTGTTAATATCTGAGACGGTTATGGCAAGCTAATAGTCATTCCCAAGGATCTAACTCTTAATGGTGGAATTCTCTCCTTCCGACTAAGAGCATCGACCACAACGTTTGCCTTTCCGGGATGATAACGGATTTCACAGTCGTAGTTGCTAAGTAGCTCTAGCCACCGTCGTTGCCTCATGTTCAGTTTTTTTCTGGTCTAGAATGTGTTGCAAACTCTTGTGATCGGTATACACGACGCACTTAGTGCCGTACAGATAGTGTCTCCAAATCCGAAGAGCAAACACTACAGCACCCAATTCTAGGTCATGCGTGGTGTAGTTTTTCTCATGCTTCTTAAGTTGTCAGGAGGCATAAGCTATTACCTTCTCCCGTTGCATCAAAACTGCTCCCAAACCTTTATGCAAAGCATCGCAATATACGACAAAATCTTCGCTACCTTCAGGCAGGGCTAATATCGGTGCACTGCACAGCTTCTTTTTTAACAGTTGGAACGCTTTCTCCTCTTTTTCTCCTCATTCGTACTTGACGTTCTTTTGAGTCAATTTAGTCAGCGACTTGGCTATTTTAGAGAATCCCTCAATGAATCTCCGGTAATAACCTGCTAGACCTAAGAATTGACGAACTTCTAATGGGGTTGTTGGAGCGGTCCATTCCTTGATGGCCTCAATATTTGCAGGATCCACGTGAACTCCTCCGCTATCAATCACGTGACCCAAGAATTGTACCTTTGGAATACAAAATTCACACTTAGAGAATTTGGCATATAGTTGCTCCTGTCTCAGTAACTCCTACTCATAGAACTTTTTCGAGCTATATGTTGTAAATGGATTTTCAAGTTCAAGTATAAATCTAAATACGAAGTTAAAAGTTTTAAAGGTAGATTGGTAGCTACAGGTTATAACCAAAAGAAAGATATAAATTATGAGGAGACCTTTTCTCTTGTTGTCAAAAATGTTACTGTAATATGTTTAGTAATAGTTTTGCAAAATAAACGGCATGTTTAACAGTTATATATTAATAATGCATTTATACATGGTGAGCTTCTTGAAGATGTGTATATGGAATTGCCTGATGGTTAATTTTTTAAAAATGATGGAAAGGTCTACAAACTATCAAAGTTTTTACATGGTTTAAACAGGCACTGAAGAAATGAAATAAAAATTTAACTTAAGTTATGTGTGAAAATGGTTTTATCCAAAGCAAAAGTAATATTTCCTTGTATACTAAGTCTAAGAATGATGTATTCACTATTTTACTTGTTTATATGGATGATATAGTTATTACTTGTAATAATGAAACCGAGAATAACAATTTTAAGGAGTTTCTAAGTTCCAAGTTTAAAATCAAATATTTGCGAAAAGCATAAATATTTTTTAGGTATTGAAGCTTTGGAAACTAATCATTGTTTATGTTTAAACCAAAAGAAATATTGCTTAGAGTTGTTACCTGAATATGGCATGTTAATTTGTAAGCCGACTAATGTACCTATTGAAGATCAATCTAAGAAAAGAAATGGTAAAGAAATTATTGGGATTGATGAAGCATTAAGTAATGTTATTAGTTATTAAAAGTTATTTCGGAAAATTATATATATTGTCTCAGTCAATTCATGCATTATCCATGTGAGTCATGTTTGAAGCTGGCATTTAATGTCTTAAGATATATAAAAAGTTGTCCTGGAACTGGAATATCTTTTAGGCACTACAAAGATTTAAATGGGTAAAATGCAAAAATGGTCTCTAAAGTATCACAAAATCGCAAATATGGGACCGAGACGAAAAGGCACGCAAAAAAGCCACTAACGTTACGTAAATGTGCAAAAAAGCCACCGAGAGCCATTTTCCATTAGTTTTCTCGTTAAGTGCCTAGTCATCGACGATAGTATTGTCTTTTTACTGTTCGTATTTAGTCAATACCACCACCACTCTCTACCACCACACAACCAACACCACCACCCTCTACCGCCGCCACCACCACCACCCTCTACCACCACACAACCAACACCACCACCCTCTATGGCCACCACCACCACCCTTGCCCTCCGTAAACACTATTCATCATCTTTCCCATTGCAAATGAAAACTTAACTTCCTAAAACACTATCCATTATCTTCCTCATTGAATTTTCTATTAAATTTTCGGGTTTTTGTGAACCATAAAAACCAACTCAACATATATTTTATAATTTAAAACCAAAGCAAATCCAAGCTCAATGTTGCATGCTTGTAGGTAGACAAAGATGTATTAATAGGAGGATAAATAAGTTAGGTTGTAGTTTGAGTGAGACAGTGAGTGACCACACTATAGCTTTTATAGTCTGGTCTGATCTTCGTTTATCTACAATCAACTGATTTGAAACCTTAAGTAAATGTTTTTGGCCTATTATGACTCAAACTTGCAAAATTATGCTTTCAATGCCTTGTTTTTCATGAACAGGTTAATTTTGTGACGTTCTGCAAAAAGTCAACTTGACATTAAAATACATGAGTTAATTGGTAATGGTAATTATACATTTGTAATCTCTAGTCTTGTTAGACAGTAAAAATAGCTACTTCTTTACATGTGCTTTCCTGCGATGCTGGTGAAAGGAAAGGTGCAAAAGACTAGCTATTCAGAACCACAAAAGAATGTAGATGTTGCTTTTTATGTTCTTTATACTGATAACTACACTTGCAACGAAACGAAATATATGAAGTTTTTATGCATATCTGAGATAAGGTCTTATGATATCTTTATTTGGCCATCATGCTGAGTTCTACATTAGTAATGTAAGAATGCAATGGGGAAGATGATGAATAGTGTTTTAGGAAGTTAATTTTTCATTTGCAATGGGGAAGATGATGAATAGTGTTTAGGGAGGGCAAGGGTGGTGGTGGTGGCCGTAAAGGGTGGTGGTGTTTGTTGTGTGGTGGTAGAGGGTGGTGGTGGTGGTGGCGGTAGAGGGTGGTGGTGGTGGTGGTGGTTGTGTGGTGGTGGTATTGATTAAATATGAATAGTAAAAAGACAATACTACCCTAGATGACTAGGCACTTAACGAGAAAACTAACGGAAAATGGCTCTCGGTGGATTTTTTGCACATTTGCGTAACGTTAGTGGCTTTTTGCGTGCCTTTTTATCTAAGTCCCATATTTGCGATTTCGTGATACTTTAAGGACCATTTTTGCATTTTACCCGATTTAAATCTTTCAACTTTTGTTAATTTTGACTATGCTAAGTGTAAGGTGAATAGAAAGTCTATGATTGGTTATGTGGTTTATTTGGGTAATCATTTGGTATCCTGGAAGAGTAAAGCCATTTTTCTAGCTAAATCTTTTTAATAGAAGCTGAATATAGAACAATGAACAATGTGACTTGTGAGATTCTGTATATGCTAAAAATTCTTGATGACTGAAATTTAGTGTGGAACTTTCGGTTCCTATGAGTTCAAGGATGGATCTAGGACCAAATATAACTGGATGCACAAAATCTTTTAAACCGAAATACAAAAAAGTGCATTTCGAAAGATCGGGTGCGTTTAAGATGCATTTAAGAAAAATCAGTGTTTTTTCAAAAATTAACACTACATCAAAAAAATCTATAGGGTTCCCGGGCACCCCTGGGAACCCCCTATCACTCATAAAGAAAAGTTCAATGTAGACCTCAAATTTTTTTGTAGACCCAATGAACAAATTCTAGTCATTAATTTTTTAATCAAACAAAATAACTTACTTTCATCCTTTTAAAAAAAAAAAATTAAATATCTCACATATTGCTAATCGTTACGGGAAAAGAATCATAGCATTACGACGAGAATCAAATCATTTTTCTGTAGAGGGGCACTTCTATATCATTTCAATTTTTTTTCTTTTTTTTTCGAAGTGTTGAAAATTTATGTCCGAAAAAATCACATGTGATTTGTTATTTTAAAATCACGTGTGATTTTATGACATGTGATTTGTTATTTTAAAATCATGTGTGATTTTATGAATCACATGTTATTTGGGAAATCACATGTGATTCGTGATATATAAATCACTTGTGATTTGTGGAATCATATGTAATTCCAAACATACAAATCATATGTGATTTTTTCATATGCAAATTTTAATACTAAAACAAAACTTGTGAAATTTTTTTTATCAAAAGTATATCGAAGTGCCTGTTTAGTGAAGGATAAAATATTCTCGTCGCAATAGTGTATTTTTTGTCGCTTAACGATATATCGTTTGTAAGATACTTTATTTAAAAAAAAGGAAAGTGTTTTTTTTTTTTTTTTTTTTTTTTTTTTTTTTTTTTTTAATTTTGATAAAAAAAAAATAAATGACTATGATTGGTTTATTGGATGCTAGACGAGTACCCGTGCATAGCAACGAGATTTTATAGCGATAGATAGTTTATTGATAAAAAAAAGTTTATAGGTTATAAACGAAAAATAATAAAAGTTTGAAGATTTGGGAATTAAACACTGTTCGACCCGGAGGTGGTTCAAGCGGTTGAACCGTTCCGGGTGAAAAATGGGTCGATTTAAACCGGGTCAACTTGCTAGGTTGGGTCGAAAATGGGTCAAATTAAACTGGGTCAACCCGCCGGGTTTAAAGCGTCCCGGGTCAACCCGGTTTGCGTTTTAATTGATTGTATTTAATTTGATAGATTTGTTTTTAATTGGTTGTATAATGCAGATAAATCATTGTACTTTTAAGTTTAAGTAGTGGATAATGTTTTGAAACCCGGTTGAACCGTTCCGGTCGAAAAATTTGTCGATTTATACCGGGTCAACTTGCTAGATTGGGTCGAAATGGGTCAAATTAAACCGGGTCCACCCGGTTTGTGTTTTAATTGGTTGTATTTAATTTGGTAGATATGTTTTTTAATTGGTTATACAATGTGAATAAATCATTGTACTTTTAATTAATGGGGTGTTTTAATAAGAGTATTAATTACATTTCACTTTTCTCTCTCATTTAACCATTATTGAAAACTCAACATTTCAATTGTTGACCATTTTTCCATATTATATGTAGTTACGATATATAAGAACAATGTGTCTAATTATTATTGTTATTATTTAACTCAACTCATCATTTATATAGAAGTTTCCATATACAAAATATTTGGACGTACAGATACTTTTTAGCAGTACTAAATAAATAGGAGCCAGATGGGCTGACTCCACCGACCAACTTAGCACCAAGATAAAATTCAGATTCTCAGCCCACCGACCAACTTAGCACCAATATAAAAATCAGATTCGATGTGGTTGATCATTTGGAGACACCGGAATAGAACTTGCTTTGATGCAAAACCTCCCTGGAAGATGATCTTGGTGATGAGATTAAGATTGTATCGCATTCTTGGATATTACACAAAAGTAAAAAATTTGCCATAACTGGCTCGATTGGATTATTAATCCGTGACTTGAATGTACAATTAGTTGTAATATTTATTTAGTGCCTTGCTACCATTAATGAAATCTACCGCTAAATAATAATAATAATAATAATAATAATCATACTCCCTTCGTCTCAAAATTATTGCCCAATTTGAATTTTAAAAGTTAAACCGGTTCAACTTTGACCATAAATATATATATTTTTTTATTATTTAATACTTGATAAAAAAATTATATAATTGAAAAGTACACTTAAAACATAATCCATTTAGTATTTTGCATCAAATTATATATAACACCTACTAAAATATTTTAAGTCAAAGTTGAAGAAAAATAATAGAAAAGTCAATAGTGAACAATAAATTTGAGACGGATGTAGTAATAATAATAATAATAATAATAATAATAATAATAATAAGGTTATTGTTTCCACAGTTGGTTCTCTCAACTGTGGGCGATCTTGACGATCAAATAGGGATCCCCTTGATCTCACTGTATCTTCGTCATCGTCCTTCAACCTCCTCAGTTGATTAAGGTTATTGTTTCCATCGTTCTACTCTTGATCTGGTGATCGGGTTGTTCTTATTTATTCTAGGGTTTCAGTTTTTTTTTTGTTTTTCATCCTGTTATTGTGGTCTAGGGTTTCGATTTGAAACCATATTTGTACAGTGGTTATCTGTCTTTATTTGTTCCATCAGAACAGTTGTGGAGTCACAGTTTTCACTCCATAACATTATCAGGTTTCATGTGATCAGTTTTGTTCGAACTTGGTGTTAACTGTTGCTGGGTTTTCCACCTTAGTACCATATTACCCTATAACTGTTGCTGGGTTTGTGTCATACTGCTGCGTTAGCCTCCCTATAACTGTTGTTGGGTTTTCCTGGTACCTTCGGTTTAGTTGTTGGTTTGGATTTTGTGGCATTGGGGTATTGGTTTTATCGTTACAGTGGTGCATTCCTTGATTATACGGTTTGGTTTTCGAATATGAGTTCGAATGCATGAGCAGTATGGTTCTTTGGCATTAGGTTTGGGTTTCTTTACAGGATTGGTCACATGTTATCAAGGTGTTCGACATTGCTGGTTCTGTTTGGGATTTGTTCTTTGTTTAATAGCTTTTGGTTTTGATTATTTTGTACTAGCTATTATGGGCTGCATTCAGTCTCTTCCTATGCCTCTTATGAGATACCATTGCCCCTTCGTGGGTCTTAGTGGATGTCGGGATGGTGGTGGAAATGGTCTTACTAAGACCTCTTTGATCAGACATCTTCGTGATCGACACTTTACAGGTGAGGCACAAGCTATTACTAGACACTCCCTTTGGTCGGATTTGGTTATTTTTGAAAGGGTTGAAGTTACTCTTAAGCGTATGGGGTTATGGTTATGTGGTGATTGTCTCAAAACGCATACTTTCCGGACTAAGTGTCGTCATGGTGGGGGTTCTAATTTTGTGTCACCTCCTGATTGTGGTGATGGTGTTGTTCGGTTCGTGTTGTATGATCTCACCAAACCACAGGTTCCTTCCCATGTTGCCCTTGTTGAGGATTTGGTTTTGGACGAGCTTGGTGGTTTCGACTTATCTCTTCTTGATATTTTATTCTCTAAGGGTTTGCGGACTGTCAAATCCATTCCTCCCAAATGTCGTTTGGAGTTCTCTCGTGTTTTGAAAGGATCTCTTGATAAGGTGATCTGCACGCCTGATGATATTTCTTGTTGGGTTGGTTTGTTAGTCTTGCCTCTCTGTCTACGTAAAACCTTTTGCCCTAGGAGTAACCAAGAGTGTAGGTCGGCTACTAAGCGTCAACGCCAGGAAGAGTATATTGTTAATGCTATTCGTGCATGGGGCACCCCTGGTGGCTGTTTGCAGATTGTGCGTGAGGTTTTAGCCGAACCCTCCCCACCATGGTCTAATATTGATGTTGATAGCTTGGACTTGGGTGACCGTAATGTTAAGCAATGTAAGAGGAAGATTTGTGACGGCCATTATACTGCTGCGGTCAGAGTTCTTTCGTCTTCTGGTATTGCACCTTATGATGTTTCTACTCTTGAAGACTTAAAAGCTAAGCACCCTTTTCAGCCGGCTCCTCTTTTTCCTGATATACCTATTGATCATCACCACCTTACTGCATCTCCTGCTACGGTTCTTGACATGATTAAGAGTTTCCCTCGTGGTACTTCTTGTGGGCGGGATGGGTTGCGTGCCCAACACCTTTTGGATTGTTTAAATGGAGCAGCTGTGGCTATTTCTGATGAGTTGGTCGCTTCTATCACCCAAGTGGTGAACCTGTTTCTTGCTGGTAAATGCCCGAGGGTGTTGGGTGAGTACATTGCTAGTGCTCCTCTCACACCCTTGGTCAAACCAGGAGGGGGTATACATCCTATTGCTGTTGGGACTGTTTGGAGGCGGTTAGTTTCCAAGGTTTGTGCGTCCATGATTGGCCATTCTTCGGATGGTTATTTAGATGATTTACAATATGGTGTTGGGGTATCGGGTGGAGGGGAGGCTATTCTTCATGCTGTGAATCGGTTGATTGAGGGTCATGGGGGTGATGTTGGTCTTTCTATATTGTTGGTGGATTTTAAAAACGCTTTCAACATGGTGGATCGGGCTGTTATGTTGCGTGAGGTTCGGCTTCATTTCCCAGCTATTTCATGGTGGGTGGAATTCTGTTACTCCAGTCCTGCCAGATTATATTATGGTGAGCATACTCTTTGGTCTCATCAAGGTGTGCAACAAGGTGATCCTCTTGGGCCTCTTCTTTTTGCCTTAGTGTTACATCCCCTGGCATGTAATATTAGAGACTCTTTTAACCTTTCTTTTCAAGCTTGGTATCTGGATGATGGCACTATTATCGGAGATACTTTGGTTGTGGGTAAGGTCTTAGAGTTGATTATGATGGATGGACCTAATCGTGGCTTACACCTCAATGTTGATAAAACTGAGGTTTTCTGGCCCAAAGAGGATCCCAGAAGCAGACATGCGGGTGTTTTTCCCCCCAATATTTCTCGCCCCTTACATGGTGTTAAATTATTGGGTGGGCCGGTTAGTGTGGATTTTGAGTTTGGTAGTAAGCTTGTTCTGAAAAGGGTGGCTAAAACTATTGAACTTATGGATGCTGTTGCTAAACTTAATGACCCTCAAAGTGAGTTGTTGCTACTCCGTGCATGTGCTGGTATTTCCAAGTTGTATTTTTCTATGCGTACATGTTCCCCCCGGGTCTTTGAGTGTGCTTAGGTTTCTTTTGATGTGGCACTTCGTTCTTCATTGGAGCGTATTGTTACTGCTTCTGGGCCTGGTTTTGGTGATTGGCAATGGAGACTTGCTACCCTACCCTTTGCTTTTGGGGGGCTTGGTGTATATTCTGCAGGTGATGTC
The DNA here is from genome assembly GCA_030686995.1 of Artemisia argyi. NCBI lineage: Eukaryota > Viridiplantae > Streptophyta > Magnoliopsida > Asterales > Asteraceae > Artemisia > Artemisia argyi. The sequence continues at coordinate 153,686,269 of CM060686.1, read as the reverse complement.
TTGAACTATGCTTTCCTTGCTTCTAGACTTCAATCTGCTAGCTTACAGACTAAGCTTCTCCATAGTTCTGGTATTGTAACTGTTGGTCCCTCCTTTGATGATGCTTTACGTACCTTTAATAAGAATATGGATATTGACCTTTTGAGTAACCTAAGCGAGGTCGCTGCCCCGAAACTCATGAAGAAATTGGCAGATATATATTTCGATCGGGTTACCCAAATGGTTGAATCTACCTTTCATCTATCTCCCCGTCAGATGGCGTTATGGATCTCTCTTAAGGAGGATCATACTTCAGATTGGCTCAAGGTGGCTCCTATATCTGGATTGGGTCAAACTATGAATGCCCAGACATACCGTTGTGTGTTGTGTTATCGGCTGGGTGTTCCTCTTTTCAATGTTCAGGTACCGTGTTCAGCTTGTTCTCGTGTTTTTACTAGAGATATTTATGGGGATCACGCGGTTTCTTGTGCGGGTATTGTTGGCATTAAACATCGACATAATATTGTGCGTGATGTTCTTGTTGATATATGCTCTCGGTCCGGAATTTCAGCTCGTAAGGAGGTGGATATTGGGCTTTATGGTGATAGGGACAGATCTTTACGCCCAGCTGATATATTACTTTACTCTTGGGATGGTGGGCTTGATGTTTGTGTTGATCTTACGGGGTCGTCACCCTTGACGCAATCTGGTATGATTGATTTTATGCCAGGTCGTGCGGTTATTGAAGCTGCACAACGTAAACGTGTCAAGTATGAGGCCAAATGTGTGGATATCGGATATGGGTTCCTCCCCTTCTCTTTCTCCTCTTTTGGAGAACTTGAGAAAGACGCGGTAACTTTTCTAAAGCGTATTCGACGTTTCTCTACGACTCAAGACATTGGAGCGCGGGCTGCCGTTCATATTTTTAATAGGATTGGTTTCGCTATTGCTAGAGGTGTGGGGGCCCAGTTGGTTTCCCGGCTCCCCACTAATTTCTTGTAAAATCCTATTTTTTGTTAATAAAAGTGTTGATAATCAAAAAATAAAAAATAAAAATAAAAATAAAATAATAATAATAATAATAATAATAATAATAATAATAATAATAATAATAATAATAATAATAATAATAAAGGAAAAAAAATGAGATTTCATATATCACCCTACTTTTCTGATTAATTTCATACATACTCAAAGTGTAAGTATTGAATACATAATATACAATGTTTTTAATGCATATATGTTTATATATAAATTTTTCAACTAAAATGAGGAAAGATATGAAATTGCATATTTGCGTTAATTATGAAGTGCAAAATATGGTCCTATGAATCATCTTTATTTAAATGTAAACATATAGTCACAAAAAATTTAACCTTATAATACATACAGTTCATGATTTAAAGTTTTAAACCTATAAGTAATTTTTTCTTAGGTATATATTAATATATTTTCGTACATATAAAATCTAGGCCTATAAATAAGGGAGGTGATTTGTACACCATATTTTTTGCCATCCACCACTAAAATATGCATAGCGGTGTTGTACTGTATGCATCACTGATGTGATTTAGTGGTGTATTAAAAAAAAAATGTGTACAAATCATTTCCCTATAAATAATGGAATAAACATATCTCCAAGTTCATCCCATTAATTATCTAGTACTCCTTCTCAGTTCTCACCGTCTCAAATGGCTAGTACTGGTATATTTGCCTTGTTCGGATGCGGCATGGTCATTACCTGCGTAACCGTACTCGCGAGTCTTTACAGTTGTCCAAACCACCCCAAGTTAACAATCGAAGATTTCTCAGTTCCGGCTTTTAACATAACACCTGATCACATCCCCGAAAACATCTACTTTGACCTCAAACTCAGAAATATGAACAAAGCAATCGGTCTTTATTATGATGACCCATTTAGCCTTGCTATATCTTACTACCCACTAGATCAACCTTACCAAAAATATGTATGGGAATGCACTGTGCCAGCCTTTTACCAAGGTAATGGAAAGACTAAACACATCAAAAGTCTCATGAGGAACAACCTACAACTACCGTCTACTGCGATAGTGGATGGACAAGAAGACACTCCCCAAATGGTAGAGAATGGTCTAGACATGCTGGCACCAAGCATGCTACCTTCTTACGAAGGTAATAAAAAAGGAGCTAAACAGCTTAATTTTTATTATGTAGTTTTTTCTGGTTCTAATCTAGTTTATTTTAAAACCTGCTTTGGTATACATACAATACTAACCCACCGCCGCTCCTCTAGATAATGGCGATACTAAGCATGTGAGAAGCTTGCTCAGGGACTACATCCAGCTGCCATCTACATCAAGCGGAGAAAAGGATGGCATCCAAAAAAATTTGGTTATGGAGAAGGCGAATCCAGCGGAGGTGGTCTATTTTAGGATTAACTTGATTGTTAACTATAGGTTCAGGTTATGGTTGGACTCTTCTAAGTATCATCGTGAGGTGGGTGCGGAGGTGATTGTTAATGCTAACACAGGCGAGAGGGTTTCAACAGGAAGTATTAAGTTAGTGGAGTCCAAAGCTGCAGCTGCAGGACCGGTTTTGCTTATGGTTCTATTCACTTCGATTCTTCTCTTGTCAATTTAAATTAAATGTTCTTTTCTGGAAGGCATATTGCCATATTGATCATCAATTGTGTACTCAAATTCACTTGTCATGTAATTTGTTTTGTGAAATAAGCAAAGACATAAGTACTTAATTTAGTTTAGAGCAGTCACGACTTTACCTTTTATCACATCCCTAGAGTAGCTTGTTGGGAAATTAAGGAATGGGCTGATATGTAACATAAAAAGATCCAAACTGAAACTACAATACTTGTGAGAAAGAGAGAGCCAATCCAGCAGTAAAAGCACGAGTACAAAACTTAAATCACCTGAATTCAAATAACGAGTAAACTTCTAGTCGCATACAACTGTTAATTAACAGGCCCATAAAATGATCTTAATTTTCCTTGAACGTTCGTAAAAACTAGTAATAGCAACAAATTTCAACGAAAACATTCCCTAGGATAATTATACCCTAGGAAAAGCTTTAGACTATAAAACTTCAGACAGATTTTTGTTATATTCGACCATTTATTTTGTGAAATTTTGTTAGGTGGCTTGGCTTTAACTAACAAAAAATAGACTGAATTCCTAGTGACAGAAAACACAGTCAGAAAGTTTTCACTAGCTGTTGTAGAGGATTTTAGTGACGGAAATTTTGTCCATTTAAATTTTTCTACATTATGTTAAGTTTAGTGAGTTGAATTTTCGACTCAAATTGGGTCTGTTGGGTCTGAAACTGCTGCTGAGTAAAACTGCTGCTATAAGTGAAACTACTGCTATTGGTAATGATTCTGCTGCTAATGTCAAAGTGCTCCTGAGGTTAAATGCTGCTGACAGAATCTACTGCTGATGGGATAAGTATGTATACGGTTTAGATAAATACAGAATAGATTGTGTAAATATTATATTTATCTAGAATATACTTATCGTGTAGAGAAAGGTATTGTAAACCTAGTAGGACTCCTTAGTCTATAAAAGGAGGATCCTAGGGTTAGTTTATGTACGTATTATTATTCACTTCAAGGTTGTAAAACCCTAGCATTGTTGAGTGCTCGTATTAATAATATTGAAGTATTGAAAGTGAATCATTATTCTTCTTAAGTTAAGCTTTTACATTCCGCATATTAGCTTAAGTATTTAATCAAGTTAACTTCTATACAAGATCGTTTAAGCTCAACTGGGATCAACAAGTGGTATCAGAGCTTGTGATCTAGAAGTTATTAACAAGAAGATTTTGTTTCTTAAAAGTTTGCTGTTCCAAGTCTATTGCTACGATGGGTGATGAAACTCATATGGTGACTGCTTCAAGGGTACCCATGCTGAATCCTGCTGAGTATGAGCTTTGGAAGAGAAGGATCAGACAGTACATTCGCATGATTGATTTCAACATGTGGAATGTGATTGTCAATGGTGACTCTACACCTGAGAAGAGTGCTGATGGGAAAGAGATACCAATTAAGTCTGCTGAAGCTAATGCAGTAAGGAAGATGGAAATCAAAGCACATAGTATTCTCTTAATGGGAATACCTAATGAATTCCAAATGGACTTTGATGACTGTGAATCTGGAAAAGAATTGATGGATGCTGTTGAATTCAGGTTTGGAGGGAATGATGCTACTAAGAAATCCAGGAAAAACATGCTGAAGCATCAGTTTGAGAATTTTACTTCTGAAAGTGGAGAAAAGATAATTGACACATACAACAGGCTAAACCAACTTGTTAGCCATCTAAAGCTTGTTGGCTATGTGGTTCCACAAGAAGATGTAAACCTAAAGTTTCTTAGAAGTCTTGCACCTGAATGGAGTATGCACACAGTTGTGTGGAGGAATAAGCCTGACTTTGAAACTATGAAGTTGGAGAGTCTCTACAATAATTTAAGAGTGTATGAATCAGAACTATCTACCTCTTCTACTTCAACTTCTAGTACTCAGAATCTTGCCTTTGTATCCTCTAAAGGAAAAGGATCTCAAGAATCTCACTCTGCTGCTCATTCTACTGTTTATGGAGTATCTGCTGCTGATGGATATGCTGCTAGTTCAAATGATAAGATTTCTACCAGTGATATTGCTTTGTGTGCATTCTTGGCTGAGCTTACAACTACTATAAGGTCACATGTCCTTAATCAAGACTTGGATTATATTGATCCTGATGATCTTGAAGAAATTGATCTTAAATGGCAAATGGCTATGTTGACCTTGAGGGCAAGAAAGTTTTTGAAGAAGACTGGAAAAGAAGTCAAGTATAAGGCTAAGGACAGTCCAGGCTTTGACAAATCAAAGATAGAGTGCTACAATTGCAACAGGAAGGGACACTTTGCCAGAGAGTGTAGAGTTCTAAAGAAGAATGTTGATGCTACAAAGAAGGTTACTGAAGAATCAAAGACTGCACTGGTATCTTGTGATGGACTGGGAGATTATGATTGGAGTGATATGGCTGAAGAAGAACCAAATTTCTCTTTGGTAGCTGTTGCTCAACCCAAGGTGCAGAACTTTGCACTTATGACCTATGGTTCATCATCAGGCTCTGACTCTGAGGTATCAAATGATTCAGACTCATCTGTGTGTTCTTTTAAATCTTGTGCTGACACTATAGAAGAACTTAAGTCTAGGAATGAGAGTCTAAATAGAGAAATTGAACACCTAAAACTTGATAACTTAGGTTACAAAGTAGGTATTCAAAATGTTGAAAGGAGGTTAGAATATCTCAAAGAGTGTGAGAAGGAATATGTAGATCAACTTAATCTCGGAGATATTGAAATTTTTAAGAAAAACAGTGAAGTAGAAGTTCTTAAAAATAAGTTAGAAGAAGCTGAAAAAGAAAAAGAGGAAGCACTTGCTGAAAAAGATAAACATGTAGTAAGAGTACAAAAACAACAATATGCTTCTGATATGGTTCATAAATCTATTGAGAATAACTTGATGAGAAAAGGTAGTGGAATTGGGTATAATGAAGTGGCTCCTCCAGCCAAAAGTGTTTTTGCTCCACCAGAAAAAGAACTATCCTTCATTAGTGAGCTAAATATTGAAAAACCTGTAGGTGAATGTAGCACAAGTGTTAATGAGACACCTAAGGTTGAGGCTAGAAAATTTCCTGAAGCTCCTATTATAGAAGATTGGTATTCTGATAGTGATAGTGATGAGGAACAGGTTAAACATGAACATAGTGTGAAAAAGGAAGAAATTCCTACAAAGTTTAAACCTAAAATTGAACAGGTTAAGTTTGTCAAACCTATGTTAGGAAATAACTTCTCTAGGAAAATGGTAGAATACAATGAGGTACCTAGAGAACAGATGGAAAGGTACAATAATAAGCCTAGGGGTAATCAGAGAAACTTCAACAACCTAGTTTCACACAGATTCGGTAGCCAGTTTCAATTACAAAAGAAGGCTTGTTATAAGTGTGGTAGCTTTGACCACTTGATTGTTAGATGTCCTGAACACCAAAAGCCTGTTTGGAATCAATACACTAGGGTGAATCACAAATATGTAACTAAACAAACTCACCCACATCCTAATAGAAATATGGTTCCAAGAGCTGTTTTGTTGAGATCTAGTGCTACTAGATCTATATATGCTGCTAAATCAAATGGAGTTTTCAAATCCACAACTGGTTCATCAAGAGGAACTAATGTCTCTACTTTTCATGTGCAGGTCAATCTACTGGATGAGCTTAAGGATATGGTTATTGTTGACAGTGGATGTTCTGGACACATGACAGGTGATGAGTCTCAACTTGAAGACTTTGAGGCTTTTGATGGTGGTTATGTTGCTTTTGGGAATGATCCAAAAGGTGGAAAGATTGTTGGAAGAGGAACTCTTAAAACTTGAAATTTGGACTTTGAGAAAGTGTTTCTTGTGAAAGGACTTAAGTTTAACCTTTTTAGTGTCTCACAAATGTGTGACAAAAAGAACTTTGTTCTTTTTACAGACATTGAGTGTATGATCCTTTCTCCTGACTATCAGTTGCCAGATGACAAATCTGTGCTTTTGAAGGTCCCTAGAAATGAAAATATATACAGTGACCATATTAAGAACATTGTTCCTAAGAGGGCTTTGACTTGTCTAATTGCAAAGGCCACTGTTGATGAGTCCAAATTATGGCATAGGAGATTGGGACATCTGAACTACAAGACCATGAACAAATTGGTAAAAGGAAATCTGGTAAGAGGAATGCCTATAAAGACTTTTGCGAATTGTGAAACTTGTGTTGCCTGTTAAAAGGGTAAACAACACAGAGTTTCATTCAAGTCCAAAACTGTGAACACAAATACTGAGCCATTACATCTACTGCACATGGACTTATTTGGGCCTGTATTTGTCAAAAGCTTGAACAAGAAGTCATATTGTCTTGTTGTCACTGATGACTTTAGCAGGTTTACTTGGGTATTCTTTCTAGCCACTAAAGATGAAACTCCAGAAATACTCAAGGCATTTATTACAAGAGTTGAAAACCTGTACAATCACAAGGTGAAGATAATCAGATGTGACAATGGTACTGAGTTCAAGAACAGTGTTATGAATCAATTCTGTGTGGGAAAAGGAATTCTTAGACAGTATAGTGTAGCAAGAACTCCACAACAGAATGGTGTTGCAGAAAGAAGAAACAGGACACTTATTGAGGCTGCAAGAACAATGTTATCTGATTCAAAACTACCTATTCCTTTTTGGGCTGAAGCTGTGAACACTGGATGCTTTGTGCAGAACAGAAGTAAGGTAGTCAAGCCTCACAATAAGACTCCATATGAGTTATTTCATGGAAAGAAGCCACTGATTGATTTTCTCAAACCATTTGGATGTCCTGTTACAATTTTGAACACTAAGGATCAGCTAGGCAAATTTGATGAAAAAGCTGATGAAGGGAATTTGGTTGGTTACTCTGTGATTAGTAAAGCTTTCAGAGTATACAATAAGAGAACCAAACATGTAGAGGAGAATTTGCATATCAAGTTTTCTGAGAACACATCTAATCCTGAGGGAAAAGGACCAGAATGGCTGTTTAATGTTGATATGCTTACCAAAACAATGAACTATGTACCAGTTATTGCCAATGTTGACAAACCACAAGAAGAATTTGTTTTGGTTGAGAAATTAAAGGTTGGTCCTACCTTACTACCCTTTCAGTCAGATCCAAGTCCTAAAGAAGATGTAGTTACTCAAGAGAAATCTAAGGAAACTGAAGAAGGTATTGAAATACCTATTGAAGCAGAAAAAGAAACTAATGAGGCTCTCAAAGTAGTTGTTGATGTCTCTCCTACAAAGCCAGAAGACTCTGCTGCTGACTCAGAAGACTCTACTGCTAGGCCAAAAGTTACAACTACTGCTCCACCACATTCTGCTTCCAAGTCTACTAACTCTACTGCTACTTCAATGTTTCCTAATTTAGACTCTCAGGGTAGACCTATTGATGATTCTATCTATCCTGATGATCCAAATATGCCTCCTCTTGAGAATATTTATTATGACACAGATGATGATGCACTTGATGGTCAGTTATTTGGAGCTGCTGCAGACTTTACTAATTTGGAACTCAATATTCCTGTTAGTCCCACAACTACCACAAGAGTACACAAGGATCATCCCAAAGATCAAATTTTAAGTGATCCACAATCATCTATTCAAACTAGGCAGATGACTAAAGTCTTGAAAGATCTTCAACATCAAAGTTTCTTTGCCAGATCTCTGCATCAAAGAAATAGTCATAAAGATCTTCAAAATTGCCTGTTTGCATGTTTTCTTTCTCAAATTGAACCCAAAAACACTTACAAAGCCTTACAAGAAGCAAGTTGGGTGGAAGCAATGCAAGATGAGCTTCTACAATTTAAGCTACAAGAAGTTTGGACCTTAGTTGATCTGCCAAATGGAAAAAGAGTGATTGGCACAAAATGGGTTTTCAGATGCAAAAGAGATGAGAGAGGAATTGTCATAAGGAATAAGGCAAGGTTAGTAGCACAGGGATACACACAACAAGAAGGCCTTGATTATGATGAGGTATTTGCTCCAGTGGCAAGAATAGAAGCAATTAGAATATTCTTGGCTTATGCTTCATACAAAGATTTTGTAGTGCATCAAATGGATGTGAAAAGTGCTTTTCTGTATGGGACCATTACAAAAGAGGTTTATGTGTCTCAACCACCAGGCTTTGAAGACCCTGATCATCCTGACAAAGTTTACAAGGTAAATAGAGCAATGTATTGCCTACATCAAGCTCCTAGAGCTTGGTATGACACTTTGTCTACATACTTGTTAGAATCTGGGTTTAGCAGAGGAAAAATTGATAAAACTTTGTTTCTCAAAAGACAAAAGGATGATATTTTGCTGGTTCAAATCTATGTTGATGACATCATCTTTGGGTCTACAAACAAAGCTATGTGTGTTAGTTTTGAGAAGCTTATGAAGGACAAGTTTGCTATGAGTTCAATGGGAGAACTCACCTTCTTCTTAGGTCTGCAAGTTACACAGAAAGAAAATGGTATATTTATCAGTCAGGATAAGTATGTCAATGATATTTTGAAGAAGTTTGGATTTGAAGATGCTAAACCTACCAAGACTACCATGGACACCAATAAACCATTGCTGAAGGATGAATATGGAAAGGAAGTGGATATACACTTGTACAGGTCTATGATTGGCTCATTGATGTAGCTTACAGCATCAAGGCCTGATATCATGTTTGCTGTGTGTGCATGTGCAAGATTTCAAGTGTGTCCCAAGGAATCACATCTCAATGCAGTGAAGAGAATTTTTAGATATTTGAGGCATCAACCAAAATTGGGCCTCTGGTATCCTAAGGATTCACCATTTGATTTGGTCTCCTATTCAGATAGTGACTATGCTGGCGCTTCTTTGGATAGAAAGTCTACAACAGGGGGTTGTCAATTTCTAGGAAGCAGATTGGTGTCATGGCAATGCAAGAAGCAAACAGTGGTGGCAAATTCTACAACAGAAGCTGAGTATGTGGCTGCTTCAAGTTGTTGTGGACAAGTTCTATGGATGCAGAATCAATTATTGGATTATGGGTACAATTTCATGAATACCAAAATTCATATTGATAACAACAGCACACTTTGCATAATTAAAAATCCAGTTTTTCATTCTAAAACAAAACATATTGAGATAAGACATCACTTTATCAGGGATTGCTATGAAAAGAAGTTGATCCAAATTGTTCAAGTTCATACTGATAACAATGTTGCTGATCTTCTCACAAAACATTTTGATGTGGGGAGGTTTCAATTTTTAATTGCAAACATTGGTATGATAAATCTTTGAAAAACTTATCTCTTTGTTTTTATATAAGTGTGTAAAGGAATTGTGCTGCTTATTACTCTGCTGCTTATCTTAAAGTATATGGTTGTGATGGAATGTACTATGCTGCTATGTCTAACTCTACTGCTAGTACATGTATTTGTTTGCTTTGTGTTGTTTTGTCTAATATTGTGCAGGAATAAGTCTAAATGATGATTTGCAATAACAATATTCAGACAACAAAAGAAGCACATCTATCATTCATCAGATTCAGAAGTTTATACATCACAAGAGAAATTACAAAAACTACTTCTGAAACCATAAAAGAGTGCAAAAATCTAAGATGACTACAAGCATTACTTCCTAGGGCATGGAAGTCCAAGAACAATCTTTCTTTCTTTTGGAAGAGGAGAGTTTGTCTTCCTTGTCTTCTTTGCCTTGGTGGACTTCTTTGGTCGTGGCCTTGATGACTGAGGCCTCTCAGGAGTGGAAGGTGGTTCATTTGGAGGTTCATCTTCATCTGATGATGTGTAGATGAAAGGGGACACAAGCTCTTTTGGGGATGGTTGCCTGACAGGGATCCAAGCTGTGTCTTCTGATGATTCTGAAGACGATGGAGATTTTGGGGACATCACAGCCTTACCCCTGGATGTGCTTGGGGTTTGATTTAAATGCAGAAGATCTTTGAACACAGGGAGACCATGTTTTCTCTTTTTGGCTTGCTCTTTGGTTCTACAACCACCATGAGGAGGACGGAAGGGCGGCACATATGTTTCAAAGGGGGTTTCATCTTCAGATGATGAATCAGAAGAGATATTGATGATTTCGGGTGTTGATTTCATGATTATTTGTTTTGATTTGGGTTAATTGAAGTTTTGATTTGGTTGATTGGCGTTTTGATTGCAATTAGGGTTTGATTGTGATAAATTAGGGGAAAGATTTAGTCCGTTTTTATAGGGATTACGGCATATCATCACATTAATTGCTGAGGATACTTGACTTTTTGACCAAGCTTGTTTCGTCAACTCTGCTGCTGGAATATTTCAATCTGCTGCTACTGTTATTGTGCTGCTACGGTTGAAAGTGTGAGGGTGGGATGTGTAACTTCTTCAATCCGTTTAAAACCTAATTGATCTTTCTAATTGGTTTTCTCATGTTTCAAATTGAAGTTATCACAAACCCTAACACTCCATCTCTCTCAAAGTCAAAAATTCCCAATTTCCCTAAACCCTAACTCATGGATTGCGTTCGTACCTGGGCAAAGCAACACAACAGTGTGGTCGTTTTGGATGCTGAATCAGTTAATGAAGAATTCACAGACATGGTACAATTTTTGAATGCTACTTCTCTTAGGTATGCACTCACTGTGAATCCTACTATATTTGCTTCCCACATCAAACAGTTTTGGCTTACCGCTAAAATCAAAACTATGAATGGGGAAAAATATGTTAGTGCCTTAGTAGATGGACAAAAGATTCGTGTAACTGAATCATTCATAAGAGAAACTCTTCTTTTAAATGATGAAACAGAGACCACTTGTCTTGCCAATTCTGCTATTTTTGTTGGCTTAAAAGATTTGGGATATGAGGGGAATCATACAAATTTAAAATTTCAAAAATCTCTCCTCTGTCCTCAATACAAGTTTTTGATACATCTTCTTCTTCATTGTTTGAGTCCTAAAACTTCTGGATGGCATGAGTTTAGTACTACTATTGCTTCTGCAATGGTATGCCTAAGCAAAGGTAATCCATTCAATTTTTCAAGAATGATTTTGGAAGGGATGTTTCAAACTATCAAAGAGTCTGGTTCATATTTGCTTTATCCAAGGTTTATACAACTCTTTGTTCAAAAACAACTTACAAAGTTTAGAGGCCATGTTGCTACTTATGATGCTCCAAAATTGGTTTCTAAAACTTTTACTTTCTTGGTTAAACATGGCAAAGGTTTTTCAGGCACACATACAAATATTACACCTCAAATGGTGCAACTTGTGCAAAACAATCAGGGTGAAGGATCAGGAAATCCCACTGACTCCCATCACACACCCAATTTTAGTGCATCTGCTACACAACCTAAAATACTCTATACCCGTAGGAACACCAAAAAGAACACTGATCTTCCTCAGGATAGTGTTAGTATGGCTGTACCAGATGAGGCTGTCCTAGGTGATGGGGAGGACATGTTGGCAAGGGCTGTCACTACTGCTTCTAGCTTAGCAGCAGAGCAGGATAGTGATAACATCATTAAGACCCAAACCAAGGCAACATCTAGAGATGATGATTCTTCTGAATCAAATTCTCAGGATGGTAACCCTAGCCAAATGGCAAATACAGGGGGCTCAGATGATCAAACTAGGTTTGATACTGAGTTTATGTCCCAAGATTCACCTCTCGGACCAGGTTACACAGGTCGAAGTGATGAGGACAGACCAGTGACTAATGAATTGATGGAAAACCTTGTACATGATGACAATGTCCATGATTCACCTCTCGGACCAGGTAATACAGGTCGAAGTGATGAGATTATTATGAAACTTATTCAGGAATTGACGGTTACTTGTACCAACTTGGGGTTGAAATGTACTACATTGGAGGACAAAGTTCTTACTCTTTCATCTGTTGTTGCTGATCAGGACAAGACTATCATCAATCTGCAAAAATAGATTAAGAACTTACAGAAATCAAGATCTTCAACCTCCTTGAAAAGATTGAAGAAAGTGGGCACTTCTCAGGTTGTTAGTTCTCCTGATGTCTCTACTCACTTGGAAGATGATGCTTCCAAACAGGGGAGGAATGAAGAGGCAATGGGTTCAGGGGAGGCAAATTTGGAAAAGGCTGATAGTGCTCTGGGTTTGAATGATAGAATGGTTTCAGGGGAGGCTCCAGTGAATGATAGAATGGATGTTGACAGTCCTCAGGATGCTGAAGAGTTTGTGGTTGCTGATAAATCAGGGAATGAGGTTGTTATGGAAGAGGTAATTGCTACTCAAGAGAAGGTGGTAGAACAACTTACAACTTTGGAGCCTGAGCAATTAGTGAAGGCAACAGGGTTGATGGGTGAAACATTGATGAAGTTGGGAGATTTGGTGAAAGACAAAAGTCTTGACTCTACTGCTCAAGAATCTACTGCTAAGGAAATTACTAATTCTGCTGCTAGTGGATCTGCTGATGCACAAGACTCTGCTGCTGGGTCTGGTGACAATGCTGCTGCTGAAGCCATGGTATTGTTGAGCAAGAAAACTACACCAGTATCAACTCCTTCACTACCACAACAAACTACAACAACAATCAAATCATCAGCACATAGAAAACCTGAAAAAGGGATTGTTATTAAAGAACCTGCTGCTCAACAAAGGAAGGTTATTTCTTCATCTTCTACTGATAAAGGCAAGGGCAAGCAAGTTGAAAAACCAAGGATAATGTATAAGGGGATTGATTTCACTGATGTACCTTTTGATTCTTGGCCTAAGCCATTGCAAGTTGAACATGATACAGCTGCTGCTCTTAAAGCACAAGAATTGATTGATATGGAAGATCAACAGTTAGCTGAGAAGGAGGCTAAAGGCTTAAAGAGGTATGATGAATGGGTAAATGAGAAGATCAGAATAGCTGCTGATATTGAACTTAATAAGCTGATCAAGATTGAAGAAAATGAAGTTCCAACTTTTGATGTGCAATCTTGGTACAGGGACTTTACTACTAAGAAGAGAAATGAAAATGCTACTGCTAGAAGAAAGATAAAGATATTTAAAGGTCCAACTGTTAAACAACAAAGTAAAGAATATGAAAGGTATCTAAAGAATATGGGTGGATAGACATTGGCACAGTTGAAACCTTATTCTGATAAAGAAGTTTTTGACTTGTATCAACAAACTAAGAAGAGAACAGATACTTTTTATGCTATGGGATGTGCTGAGGATTTGGAACAAATTGCTCAGATGAACAAGAAGTTGGTACCTGAAAAGGTAGTTGAAGCAGAGCATATTCAAGAAGCTGATGTTGTTAAACAGCTTGATATTGATGCAGCAAAAACTATTTCTTCTGTGCAAGGTGATAAAAGAAAAGGTGTTATTCATAAGTCATCTGCAAAGAAGAAGAGAAAGATTGGGGAAGGAAGCAGTTCTATGCCTGAAGGTAATGAATTTAAACATGATTTTGATCACATTCCTCCAGAGCATCTAAAAGAACAATTGAAGGTTTACACTATGGTTGGCAAGATGGAAGATCCTGAAGTGGTTGATGCTAAACCAATTGGTGTCAAATATCCTATTATCAAAGTAACTACAGGATATGATACTAATGTTGGAGCATTTCATGATGTCCAGAGATCTGATGGTAAAACTCACAGGTTTCTTAGATTTCAACAGATGCTACATTACTTTGATAGAGAGGATGTTGAAGACTTGTGGAAGTTATACAAGGCAAAGTTTGGAGCTGAGAAGTTTGATGGTAAAAAGTATGAGATAGATAAAATTGACCACATCATAACTTCTTCTGATAATGTTATGTGGAGAGCTCTTAAACTTATGTTTGAACCTTCAATGGATGATTCTGAATGGACAGAGATAGTAGATTACAAAGTAAGAAGATGGAGACTTTTTCAAGATTCTGGAGTTCATGTGTTGGATATTGGACCAATTACTTTGTATATGCTAGCTGAAATGGATTATCCAGTGGTAAGATACTGGAATATTGTCAATCAGATGGTTAATGGTGATAAATCACTTAAGTTGTAGAAAGACTATGATTCTGATGATCAAGCATTCAATTTGCTATCAAAGTATAAGAAGATATTTGATCAATTGGATTCTCAAGGTTTGAAGTGTTTGGAAGCATCCTCCAAGTGATTAATTGTGCTTAGAAGAAACTTACTTATTTAGAAATAAATAATAAGTTTAGGGGAGGATTGTTGGGTCTGAAACTGCTGCTGAGTAAAACTGCTGCTATAAGTGAAACTGCTGCTATTGGTAATGATTCTGCTGCTAATGTCAAAGTGCTGCTGAGGTTAAATGCTGCTGACAGAATCTACTGCTGATGGGATAAGTATGTATACGGTTTAGATAAATACAGAATAGATTGTGTAAATATTATATTTATCTAGAATATACTTATCGTGTAGAGAAAGGTATTGTAAACCTAGTAGGACTCCTTAGTCTATAAAAGGAGGATCCTAGGGTTAGTTTATGTACGTATTATTATTCACTTCAAGGTTGTAAAACCCTAGCATTGTTGAGTGCTCGTATTAATAATATTGAAGTGTTGAAAGTGAATCATTATTCTTCTTAAGTTAAGCTTTTACATTCCGCATATTAGCTTAAGTATTTAATCAAGTTAACTTCTATACAAGATCGTTTAAGCTCAACTGGGATCAACAGGGTCTTCGTACGCATCGAATCCATGATAACGATACCGTGCATGTGCAATATATCTAACAAGCATGTTAGCCCGCGGGTTGCTGCGGGGCGGCTGCGTTTGCGTTTATTACAATTATGTTAACGCATTTTGGAGCAAGAAATTATGTCGTTTGCCACAAACGGTGGGTTTTGTACGGCTTCATAAACGTATTTTGTTAACTACTATAAAAAATCATATATGTTATGGTAAAATGACAACATTTAAAAACAAAAATTTAACGCATCTAAAAAATTATTCTACATGCTGCATGATGTTTACTGAAATTCAAGTTTTCAAGTTTTCATTCTCATCATGAGGTAGTATTTCTCGGTTACATAAATACGTAGCCAAAACTAATGCTACATGATTAGAGACCATCTATGGCCTTCCTTTCCTGTAATATGCTACATGATTAGAGACCAAACGATCGGCTGCATGTTTATCGTTAATCATTGCAGTTACATCTCGTATGAGCCTGAGCAAATGTTCAACAAAGTTATTCTTGCCTTTTGCAACTGCTAGCGTTACCATTTTCAATGATCACCTTTCTGGCTAAGTCTTTATGCTTTCTCAATATGGATTTTGCTTTTCACCAACACCCAACAAATTTTGCAGAACTTAATACTCAGGCTTGTGTCATTGCCAAATCCTAGGCGAAACAGAATCAGTTAGTATAGCAATCGAAACTATGAGGAAATAATTGAAGAGTATGTGATTTATCTTAATTGAATAGTTTCTATGAATATTAAGTAGTTCATTTCATAGCACTAAACATGAAAAAGTGGACATACCAAAGCAAAATCTATCTATCTTCTGAACTAAAAGCATCAATGGAAGTATGAAGCATCTTGAACTACACTCGACTTTGCTTTTTAGTGACCTAAAAAATATTAGTAAACTATCTAGCATGCTTTACATGCACTTACCCACATTGGCGCTTACCGTGCTTACCTGTGCGCCTATTTTCTTTTTAAGTCTTTTCTTTATTCTAAGTATATGAATCACATGAAACACTACCTCATATCAACTTAGTCATTAGTAAATCTATCTGACTCACACAAACTATGATGCGTGTCAACTCATTTAGCAAGTGGGTCGAAACAATTGCATCTAAACCGATGACATGGAGGAAGTATAATTGTGCACCTACTGTCCTATTATTAAAAGAAAGTATAATTATTTAGAACTATTACATTTTAGGCAAAGGTGGAATTATAGAAAATGTTCTGGCCTATGATCTTATCTATAACATGTAAAAACTATACTATTAATACATATACATTCAGACGCATTATTACTTGTTCTGCAACCCTTTGGATCACATGTTTGTCATGATAAATGAAATTTCTTATAACTACAATCGTAAAACGGATAAAAAGGAAGTAACTTACTGAGGGAGTTGGATAGGTCCTCTTCCAAAGTAGCTTTCAGGACATGGCTAGTTAGTAGAGTCACAATGAATGCCAACACTTAGGATTAAACAAATAAATAAACCAAGTCACCTCGGTTGACCACATTTAAATATGTGAATTCAGCTTTTAAGATGTATTTAACACATATGAATGTATTTTTATTGCTGAATTATAGTGCAAAAACAAATAGTATTAGAATCATACCTGTGTTCTATTGAATGAACAATATCGAACATAGAATACTAAGAATCTAAATTTAGTTTATGGTCCCAACCTGCTTACACACATGAAACTTGCAACAATTTCAGCAGTCATTCGTTGGTTGAAACATGTTAATAAGGGCTGTTTGGATAGTTGTCATTTGACGTCCTCACCAACACCCTGTTTGCAAAAGAACATGAAAAAAAAAATCATATTACAAAAGTTGATTCAAAATAATGTTTTTAACATGTGAGTTAGATTAAGTGTAGATTAGCATAATTTGTTTCATGTTAACTAACCCTTTACATAATCTACTTCTGTGATTTTTATTAGTAAGAAAGATATTCAAAATATGTCTGTACCACTCTTGCAGCCCTGTTGTTAGGCGCAGTGAAACCTGGTAGGTGGCCTTTCCGGCTGCCTTGGATATCTAACCTGGTATTCATCAACATTGACCCATGGAAGAGTGAAGCCTGGCTGGCCAATAGGTTCCCTGCATCTCTGGTTATTATAAATTGGTTATATTGTTTTATCCTAATTCTAAGTGATTAACTGTTCTAAACTAAGAGGATGAGCAGTCTCTCGATGTACTGAACAATTGATATTACGCATAGAAAGAGGATAAGTTCGAAAAGTAAAAATGCAATTACCTAAACTACGAATGTGGTGCCAAGTTACGTAAGCCTAGTGCACCCGAATCCGGAATACACTGTCAGTTGAAGAAGTCGACTGCGTAGAAGGCGCCGCCATTGAGTCATTTTGTGAAGCAACGTGAATAAGAAACTCGATTCTACAATGTAATGTTCCTGCATTCAAAACCCATCCAACTCTTTTAGTCGTTAGAAACAAATTGCAAAATAGGTTAAAATTCAGAAATACAAACAAATAAGAAAGTAAGATTCATGTGCATAGGACCAATTAAATTACAGCTACTCAGTGCTCTGCTCAGATGATGGTCCAGCCTTATTGTTGACTTTGTTCCAGCTTTTAATGTATCAATTATAAGAGTAAAGCCCATACGTACATATTTTAAGAGACAGATAGTCATTTTATTTAATAATGAGTTCACTTTTATAGTTGATCCAAGAAGTAATATCAAAATTAGTGGCGGTGTAAACTTAAAGAAAATGAACCCACTAAACTATGGTCATTAACATATCATGTAGTTTAGATGCCATATGTTGGTCATTAACATATGTTAATGACCATTAAAATGTTTATATTTGTATTTCTTAGGTTCCGACCACTGTAATTATATGGCAATCAAACGGCCACACCGCAATAATTAATCAGTCGGTCCATTCAGTTAATCTTACATGTAGATCAAATAACAGTTTAACCTTCTCGACATATCAATAATTATCTAACGCAACCACCAATGCATCTTTCCCCTATAAAATCACAAAAAAACCAATGTACAATCAGATTTCATAAAGTAAAAACAACCTATTAGATAAAAACAAAGGCCCTTTGGCATTGGTTAGTATGTTTTGATACAACACCTAAACGGTTTTGAGGGTGTTTGGGCTTCCTTTTGCATACTACTCATGTGATTTTTTTAAATGAAATAAGTGTCTTTCAATAAGTTGAAAAAGCAATAACCAAATAAGCATTAATAATAAAAAGAACACCATTGCATACCTTATCAAGGTCTCTGTAGCAATGAGATAGATACTGGAGTTTTGAGTCCACTGTTTTCGTCATGCTTTGAAATCGAGTACAACTTTATACATTCCCACATACCTATATCAGGAACAGGATGAAACAATCCATCTAAAAGGTCAAATTTTGTAGTCCAAGCATTTTTTTTTACTTAAGCATAAAAACAAACACTTTGCATACATAAAAACTAAACATCATAACTAATACCTTAATTCATCAAATAAACTAACAAAATAAAAAACTCAAATCGCAAATCAAAGTTTACAAAAAACAAAAAAATAATAAAAAATCTAGGATTTTAACAAAATCAAAGACAAATTAAGCAAGAATTAAAAATTAAGCCAAGTAAAATTGATTATATGCAATTCCAATTTTTCTTTCACAATTCTTATTCTCCATCTTGAAACTACATGTCTAAATCAATCTATGTTTTAGTTGCTTTTTTATATGATTATAAGGTCAGAAAAATAAGGTAATCCAAAGATATATAACTATATTTAAGATTTATAAAAAAGAGGAAAAACGTAACCTGAGTTTTTTTATAAAAGACTTCATTCTTACTTACGATGCATTAAGATCTCAGTTTCACCGGCGGCTATCCGGAGTTACTGGTGGCGGTAATTGAATCTGGTATGTATGAAGATTGGTGGTTTGCTCGGTGGAATATGCCGCCATTTTATTTAAGAATCTTGAATCTGGTATGTGTGAAGATTGGTGTTTTCATCCCAATTTGTTGAGATGAAGTTTCAAGAAGAGATAGAGAAGAGAAGCTTCTCCACAGTAATTGTACACAGTTTAGGTCTCCTGTAACTGTTAAAATAGGACGTTCTCTGCCGTGAGTTTGAAATTCTTACCATGTTAGGTTTATTAGCAAACTGCTTAGCATGACTAATGGATGAACAGTTTAGCCTTCCAAGTTTTGCAACCAATGGGTTGCTGCCAAGCACACGACTAAGCACTGTTGGGTCAATAAATTTCCATAATGAACATGTTAGTGATTAAGTGCAGCCAATAGGAACCAAGTTTAAAGGTTAAAAATAAATAAATTGCAACACACTTAATGTCACATCAACTTTACTTGTTAGTATATAGTATAATACTAGGTAGATAACCCGCGGGTTGCCGCGGGGTGTTTTGCTAAAGAAGAATTTTACCGTATGTTTAGTAAGTGTTGCAGAATAAAAATGTTAGGAACAATATTTAAAGATTGCAAGATTGTCATGTTGTTGTGCATTTGCTGCTGTAATGTTATACAAAAGATTAGGTTTACAGCTGTTGTACATAGCATGATCCGCACTTAAGGTGTTTCTGCAGTTACAGTGCAGGTATCATACAAAAGATTAGTAGCCTGTGAGTTAAAGATTTCTGCACCTACAGGTTGCATATCATTTGTAGCAACAACAGCCTATTGGGGAACAGTTGACAAATAGTTTGCAGCAAGAACACCCTACGGTCATTGTGCAACCTAACGGTGATTCAAATACAAAAGAAAACTATTAGAATGGCAATGAAACAATGTCTAGTTACTATTAGAATGGGCTGTGAAATAGGTAACGAATGATGTAATGCTACAATGCGAGACAAATAGAAGAAAAAAAAGTGCAGCAAGGTCGACTTACATGAAACAATGTCTGGTTACATAGAGACCAAGTCTGCAATTCTGTAAAAACAACAGCAAATCATATATATCAATGAACTGAGTATTACGTATACAAATCAAAACAAAACAATAAATACATTCCAGCTTTCAGTCACCTCTTTGGTTCGTCCCATTTATCTGTCCCCATTAAGCTTGTTTGAGAATACTCAATTCTAATTTTCATAGCAGGAATCCGCAGTCCAAAAAAACATTCAAATTCTGGTGACCATTTGTCCCTGTCCGTTAAGTTTTTAGTTTAGACTCTGGTTATTTATTTGCATCTTCATAACCCACTTAACCCAGAATAAAAATCCAACAGTAATCGGCAAAATAAAATAAAATAAAAAATAAAAATCACTAATATTATTTGTTCATCACACTACTAAAAACAGTTGTATTTGAAGAGTCGATAGTCAAATGGTGTAATTTACACTTATGTATGAAAGAAGTCAGAATCCCAAGGAACAAACATGTCATACTCTTTAAGTACATCATTGAACAATAGTATTATGCAAAGTATTTTTTTTAACACTTGCTAAACCTTCTTTGATACCTATTGCAGATCAGGTTATTATTTCCATGTCTTCGGACATCGTGGCCAACCTACCAAGCTGAGCAGTTGTATTTGCAGCCACCACTGCTGGTTTAGTTGCAGCTGTCATGGCAATGGCATGTGCCGTTGTGTGCTCACGATCGTTCATGTTGGGAATAGACTTTATTATTTCAAGTGTCGGTCATTGAGTTTTGGTATAGGTTGCATTACTTAGTTATAACATTAGTTATTTTATGTATTTTGTAAGTTTTATGCTTGGTTTATAGGTTTGGATAAAGTCTAAGGGCTAAGTATGTCATATTGTCTAAGTTTAGAGAAGCCCTAATCCTTACCTATAAATAGCTATATAAAACCTCATTTTGAGGTTGGTTGGTTCACTAGTAAGATTATTTGTCTCATATTGTCATTAGGTGTTCCTTCCACTCTCTCTCTAAACTCTCTTTCTCTCTCTAGAATTCTTAAGTGATTATGTTGTAGAAATGGTGACCTAACAAGTGGTATCGTTCGCCAAGGGATAATATAGGTTGATTTAGGTTTGATTTGGTAAAAAAAAAACTTGGTTTTAAAGTGATTTTCTCAAAAGAGTGGTACTGTTCATCGTATGTTCTATCGAGTTAGGTATCATTTTTTCGAGTTAGAGGTTCACTTTGGTTCTATCGAGTTAGGTGCTTAATTCTTTCAAGTTAGGTGCTTCATTCTATCGAGTTAGGTATCATCTTTTCGAGTTAGGTGCTAAATAATCTATCGAGTTAAGTGTCAATTATTATCGAGTTAGGTGTCTATTATTATCGAGTTAGGGGTTTCTTTGGCGAGTTAGCCTTGTTTTCCTAATCGTTTATCGAGTTAGGACAATTGTGACTCTAACTAAGGGGATACTCTGCCCAAATCAAGAGCACATATCGAGTTAGGAACCTACCTAACTTATCGAGTTTGATACCCAAAGCACTTATCAAGTTAGCAACCTTAAGGACTTATCGAGTTAGGATCATTATCTGGACTCATCAAGTTAGAAACATACATAACCTATCGAGTTTGAAACCCAAAGCACTTATCAAGTTAGAACCCTACTTAACTTATCAAGTTAGAAACCCAAAGCACTTATCAAGTTAGAACCCTACTTAACTTATCAAGTTAGAAACCCTAAGTGCACTTATCAAGTTTGAAGACAAATTGACATACCGAGTTTGATATCAAGTTTCTCAAATCTAATTACAACCTTTATTTATCTTTAACGATCTCAGTTTACCATAATCACAAAAGATGTCTCAACCACCCAATTATTACTTTCCTCATTCTTCGCAACATCATCCGCAGTATCAACAATCGTATCAACAACCGTTTCAACAACCGCAACAATCATATCAACAACCTTCACAATCACACGTTCAACAACAACTGTTTAATCCACTACATCATTACCTCATGATGCAACAACATCAAATCATTCCTCAACAACAACCATATCAAATGCCACAACAAAACACTCAGTCCAAACAACCTCACTGGTTTGATAGAATGTGTGAAGTTATTACAACTCAACAATCCCGACATGAGGCAGGATCACTTGAAACACCTCCAATGCTAACACCGGGAAATTATGTTCAATGGTCAAGTCGATTCTTACGATTTCTTGAACTTAAGAAACCTCATGGGAAATTCTTGAAATAAGTGATACTTGAAGGACCATTTGAGTGGCCAACAAGATTTGAAATTGGTGATCCAACTGCTGATCCTCCACGTCCTCCTGGTGATCGACCTCTTCTAGAATCTCAACTCACAGAAGAACAGAAATTACATCGTGAAGCTGATGAGTATGCAATGGCTTATATACTTCAAGGAATACCTAATCCAATTTATCGAAGTGTTGATGCTCAGAAAACAGCCAAAGCTATGTGGGAACATGCTCATCTCCTTATGGAAGGCACTCAATTGAACAAAGATGATATGGAATCCAAACTCTACATGGAATACACTGACATCACAATTGAACCAGGAGAGTCACTCGAATCCTACTATCATCGTTTCACAAATGTGGTCAATGATCTGGAACGTCACAAAATCACAGTACCAAGGATTGCAGTCAACTCCAAATTCGTTGGTAGTCTTGGCCCGGATTGGCATAAATATGTGACATTTGTTCGTCAAACAAAAAATCTTCATGATGCTCCATATGGTTTGTTGTATGATTTTCTGAAACACCATGAACCTGAAGTGGAAAAAGATAGAGCTCTACGAGGAGGATACACACCAACACCAACACCAAATTCTTTGGCACTCGTAGCTCAATCTCCCTATGCTCCACCACCAATGTCAAATCATGCATATGTTCAAGAGCAGAACTACTTCAGTTATCCACAATCTTCTACCTCGAACCAAATGGTCCCTTATGATTCATCCCCACAGAATGCTTCCACTCAACTTGTTCCATTAAACAACAATGATGCAATGTATTACTCGAACTCCAATGACGATGACGATGATGACTTTAACACATTGAATCAGGGACTTGCTCTTATTGCTCGTGCTTTTAGCAAATTCTCCAACAAAACAAACAACCATCAACGTTCATCTTCTAACACAAGGAATCAAGCTGTTGTCAATGATGGAAGGGTGGAAATTCAAAATCGTAACTTTGGTCGACCTGGTTCAGGAAGTTCTTCAGGAAATTTTGGGAATGGTCAGAGGTTTAATAACAATGGAGGGTTCAGAAACAACTCAGGCTCTTCTCAGCAAAGGTCTGAACCAGTTGCTTCTAGGAACTCCAACTCAGGGAATGCAGTGTGGTGTTATAACTGTAATGAACAAGGTCATATAGCGACTGCATGTCCTAAACCGAGAACTCGGGGTAGTAAGTTTCACAAGCAGGCATTACTCATGGCTCTTCAAGATGAAAAGGATGGACATTTCCTTGAACAGGACAACAACTTCATGGCAAATGTGCACAATGATGATGACATGGAAGATCTAGAAGCCAATGCAGCTGTGATGCTTATGGCCAACATGCAGGAACTTAAGCTTAATGATTCAAGTCCAGTGTATGACACTGACGGCTTGTCTCAGGTACATGACCTCAATGCATGCTTTATAAATGATATAGTATCACCCTCTGCTTCTGAATCAGATATGGCGCAAGTTGTTCCATCTAAATCATCTTCATCCTCTCAAACAGATGAACAAATAAGCACAGTTGTCATATTTGATGATGACACAGTTGTTTCATTTGATGATCCTATTGAGAATGATAAACATGATCATTTCGAACAACATGAACCATCATTTGATCCAGACCCTGACCTCATATTATTATCTAAACAACTGGATGCTCAACAATTGCAAATCATAAAATGCAACAAGAAAAACAAAGTTTTAAAAGAAAAAAATGCGTCACTTGCAAGAGATATTGAATGTTATAAAATTCAACTTTCAAATCAGGAAGACAAGATTAAAAATGCAAAAAGTTTTGAAAAAGCTTTTCAAGATTCTTACAATAGAGAACAAGATCTTCAACACAAAATGCAAGATTTAATAGAGTCAAACGGAAAGTTGATTTCGAAACTCGAAAGTGAAAAGTGTGAATTGAAAATGCAAGTTGAACGTCTTAAAACAGTTCTTTGAAAAACAGAAACAGAATTGTCAAATTGCAAAAAGGAGTTTTGTGAACATAAAAAACGAAAAAGGAAGTATATAGATGATTTACTCGGTGATATTGTTGATCTTGAAAAACAACTCAAAGAATTTTGTCACATTGTTTACAAACACGGGAACTCTGTCACAACAATTCAGAAATTTGCTTTAAAACCAAGACCCGATAAAGGATTTGCACTTTGCGATTTCAAATCAATGTTTCTTCACACAGCATTCAAAGAAAATCCTAAGATTTACAGTATGGACCACATGTTTAATAATACAATTGTGCGTGCTGTTGTTTTTGATACTGAGGAAGAAGAAGAACTTGAAGACGAGAGTCGATCAAAAATGAGTTATGTTCAATATTGGACACCATATGACTATTCAAAAGCTCCACCTCTTTCTAAATCTTTTGTAACTCAAAAGGAATTA
Organism: Artemisia argyi; assembly: GCA_030686995.1. Taxonomy (NCBI): domain Eukaryota; kingdom Viridiplantae; phylum Streptophyta; class Magnoliopsida; order Asterales; family Asteraceae; genus Artemisia; species Artemisia argyi. Next base: position 153,661,548 of record CM060686.1, on the reverse strand, counting down.
CCTGAGAAATCATGGTTTGTCGAAGAGTCATATGTTTCATCCTCTAATGCGGCCCCTGTCCAAACTGTAGCACAAATAAATGGTCCTTTACCATCATCCGGTGAACTTACACCATTACCAAAAACTTGTCGTGTCTTAAATTATTTCAAAACTTTCATGGAAGACATCGAAATTTTGGAGGAAACAATTGCACGTAATTCTGAAATAAAAATTGAAACTTTTCAATCCGCTTACGAGCGAGAAAAGAGAGATATTTTTCAAAAACAAATGTTGCCAATTGTCAAACACCTCCGTCTTTGTGCTACACGTTGGGAACAGGAACTTCAAAACGAGGTCAAAAATATGATAAACGTTTTCAACTCAACTGAAAATGAGATTTTGGTTCAAAAGCAAAGAACTAGAGTTTTCAAAAATGATGCTGATCGACTCTTGGAACAAGTTCTCAGTGCTGATATTCTGTCTGTTATCATGAATGATCTTTATAAATCTGGTACTTCTATGCTTGTAGATGATCTTTGCGTGGATAATAACTTGTTGAAAGTGGAATTAGAGACACTTAAAAATGAGAATGACAAGCTGAGAATAAAGAATGATGATGTGACAAAACAGTTTTCAAAAGAAATTTGTCAACTCAAACAAAGGCTTGAATGGTGTCAAGCTCAAAGTCTTAAAAAGGAATTGAAACTTCAAAATCAAAATATTTCAAACTCTTGTCAACTTTGCAAAAACAATGAGTCTTTCAAAAGTTTGTGTCTCAAATACGAGAAAGAAATTGCGGATTTAAAAATTGAAAATGACGCATTTCTACAAAACCACAAAGATATCAAATATTGCAATGGTATACTTGAGTCAAATATTCAGGATAAGAATCACATCATCATCGATTTGAAAGAGAAAATAAAGATACTTGAAAAAGGAAAGATGGTTGACACCACGGTGATAGCACCAGGAATGTATAAATTAGACAAAACTGATAAAGGAAAGGTTGTTCAAAATACTAATGTTGCTAACTCCACTTCTACAGGACTAGTCTCCCCTAATAGCGTTAGCAGACCCAAGCGAAAAAGTAAAAAGACGAATAGGCTCTGGCAACGTAAGAGAGGATCACTAGAAGCTCAAGGAGTAGAAGATCAACTTAGGAATTTGAATAAAACTCATGTTGCATCAGATTTAGATTCTAATCTGGCAAATTCTAATCAAAATCTAAATGTAACGAATGATGAACCTTTGAATGTTTTGAATATTAATGCATCTTGTGTGTTTTGTCGTAAAAGCGTATCATCTGGTGAACATACTAAGTGTATAGCTAATTCTCTTCTTAATCGTCACAAGAAACGTAGGACACGCATTCCTTCTAGGCCCACTACTGCCTCTAAGTCTATCTTAGGAAAGCCGCCCTCTACGGTTTCTAATGAAGTAGAAGTTACCCCCATAGATGCCGAGAACAAATCTAGGACTCAGCCAACCACTAGTGAATTCACCATTAAGAAAGCACGAACTAGTTGGAATTGGCAACGTTGGTTACAACAAAAACCAGACTTTAAATGGATTCCTAAATTGTTGAATACATGTGCTTCTAACCAACAGGAACCCGCACTTTCAATGGGTTCCACCCTTACTTCTGTTCCATCCGTGTCTTCTTCTTGTGATGCAGGTGGTACAGATTGTTCTCTGGATTGTTGATAGCGGATGCACCCGACATATGACAGGCAATCTCAAACTGTTACAAAACTTTGTCTCAAAGTTCATTGGTACTGTCATATTCGGGAATGATCATTACGCTTTAATCATGGGATATGGTGACTATGTCAGTGGGAACATTGAAATCAGTCGTGTTTATTATGTGGAAAGCCTTGGACACAACCTTTTCTCTGTTGGTCAATTCTGTGATGGGGATCTAGAAGTTGCATTCCGAGAGAAAACTTGTTTTGTTCGTGACTTACAAGGAAACGATCTGATGTCTGGCTCACGTGGTTCTAATCTCTATACTATATCAATGTCAGATATGATTGCTACATCTCCGATATGTCTTCTCTCCAAAGCAGAATCTACTAAATCTTGGTTATGGCACAAACGTCTGTCGCACTTGAATTTCAAAACGATGACTGACCTTGCTCGTTATAAACTTGTTGATGGATTTCCAAGATTCCGATTTACCAAAGATCACTTATGTTCAGCCTTTGAACAAGGAAAAAGTACTCGTGCTCATTTTCCTTCTAAACCAGAGCACAGTACGAATCATGTTCTACAATTGCTTCATATGGATTTGTGTGGACCGATGCGTGTTCAAAGTATCAACGGTAAACGCTACATTCTTGTAATTGTGGATGATTATTTTCTACGAAGTAAAGATCAGGCTCCTTCAATGATCATCACCTTTCTCACTAAAATTCAAGTTCAGTTACGCAACACGGTCCGAATAGTCAGAACTGACAATGGAACTGAATTTAAGAATCAGACACTTCGGTCATATTTTGAGAAAGTGGGAATTGAACATCAAACATCTATTCCTAGAAGCCCAGAACAGAATGGAGTTGTTGAAAGACGCAACAGGACGTTAGTGGAAGCTGCTAGAACTATGTTGATTAATGCTCAATTACCAGATTACTTATGGGCGGAAGCTGTTTCAACGGCATGTTATACCCAAAACCGTTGCATGATCACAAAACGCCATCGCAAAACACCTTATCAAATTGTTCACAAAAGGAAACCAAACATCGACTACTTTCATGTATTTGGAGTTCTTTGTTATCCGAAAAATGATCGTGATGATTTAGGTAAACTTAAAGCAAAGGCTGACATTGGAGTGTTCGTTGGTTACTGTGAACATTCAAAAGGTTTTCGAATCTGGAATCGTTGAACAAGTGAAATTCAAGAAACCATTCACGCTAATTTTGATGAACTCACACAAATGGCTTCTGAGCAACACAGCTTAGGACCCGAATTCAACCGTCTTCATTCTCCGGAATCTTCGGCTGAACCATTGCCACTCAACCGCAAAGAATTGGAAACCTTGTTTGCTCCACTATTTGATGATACAATTGAATACCGTTCTACTGAGGTCTCACCTAATTCCGCTGCTCAACCTGAAAACATTCCAGTACCAGACTCACCTCAACAAACTACTACAACCGTTGAGAGAAACGGTCCTCCAATTGCATCACCATCTACAGCAGAACAAACTGTTTCTAACTCCCGCCATTCAGCTGAAGATCCAACACCACAATCAGTTCCACAACCCGCAGAGCATGATCCTGATGCGTTCTTTAACCCGTTTGCACCGGCTCCTCCATTTCCTGATATAGCTGAGTCATCTACACGTAATTTGGATCCTGCTAACATGCGAGATACTTATCAACTACACCCTTCAACACACAAATGGACTCGAGACCATCCACTAGTTCATATTATTGGTCATCCAGATGCACCTGTAATGACAAGACAACGACTTCACACTGATGGAGAAACTTGTATCTATGCACTCACAGTTTGTCAAGAGGAACCAAAGAATATTAAAGAAGCAATGAACTATGACAACTGGATTGAATCTATGCAAGAGGAATTTCAGCAGTTCATCCGATTGGAAGTCTGGGAATTAGTCGAAAGACCTGACGGAGTCTTTGTCATTGGGCTGAAATGGATTTGGAAAAATAAGCTAGATGCAGAAGGAACTGTCATACGTAACAAATCACGCCTGGTAGCGAAAGGATACTCCCAATTAGAAGGACTTGACTTTGCTGAATCCTTTGCTCCAGTAGCTAGACATGAAGCTGTTCGGATCTTTTTGGCCTATGCTGCACACAGGAACATGGTTGTTTTCCAAATGGATGTTAAAACAGCATTTCTCAATGGAGACCTCCGTGAAGAAGTGTATGTCAGCCAACCAGAAGGCTTCGTTGATCCTGAGCGTCCTAATCACATTTACCGACTCAAAAAGGCACTCTACGGACTCAAACAAGCCCCACGGGCGTGGTATGACAAACTTTCTACTTTCTTGCTGATCAATAAATTTACTAAAGGATCGGTGGACCCAACATTTTTTACAAAAACCTACGGGGAGGACTTACTCGTTGTTCAAATATATGTCGATGACATTATTTTTGCTTCAACAAAAAGAAGTTACTCTAATGATTTTGCAAAACTAATGAAGGATAATTTTGAAATGTCCATGATGGGTGAACTTTCGTTCTTTCTAGGACTACAAGTTCATCAATCACCCCGTGGAATTTTTATAAATCAGTCCAAATATGCTCTTGAAATTTTAAAGAAACATGGGATGATGAGTTGTGATACTTATAATACACCGATGGGCTATACCACAAAACTAGACGCTGACTTACATGGGACACCTGTTGACCCTACCAAATACCGAAGTATGATTGGGTCCCTCATGTATCTCACGGCTAGTAGACCTGATATAGTATTTGTTGTCTATATGTGCTCTCGCTATCAGTCCAAACCAACTGAAAAACACCTCAGTGAGGTCAAAAGAATCCTTCGATACATAAAGGGAACCATTAACTTGGGAATCTGGTATCCGAAGGATTCTGGTTTTGAACTAATTGCTTTTTCAGATGCTGACCATGCAGGATGCTTAGACACACGCAAAAGTACATCTGGTGGATTACAATTTCTCGGAGATAAACTTGTGTCATGGCAATCAAAGAAGCAGGACTGCACATCACTGTCGTCAACTGAATCTGAATATGTAGCCATGTCTGCTTGTTGTGCTCAAGTCATATGGATGAGATCACAACTTAAGGATTATGGCTACCTATTCAACAAGATTCCAATCTACTGTGATTCCAAGAGTGCCATTGCTATCTCCTGCAACACAGTTCATCATTGCAAATCGAAACACATCGATCTCCGATATCACTTCATCAAAGAACACGTTGAAAAGGGTACCGTTGAACTTTATTTTGTTGGGACTGAGTACCAATTGGCGGACTTACTTACCAAATCTTTAGCACCATCAAGGTTTGCGAGTCTAGTTCACCAAATTGGTATGCGATGTTTGACTCCAGATGATCTGGAAAAGTTTTTAAAACACAATTGATCGTCAAACATCAAACTATCTTTGTAAATATTTTATAAAAAAAAAATAAAAAAAGAAAAAAAAAAAAAAAAAAAAAGATTTCCTTATTCAAGATATGCAAGTTCACAACGTTTTTTCTGAAAAATCATTATCAAATGCATATCTTGAGGGGGAGACATAATTTTTTAACTTCTTCATTTTTTCTTTATTTTTCAATTTTCCTCATCACTATTTTATCTCATTCTCAGCACCTCTTGAACCATAGCTTGTTAAAATTTTCCAAATTACCTCTTATAGTTGCTTCAAGAGGGTGCCACATCCAGAATTCTCGTAACCTTCCTTTCGGTCTCCTAAGTCATTAAGTCATTTTAAAACTCAAGGGACTAAATGTGTGTTATTTATAACACTTTCTTTGGTTATACAAGTAGAGGGACCAAATGTGTTAATACCCTAAACTCATAAGTATATCATATGGTTTTCATAACTGCTACTCTTAATTTCCAGTCATTCATACTAAACCAAACGCGACCCATAAATTTTTTTCTCTCAAAATCAAGACTTTCAAGACCCAAGTTATTCATTGATTGTGAGTGTTCACAATTGACTTATTTGTTATCATTACATGCATTCTAATTGTTAAATATGTGTCAAATCGAAGGTCTAGGGTTTGTGTGTAATCCGATTTGGGTGTTTCTGGTATGTTGTGATTTAGGCTAATTAATTGATATGGTCAATTGCGGCATGTCCCAATGTACCTTAATCCACTATACCTTGAGTTAAGTTGCCTCATCCTAGTGTATATAGGTGATGTTTAACTTTCATAAGCCCAATTTTTCCTTGTTTATGACTATCACTGGGATTAGGTGTAGTTGATGAGTGTTAGACTTATAATTTGGACTCACAATCATTGAGGAACACTGCGAATTTGAAAACCTTGGTAAACATCGAGTTTGAATAATGGATTATCGAGTTTGGTTTTTTACTCTGCTTGTCGAGTTAAGTTAAATAGTTATCGAGTTAGATGCATTACATGTGACTTAGTGAGTTTGAAATGATTCATGCTTAATCGAGTTTGTGATTGTTTGTGTTAAAGTTATCGAGTTTGATGACATTTGTGCATATCGAGTTTGAGACTCGTCTGTTTATCAAGTTTGTAACATGTAGTGGCTATCGAGTTTGAAACATCTAGTGACTATCGAATTTGAAACATCTTGTGCTTATCAAGTTTGAAACACTTTGTGACTATCGAGTTTGATGATTGAATGGTTATCGAGTTTGGAACTTATGTGCTTATCGAGTTGGGAACCAAATTGTTTTTCGAGTTAGATACAACTTTCTGAGTTTGAAGAGACTTTTCGAGTTTGAAACAAATATTTTTCGAGTTTGAATCCACCTATCAAGTTTGGAACCAAACTGAGTTTTTCAAGTTTCAAACAATGTTTTTTTCGAGTTTGAAGAAACTTTTCGAGTTTGGAACCATAATTGAGTTTTCGAGTTAGAAACTACCTTTTGTGCTTGTAAAAGATTTTTCGAGTTTGGAACCATAACTTGTTTATCGAGTTAGGAACATACATGGGTTTATCGAGTTTGGAACCAAACCTGTTTATCTAGTTAGGAACATACATTGGTTATCGAGTTTGGTACCAAAAGAACCTATCGAGTTTGGAACTTAAATTTTTCGAGTTTGGAACAATCATGGGTTCCAAGCTTATCGAGTTATGTACAAAACTGTTTCAAGATTAAGTCAAAACTGTTTGTCAATTTGAGTTATTAATTTCTTACTTATTTCACTCCGAGACAGGAGTTTCGAAATGGAACCATCACGTATGGGTTCTAGTTTTTCCAACTTTATGAAAAGAAATGCTGCCGAAATTTTTCAAAAAATTTGTCATGTCATGGATTTTCTTTAATGGGAAAATGATCGCGTTTCATGTTTATCTAAGAGTTGTGATTGATTCTTATGAGGATTGTGTATGTCTCTTGGGTTGATTTATCATGAGTTGTATATGTGATGTTGACTTTATCTTAGGCGATTGTTTTCAGATATTATTCTTTTGTCTAACACTAACGAGTTAATCACCACATGGCTTTTGTTGGTTTATGAATCATTTCAGGTCTCGATATGGCAAAGAAATCAACACCTAGACACGAATTGATTCAAGGAGATGAAAGAGTAATCGCTAAGATAAACCATAGGATTGATCTTGACTCAATCACATGTCATGATACTTGTGAAATCATTCTGGAAATACTAAAGAGACACTTCATTTACAACCTCCTCACCATCACCACTGAAGTACCTGAAGTTTACTTAACACAGTTTTGGGAGACAGTTGAAATCAGCAAAGATGAAAAGTCACTGGGGGTTCATCTCGATCACAAACTTGTTGTGTTTAATGTACAAACTCTCCGTACTGTTCTCGGATTGCCGAATCTCAAGAAATTCTCTCATATGCCGTCATTATCAGATGTTATCAAACTTCTTTGGGAACTGCAGTATGATGAATCAGTAATCCAACTCAGAAACATATCCCACGTTGACAGGAAATACATTCCACAACCCTGGCTCACACTTTACTCAATTCTAGCCAACAGTTTAACGGGCAGAGAAACTGGACATGAACATCCTACTCTAGAAACGATGCAGATCTTCTGGGGGGTTGTCAAACAAGCTCAAATAGAATATGCTCAACTAATCTGGGTGGAAATGGTTAATCACGCAAGACAATTTCTCAAATCCTCTACCTCAAGAATTCCATTCTACAGATTCACAAAGTGTCTCATTGCTCATTTCATGGAGAAATACCCAGATATTGATCGTAGATCGGAAGACAAGAAACACACCCCTTCTGTGGATTATAAATACTCTAAAACCAGGATTCAGAAGACAAACACTCAAGTACAAGGAATGAGAATTCCCGATAATCTGATACCTGATGATGTTCGTGACACTGAGGCATACATTCTGTATGATGAAGCACAGAAAGTTGGTAAAGTGGGTTTGACTCAGACTAAGCGAAGGAGAACTTCTAAAAAGACAACTTCAATAGCCTCTACAATCAAAACCATTCCCAAATCAAGAACCAAAAAGGTCACAAGAGAGCTTAAGAAGAAAGTGACTACTCTTCAAGATGAACCTACAAATGATGAAGGAAATGCTCAATGGGAAACTGAAACTGATAAACTCGCAATGACTTCAAGCAAGAAGGCAGATAAGGGAAAAGCTTTAATAACTCAAGAAGAATCAGTAACCTCACCGATGTCTGAATCCGAAGAAGATGAACAAATGCAACTAACCTTAAGGAAAAGCAAAGAATCGGAAGCAGAAAGAATTGCAAAAGTTACTAAGAAAGGTGAAGGTTCTGGAACTCAAGAGCTGGTAAGCCCAACTCCAGAATCAGAAAAAGATGATCAAACATCAGAAGAAACGCATTCACAAACCGAATCATCTTCTGAACAAGGTGATGATAACTCTGAAGATGAAGCTGAGTCATCAAGTTCTGATCAAAACGAATCACTCGATAAACCGGCTGAAACCGAAGTTGAAGTTAAAGCCTCAAAAGACAAAGACGATGAGGAATCCGAGAATGAAGTGAGTAGCGATGAGGAAGATAAATCGGAAAGTGAAGAAGTTAATGATGAAGAAGAAGTTAATGATGAAGAAGATGTGAATGATGATGATGAGGAATCGGATGGTGAGAAAAAGGATGAACCTCTCGAAACCAGTCAAGATACCTCTCTTGACATTATAGGTATTGATGAAGGACCACCAAAAGTTCAACCACAACAACAACCTTTATCACAACCTCAAAGTCATCCTCAACAAACCCCTAACACGACTGTTGTTCACTCAAGTTTGTTAAAATCACTACATGACCGATACGAAGCACTTGCACAACAAGTTCAAGAATAACAACGTGATGTTGAAGCTTTCAAAAATCTACGATGTAGATAAGGCAGTTGAGGAGCAGGTAAAACTGAAATTACCTGGGGAAGTTCAGAAGTATGTTCAGAAGGAACTTCCTTCTGTTGTGAGACATTATGTCAACAGGAATCTTGCAGAGCTCGTTTCTAACAGGTTTCAAACTACACCAATCACTGTTCAGACAGTACCTTCAAAACCTTCCATAAGTGATCTCAAAGGTAAATTACTGGAAGCTATTGTGAATGATCCGGAAGAAAATGATCTACGCAAGGCTCTTATCAAGTCTATCAAGAAAGCTGAAAAGAAAAGCGAATCCTGCAAAAAGACTATTGCCACTAAGCGTCGACATGATGATTCCGACCCGGACGATCAGCCACAACCTGATAAGAGGAAGAAAGTGTCCGGTTCTACCTCCAGTGCTCCTACCAAAACCACAACCGCTAATATTTCTGTTGATCCAAACCCTTCACAATCTACTGAAGATCCTCACCCCTCACAAACTACTGAAGATGCTGATGTCAATGTGGATGAAATCCCTCCACTGATCACCGAAACCATCTCGGAACCACCCAAGGATGCTAAGTTAATTCCTGCTCCTGAATGGATTAACCCTGATGCTCCTTCCTTTAATTGGTTTGATGAAATGGTTGATGCTTACCCTGATGACCCTGAAGCTGAAGAAATGACTGAAGGATCAATTATAGGCTTCACAAAAAGAATTAAAAAGGTGATGCAGACTCAAAGACTTCAGCTGTCTGATTTAGTTAAGATTCGCAAAGCAGGGTTCACCGAGTTCAAGACATGCACTACCACTGAACTTGAGTTTGAATACAACGTGGAGGAGGTTGCAAGAGCTCTGTCTGAAAACATTACTTGGGAAAAGAGACCTTCTTGGGACAAACTCTATCATGGCACGGAACCTCTCGTTGATGAGTTCAAATATCAAGATTTTACTCAACCGTTACCCCTTGTTGGTCCTCCAAGTGATCCTAAGCTTCCTAAGCAATACTTCTTCAACAAAGACCTTCTCTATCTTATTCATGGGAACACGAATCTAAATCACCGTTATGCCACATCTCTCACCAAATTCAGGGCCGCATCATATCCTCTGGAAACCCTCGAAGATCAAATGAGAGGCTTGCATTCCACTTCTATCTCCAAATATAATCATGAAGCTGCCTTATGTACTCTTCCGTGGCCAGAGATGCATAAATGGTTCTACAAATACAAACTGACTTTCCGATCCAATCACAGAGTCTTCTCGAATCATCGCATTCTTGCCATCACAGCAGTCCCTAATACTGAGAAGAGATATGGATATAACTTTCTTGATAAAATTGAGGTCCGCCGAAGTGATGACCAAGTTTATACATTTAGTGAAGCTGACTATCATCGCTTGAACCTCAATGACATTGCTGACATATACTTGCTCAAGGTTCAAGGCAAACTTCAAAACTTGTCCGGTAGCCTTCAGTATGATGTCATCAACTCCATTTTGCTCTTCATGCGCCAAACCATTCTCAAAGCAAGAGTCGAAGATGCACAATTCGGGGTCGAAAGTTACCAAAAGTCACTCAACTTTACTGCTCCACAGTTATATCCTCCTAACATTCCGCATTTAAGATCTTTCATCTTCAACAACAAACCTTTTGGAGTTTTTTACCCGCACAACGATAGTTACCGTTTCATGAAATACGAAGAGGTTCATAAGTTCGGGGATCAGACTCTCAGATCTGTCAGAATTCAGCTGAATGAAAGGCTCAAAGAATATGATAGTGGGATTAGAGTGGGATGGAATAAAAGAGATAAGAAAGAAGCACTTAAGTTCTTGGCTAGGATTGATCAAAAGCTGAGGTTCAGGGAGCAGATACACACTTTGGAGAGTTTAATTGGAGCAAGGGAACCTATTCCGAACATACTCACTTACCGCCGTCCAGACACTCCTCGAATATGATCAGTTTGGCATAACATTAACTTTATTTCATCATAATTTTCTTTCTTCATCCATTACTATGGCTTGTGCACGCATTACAGTGCACAACCCGAACTTGTAAAGAAAGGACCCTGAGGTACGCTTCAGTGCCTCAATCTTCATATAAGGAGCGAAGGCTTCTTACTTTTGAGTAGAATTAATCAAACATTTTCTGATTTTCATAATTCTGCTCAAAAGACAAGTATTTCACCTCAATGAGTATTCACTTGTTGAGGGGGAGCACTTGAAAACTCATCGTTTTGGAAAACAAAAGTTCTTGTTGATATCTCCCCATAAGACTCAAAAAGCATATTTTAATCAAAATATTTATCAAAAACAACATCTCATATGCTATTTTTGAGGGGGAGAAAAGGAAAGTGATTAAAATATGAAAGTTAAAAGTTGCAGAAACGTCAAAACTCATGCGAGCTAGACTCAGATTTACCCAGGAATTGACGAAACATAAAAGTTAGTAAATTCGAAAAGACTTTTCCTCGACGGGTAATAACATCAAGTTAGTTACTAGAGCTAGTTGTCACCTAAAAGCTGACAATGGAACTCTTTAACTAGCCACGTAAGTGTGTCTCGAAAAGGATTTGTCTGAGTAGAAATGTACCGTTTCGAGAAACTTTCTGTGGACTTGATGAGGCCGGGTAATAACTTCAAGCTAGTCTAACTAGTGATGTAAGCGTGTCTCGAATCGGTCTTGTTCACGAAAAGCGGATCAATTCAAAAGATTGCTCCTCCCGCATGTGCAAATTTATTAAAACACTTATGAGCACATGTGCAGGGGGAGCCCTTCAAAAGTGTACACAAAACTCTCAAAGTGTTAAACAAAATATTTGATTAACATAAACACTTTTGAGAGATTTTCAATCAAAGGTTTCTTGGCTACTGTCGGAGTTATAAGGTGATTAAGATAGGAATATCCGTCCTATGATCCACCAGAGCCGGAGGGATCTACCCATGGACATCTCCCATAGTTAGAATTAGAAGTCCTTAGGTATGATATGAAAAAAGGAGAAAAGAATGAAAGGGATAGAAGGAGTTGAAGAATTAAAAAGAAAAGTAAAGAAAAGGGTGAAAAGAAATAGCCCTCCATATGTTCAACCTTAGGGCAGACACCGGGTTCAATACGTATGCTACTGGTTGTTGCAAAAGACAACACCGGTATTGAAGACAAAGTCGTCATGGACCCAGTGACGCAATGCACTAAACCTTCTTAACCACTCAAGTTCTCTTAAAAGAACTTGTTTCATTCTCACGGGGAACCAGCATAACCTATCGACCTATCTCTTAGAGACGGTTGATATTGAAGCAGGAGACCCCTCCCTAGTCTCCGCATAGGAAACCTAGGTGTGCACTTATAGAGTCTAGAGCCATGAGATACATCAAAGATCTCTTAGGAACACTTAGTATTTCTACAACTGGTGTTCTACATCAATGGGCACCAGCTGTAAATTATCGAGTCCTTCGCAGATCTTAGCAATCTGCCGAGAACGTTTATGAGAGAATTACATATGTATTTCTCAATGATTGAACGGAAATTCCTGCCAGGGTCAACATTAAACAGCCCCGACAGCAGGTCACTTCGGTAACCCCACAAGGGTTACGCTTAGTGTTCATGGTGGTTCTTTAGCGATCTACAGTCGTGGAGTGATACCCAGCGACTCACCCAGTCATTGAGCTACCTAGTAGGTCTCGTAAGCTCCTTCGGGAGTATCTGATATGGGAACGGCCTGGATAAGGATTAGAAGGAGTCTTCACAATATGCTGTTGACAAGCTCTAATTCCTTATCTGTAAGTACCGGTTGATTATTGCTAACTGTTTACTTGCAGGTACATCTCCTCCATGATGGTAGATTCCAGCATGCTTATACATACATCTCGAAGCAAATGAACGCTCCCCCAAAGATCTTAGCACCACAAAGTTCAAAGAAAGATTCTACGCCAAAAGAAGAATCTACAAAGTATAAAGACTAAAGATCTAAGTGTATGCAAAGGAACTTCGCACTTCCACAAGTCAAAGTCCAAAGATGTATGAGCATGTTGGAATGGCGGACAACCACCACAGACACCGAAGGGACGATCGGCAGACAACTTCATAACATGATCACCATCACATCAACAAGGAACGAAGTACAAAGAACGATGAAAGAGTATTCTAACCATTTTTGAGGACGTCGACTACAAAGTCAAAGTATAGAAGATGACGACGTCAAGCAACCTTTGATGACCGACCCTTAGGGGGAGATTGTTGGGAATAGACTTTATTATTTCAAGTGTCGGTCACTGAGTTTTGGTATAGGTTGCATTACTTAGTTATAACATTAGTTATTTTATGTATTTTGTAAGTTTTATGCTTGGTTTATAGGTTTGGATAAAGTCTAAGGGCTAAGTATGTCATATTGTCTAAGTTTAGAGAAGCCCTAATCCTTACCTATAAATAGCTATGTAAAACCTCATTTTGAGGTTGGTTGGTTCACTAGTAAGATTATTTGTCTCATATTGTCATTAGGTGTTCCTTCCACTCTCTCTCTAAACTCTCTTTCTCTCTCTAGAATTCTTAAGTGATTATGTTGTAGAAATGGTGACCTAACAGTTCACTTTCACCCGTTGGCTTATCTTTAGGACCTGAAACACCATTTTCTTATGTTATGGTATATTTTATTCCACTGACTTGAATTTCATAGAGTTAATCAGTACATTTAGTAGAAGATAAAATGGACTATAAGTAACCTACTTGTTTTCAAAGCATACAACCATTTTAACCTAGTAGTCCTAAAATTCCCTATGAAAGAACGTGTACTTGATCAGGGGCACCAAGAGGGAGCATAGACAATAACACTTCCCCAACAACTTCTTGAAAAGTCACTTGAAAACCTGAGAGACATCAAGAAATGAGTTTTATATAAGAACAAAATAGTATGTTAAGTAGCAAACATATCATTTAGTGAGAAAAAAATTATAAACTAACCTTTAAGCGTTCTTGGTCCCCAGATATGGTATAGCATAAACTCTTTGAAGACTCGCACGATCTCAATTACCCCTTCAAAACTGAAAGCGCCAAACAATGAATTAACTCGATTTGAAATTGCACTGTACACGTTACTCTACAAAACTAATAACATGACAATGGTGATTGGCCTAAAGGAAGTTCTAAATCTAGTAAAGAAATTATGGATGATCTGGTAACGCATCAGCAAAGTGCTGATCTAACAGGTAGAACAACCCCTCTGACCTAAAACTGATAATGGAAGCATAAATAATCCTTGTTCAAAATACAGATACCGTAATCTACCTACTCCTGAGCAAAAAAAGTTATTCGAATAATTTTTTTCTCTCAAAACAAAATCTATTTTAAAACTAATCCCGACATGATCTGTATACATTTACTACAGTTCTAACATCTACATTACTACCTACACATAATCAAACACCGCTACCTCTTGAGAATCACTAAATCATAAATAATAGCAAGAAGCTTTTCTTTAGCAGCTTTATTTCTGGCTTTCATGATCACCACACATCTGAAAATAATAACAATTTTTGTAAAAAATCTTGAAAACAATATGTTACAAAAACTGAGATTTTTCTGAAAAAAAATATTCAAGAAGAACATACCTCAGGTTCCATGTTTGAAAACGATTGTCATATTCCATCTTTCTGCAATAAAGTGTGGATGCAGACAGGTGACAGCATATCAACCTTGACACCAGAGAAAGTTGGGCCTGCTTAGTTAAAAAAAAATAATAAGGAAATAATGAGCATGTACAAAAAGAGTAGCAAATAAAACAGGCAAAAAGACAGAAGTAACAACGGGACAGCTTAAGGATATAAGTAACAGTAAGACCATTTACCCTTGGGAAACATCCGTATGTGACCATTGTTTTCGTGTGAGCGCATCAGTACCTGTGCCTCTTTCCCGGTACGTTTTTGTATCCTCATGAGGCATGCATACAAGTGTTGTACTACACTTCAGAAAGCTTAACGCCACCATTTTTATCCTGAATGTGCTTAAATATATAATTTAGCTAATTGCGTTTATTACCAAAAAAACACAAATAGATCAAATATTAAGCAAACAGCATGACCTTAAACACGAAAAAAACTCGATGACTATTGAATTACAATCAAATTGCACTTTATGTATCTCCATAACCAAAACACCAAGAGTGCCAACCTGATTATTCAAAAGCGCCAGCTTTAGTGTTGAATAAACATATCGGATACGGCATTGTTAAAACAGATACCCATTCCAAAAAAAAAAACAGCTGGTTGTTGTCAAATACTATGTTTCAGGTTTAAAGAACCATTGGTTCACCGGTTCAGTGACTACGTCCTTGTATATTAACAACTGTAACATTTTTGAAATACGAAACACTATATCAGTATACATTCAGTTCATCAAATAAAAAACTTAATTAGCACATAAAGCACATTTGCTTAGAGGGTCTTTGGGATTGCTCATTGTTTTGCTAAAACGCAAGTACTTTTTGATATACAATTTGGATTTGCTTATTTATATAAAAAAAAATGCAATAATACGGGAAAAAAGTAATTATAAGACAATTTGAAAAATCTTATAGAGGGGACAATCTCAATACGAAAGTGGACAAACGGTTCAGTTTAGGTTATAATACGAAAATCTTATAGTGAAGTTATGACAAAATTAATCCAAACACATTAACTCTAATCTACTAACCTAGAAGAAAATTACAATAATCAAACCAATTTTAGCAATTAAAGGCCTAATCTAAGACGAAAAAATTAACAGCAAAAAAAAATAAATAAATAAAATAAAATAAAATAAAAAGAATCTCATATGAACCGTGACACAACAAAGCAGATTTGTCTTTTTTTTGATTAAACAAACAATCGAGCCCCCAAATCCATGAATCGAGACCTGCTGTAGAGACTCCATACACCAAATCCTTACTAAAATCTGGAAAAAAAAATGAATTCAATCACAAAACTACTGATAAAAATATAATCTTTTTAACAAAGTAGGTAAGAGTAACTAAAAACCCAACTCTGAATACCTAACATAAAAGATCTGCGTTCTTCTTCAGCCGATTATTTGTGGTTTTTTTTCCTTCTTTTTTCGATTATCGATTGATCCTCATCAGTTTTTTCTTCCTTATCTTCTTGATCGGGTCATTTGTGGGTATGTTTGTTTTTGTGTGTGTTTCAGTTTGTGTTTTGTGGATTGTGGACAATGGAAGAGGGTTCTGGAATATTGTGGTATGTAGGGGAGGGAGTAAGTATTTGTGAGTGACTGGCCAAAGAAGTTTGGGGGGAAGCAAATCCCTGTGCGTTTTACTGTGCTCCCCCACACAGGCAACTGTAGCAAATGCTACAAAGTCTGGGGGTAGCAATTTTGGGTTACCAAATGTTTTACAGTAGAATAGAGTGTGAAGTGTGAAAGTAGCAATTTTGCTACAGTGATGGCGCTACATAACTGTTGCTAAAACAAATTCTTGTAAATGTTATATTTATAAATATTCGTTTTAGATCGATATTTTATTTTACTACAAGGAGGTGAGATCTACGCAAAACAAGTACTCCCTTCGTTTCAATATAATTGTCCATATTTCTATTTTTGGATGTCTTAAAAAGATTGTCCACTTTCCATATTTAGTAAAAACTAGATAATATATTAGGGGAATATTCTCTTTGAGTGGTTGAGATTTAAAGGGGTCCAATTTTTATTAAACTTAATGTTTTCTCACTCATGACAATAATTTTGAGACGGAGGGAGTATCACTTAAAAAACAAATAAATCAATCTCAACCATCCATCCACCTTTCATCTAATGGCTAAGATCAAATAAAAAAAAGAACAAAGGGAGGGCAAAACTGACATTTTAGCTCATTGAATATAAAAACTCACTTTCACCTTTTTATTAAAAACAACATATCATGCAAACGGTAAATCTTCAAACTACGAAAAATACACCATCGCGACGAGAAAAAAATTATCTTTTTATAGATATACATTATTATATACTTTCGACGAACTTTTTTTTTTCAAAATTCTGTCTAGAAAAATCTCATGGGATTTGTAAAAAGATGATTTTTTTCTCAAAATTTCCGTCTAGAAAAATCTTATGATATTCGTAAAAATCCCATGGGATTCGTAAAAAGACAAAAAAAAAAAAATCAAAATTTCCGTCCAGAAAAATCCCACGGGATTCGTAAAGAAATCCCACAGGATTTGTAAAAAGATGATTTTTTTTTTTTCAAAATTTCTGTCCAGAAAAATCTCATTGGATTCGTAAAAATCCAATGGGATTCGTAAAAAGACGATTTTTTTTTTCAAAATTTCCGTCCAGAAAAATCCCACGGGATTCGTAAAGAAATCCCACAGGATTTGTAAAAAGATGATTTTTTCTTTTCAAAATTTTCGTCCAGAAAAATCCCATGGGATTCGTAAAAATCTCATGGGATTCGTAAAAAGACGAATTTTTTTTTTCAAAATTTCCGTCCAGAAAAATCCCCGGGATTCATAAAAAGACGATAAATCACAAAGAATTTAGTATGAATCTCATGGGATTCTTTGGTGCATCCATGGGATTCATTGTGAATACCATAGGATTCTGTATGAAATCACAAGGGATTCACTGAATCACATGCAATTCTATGGTGCATCCAATGGGATTCTTTGGTGTATCCCATGAGATTCATTGTGAATCCCATGGGATTCTGTATGAAATCACAAGGGATTCATTGTGAATCCCATGGGATTCACAATGAATCTCATGGGATTCATTGTGAATCCGTTGAGATTCTTTGATGCATCACATGAGATTTTTTTAGTATTTTAGTATTTTTTTTTTTTTTTTTTTTTTTTTTTAGTATATGACATTTGCAAGTGTGCTTGTCATAAATAAAAAATAAAAGGGGCAATTGCATATATACCTATTAAAACTTGAATATTTGCATATATACCTAAAACATGCTTAATTGACATTGTATATCATGCATTAAAAACTTGTATTTTAGGTATATATGCAAGTTTTTGAGTTTTAGTGGGTATATATGCAATTCTTCAAAAATAAAAAATAGTCAACTTTATTAAAATAATACCATAAAAATAACAGTAGCATATTAACACTGCTATTAGTATATTTCATGAAAATTATGCCAGTAACATTGGTGTGTCCCACAAATTTTTTTGCCTTTGTCTATCTGAATGTTCGGTTTGTATTTGCATGAACGATTGCAGGATACAAATTAACCAATCTACTCTCACTTGAAAACCAAATAGTAATACAACAGACATTGATTACTTTGTATTTTGTTAAATGTTTACTGAGTTGCTTCCCCCAAAACCAAACATCATATCCCAGATCTTGATCCCTTTCTTTTTCAGAAAATACAACAAACACCTCTAACACTACACCAAATTAAATCACAAATCACACTCATTAACAACCCCTTAAACCAAATCATAAATCGTCACATTTTCAGATCCAAACACCACCACATCGTCGACAACCACACAATCACCACCGTCCTAAACACCCCCAGAAAACACCTATTCCAAACCAAACCAATCTCTGAGATCCACAAAATCCAATCCCAAACACCCAAATCCACCAAAAATCCCAAGACCTCCGTCTCCTCATCGGCAACAGCTACCGCGACTTAATCGACTTTGCCTAGCGACTCCATCGTCACCATGACGTCATCGTGCCACCAAATCTCCTCCAACATTTCACTCATTCACAACACCATTAATCACACCCTCTCTTTAAATAAAAATGATTCTGTTAATTATATCTTGAAGATGCAACCAATGTGTTGAATATTACATGTATTTGTTAATGTCGATGGAGAATTAGATGTATATCTGGTGGCGGTTATGGTTGTGTGCTGGTGGAGATAATTTTATAGAGAGAGGTTTTAACAGAAAAAGATAACCAGGTTTAGAGGATAAATGAAGGGTGTATAATGATATTAGAAAAGTGCCATTCAATATGTAATTATATTAAAATGAGGATTAATCTACACCTTTAAATTTAAAATAGATGAATGATTGAGATCTCTTGATTTGATTTTTAGATAATTTTTGTTTCATTTACGGCAAAGTAGCGTAACCATCTAAAAGGGCCAATAATTGTCGTTTAAAAGAAGACCAAACACATTGACTGAATACATTAATAGTCGTTCAAGTGCGGAAACATTAACAACTCCAAATTGTGTAATTAAAACTTAAAAGAAGACCAAAAGGATTGAATAAATTTGATTGTTATATATTCATTTAATTAGCAAAATAATGTGTTTTGTAAATATTTTAAATTAGCAAAATGTGTAAAAACCATTATGTCACTATAAGAGAAAGGTCTTTTAGTGACACTTTTTTTAATGACACATTTAATAAGTGTGAGCAAAAGTTCACATATCCTTACACTTTTAGAAAAAGTACGAGCATAGTTTAAGTTTTATCCACACATTTTGAAAAGTGTAAGTTTTGCTTACACTTTAGAAAAAGTGTGAGGAAATTTAAAGTTTTGCTTACACTTTTTGTAAAGTATAAGTAAAAGTTATTGTTTTACCTACACTTTTTAAAAAGTGTGAGCAAAACTAGAAATTTGCCTTACTCTTTTTAAAAAGTTTGAGCAAAAGTATTATTTTACATATACTTATATAAAAGAGAAAGTAAATGTCTAAGTTATTACTTACGCTTTTTAACAAGTGTAGGTAAATGTATAATTTTACCTACATTTTATGAAAGTGTGAATAAATGTTTAGGTTTAACACATACTTTTACATAATATTAGTAGATAGATAGACAAAAATATGTAAGTTTATTTATTATTTTTGAATAGTAACTAGCAATTCTCAAGTCGACGTCAAAAAGTGTGAATAAATGTCAAAAAGTTTTACGAATAAAATTCACATACTCCGTAATAAATTGGCATGGTTTTTTTCATTAAAAATTACAATAAATAATATCGTATATATAAATTTAACTCGACGTCTATTCCCCCAATTAATAAGCGCTCATACTCACATGCTCAAAATCACTAAACCTCTCAGGTATTAACAAACCGCTCATGTTCCTCACATAATTAACAAACAGCTCTCACCTGCTCAGATATCCGTTGTTACTTAATTATTTCAATAGAAGTTGTGTTTCGTTGTTGTTGAACCGAAATTGTGCTGTTTGATCTGTGAATTTGAACTGATTCGTTGAATTTATTTGATTTTAGTTAATTAGTTCATTAGAGGTTTGTAGACGTTGAATTTGAATTCTAAAATTGTAGTTATTGATTGCGTTAGTTGTTGCATATAACGTGTTTGATGATATGCCTAACTCAAATTAGTTATTAAATTAGTTTATGATATACATCAAGTGTTGCCTGTAACGTGTTTGATAATATGCCTAACTCAAGTTTTGTGAAAGAATGAATTTGGAACGCCTTCTCTTTCTTTGTCAAATGCTAGAATCACCTCATTGAATCTATATTAGATGAAACTGATGTACGGGATCGCGCCCTCTCAAAAGGTTTTACCTCTCAAGGGATCTTGAGAAGCTTGCAATCCCCGCCAGGCAGTGTACCTGATCGTTGTAGTATAGTATAGAGACAAGTACCGGGGGATTGATCGTTCAACTCAGGAATAGTGTTCGCTAGGATTAAAAAGTCTACTAAACAAGGTCTAAAGGTGAGGGATGATTCTTTTTGTATTTTTATGTTTTTTTAAAAGCAAATAAAATTCTCGGTTTTTGAAGGAGTGGGCGGAATTAGTTGCTAGCCAACTAGCCCAATTAACTAAAGATGCAATCAAAATAAAATAAAATGAACTTAAACTAATTTGTGGTGGAAATAATAATAAAAAAAAAATGTGTTTACTTAGATTTCACTACTCCCTAGATATCTTTTACCGGTTGATTAGCTTGTTACAATTGCATGAATGACGGGTTATATTCCTTAATACTAGTCGTAGGGCCGTGTACGATATTCCCTAACTCTATAGGCTTCTACTTCATTCTAGGTCGAGCCGACTACTAGCTCCTAACGTAGTATCACTAGCAGTTGCCTACGCATTAAATACAACCAATAAATCGTAGTACACCTCCGATCATGTTTCTTAAGACGTTCAAGCAAGTTACCAATTGGAAGTCTGCAAGTTTTCTTAAGCCTAACATCGAATACAATCATCCACAACAATTATAAACAAATCATCAACCAATAATCAACATCTAGGTTTCATTACATCTAAGCAAACACAAGAAAAACCCAGCCTAGCATGTTAAAAAGAAGACAAGCATAAGATGAAATCAAACAACACATAGACATATTGAATGATTATTGGAAAACTTGTCTTCAATTGAACATGGATGGAACAAGGGTTGAAACCCTTTTTTTTACAGAAAATTCGTCTAGGGTTTGCACACAAAAGTTCTCCAAAAGTTCCACCCCTAATAAATGAAAATTAGAAAACTGCATATAGATTTTACACCTTGACGGCGTCACGTTATAGCTTGTGACGCCGTCAACTCGCCGCCAAATTAAAGGTCGTATTACCTAGATCCAATCTTGACGCCGTCATGATGAGAATAAGCTCTGGGCCATCACGTATAAATTGATCCTGACGGCCTTGGTGACGCCGTCAGGCATTTTTGCCTTGAAATAGTTCTGGGCCATCATGTGTATTTTCCACATCCACCTCTTTTGCCAAGCTTGACGCCGTCACTTGTATGGCCTTGATGCCATCAGGTATTGTTCCCAGCAAGGATTTTGAGACTTTGTCATTTTGTTCTCTTAATCGCTCCAAAAATGTCAAAAATGCTTCATTTTCCTGATTTCTTCTCAAAAGTACCTAAAATGACAAAAGGAACGATTTAGGGTAATAATTGATCAAATAATCACAAATTCGGCCTTAAATGACCCTCTAAAAGTGGTACACTTTTCGCCTTATCAAATACCCTTACACTTGAGATTTGCTTGTCCTCAAGCAAATGCCCTTTTATTATAATCAAAATACAAGCTAGGGGTCATTTTACACTAATATAAAAGTAATTACAACAAATAATCGTTCCACTTAAAACCAAAAACAAGCACGGAGGTTATACACTAGCACCTCACAAATAGTATTTAGATACTCACATCTCTCGGGTGTAATAAAGTATATATCACAATATGGAAATGGAAAACATCTCTCACTACCTGTCATAGCAAATAGATTACCATAGGCTTAGGAAAGGATCAAACCTCCACCACTTGGCGTAAGCACCTAGGATAAACTATCAAAGAGGTCTTTTAAAGGGTTATAACGTGAGGTGTAGGGATATGATAAACACGGTTTTGTTGGATAAAGGCAATATTTACTGGTGGCGAGTTAATCATTTTGGTTAATTACATGTACAATGTGGCGTTACTAAGCCAAGACTCGACTCGACTTAAGCTAATAAATCAAAAATAACAAAAACTTAAAATAAACATAAAGGAAACGGGATGGTAGTCCATATGTTTTTCTTTTCCTTTATCTTTTTCTATATATATATATATATATATATATATATATATATATATATATATATATATATATATATATATATATATATATATATATATATATATATATATATATATATATATATACTTTTTCCCTACCATCCAAAATAATACATCATAGGGGATTTACGTCCCCCTTACACTTGAATTTTTACATACTTTCCAATTAACTATTCTAATGACTCGAATCAAGATAATCAAAACACTTTGAGTACTTTTAAGATTAACGCACATATGGGGGTAATAATTGACGTTATCCCCATTACTCCATAACTCTAGTACTTTACCCATGAGTCCCAATCGTCCCAAAACAATATGTACAAGATATGACTCGACTTAGCAACCATGTAATCAATTAGACAATTAACTAAGGGTTTAAACAAATAACAATAATACACTAAAGATGAGTGCATACAAGGAAGGCTAAGGCGATTTGGTTGCACATTTGGGGTGGATTGTAACAAATTCTATCTTTAAGTAAGATGCTTAAAATTAGAAACGAAAAAG